>JAGXJF010005301.1:0-600000 GCA_019208055.1 Stipa capillata
CTCCGCCATTCTCGGCCGCCGACACACCCCCAAACCCTAGCCCTACGCCCGCCGCCATGGCCGACCCTCGAATGTTCCCATCGGGATTCCAACGCCGGCGACGGCGCGCCGGCCGCCGGAAAGTACAACCCCTACCAGGACTCAACGTCCCCTACAGCTACAAGAACTCTACGACCTCCCCACCTCGCCGGGGTTTCCTCTTACAGGAGGAGTCCGCGGCGCAGCGCCGCTCCTGGGGCGAGAACCTCACCTACTACACGGGCCTCGGTACCTCTCCGGCGCCGTGGGGGCGGCGCAGCCCTCGGCCTCCGCGACGCCGCCGCCGGGGCCGAGCCCGGAGACACGCCAAGATCCGCGCCAACCGCGTGCTCAACGCCTGCGGCAGCTCCGGCCGCCGCTACGGCAACACGGTCGGGGTCATCGGGCTGATGTAGCCGAGGTGGAGAGCGGCATGGTCGCGGCGCGCGACCGTGACGATGGATCAACAGCGTCGCCGCCGGGTCCGCACCGGCGCGCTCTTCCGCGCCGCCAACGGGCCGCGGTCCGCCGCCGTCGCGGGGCGCGCGGTTATCCTCGCCGGCCGCCTATGGCCGGCAGCAGCTTGCCAAGCGATACGTGCCCGCGATATGATGACCATTTTGTGGTATCTCTTCCTGTTCGCTCAGATCAAATGACCAAACCAAGCCGTCGCCAAGAATGTGTTTTGTTCGTCTGTCATTCTACGGGTTAGGCTTTCATTGAGAATGGATTTGCCTTCTCTACATAATATCTATGCTGTGTTTAGTCGTATGTATACGATCGAATGGAAAATTTTGACCGTTGCAATGTAACATCATGTCTGATGTACAAATAGAATACATGTTGCGGGTGTTGCGAGCAATAAGAGTTGATTCCAAGAGTTCGCCGGCGGCATTGAGTTGTGAAACATGATATCTATGTAATGTAGTTTTGCTCAGTAGCAATCTGATTCCTTTGTTGATGAGGACAAAGTGCGCTATGGATTACTAGGTTCATGTATGTTCCTGTCTTCCATGCGTTCTGTGTCTGACTTCTGATATTTCTTATTGTTTTAATGGGAACTTCATAACGTTGTTAATTACCAGCTTTAATTGTTAGAGTTACTGTTGTGCCTGAAATGTTTGAGCTATCACACACAGATGTCTACAGCTTTTTAATTCATAATTTTCACTCCCCGACTTCGATACCTGCATTACTGGATCGGAAACAGAACCATTGATCCTACCCCATGTTCTTAAGGCTTTGTTTGGTTAGCTGGTTAACATTGTCCAGAGTTCTGGTTCTTGTGATCCATGATGAAAATATTGTGCTGTCTTTTCTTCCTCTGAAGTCTGCTCTGCCCTTATCGCTGTTTTGTTGTTTAGCCTGCTGGCTGCTGTTCATGCGGTATTTTGAGACTAGAGAATAAATTTCATATCCCACGTTCTCTTGCTGACGGCAAGACCAAATAATTACACGGCAGCGTTCAGTGACCGTGACTTGCACAATAGTATACTGTTCAACCTCGTCTCAGATTAAAATACGGCACTTCGAACAAGCCGAGGTTCAGACAAAATTCAATACGTGGTTTGAATAAACGTTCAAACCTGGAACAAGGAATCAGGTCCCAGGGACTACAACACCGATGTGCATTACAATGTGAGCTTATCAGTATTTCCTGGTTCAAGAATAGAGACAAACAGCAGAGACTCCTCTTGTTACACGACTCCGCATTAGCATCCAGAATTGGAGGATACAGACATGCAGGCTAGTAGGCTACAGCTTCCATCAAGAGAGTGTGCGATCTAAATACAAATATGATCCTATTAGCACACACAAGGAAGGGAGGGAAAATACAAATTGATACTATCCCAAGCTCTACCGGCCGTGTATAGCTCAATACTTGCTGAACCGTGTCCTCTCCTGACAAAACTGAATAATATGAGCGTACCGAACCTAACACCAGCGAACTAAACTGGGTTTCGCCTTCTGGTTTCCATCTTATTCAGCAGCTCAGCAGAAAGCAGATGAAGTTGGAGGCTGTTTTGATGTCCGGTCGCATGTATGTGTTTTTGTGTGGGTTTAGGGTTAGTGGCTCATCTTGTGTCATCTCTGCGGCTTCTGCAGGGAATTTTATCCATGGTTGCATTGAGAAAGCCTGCATCTGATTCGAAGATAGAAAATTGCATTTTTTTTTTGTATCAAAATAGAAACAGAATGAATGAGAACATACTAGTTGATCTGTGAAGGTCAGACACAACCATGAGCCGCCTCTGCCAAATTGCTGCGATGAAAAGGAAAAGAGACACATGCCAAACATGACAGTGATTGGGAATGCATTCACCTGCAGAAATTCATAAAAAAGACATTAGGGGATGAGTGATGATAGCTTAGCTCGTTTTATGGAATCTTTCTTTCTTCTCATACTCGGTATGAAGTGAAGTTTATATGAACTTTTTTGTCGGTGTACTAAATAAAATAATAACAAAAGACTGGAATTAAGAAGGTTTGTTGCCTTACGTTGTAAAGCACCACCATACGAACAGGTTGAGTGGTATGCGGAAGAAATTCAGTGATTGTGCTTCTCGCCTCCTCGTGAATATATGAGATCTTCATCTCATGATTGATGGCCAGAATATGCCAAACAATGACTCGAATATACAGAAAGCAAGGAGCTGTAGACATCCTCCAAATGAGATACTGCTACCTTTCTCCGAGGAGGTAAGGTACTATGAACTGTTGAACATAAATAGATGACATTAACACTTAAAACGTTTTTGAGAAAAAAAAGAAAGAGAAAAGAATACAATTGGTTATAAGTAGCAGGCTACATTAGTGAAAAGGGAGGAAAGAGTGAAAGCTGATATCGGAAACACGATCTGCATATAACCTTCTACCTTCATCTTCCGAGCTAATAGACGAGACGCAATTGAGCTACCCAACATCGGGAGAGCATGAATGTAGCAATATGAAGCATGAGAATGTCTTCATCATTTGGCTCAA
This sequence comes from Stipa capillata, assembly GCA_019208055.1. Classification (NCBI taxonomy): domain Eukaryota; kingdom Viridiplantae; phylum Streptophyta; class Magnoliopsida; order Poales; family Poaceae; genus Stipa; species Stipa capillata. The sequence goes on from JAGXJF010005301.1 coordinate 3,001, forward strand.
AGCGGAGTCCACAAGAAAACGAAAGTGTACATTGAACTCAAACAGTGACTGTATGGCTCCAAGCATTGCATCTTTTCATTGAAATTTCACGAGAAGTCTTTTCAATCCTCAATGTTAAGTTCAAAAATTATTATGCCATTTCTATTGCCATGGACAGGCTAAACCTACCAGAAGCATATAGCTTTAGCTGCAACTGAACTGGCCATCAAGTCCTTGCCATCAGATGCATCTCCATAGTTCTCACCCATGATGATAAAGATGATTGCCAGCCTATTGCTAGGAAGCAAGCAGCAGCATCAAATGGAGCGACAGGGCCACGAAACCCAAGTTATCAGCCAGTAGATTGCAAATAGCCCCAGCGACAATGCAACTAGGCCATTCCCAAGAAATATAGCCTTGGAGAATGTTATCGACAACCATTGCGGATCAAAAACCTCTCTGCACAACAACAAGGTAGGTTTGCACACTGTCAAGCCAATAATCAAGGGTATCTTACAAAAGGTAAAGGATCTTCGAGGGAAATCCCAAAGACATTGATAAAATGTGCTATAATTGGTTAATCATAAAAAAGTACAATGCTGTCATAAGAAAATAGAACAGCGGATTGTACTGAACAGGCCACAACAGACTTCTCGTGATACTGTACGTATCATTTAATATCTACAGCAAATGGCTAATTCTTCAGAAGGGTAATCCTGAAACACTTCTATCGAGCAGGGCCATGGTTTTAATTGCTGGTCTGTTCTGAGTTCTGACCATGTGATGGGAATAGTGGAACACCAGATCCGCAGGACACCAAGACAAGAATTAAAATAAAACTTGGGATCAGGATGCGTGCAAGAGAGTTAATCAGTGATGAGAGTTCAATAAGCAACCTCAGACCCTAATGGAGGTAGATGTTTAACTCTTTAACTGTGTCATTGTACTTCACTCCATCACCATAAATGTACTCTTATGCTGATCTCTTCAAGTTTAATATATCCCTCGAAGTCATTTTATTAAAAGTATGGCGTACAGCAGTCAACCTCCTTAACTCATTAAAATCTGTCAGCTTCAGCACACTCAACTTGTATACCTGTATGAGTACTGACGCAATTTCGCATAATCGAAGGCAAACGATGAAACCCAAACTCACATCTATCTGTTAAGGGGCAAAAGAAATGTTCTAAGCTGAAGCCGAAACAACACGATGGACTGATGAGCACAAAGATCTGGTTGAGCTACTACCTTGTTGTGCTCTGCGACGAGCACGACTCGAACGCCGAGAAGAGCAGCGAGATGGCAATGCCTCCAAGCACGCGCCCATCATCAGGATCCTGTACTGGGGGGAGTGCTTCGTGATGCAGCTCAGGATGTAGGAATGCAGTAGGTGATGCAGGCCCTCTTCCGTCCCCTGTGATGACCATCCAAAACCAGCCAAAAACCTCATCAGGGGGGCATCCAACAAACCAACACTATGGCGCCAAGAAAGGGAGGAGCACGCACTGCTTATCGGCGAGGGATCCGACGATGGTGCCGAAGAGCATGGATGGAAGCGAAGCCGGCGATGAAGAGGCGGCCGATGTCGCCCTTGTCGAACCCGTACTGGCTGTAGGGTAGTACACGTACGGCCCCTGCAGCCAATCCCCGGCTACACCACCACGATTCAGCACAGCCGCGACATCAGAAATCACCAACACCAGCATTGCGTCCCCCCAGTTCAGATCTGGGCGAACAGTACAATCGATTCGAGATTAGACGGGAAGAGGGATTAGGTGGGTCACATCATGAGGGAGTAGACGAGGACGTAATTGTTCTTGAAGGGAGTTGAGGCCGTCGGGGTGGCGACGCGGTCCTTGGCGGACTTGCCGAGCCCAGCGCCGCCACAACGGCGGCGAGGCCACCGAAGACGAGGTAGTAGAACACTCCATGGCGACGGCGAGAGATCGCAACGGAGGCGGAACGAAGGGGAACTAAGGGTGGCGATTGGGTGAGTTGGATTTTATACGGCAAGGGATACTGTGGTCCGTGGTCGTCGCGTGCCGAAGGTTGGCTCGGCCGGACTCCGGTAGCGTCGTGCCTCTGCGATCCTATCATTGGTTTAGAGCAAAATTTTAGCTATCAATTTTGTGTAGCTAAGAAAATTAAATTTAATTAGATTAGATGACTATAAATTGTTTCAATTTTGAGATATTTTTAAAACATTTTCAATTTTAGCGGATTTTGTGTATTGCCAATTTTAGCTTGTCAAATATTGACTAGCAAATTTTAGCTGTAAACCAAACAGATTTCACATATTGAAACTGAAAAATTAACTTATTTAGATGCAGGTTTCACACAGGATTTGAACTAATATTCTCTTTACTCGGAATGGATTTTCTTCAATCCCTGCTTTATCCGAACAAGCCTTAAGATGGATACGTTGATTGTCAGGGCATCTTGAAAGTTAGAGGTGGTTGTTATTTTCTCATACATTCTATGACATCTAGTGACAACACTAGACATAACTAAGACGCTGATAGAAATGGTTGTTAACTTGATAGTATTCTTTCGTGCCACTCCACAACATCTAGCAACACAATAAGTACAGCTATACAAGAGTAACGATGTGGTCTCTTGTGCTTCTTGAAGTGGGCATGAGATGATAACTTTTTCTCTCCTATTATCAACAATATCAACCGTAGTTGAGTCAGTCTCTGCTATTCATTGTTACAATGTTGCTATCATATTATTTAATACTCTCTTTTTAGTTTATGTAAAGTGTCCACGTTTTAAAGTTAAGATATAATATTAAATTTCTTGCAAATACTTTGTTCACGTTTAAAAAGTCTGGAATCAATGGAAAGTTGTTTTAATATAAATCTAACCACATAAATTACAGTATCACATAACCTACGTTCTGCTTGACTAATTGTTAATCAATATGTAATCTTAAAAAGCATGAAACCGAAATAACAACAGAGAGAGTATATATAGGACGGACACACCTGTGTCTAACGAAGATCCGGAGGTGCGGTGTGCCTTCTCCTTGCCTCCTGCACACGCCGTTCAGGGCCATGTGGTGCGAGAGAAACATCCATCAGCTTTCATTTGGCACTTTGCTTGAGTTCCTCGACAGATTTGACCCAAGACGAACCTACCGCACCAGAAGGTTGCATCCACAACGGCCTTGCAAAGAGTTGGTAAAACTAACTTGTATAGATGTGTTAGAACATAAGTACCTTGTAAGTTATAATTATTCTACCCACAACATTGGTTGAGTCTACTTCCTATGCTGATTGAAAATCTTTGATTACATCTCGTCAAGAAGATTTTATTTTCATTTGGGGTTGAAATTACCAACAACAACAACGCGAGGGGAACAGCGTACGGATAGTACAGTCACCACTTTTAGTGTACCTAAATAGCAATGTCAGGCCCAAAAGCGAAGTAGCCATCCTAAAAGGAGCCGAGTTTCCACTGTTCAACCAAATACAGCAATTATAATTGGAATTCGCCTGATTATTGGGCAGGTCTCTGGGCTCGCCAACTTGGGCATAGAGAGTGGCTGATAGACTGCAACTCCTCAAATTCGAAAGGATTTGTTTTCATGAAGGATGTTGGTTATACAATAAAGAAGTCAAAGTATTCTTCAGCTACGTCAGAATTAGTCACAGGATAGTTCTAGCACAATAGTCTCGTTCGTAATTTTACTCCTGGATCCTCTGTCAGATGATGTAGGTAAGACGGAAAACGTTCAGAAGCAGTGCACCCACACATCTTCAAATTTGGATGTCTCATTGAGTTTGTACATATCGCTAAGACTAAAGGAGTAACGGGTGACATAGGCCAACACCAACACATAAATCTCTCTTTACAGTAACGGCGACCTCTGTCGCATCCGCATCACCAACCTAGTCTGTGTAAGACAGTGTTCCGTATAGCTACATCCAAATTAGCGCACAGGATTAAGGCACTGCCTTTTTGCATAAACTTTTCGCCGACTATCTTTCTATACTTAACTGTCACGCCGTGGTTATCCTGATAATTATCTCGTAGGTATGCACGCTTACCCATGGAGCGAGTGCTTTACCACTCTCTGCCAGCGGAAAGAGCCAGTGACACCATGCATGCTCGTCCTAGTTGATCGGTACTTTGCTTCTATATGGAAATATTCTTGGAAAGGTATCTTTCCTCTCTTCCTGTGAAAGCTCATTAAAGGAACACGCTACCATGAACTGATTGACCATCTGTTTCTTTAGATTACTGGACCAAAAGAAAACAAGATTAAAAAGGAGTTCATTACTAGAAGCTGAGTTGTCTTATGTGACCGTGCTGAGTTTTTTTTTTCACTAGGAGGATTGTTTGTGCTGCAGTCCTGAGGTCACCATGGTCAATATTTTCAAGTGGCTAGTAATTCCGTCACTTTGAGTTTATGTCAAATTTATATACATATCGGGTTATGTATTGGACTTAAAGCAGTTGTAGTATTATATTGGTACTATAAAATGTGTGAACAGGTTTAAATAGATTTCGAGTCGAACTTGTGTACACTAGGCCACCATATAAGGAGGAGAACGTCACACGTTGTAACCTAGATCGTAGAGATTTTTGGCAGGAGGTGTTTCAAACAAGTCTTAGAGGGCGATCAAACTAGTGGTACCAGATTGGCGAGAACTGGAAGACGACTTGGGGATGAAGTCATCACGGAGGGAGTGGTCACGGAGCATCGAGCTGTTTGGATATTGAATAATATCAGGGGAACGAGCGCCCGCAGTCGAGTCCGGATAACGTAGCCTTCAGTTGAATCTCGTTAATAAATATCGGTGTCGTCTCCTTTCTTGCATACAACTCGGTAGATCCTAGTTGTGCGACTCAGTATCGCAACTAGTGGAACTATGCGGCCACAGTTATTCCTAGAAGTCAGCCATGGCACGATGCCATGGAGGCTAATTTTGCAATAAGTGGATTAGAGCCTAGCTGCCTGGATACAAATCTCGGGAAATCACAATTTGTCGGTCATGGTTGGCGCGAGAACGCTGGGGTAAGCTAGCCTGGTATGACCAAATATGTGAGGCGGAGATTTATTGGCTTAAGTTCCAACACTGATTGTGGATAGAAGTAGATCATGACTTTACAGGGATGAGAGTAGCTTCTCCTATCCTCTATCAGAAGGGCACGAACGTTGTGCGGGACGGACCGAGCGCAAGGGGAGCACAGAGTCGACCATCTGGGCAGGCGGCTTGGTTTTTGATCGATGGCCCGTCAACCGGTGGCTAGGGTTTCATCATGGTGGCACACGTACGTCTGCGGCCATGTGACGGGAAACCTCGATGACGATTGGTCAGACGGCGGCCAGGATGTTCAACCCGGCGGCAGACGTGGCTAGATCAAGCATGCGACATCGTGCGAGGATCGAGCGGTCAGAAGACCAGCATGGACCACAGGTAGCATAGGGCAATGTTGTCATTTTTTCTTGCGGTTGAAAGCAATGGGCGGTCACACGGTCCAGTGAGACGGTCAGACCGAAGAACTCGACTTCAACTCAGGCTCGTAGCGGAGGTGAGTCCAAAGTCAGTCAGGACTGTCACAATGGCGACATGATCGATCAGAACGGCGGTGATGGATGGTCAAGCCAGTGGCTACAGTGGAGGGACTTTCAGTCGGGGTGAGCCACGGTAGCTCGCAAGGCTGGGGTTGGTAGCAGAGCTTCGGTCACGGCGATGCGCCTGCATGGGTCTAGTAGGGTTCGGCCACCAGAGGTGCCTTGCGGGCTTCAACACAAAAATGCCGCGATTGATTCAAGACGGTTTTGACATGAAATAAGGAGAGCTGAGTGAGGGGTGCGAGGTGGCATGGACATATACAAGAGTCTGTTGAAGATGGAGTTGGAGTCTATTGGTCTAGTGAGTCGTGGTATGGAAGAAAATGGCCAAAATTGGATGGACTTTAAGAGATGTCAGGCGGATATAAGCGGAACCAGACGATGGAAGGACGGAAGATCAAAGCGATCGGGCCCTACGACTGTGTCTATCAGGATGGTGAGAATCACATAATGGACAGGAGTGTGTCAAAGGAATCTACAATTGCGTGGGAAAGTTGGAGCATGTCAAAGCTTGGGAAGCCCAGTATTGTCTTTTGTCACGGATCACTGGAACTAGCAAACTAGATGTTGATGTATGATGATGAAGATGAGATGCCGTATATTTTTGTGATGTCCAGTGCACATGTCAAGTGCGAAAGAACAACGACAGGAGGAGCTGGAGTGTTTGTGGTTGCGGTGCATGTGGGAAAGGAATATTCAAGTCAAAGCATAGACAACTACAAATTTTACTCAGGGTGACTAGGGTGATTGTGAAGTTTCTTCAAGTTTTCAAATGTGCAGTCAACATGGACGATGGATGTGGGCTTCAGGTGACTCTAGTTAGTGTCATGTAATAATCGAGTTGTTTCCTTCACGCAGATCTATACTTCATGATCGGTGTGTGATGGTGTTGACAAGATATTCTGGGAAGTTGGGAGATCAAGTCAAGGATAGGAAAGGGAATTTATTTTGCTTACGAACATTGACTGTGTTGAAAGGAAGAAGAGAGCTCAGTTGCAGGTAGAGTCATGATTAAAAGCATGGAGTAGCGGTGGAGCTCATGGAGAAGTCTCACTCCAAGATATATGGGGTTTCGCACATTGCGGCTTCAAGGCGTCGGATGACATATTTGCAAGGTGGAGTTTGTTAGTCTTGTGCGAATATGTATACGTAAATGTTGGATTAGAGAAATTGTAGTATTATATAGTAGAGTACTAAAAAGTGTGTGATAAGGTAGAAACAGAGTTTTAGTCAGACTCCTATACCCTGGCGCCCATATAAGGAGGGGAGACGGTGCATGTGTTACCTAGATTATAGAGAGTTTTCGGCAAAGAGGTGGTCAGACCGGTGGTATCCGGACTCGCCAAGAATTAGAAGATGACTCGACACGAAGTCATTGTGGGGGGCGATCTGACTAAGCCCAAGGGACGATTTGACCGGCAGCTCCTCAAATTGGACGGTGTCTGGATATTGAATAATACAGAGGAGGAGTGCATGTAGTCAGCTCTTGAGGATGTACCTCGTCAACAAATATCTATATTCATCTTCTTTCTTGTATGCAATCTCGGTATGATGACTAATGAAATTATACAACCTTATAATTGTGAAAGTTAGCCGTGGCACGATTTCATAGAGGCTAATTTCGCAAAACTTTGTATGACGAGACTAGTTGATTTCTCAACATCTTAAGATCCAGATGTCAGTTTTGAAGGGAAATTACAGCGGTTATTATGCTTCTCATATATTGTTTTTTTTTTCATATATCAGTATGAATATAGCATATGTTAGGCCATCGATCGTAAGCCTTCTTCATTTTTCTTAAGTGGGTAGCCATTTAGCTTAAATCTGTCAGTATATATTCTTTTAAGCTACAGTTGTTGCTGTGGGGGTACGTATCAATCTATCAGCAAATCTTTGGTTAGGAGAAGCTTCGATGCCATTTTACGCTTTCCGGTGTGTCCTAATGCAATTCCAGCTCCAAAGCTCGCGCTATTTCGCTGGAGAAAACCCGCAGAAAGGTAGGGCGTGTGGACCTGCTTTAGCATTAACGCAGATCGAATAGATACAGAAATAACCTTTTCCAATGCTGTACAGATCACATAAACAAAAACACAAAGAGTCGCTTTCAGATCACAGGCCATGCCGCGAGAAAATCCAAACGCGGTGTATTTTTCTTCAGAGAAGAAATAGTAGCAAAATTCTGCGCTGTAGGTATATGAAAAGATGGGACAAGAACATGCATGATAAATCGGTGCATTGTTTGGTTAAGGGTAAGCATATATTCCTCAATAACTCGAGCTTTCGGCAGGTTAGCAGCCCATGCATACATAGGATTCAACCTTCTGTCTGAAGATTAATTATATCAGCATCGGCCTTTCAATTCAGAGAATAAATGATGTCAAAATCGCCAGTGGTCAAAACCAAAACCGCAGGGATATTCTATCCTCGAGAGCCGAACAACAACTTGTGTGCTACCCGTCTAATCTCGAAACACCTCTTTGGCGCTGGGTGATAGTGCGAGCTGTTCATCGTCTCCGTCCAAAAACCGCGATGTCGATGGCGCGGCCGCGACGTTCCCGATCGAATGCAGATTGTATTCAGTAGCGGTGGGTAGAGTAGGGTACGTCACACTCTTCTCTTCAAATATTCATTGTCACATGGCGACGATGAGCTCATAGATAACCGTGATGAGTTGGCTCAAAATTACAAATACTAGTGTCTCTTTGAGATTCGTAGGATTCAAAAATATACAGAAATAGAAATACATCGAAATATAACAGAAATGCATGTATAAACAGAGAATCAAAAAATGCAAAAAATGATGACATTAGTGTGTTTGAATCGACAGGAATCCATAAAAGTATAGAGCCCAACTAATGGTATCTTAATGCTAACTAACCGGGACCAGCATTGACACATGAATTGTGCTTGCCTCGACTCAACACGTAAAGAATAAAAAAAATGAGATCTTCACTTAGTGCGAATGTTAAACTGCTTCGTTTTCCTTTGGGAAATGGCATACAAAGGAATTTGATGTTTTCCTTTTGTCTCATTCCTGCATCAACACACTAGGATAACTAAATCTATAGGTCCATCTGAATTTTATATTGTTCTTTTAAAATTTTTCTCTTCAAACTCAAAGAAGCGCTTAAAAGTCTCCTCGAATATTAGACGTCACCTCTCTCTCACGTATCACTGTCAGAGGGCGCATGAGCTTATATAATAACCAGCAGATGAGTTCGCTCAAACATTACAAACACCAGTGACTTGTTGGTTCCAGGTATTCGACAACGAAGGATAAAAATACATACAAATATGACAGAAACATATGTATAACCAACAGAGGATTAGAAACACAGGACAAACACATACATTGTAGTTGTTTGACTCAGCGGAAAATCGTTGCAAAAACTGATAGTAAATCAGCTAATGATGCATTCACATGCTAACTAGATGGGACCGTAATTGCACATATGACTTGTGCTTTGCCTTGATTCTACGTGAAAGAATCAAAAAATGATGGATCTGGATGATATAATTTGCTATTCTTTTCCTTCGACATAGCATGCAAAGGAATATTCTATGTTTTTTTTCTTTTGTTTCATTTCCTGACATCAAACGATACTACAATAACTAAATCCATAGGTATCTAAATCTTATGTTTTTCTTTTCTTTTCTCCGAAAGCAAGAAGAGCCCTATAAGTCTACATGACAAGGCATAAGAAAACTAGAAGCTGGAGCTATCCTACTCCATAGGGTGGAAGTAGTTTACAAGGCTAAGCAAATAGTCCAAGACGCCATTTGCGTGTAGGATATTATATTCACGCACTACTGCAGGCTTCTGCTCGGCTACTAAAAAAATATGTGTTTAGCCAGGAATTTTGTACTAGCCTCTCTGCTTTAGCTTATGGCCTTAGTTTAGGGACAAGACGTGAGATCGACACTTCGCATCCTAGGTATTAGATGAACGTCGGCAATAGAACATTCTATGATAGTAGTGAAAATATTTTATTATATAGAGAATAAATTTGTAACAATACACATGATGTTTTATGTAACAATTTTATGCGATGAAAATATTTTTGTATGTGATAGAAATATCTTTTTATCTGTGAAAAAGAAATTCAGACCTCGACAATTTGACCTCTCCTAATTTCTAAATATTTTTCAGCTTATTACACAGGATGTCATTTCTTAAGCCTCCATTTGATCGAATTCTAGTCATATAGGTAAGTGGTGCACGTCTACCTCGGCAGTTTGACATTGCATGACTGATACACGCTGCAGCTTCTTCCGACACATCTTATTCTGGCCATGCTAAAAGCTGTCCATTGGCTCTTTACCTCTGACGAGATGCGACGCAGCGTCGGATTCTAGTCCAAACACGCGAGATTACCCGTTCACAGCATCTGAGCAATGTGTCCATTCCTTAATCGCAAGAAGACGTTATAGACGCATGGATCACCACACTGGCCGACGAAACTACACGGAACAAACGACCAACTACGAAGGAGCCACGGAGCCGTCCCGTGCGCCAACCGCGACGGACACACGCCCCGTCGGCTAGACACGTGTCACACTGTCGCCCGTGCCGTGTGGCGGCCTGCGCGACTCGGGAAGCGACCTGTAGAGCGACCGCGCGCAACGGCGGGCAACGTCTTGTAATCGAACTAAAGTGATTTAGGTGTCCATGTACTTTGTAACTTACACCGTGGATGGAAAATAAAATGTCCAGATTAATAGAGGCGGCAGCCGTACAATGACGTCTTTTGCGCACATACCTCCCGATCCGGCAGCACGAGTCCCAGTGTTGCGGCTCGTCGCGACCTCTGTGAGCGTCGTCTCCCTTATCTCCGCTCCCGATATCGTCGATACATTCACGAGGATCCGCGTTGCAGCCAACTCCAGATCTCCTTAAGTCCCACCACTCTAGAATATCTGTCGAATGTGATTGTTTTGACTGTCTACTGGTGGGTCTTTTTTTGGATCCACGTGGAGGTTCGTGCTCTACATTTGTATGAAGGGTGTTGTCAATATTCTTGAATGCTGAATTTCTATCTCATCTTCGAACATGAATTGAATGAGAGTGAAAGGTTAATGTACGGCAATAGTGAGGAAATGACCAACAATATGGATTTTGTTCTCCAATGTGAATGAGGACTCTTGTAGTAGCAGTTTACATGATTTTTATTAAACTTATTGCAGTTATTCTCAACTTGACGAGACATGTCTGCTACTTGCAGGAACTCGATGTAATGTACAAGAAATTCCCTACAATTATCTCGGATTCTGAGTGATACCTGCGAGAAATCCTCACAAAAATTGGATGAAACTTCGTCTAAAAACATCATTTCAAGAAACTGTTATGAAATCCTAGATGAAACTTACGAGAAAATTCTTTTAAATTTTATGAAATTCTTGTGACTTGTTGAAAAATATTGAATAGTATGATATAGATCTACTATCTAGACTTAGTGCATGTGACTACCTAATGGACCTAGTGCATGTAACGTCGTCCCCCGACCGGGGGCGTGGTAGCTAACCGCGGTAAACGCCTGTGACGCGAGGCTTGATAGACTCATGCACTCTTCAATAATAGAGACCATCAGCCTTCTCTTATGCATTATATGTATTTAGAAAATAATAATAATAACATGTTATATACTAGATTATATCTTGATGCTATCTATAACAATTAATGCATGCATGAATATATGATTAAAATTAAATTAAAAAATATGAGTAAAAGAAGACATATTGTTATAATGGAGAAAATAATCATTTTTTAGGTGTGAAGAGATTATCCCTTCACTTAAGGAAGATAATCTTTACTTTCTTCTTTTTTATCTTTCCTTCTACACTTAACAAAAAATTTATACGTGACACCTGACATCATTTAATGGAGATGCCTTGTACGCAGCGCGGGGCGGGCATACCGTCGAACGCGAGCTCTCGCCGGTGTGGACGTCCAAGTTCCATGCTGCGGTTCGGCAGCCGCGCTCGTCAGAACTACAATCCCACGGGGCCCCGTGTCGTGTGATGTCGCGTGCCGCACGCAGCCGTGCGGGATTGGCAGGACGGGGACGGGACGGGAACGGGGGATATGCGTGTGCGCCGACTACATCGGATACGCGCCGGCCGCGCTGGTGCTCCTCGGTGTTGCGTCTGCGGCACGCCGCAGCTGCTTCCTTCCCGCGCGCGCGTGCGTGCGTCCGTTGCTTTTCTACTCTTTTCTATCCCGGAGAGGATCTCCTCGAATCAGTGGACTGCACATGAACCGAATCATTTCATTTACTGTTCTTCTCACTGAAACGTGCTGTAATTCCTTGCTCCCTTTGACTTAACATAAAACGGTGATACTTCCTAGTACTATATGGTACTGTGGTATTGAAACATTGGATAATTCTATACTAGATACTGCATGCATCATCGTGCAAGTAACGTGCCTAGGCCTGAGCCTAGCTCGTACCTAAACACCAGCCAAACCTTGACCACATTCGATATACAATAGCTTGCCATGTCTCGATTGTCTTGTCACGCTCACCCTGTACAGCTCTGTTCAGTTCAGTGTAGCAATGCGCATTGATTTTGCGGTGTCAGTGTTGGCCATATACGGGGTACTGCAGGGCAATCAAAAGTTCAGCTACCTACAATCTTGGCCGTTCAGAAACTCATAAGAAGTTGGTGTAAGAAAAGGTGCTCATTAAAGAGCTGGTCTTTCTCTCAAAAAAATTTAAAGAGCTCGGTCTCTGTTGACTACTAAAACCACGTGCATGTGTGCCATTTATTTCATATTTAGCCGAGATACTGGTACGGTCCTTCTCTCTTTCCTTTGCACATCTTTTTCCCAAGTATTGCACAATTTGCGCGAAAATCTTTGTAGGTAGCTAACTCGACCGTACTCTGAATCGCAAAAACGAGAGAGAGAGAGAGCGACTGACTACTCGTCGGCGTTTTTTCCTGTGTTTCATGTGCTGTGTCATTCGTCGAAGTGTTGACATAACTTCTAGATTGCATTTGCCGACGTAGCTTGTGCAGTACATGCAGTATATGAGTCTCCCCCCGCTCCAATGAGAAAAGAAAGAATGGGTAAAAACCATGACAGCATGCCGACTGGATATCATCACAAGGATGTGACAACCCAAATAAAACCAGACAGGAATGAACTGGCCCGGCGTAGGTAGCAGCCAAATTATCTTGTTTGAAGCTCCTTGTGATGTCCATAACATCTACACTACCGCAAAGCATCTGGCATGCAGAAGAATGTTTCTTTTGCAGAAGGATCTATGTAATAACATTTGACTTTTTTTTCTCGCTCTCGGCATCTGACTTAAAATCAGACTCAATGAAAAAGGCAGACTCGACAGCGAGGGACCGCAGTGAAAATTACTTTTAGCTTGCAACTCGCATGTGATGGAGGGAGACGTGGATCGCATGTTCACGTTAACCATTGGACACTACAGTGGTGAGGTGCCGAGTCAGATTACTACTGTTGTATGGTTTGGAAGTTAGTCAAAACAATACTGGTGCTATTACTGTGATCTGTTACATCCACCGATAAGTACCATGCTGCAAATCATTCCAGGCCAGATGACAACCTAACGATGAAACAAGCTGTTTATGGAAGCTCATACGCGGTACGTACGCGTCCTAATCAGTAGTATCCATAAACGTCCTTCCAAAGGAACTTTTTAAGGACAGCTATGGAACATTCCATACATTTGGTTGTACGTTGCTAGCTCAAACCATATCATAGCGAATCATACCGTAGTATCCACCATTGTATCAGTTTCGTCCGGACATTGTCTTAATCCGGGTATCTTTTTTTCTTTTGCCCAAAGAGGCAGGCTGCTATTCATTATAACAAGGAAAGCGAGTATAAATATATACAAGGATCAAAGAGACAAGGTCAAACGTGCAACGCTCGGTGTGAAACTGGGAGGCGAAGGCCAAGCACAGTTGGCCAACGGCATCCCCAAAAACAACAACTAGGCGCAGGCGGAGGGCGAAGCGCCACGACATGGAGATCAATAGCTTCATGCGATAAGGTGGTGACTTGAAAAGGGGTCACAGATATCCTCTGGAAGGCCATGTAGTTCCTTTCCTTTCAAATATTCCACATGATATAAGTTGTCACCCCAGTGAATTGGTGTCTTTGAGCTTTTGGAGTTGGCTTGGACGTAAATACCACCAAGAGACATGGTATAGTATATCTTCTGATTGGCCCGTAATATAATGTTTCAGTTGTAAGCTGATAGGATGAGCTCCCAAATCTCGTGGGCAAAAGGGCAATGAAGACAAAGGTGCGGCCTGATCTCTAGATCATGATTACAGAGAAGGCATATGGGAGCATGTGGCTACCCTCGAATGGCGAGGTTATCAGCAGTAGGATTCTGTTTTGCGCTAGAGGTCATGTGAAGAATTTGTATTTTAACTGTGTGCGGGTTTTCTAAGTTATGCTCATGTTGTGGGTAACATGAGAACCAACAAATTGGCCGAGTAGGCCGACTTGGTGGAATATGAGCCATCTGTTGACCAGCGCCATAGATTTGAGTCCGAGGTGTTTGGGCCTAGGACCACACCTTGTGACCAAGTCCAAAGGGAAACAAATTCTTCAAGATGCAAATCAATGGAAATTTTCCCCCGGAGAGCCCGAATCCAAGCCCCATAGAGCATGTCGTCATGGACAGAACATTGCTTTCTTCTATGACTGTGAAAGGTTGGGGACAATAAACTTTGAGGTAGCCTCATTAAGCCGGGGGGTCTTCTAGAATTTGTCCTTCATGGCATTTCCGATGTGAGAATTGTCCCGCGTGGAAGAGGTCTTGTTCCACCTTGTTGCATAGCGGCAGTGTGCCCACCCACGGCTTGTTTGGGGCTGTCCTAGTGAAGCTGGAGAGCACGTTGAATCGCTCGAGGAGAATTCCAAGGCCGCCCACATAATGCAAGGTCACAAAGGCATTCAATGGGGTCAAGAACATCCTCCGCTATCTTTCCAGGGATAAAGAGGTCTCGGACTGTTTTATATAAAGAACCAAGACCTTAGCATTATGTGATATGCAGATGTTGGTTTCCCGTCAGACCCGCATAATGCAAGGTCACAAAGGCATTCAAATGGGGTCAAGAACATCCTCCGCTATCTTCAGGGATTAAGAGGTCTTGGATTATTTTATATAAGAACCAAGACCTTAGCATCATGTGATATGTAGATGTTGGTTTCCCGTCAGACCCACATAATGCAAGTTCACAAACATTAGTTGTATTTCTTATTGGATGAATTGTTGTATCCTGGAAATCATCAAATCAAAGCCTTGTGACTACATCGACGAACCACTCTAAAATAATTCATTATTCGAAGCAATACGAGATGTATACGGCTTCGATGGATGACGAATCACATATAACAATCATGTAGATTGAACATCATCCGAACCCTGACCATTATTTATGAAGATAATGCTACTTGTTAATAAATCTAGATGAGATATGTATACCAAACATAGCAACCCCAAATAATTCATTGTCCAAGAGAATGAATCAAGTAAAGTTTTGCATATTAAGTCTTGTGAAAATAGTGCAGATTTATTCAGTAAATTATACCTGCACCTAACTTTGAAAGGTATGTTCGTGAATAAGTATGATGCGACTTAGAGAAGTGCAAGTTTCACGAAGATCAACGAAGGTCAACGAGTTGCACTCTTTTCCTTTTAACGAGTTTTCATTGAAGTTTTCGATTAAAGGTTTTAACGAAATATCTCGTGCAACATGATAAATGTATGTTATGTACTCTTTCTTCATTTTTTTCTACAAAGACGTTTCTTTCGGAGTTTTAGCGAGCAATACTGTTGTCGACAACACATCTCGTGCTAGGTGTTGTGAAACTAGCCCACCTAGGGGTGGCCGGTGCACGTGCTTGGTGTGCCCCCTAGGGGCCCACTTGTTGTCAATTACTTAAACTCTAATCACTACGTAGGTGGTCTATAAATAGATGTATTTACACATAAGATTTTGTAATAAAGAGAAACGGTATCACTTCTACATCTATGTGTCCCCTTTACTTTTTGTATTGTGTTTGTGTTTGATCTATTAGTAGTTGTATCACCATCAGTTCACATCTTATAACATGATTTTACAACGTGTACTACTTTGTGAAACAGATAAACTCCAATATGTGCGATGAATTGGAGAGAGAGAAAAAACAGAACAACACATCAGCATATAGTAATAATGCAGGAATTTGTCAACCACTAACATGTTCCAATCACCTCCATCTAAGCGTGGAAACGGATCGGATACGGATCGGATAGTGCCCTTCCCACTTCTGTTTCCATATTTTCAAAGCGAATACGGACACAAATACGGATGTTGTCAAATACGAATATGGATCGGATGTTACTCGAATACGAACACAAATCGGATATGTACTCAATTCGGTCAGATACGAATATTCTATAACTTTAATGATAGACTATGGTAAACCACATAACTAGATAAGTACATGAACATGATGATGAGCTCATGACATATGAACCGATGACATACAATAGTAGTATGTTTTTATATGGATAAGTAATGATAAAAATATGTTTCACATAGAGAAATGGAGTTTTGCTCTATCTATTGAGATTATGGGTAACATAATTGGCTTGAGGAGTAAGAAACTTAAAGAGAGCTGCTGAATTGGGCTAATATAACTTTATTTGGATATGGATATATCCATATCCGTATCCGTATTTGTTTTATAATCCAGTGCCATATCCGCATCCGTATTCGAGAAATAAATCCCAATAATATCCATATCCGCATCCGTTTTTAATTTGGATATGGATATTGCTTGCCGTTTTAGTGTTTTCTCGAATACGAATACCAGATAATCCGTATTATCCGCTACCAGTTTCCACCACACCAAAACATCAGAAATCCAAAGGAAAAACACATAAAAACAGAGGATAACCCAACAAGTTCAAACAGTTTCAAACCACCACAAAAACGAGACGATATAAAAACCAAAACCAAAATCCTCCCCGCTACGCTAGGCGAACTCGTTTGATCCCCCGCCTTCTTTGACCTGCGCCACCACGTACGTCAGTACACCGATCCCGACCGAATCCCACCCTCCCGAGCCACGCCGTCTCGGTCTCGCTCGCAATAAAACCCCACGCCAACCCACCTTCAATCTCTCTCCCCGCCCCTTCACCGAGACAAACAAACGAACCGACGCGACCGAATCAACAACACGCGAAAGCGCGCAACCGTGCGCGCGACTCCTCCTCGCGGGGCGGGGCAGGGCAGGCGCGATGCGGCTAGAGGGCGGCGGCGGGGGCGCGGTGGTCGGGGTCCTGGCGTACGCGGCCCTGGCCGTGGTGGCGCTCCGGTTGGTGCTGTCTTACAAGTC
The DNA here is from genome assembly GCA_019208055.1 of Stipa capillata. Lineage (NCBI taxonomy): Eukaryota > Viridiplantae > Streptophyta > Magnoliopsida > Poales > Poaceae > Stipa > Stipa capillata. The sequence continues at coordinate 19,938 of JAGXJF010005301.1, forward strand.
GGCGGCGCACGCGGTGAGGAGGGTGTGGCGGTGGGCGGACGAGTGGGCGCAAGCGTACCAGTACTACGAGGTGCCGCGGTTCGTCAGCGGCTGCGAGGGCGCCGAGAACCCGCTGTTCCGGAAGGCGGCGGCGTACGTTTCGTCGCTGCCGTCGCTGGAGGACGCGGACGCCGCGTGCGTGTTGTCCTCAGCGAGCAAGAGCAACGACTTCTCGCTGCAGCTCGGGCCTGGCCACACCGCGCACGACGCGTTCCTCGGCGCGCGCCTGGCGTGGACCAACGGCCCCGGCGCGGGGGGCGGGGGGATGACGGCGGCCTTCGCGAGCGCCTGGTTCTGCGGGTGCCCGCCACGACCGGACACGCGTGCTGCGGCCCTACCTGCAGCACCTCGAGTCCGTCGCCGGACGAGATGGAGCTGCGCCGGCGCGAGCTGCGGCTGTACGCCAACACCGGCGGCGACGGCGCCCTCGCGCAGCGGTGGGCGTCGGCGCCGTTCACCCACCCGGCACGCTCGACACGGTGGCCATGGACCCGGAGCTCAAGGCCGCGTCCGCGCCGACCTGGAGAGCTTCCTCAAGGGCCGCGCGTACTACCACCGCTCGGCGCGTGTGGCGCCGGAGCTACCTGCTCTACGGCCCGCCCGGCACAGGCAAGTCCACCTTTGCGGCGGCGATGGCGAGGTTCCTGGGTACGACGTCTACGACATCGACCTCTCCCGCGCCGGCTGCGACGACCTCCGCGCGCTGCTCCTGGACACCGCCCCGCGGTCGCTCATCCTCGTGGAGGACCTTGACCGGTACCTGCGCGGCGGCGACGGGGAGACGTCGGCGGCGAGGGCCGCGAGGGTGCTGGGCTTCATGGACGGGCTCTCGTCGTGCTGCGGCGAGGAGCGCGTGATGGTGTTCACCATGAGCGGCGGCAAGGACGGCATGGACCCAGCCGTGCTGCGGCCGGGGAGGCTGGACGTGCACATACACTTCACCATGTGCGACTTCGAGGGGTTCAAGGCGCTGGCCAGCAACTACCTCGGGCTCAAGGACCACAAGCTGTATCCGCAGGTGGAGGAGGGCTTCCACGCCGGTGCGCGTCTCAGCCCCGCCGAGCTCGGCGAGATCATGCTCGCCAACCGCGGGTCCCCGAGCCGCGCGCTCCGCACCGTCATCAACGCGCTGCAGCACGTGGCGCCGCAGCCGCCGACGGCGCAGCCGCGGGGGAGCTCCGCGGCGCGGCCGCCCAGGCTGACCTCGAGGTGGTCATCCGGGCACCTCGACGCAGAGGCCACCCGGGCGCGGCGGCGGAGTCCAACGCGGCGAGCCAGTCGCCGGGGGCTTCAGGAGGGAGACGCCGATGAGGGAGTTCAAGAAGCTGTACGGGCTGATCAAGATCAGGAGCCGCAGGACGGCGGCGTCGTGCCGGTGGACGACACGGGTCGGCGAACGGGCGGGGCAGCGACGCCAGCACACCGAGAAGGACCGGTGATTAAATTAACGGAAACATTTTTGGTTTTGCTTTATGTGTTTTCACACCTGATCGTGACCCTTAAGTATGTTTTTCTTCTCAATTGTAATTTGGGGTTGTACATTGTAGTCTAGTAGCAAATTGCAAAGGATGGCGCAAGTTGTGCACTTGGAAAAAATCCAAAAACTTCGGAAAGAAGAACCATTGGGGAAATTATGTCCGTAGAAATTAGTACTGGCTAGTGGATACACATGCTTATATCTCTCGTCTGGAAATCATATCAGTAATAGAAATGTACAGTGTTGGTTTCAGTGTTCGTGCTCGTTTGGAACGCATGAACTTTTTCTTCAGACAATAATGTAAATTCTTCTAGAATTGCACATAATTTTTGCATCACAAACAAGACCTCGAATTGCGTACGGCATGAAGTGGTTGTCTGGTAGGCAACCCACCCTGAAGTGCATAGTCCACATGTGGAAATAGTAACTGCACATCTGACAGCTGAATTACAAGTGAGATTCCATTGCCATTCGGCAGCATCTTAAGATTTTCACAAATTACGTGCTCAACAAACAGCAATGCTCAACTTTCTGAAAAGCATGCTCAACTTCAGTTGGAACCAAAAAGACAAAACAATACTCAGTTGTACTCTCAGTTGCTAATGCTCCCAAGCCCACACCTAGCACACTGCAAAAAATACTAATACTGATCCTAGCACGCTTGTTAGCGTGTAGTGCGGTGCATGTCCAGCGCGGTTTGCACTATTCAGTACTCCTCGTCAGTCATCGATCCCGCCTTTACCGCTATCTGGACGACGACTGGACCACCGCGACTGGTCCCGGCCCTCGCCGGCAGTCCGGCCGGCCGGCGGCACCCCCGAAGCATTCGCCGCCGATTACGTTGGCAGCTATGTGCCGCTGAATGTGGGTCCATGGGTTTTGTTTTATGTACGTACCTCCCATGATTAATTACAGAAACGACAAGAAGTGCAGGCTCCAACCAATCTTCCATTGTGCTTTGGGTTAATCATGGCTGTGGTTACAACTTTTCCATCTCGCTGCTTTCAGGTGTTAGCTGGTGTTTGTCTTGAGCTTAATCTAAAGCGATATAATACTAGTATCTCCTTACAAATAGGGTAAAATCCTTACACATCCCTACAAAGTAAAGCAAAAAAAATACATGTATGTATATGTTTATGACGTGTGAGTCTAGAATCGTATGAAATTTAAAAAATTTATGGCATATGTTGCAGTATGGCTTTCCTCTGAACACGGGAATTTTTTAGTTTCGTATGATCATGCGAGAACTGCACAATTTCCTCAAAATTTCATTTGTGCTAAAGGAGCACTGTACGTTTGGGTAATAGGGTGCTAAATAAATGTTTATGTTAGTGCATAGCTGATTAGCTGTGAAGCGCCTGCAAGCTTAAAAAAATGTGTTGAAATTAACAATGATTATTCGTTAGGCACTTTGATTTAGCATCCGTGATGATTGGGACCTACCCGCCGTCTCGCGAACCGCGGGGTATTGATGATTGCGTTTGGCACGGCCCTGCTGCCTTTTCGATTTTGTATTGTACATTCTGCAGCAACTTGTATGTTATATTGAGAAATTTAGTGCTAATTTCATTCACAAGATTGTGCACCACACAGCTAGCTCTTGTTGTGTGGGTGGAGTTAGGACCAGCCACTCACTGTGCACAGGTGTCCTCCTGTTGTTCCAGCTTTCGCTGGTACGAGTATTTCTGTCTGATGAACTGTGTAGAGGTTGGCAAACGGCTGACAGCCTCACAGGATGGTTGCACAGTTGCAGCAGCATTTCTTCATCGGTGCCGTTTCAAAATATCAATTCAGAGCTGCAGAATAATAAAAGCGAGATAGAAAAGGACATATTCCATATAGCTGTTTTTTTTTCTCCTCTTCTTCTTCTGTGTATATATGGTTTGAAGATCATCCCAAGACTAATAATTTTTCAGAAGTCAAATACAGGAAGTTGTGATAGTCCAACGTGTACTACATTATCTGAATCTAAATTCTTCCTGAACTGACCAGTAGCACGCTATGAAATCCAATGCTAGCCTTTTGGGGAACCTCTGCCATGATGAACAGACAAAGCCTCCTGTCGAAACTCGGAATCCGTGTTCGGTTCATGCTTCTGCTCGCAAAAGCAGCCGGACATAGTGATTGATTGTGCTTGACGTTTTATTAGGTTTTTGGTTGAGCGGATCATCATCTTGCAGCTTCCGTGTTCCCTTGTCAAAAGGATAGGGGAAACAAATGATTCTGGGCTCCTTTTGCAAGGCAGGGAGTACTTCTGTGGATCTCATGGAAATTTGTTATTTGTCATGCCAAAATCATGCTAAATCCTACGAAAGTATTGTGTTCCAAGTACGAAATTCAAGCTAAATTGTCCATGTTCCTAGTCAAGAAATGATTGAATTGAGCAAGTTACGCATATTGAGATCAATCATACATCAGATAAATTGGACCAGAATATCCTTCGGTGATATCCCAAGTGAGGCAGTGAAGTCCCGGGTATTCCACAAGCGGGTGTAGTAATTGCATAATAGGGTTGCAAGGTAGTCTAACACAAAAGTGCCAATATATTTGCGCAAATTACTGGTCAAATTAAACGTGCAGGGTAGTAGGAATTGACTGAAAGGATCAGCGCTGCTGCTGCTGCTGCTGCTGCTGCTGCACGCACTTTTCTGCTGCTCTCATCGCAGCTTTCTTTCAGGACCTGCCATGGATGATGGGCGCAGCGCACGGCCGGGTCACATCGTTGCGTTCCTTGGGAATTGCGGACTGAATGTGCTGCCAGAAGGGCAGATACGCCACGCATGGCCTGACGCGTCACGGATCCTTCGCTGAACTGAACCGAACCCAACCGGCTCCTCCCACGGCACGGGCGCGAACGCGTGGGAGTGCACAAGTGTGGCCGTGGCATAGCATTTTTTCCCCTGCAAATCACACACAAAACCCCGTTTTTCTTTGACGATTTCAGCCAGGTTTTTGAATCGGAGCTGTTGAGATGTCACATATCTACCTGGAGAAGTTGTGCTGTCAAGAATGTGGATCGAATCAAAGTATCAAACCGACACACAACTAATAAATTGAGTTTATGAAGGATGAGTTCTCAACCAAAAAATTGTTAAAAGATGGATGGTCGCTTCACATTGAGTATAACGTTGCTAATTATAACAGGATACGATTTGGAGGCGTCGACGCTACCATATAGCAAGGTCATGATCCACTAACTGAAACCGTCGTCTCTGCTTCAGAACCAATTGGCCTGTAGTACGCCTGTTCATGCAGAGAATCGATTGCTACTGCAGTGGAACTGTGTTGATGAACTGATGACGCCTCTGCAAACTGACCGCAAACAAGACGGCATTCTTAGACCAGCGTGCTCCTGAGCTCTCGTCGCAGTTCGCAACATGCTGCACTGCACCAGCCTCTTGCTAAGAACAAGCGAGAGCCGAGAGCCAGGAGGGCAAAATGAGCTCTAGATTGAACAAATCGTTTGAATCGAACAACGTGCAACGCGCAGGGCTGGCAAAATTTTCAGGCGTGCAAAACCCCCCCAACTTCACGCGTTTTTTTTTGGGTGTTTCGCCGTCGGTTCGACGATGCAGACCCGTCACCCATCCGGCCTATTCCACCTGCCGAGGTCAGCCACCCTCTCGCTGACCTGGAAGGGCCAACGGTGCTTCCACGCCGGCTTGTAGACCTATATGAACGACGGGTGGCTGCCGTGGAACAGCAGCACGAGCAGGAGCTCACCGCCACAGGCCACGGCGTCCCCGGGCCGCCAGAAGAAGAGGATGTGCGCCACGGGGCCTCTGGGCTGGCTCGCGACGGCCATCCAGTGCGACGACGCGAGCGGGTCGCCGGAGAGGAAGATCTGGATGAAGGGGCACAGGCACGGGAGCGGGATCTCGGTGCCGGAGTGGGGCTCCCACAGCACGAGCCGCGTGAGGGATCGGAGATCGAGCCAGCCGCGAGGCGTGCCGCAGCAGTAGGGGAGCCCGGGCGGGGCGGCGGCCAAGTCGACGCGCTGGACGCCGTGAGGGAGCAGGAGGGAGTATTCGCCGAGTGGGCCCCGTCCGTTGGGCACCTGGCAAGCCGGCGGCGACCCACGGGCGGTAGGCGGACGGACAAGAAGTGGAGACTCGCCGGTGGGCGCATACCTGGCGGGCGTGGAGGCGGTCGGCGTCTGAGGTCAGGCAAGCCGGAGATCTGTTTGAGAAGATCGGCTCCGTTCTCGGACGTTTTAAACTTTTTTTAAAAAATATTTTACTATTAATAAAAACGTGATATACTTTATAAAAATATCGAATTCGTTTGTAAAATCCTTTCATACTATATATTTTCTATTATCTTTAATAGCATATTATCATCACATTTAAAATTTTATATCATATGTTTCAAAAATCGAAAAGACATATACTGAAACACAGAGAAAGTATAACATAGCTCGACTTGGATTGACTCGACTTGACTATAAGATGGATTAGCAGACTACTAGCTTAGCGTTGTGCCTTGTATTCTTGCAAGCGGCATGAGCCATCAGTTCCTTCTCTATCTTCCGTTCTATGTTTTCCCCTCTCCCCCCCCAATCTTGTTCTTCGCTTGGCGCTGTCACAACATGTCTCACTCCTTCTTCATCCCATCCCAACCACTTATTCTAGTTCTCAGCATCAGCATCACCCTTTGTCTCCAGCATTTTCTACCACTAGATCCGGCAATCATCACCTGCAGCATCCTAATCACTCATGTCGCAGCTATCTTCGTTGGCCCCTTTGACGAACCCTTATTGCTTTCGCTTACTGGATGTCCTCCCTACCCGCGCTCAGCACGTCGCCCTGCCCACACAAGTCACCACCACCACTTGTCCTCCCCTCCTCCTCACTAATCCTCCTTCTAAGTCTGTAGAACAAAGGGGAACCTCGTTGGTGATAGTGCAACTTTCTCTCCCACACACCAGACTCTAACTTGTCATCAGGCTCTCCAACGAAGCTCCGCCTCCACCTCTATGCATAGCCGACAAGAGGAACAAGACTATTTTTTGGGCTACACGAAAATTTGCTTACTCCCACCACCAATAGGAGAAGGGAGTCCATCTTAGGGCCTCTTTTATTCGTAAGATTTTAAAACATAGAAATAGGAAAAACGTATGATTGCAATGTCATGTCCCTTGAATCTTATATGAAAAATAAATGATCTTTTTAAGAAGCTCGAGTCAACAAAAAAATTCTATAAAATATAGTATAATCGAATCCTTAGAAAAAAATTCTATAAAATACACCCTTACAATCAAACAATAAAAAACGAGAATTCCATCCTCCAAAATTGTCATGAAAATCCTTCGAGTCGAAAAGCCCTTGAACTCACTTGAGGCAGCATTACGGCTGATGTCATGGGCTTCATTCAAAACATCCACCATTCGGCTATCCATGACGGGCCCGTAGCAGTAGGCCTGAAGGGGTCAGCCCTCGCAATACGAGTCCATAGCCCGACAGCCCCACACCGCAGCGAGGCGGTGGTCGGAACTCGGACCTGCGGGTCGTCGCCTCCCCGAACGGCCCCGCCATGGACGGACCCGGAGAGCAGGGGCTGCAGCGGCCGGAGTCCGGCAAGAACCTCATAAAAATCCCTTCCTACCAAGAGGTCTTCGGCAGTGGAGCCGCCGCCTCCTCCTCCTCCTCCTCGACGCCTCCCTCCTACAACCCTCCTCTCCCCACAGTCGCCGCCGCCGCCGCCTCTTCGTCGTCCTTCTCCCAGGCCTTCTCCTTCCTCAAGTCCACCGAGTTCTACTCCGCTCCCGCGCCGCCTCCCCAACCATCCAGCGCCCCAAGGTACCCTCTCCCTCGCCCTCTTCTCGAATTTCTTCAGTGATGCCTCACCTATCTAGTTCGGGTTGTTTGCATAGGCCGCCTCTGGCTGGTCCCTCCACACCGGCGCCTCAGAACAAGAATGCCATTCTCGTGAGCAATAGGCAGGTAATTGGCACGATGGTTCGATTTTTTTTTGTTCCTCCCTCTTTTCTGATAAATTTCGAGTCTTTGTTCGTTTCTTGGTCGGCAGAAAGGGAACCCCTTGCTGAAGCACATCAGGAATGCCAGGTGGACGTTCGCCGACATCGTGCCGGACTACATGATCGGGCAATCGTCATGCGCACTGTACATAAGGTTCTAACTCTGCTTTTGTTTGGTGGCCTTGCCAATTCCACTAGCTGTATTGTATCATTTGGGCAACGATTTAGTGTATATCTAATGGATACATTTCGTCTAGTGGCCTGCACTACCAGTAAATTGGATAATTGCAGCTGTAGTCTATTGCACTATGTACTGTAATCTTAGCGATTTTCTTCATCTATTGTTAGGGAAAGTGTTGTGCCATAGTAAGTGTTTTGTGATTCTTACTGTGTAGTAGCTAATGTTGTGGTGTATGCAGTCTCCGGTACCATCTTCTACACCCCGACTACTTGTACTATCGGATAAGAGAGCTACAGAAGAATTTCAAGCTCCGTGTCGTCTTGTGCCATATTGATGTTGTATGTTTCAATCACTTGACATGTTTCAATCACTTGACAAACATATTTTGCTTTATCCAGGGCACGCAGTTAGAGACATCCCAAAAAATAATTTAGTAACCTCCATGTTATATGCTTGCTGATTAGGAAGATGTAGTAAAGCCTTTACATGAAATTACAAGGACAGCGATGCTACATGACTGCACCCTCCTGTGTGGCTGGAGGTATTATTCCATAACATTCTAATATGCTGGGATTATGTAATACTCATGTTCAATTTATGTTCTCTTTGTTCAATATGTTCTTACCTCTGCACTTTTACATCAGTTCTCTATTAATGTAAATGCAATTGTGAGATCTTGGTTTGGCTCCTTTGCCTCTGAAATAGAATCAGGACTGTGTTTTGGCTGAATGAGAGTCCCATAATCCCCTTAGCTAATACTTGTTGATGACTTTGCGTAAAAAAATTAGATTCAGAAATGGATGCATGTATACATTCAATAAAAATATGCTAAAGGTTCTCCGTTATGCAATCTGGAAAAATTATAGTAACAACATGATGTTGTACTGATATTGTTGCAAAGGTTTATGAATATGTTCTGTGACCAAACTGTTTTCTCTTGTAGTCTGGAGGAATGTGGCCGGTACTTGGAGACTATCAAAGTGTTTGAAAACAAGCCAGCTGATAGCATTCGCGAGCACACGGATAATGACTATTTATCACGGGTATGCATGCTTCCTATGCACCCTTACAATTACAACATGGTTTGATCTATATGATTGGCTAATCTTTGACAAATTACTAACTATTTTGAGTAACTATGAACTGTGAGAAAATTTTCATGCAGCTTCATGAATGGTATTTATTTTCATCAGCAAGTTTCATGCATTCGTTGGTATATTACTCATTTATGCTTTGGTTATGATTTTACAGTTGACGCATGCTCTTACATCCATTCGGCGTGTTAACAAAACAGATGTTGTCACACTTGGTTCATCTTTTGGGGTAAAGATGGATAAAAATTTATTACATTGTCTTCCTCGATGTATGGTATACTTGTTTGATATATAACGTGTCCATTTCTTTACGGCAAAAGAAGTAGCATTACATATGAGTCCATCCATCAAACGTGCACAATATAACTTTTTTTGACTGAAAATGCACAATATAGCTAAATGCATTTGGTATTGTATTTGCAGTCACTTTCTCGAATCATGGATGCTTCTATGGAAGAACTGGCTCATTGCCCAGGAATTGGTGAGCGGAAGGTACTAGTTTAAACTCAATTTTCTTTTGTTATGGTTCCCTGGAAATATTGCTACCGGACATGCATATCGCGTATCCTGTGGACAGAAATTAGAACAACGTGTTTTGTTTGTGTTGTTATGCCTAATAGTAGGAATGGCCATGTTTCACTCGATTAACATGTACAGTTTGTTGAATTGTTGTAGGTAAAGCGACTTTATGATACTTTCCACGAGCCATTCAAACGAGTCTCCCGCCCAAACCTTGTAGTACTTGATACTCCTGACAGAGAGAAAGTGTCAGGCCAGCCTTCGTCGACAAACGATGGCACACAAGATGCAGATGAAAGACCAGGCGTATCCAAGAACAAGAAAGGTTCCGATGTAAAATCAGCCCTTACTGCTGCCTTCGCCAAGTACTCAGAAAAGATCCGCAGCCAGGGCCGTGATGCAGCAACTGAGGCTGGTGAAGGTACTAGCAGCTCAACCATGGAAGGTGACAAGATAAAACAATTAGATTAGTAGTAGGAAGTAGCTAGCGATAGTGGAAAATGGCAAGCTCGAATGTACAATTCTTGTTGTATTTGCAAAATTTGCTTCCCCTGTTTGCTCCTCAGAAGGTAGCCCTTCCCTTTCCTGAACAATTATTTGTCTCTCAACTCACCTTAGCTAAACCTTTTTTCTGAATGTGTGTTCGATCCTTGGGAACTCTTTGAACCATCCAGAAGAACACGAGATCGAGTCAATCTACTGTCTCTAATCTTTTGTGCGGGATATCGTCATGCTTCATTATTCTTATTCAGCAACTGAAGCAGTAAGATAGCAAGATTTTCGGAGGATTTCAATGGTTAAGAATTATTCCTATCGTGGTTGTTTGATTTGTTGAATTAGGAACTTTATGAAATTTTCCTATATAGTACTTTCCATTTAATTCCAAAGGGAAATTTCCGTTAAGTCCTACCTATGACAACTATTGCATGCATCTAATCTGTAAAGAAAATTCTTGCGTTTTTCTATGGTGTGACCAAACAATTCCTATGTTTTTAATTTCTGAAGGATGTAACATGTCATGACTTCTAATTCCTATGTTTTGATAATCCTGCCAATCAAAAAGACTCTTGATATTTGTCTTGTTTTTGTTAAGGGGGCAAAGTAATATTTTTATATCAAGTTTTGTAAATATACATGTTAAATCATGATAAATATTGCATCCCCAAAGAGAGCGATAGGGAGTCGGGTTCGGAAAAGAGCCTCGGAGCCCATGTGAGCAAGTGAGGTAGGGACAAGGGCAAGTGAGCCGTGCCCAGGACGAGCCCACACATACCTGCCTCGTGCGCTCGCTGGGGGACAACCACACGGGCTGCGGTTGCGTGTGATTTTCGAGATAATTTATGATATGCCTCGTTTTTGGATTGCACTTGATTATATGTCCTATTTTTGTTTGCATTTGATAGTATACTCTTTTTTCTTTGTCTATTTGATCATATGTTCCATCTTAGTTATTTTAATGATTTTTATGATGATTAGGATAGAGAGTGTGCTGATTTGGACAAAGAATGTTGACTAGGACTTAGAACTCCCCAAAGTGCCCCTGTACTCAATTTTTTACAGATTGATTTGTCCCGATTTCTCTCGATTTGATCCGGCTTCTCTTCTCGTTCCTCTCTCTCTGTTGCACGGCGGAGGGCCATTTCGGCGTGCTCGGCGCGGCCGTACGCGTGGATCATGACCGAGTACATGAGCATGTCCGGCGAGCACCCTCGAAGGGACGCTCGGGGAAGTGAATGGTGGTGGCCAGGTGGATGGGGTTCTCGGAGCCCCGGTAAGTTGGGCACATGGCGTTCCGCAAGCTCGCGGACTACGCCGGCGGCCAGCCGTTCGAGTCCAAGGTGAACTACATCTACGGCGGGGGGCTCCGCGCTGGTCTCGTCCCCGTCGCCGCTATCAAAGTTTACTGGTTCATCTGCTTCAACAGCCCAACTACAGGTATATATCCAAGAAAATGTTATGATCCCTTCATCGATCTAGCGACTAGCATTCACCTGCACTTGGCCCAAGAAACGATGGAGAAATTGTTTTCAGTTTTGATATGAAAATGCTTCTTGCTTGAGCTGATGCTAGCTTCGATCTTGCATGTTGGTAACTCCTCAATATTCTCCAGGAACCAGTTCGAGGGGCGCTCGGGGAAGGCAGCCTCGAGCGTGGCGGCAACGGGCGCCTCGGCGGGCTCACTCCGCGGCGAGCATCCTAGCTCTGGCATCTTCTCGAACCACTCCTCGGCGTTATCTAGGAACCAGCGGAGTGCGAGCATGGCGGTGGCCGGGTTGCCGGCGGCCGTGTCGAGCACGATGGCGGCGTCCTGCTCGGAGGGGTGCTCGGGGAAGGCGGCCTCGAGCGCCGCGGGTCCTGGGGTGGCGAGGGCGTGTCTTGGACGGAGACGTGGGAGGTGGTCGGAGAGCAGGAGGGGTTCTTGGGCGGGAAGGAGAAGGAGATTGGGCGGTGCGGCCATGATAAGAGGAAGAAAGGGGACGAAGGGCGGATAGGCGGGGAACCCATCTGTTGCTCTGCTCTCTCGTACGTTCAAGTCCCAGCCAGCATTTTTGGTCCAAATCAGCACACTCTCTATCCTAATCATCACACAAGTCATAAAAAACTGAGATGAGGCATATGATCAAACAGACAAAGAAAAACAGGGCATATGATCAATTACAAATACGGAAAATCTAATTTGAGAACGTTCTAAAACTAGCTTAACGTACGAACGTCGCTCGTGCCGTTTGATCTATTGTGCTCAAAAATTTCACCGTGGAGATGGTATTCTGCATGCAAAATAGCAAGTAAATAATTTTGTTGAAAACAGCAAGTGCATGCAAATAACAACAAAACGAAATTGTTGATGTCAGCGAGATTCTCTCAATTCAAAATTTTCAAAATGTTTTATCTCTCAAACCATTAATCCGATTCATGATCTGTTTTCATGGTTGGGTTCATCTCGACGAGAGCTTTAAAACTATATCCTATTTGGATATGTTTTAATAATTTTTTTACGCTACTAGTTACCAAGCAGTAATACGCCAGTTATCAGCCTATTAGTATGCAGTTACCCATGGTAATTATATCAGTACATGGTGATAACTGTGTATTATAAGCATGGTAATTGATGCTGTAAAAAAATATCGTCGAAACATATCAATATAGGATCTAGTTTTGAAGGTCTCCTCGTGAGGAACCCAACAATAAAAACGGATCTCAAATCAGATAAATTGTTTGAGAGAAAAATCATTTTAAATTTTTAGAATTTAAGAGAATCTTGATGATGTCAGCGTTATCTACTCTTATGCATGCATACATGCATGCAAGGGAGATGTGGTGGCCAAACCGTTCGGTATATGGACATTGCTTGGACGTGCTGGAAAAAAACATTAGCCAGCAAGCCTTGTGATTGGGTAGGAGATGGGATTTGGACAGCTGGTTTGGTCGGAACGTTCCGCAGGTAAGCTAATGGGAGCACTGTCGCCGTATAGTCACGTTCTTACAAATAAAAACAGAACATATAATCAACTGCAATTCAAAAACGGGGCATGTCATCACTTATCTCATGGTTTTTCCCTTTTTCTTAATTTCCCGAGGCTGCCGCTTCCCAATGCCACGTACTTCGACGCGCCTGGCGTTCTCCGAGTCCGAGCGAGTATCGTACCCCAGCTCCTGCTTCACATGGAGATATCAGACTTTTCGCCGGTGGTCTTATGCAGTAGCAGTCCGAGTCCGTTTCGGTTTCCGTTGAGTCCTTGCATGTGTGCTCAAATATATATGCAGGCTGCATTGACCTTTGGACTTGAGAAACACCAAGAGAAAATCGCCCCAAGTGTTGCGTAAGTTTGAGCGTACGTGTACGTGAGTTTCCGCGCGCGAGCTCTGATCCAATGGCACACACGTACTGCACAAACGTCGTCATGGACGATGGCGACCGCATCGTGGTCCACACCACCATCACGTCCTCGGCGCACCACGTCGTGCTCTTCCTCCGGGAGGTCCAGGAGCGGTTTCACAAGGAGATCCAAGAGCACCATTTCCTCGTCGTCGGCCTCGACACTGAGTGGCGCAAGTGCAAGAGTCCCCAGCCCGGCCGGGGGCGCCCCCGGTACGAGGTCGCCGTCCTCCAGCTCTGCGTCGGCGGGCGCTGCCTTGTCTTCCAGATCGCACACGCCGACGACATTCCCGCCGAGCTCTCGGACTTCCTAGCCAACCCAGACTTCTGCTTCGCCGGCGTCGGGATCGGCGGCGACGTCCAGCGGCTGCTCGAGGACTGCAACCTGGAGGTGGCCAACACGATGGACCTGCCTCAGGTCGCGGCGGTTGTGCACGGCCGGCCAGAGCTCCGGCAGGCAGGGCTCAAGATCCTAGCGCGCGAGGTAATGGAGATGCGCATCGAGAAGCCGAAGAAGGTGACGATGAGCAACTGGGCCGCGCGGCGCCTATCGAGGGAGCAGGTCCGGTACGCCTGCATCGACGCCTTCGTGTCCTACGACATTGGCCGACGGCTACTCTCCGATCGTTTTCAGGATCAGCATCACGAGTTTATAACTGGAATTGCTTCCAAGTTTTAGTTATGTAAGCACAGTTTCACCACGTATGTTTGGGACAAGTGTGAAAACTTGTAACTGGCCAATTCGTCGTGTTATGTGGAAATTATGCTTCGTAGGCAGACTGCTTGCTAGCGCAAATTAGCATGTCTCTCCTAGCTTTGCTGATAATCCAACCATTAAATATTAATCAGATCGTACCGGTTGCGTTGAATCAATCGGGGCAAGTTCTCGTATTGACATCCTGGTGGATTTGATTTGCAATATTGCACTCACAACCATGAAAGTGAACATGATTCAGGAAAAGTGAACTAAAACAAATCAACCTGAATGGGCTCTCTTGTGATACTTGTTTGTATTATTTGTTCAATGTTCAGTAATAACACCAATCTATCTATTTCCTAGCTCCGCACCTGCAAACAGCTCCATTGGAGGTTTGCATGCTGTACTCGACACAGGTCTCAAAAGTATAATGTTTCAATGACAAAATTATACACACCACTGCTGGATAAAATACAATTTATTCTGCAGTCTTCTGCATGGTGTTGCGACCAACGGGCACCCTACAATCTACGGGATAATCACAAATATTTCAATGACAGGTGTGGCCATAACACGAAAATACGCAGGACCGCAAATTTAGGACCACCAAAACCCATTGAAAAAATTAAACCGAAAAGTAACTCTAAATAAAAACTAATATACACACTGATGGCAACAGACCAAAGGGCATGCCGACCTTCAAAGAACTTTTTTTTCCTTCTCCCGAGAGCACCTGTTAAGAGATAGCTTATATGAATCTCTTGTTGAACACATGGTCACAGGCAGTTAGCCAAACATCGATGCATAAGCCAGGGCAGGTACTCGTATCAGCTGAATATTCCCGTTGTTATGTTTCTCTGTTATCCTCATCCCTAACATCTTCTATTTCTTCTCGGCAGTACAATGCATTTAGCTCTTGCTGCAACTGAAAATGAGAAAGACATCATGAATAAACGATTTATTCATCCATAAAGGATAGTACAAATGCCAAAATACTGTGAGAAACTAAAGGAAATATCGTTACCAACCTGGACATGTTTTAGCTTAGCTGTGATTAGTTCATCAGTCAAAGTAATCATTCTGCATGGAAGAAAAAAAGAAATTACCAAACTTGATCATTCAGTAATCAAAGCGACCATAAACAGCATGACTTAAAACATAGTAACAGTCTATATGTTCAAAATAAACATAGCATCTAGCATTCAATTTTTAAAAAATAGACTCGGTTCAATTTGATGACAACCAAAAAAATAGCATCCACAAAACTAAAGATGATGGTCACCATAATAACAAATTATGTGGAATTAAACTTGTAAATATGCCATAACTGTTGTAGTCACGTGCTAGCTGGATTATCTGTGAAATCACTCGCGGGGCTGCGGGCCTACCTAGATTGCATTTCTGAAATTTTAACAAGTAATGACCGTTCTTTCTCAGAATTAGCTGTTTCAACCTGCCAAAGAATAAAAAGGATAGTTTTAGTGATAAAAATATTTAAGATTGGTGTTTGGTAACCCTCATACAACAGAGTGCTGCTCACCACTGCCTCACTCTCCATAATTCGGACTTGCGAGGACATTCCAGACTGTGCACCTGAAGAAAAACAGGAGATTTAAGATTTAACAAAGAAATAAAGAAAACTTCAATAGCCGCAAGAGAAAAGCATTTACCATCAACTTTCTCATTTTGTTGCAAGCTATTTAGTAGGTTTGTGATTAGATCCTGAGGCAAAGAAATGCAAACATGGTTAAAGTCCATCATATGATTCATCATGTACTGCACATTCTTAAACATATTAAAATTTTCTCCATACTTGCTGCAACGTAGTCTGTTGCACAAGGTTCTCAAGGTGGGGAATTAGAATCGACGATGATACTGAGCTATTGCAGAGTTCCTTCAGATGATGACTGTTAGACTGCAGCATCCATGCATTAAAAAATCTGATCAGCTATGACAGAAGTAAAAATATGGTGCCCTCGATGTACATAGTCTTCATTTCACCACTAAAACGAACTTATTTTCTCATGATCTCTTCAAGAAATTGAAATTAAGGAAATAACCCTGACAAAACAGAGGAATTATACCATTGGTTTAGTGCTGAAAACCCAATCACCAACACTAGCAGATTTTCTTAGCTGTGAACCCTGGGTGAGAAAAGGTATTAATCACGAAGTTATGACGGCCATACATTCAATTAGTTTAGACTACATAACAATCTTACCTGTGGTGATTTGCGTGAAAGGCTACTCAATGGAATTTCCTGAACCTGGAAATTAAGGATTTATTCAAAAAAATAATCTTTTGAAGTAATTCTGCGTAGTTTATGTCACCTTAAGTTATCCACTGAATTCGCGTACCTTTGCAAGATCAACATTCTCAGATGTCACAGAAAAGCGACCTTTAATATGAACCACATTTCGTTTAGATTTATCCCCTAATGAATCTACATATCCTACAATGGTCAAAAGAAATTCCTCCAGTTTCATTCATCCAGAAAGCACATAACTCCAAAACAAAATCAATGTTTGGAGGCCACATTTAAATAGGAGAAATAAAGCAGCCCTCGTATATGCTGCTGCTCTACAATAATGCTAGTGCAAAAAATAGAGTTTACGTGAGATCCTCCATAGAATTATACCTCCAGAAGATCGAATAGGAGCTGACAGACTGTTTGCAGAAGCACGAGTTGGCAATGATAATGGACCACTAAGATTTGCGGCTCTTCTGATATCGCTTCCATGTTTGTCAGATAACATTTGAACAGTTGCATCCCTGTCAATAACAAACAAGAATAATCAAATGAACCTAGAAGGTTGCCAAAATCTCAATATGAGTCTTAAGTATTACGACCTTACGACCCTATGTTTTGTACCGATTCGATCCTACATAGAATCTTAATTAGATATAATCTTAATATTGTTAAGATTCTACTAAATTTAGGAAAGATCATGGTGATACTTCAACGGTGCACAAGGGAGCACATGCTCTCGGGTTATAGATATACAATTTGATCCTAAGATATGATCCTATAGAAGCATCTCCAATTCGATTCAAGATCCTAATTCTAACAACCTTGTTTAGAAGGCTTGAACATAAGCTGACACTCCAATCATCACATTCAGTACTAGTCCTAAGAAATCAAATGCAGTAAAATTATCCTATTTATGTGTTTCAAGACAGAAGCTTGATTGAGATCTATAAACAAGTAATGCCATACACAGATTTACAAAAAAACTAGTATGTCCAGATAAACAACTAAACAAAGCAGTAGAGATTAGTGTGAAAAATATGATAAATGATACTGTCTTTCCCTCTTAATCTACACATTGAAAAAAAGATCAGGATCAGGTTTACAGTTTTACACTATAACCTAGTAGCATGTACACTATAATAATTGGAATGATCATATCAGAACTAAGCCAGCTCATCAAAAATAATATGTAGATGATAAACTCTAGAAACTGTGATTTTATTCACTCATTGAGCTATTATGCTTGCCAGAATGGAGAATGAATACGATGAAGTGCACTTCCAAAATCAGAAATCAGAACAAAAACATGCTAGGGGAAATTATCGAACAGATTACAGACCTTTCAAAATTATGGCTCCTTTCAGTTGCTGAGCTATTAACCCCACCTTCCACTGAAGTCTGTTGTTTCTGTCCAACATTACTTCTCCAATATTTTGACTCTAGATCCTGCTTTGATGTCGAGGGCAACGAATCATTCTGTGATCTAGAATTCTCATATCCATTGGGCATCCTTTTACTATCAGCACTACTGACAGCAAAATCGACAGCTTCATTTGCTATAAGGCCTTTTCCATCTGAATTTACTGCAGTTGTACAGATTCGTTCACTGAAATATAACAGGAGACATTACATTTCACAACCAGCGCTCTGATGAAATCAGGAGAGTAACAGCATTAAGGTTACTGATCCTTCTCTATCCCCAACATCCTACTTTGATTCATTGAATTGGGCCAGAACTTCTGTAGTTATATGCAGAACCAATAGATAGTTTAAAAGAAGTTCTAAATCAATTTATCACCAGAAGATGACCAAAGTTTGGCTGGCAAAGAGTAATAAACAGTTTCAAAGAAATTCATCAATGAAAGATCGCATGTTTTTTCTTAACCTGCAGTTATTTTCACTTGCAGATGACGACTTTCCCAAAGGGTTCCTAGAATATGAATCCTGCTGATGAAACAAAAAAATGACTATTACAACTGAAATATCCAATATGTGTTTTTTTTTCGTAAAGTGAAATTAGCAACTTAGAGAATGGAAGCTATGTTGCAGCTAGATATCCTATAAAACTATCACGAGGTGCATTTACTATGTTTGCTGGGTATCAGATCTGTCTAGATCCAGAAGGATAAATATTGAATCAAGTAACGCGGTGATGCTGTCACATGACTCATGACCACAGTTAGTATGTTCCTTATTTGAAGCTGTGTATTACCAAAGGTCATGGGTGGCAACACATAAACTGGCAAACGACAAAAAGCATGGGACACATTGTAACGGCTTTGTTTGGTCAGCAAGAGAGAAAATATTCAGATTTAATCTATCGCATATTTCTGTCTAGATCCAGAAGGACAAATATTGAATCAAGTAATGTGGTGATGCTGTCACATGACTCAGGACCACAGTTAACTCCTGGCAACAGTATGTTCCTTATTTGATGCTGTGTATTACCATGGTCGTGGGTGGCAACACTTAAACTGGCAAACCACAAAAATCGTGGAACACACTGTGGTGGCTATGTTTGGTCAGCAAGAGAGGGACAAGGGGGGATAACATTCAGATTTAAGCTATCGCAGATTTCTACTGAACTATGGGCAATATACCAAATCTATAACATATTTTGCATACTTGGAAGTAACTTTGAAGCTTTCTAAAGAGGTTTGTCCAATTACTCTTGAGTAAAAGATAATCAATAATCTACAAAACCTTTTCAACTTCAATGATTCTTGCAGTATCGTCATCTTCTTTTATCTCAGGTGGCTCATCATCATAAATCTGGAAATTTAGGCAGCTTAGCGATAAGGTTACAGGCAATTAAGGTAGAATGAAAAGTTAACACAGAACAAAGAACAAGTAGCTTTACTAGTGATGCTTGAGCCTTGAGGTCTTCAATATCGAAGTGCCATGCACTAACACCTCGTTGGTATTCACTCTGTTGGATAAAGCATCATTGCATCAAGCATGAGAAGCGGTTAAGTTGATCGAAGGATGATTAGACAACAATGATTATTGAAAAGGATAGGAATGACAGTTCGCGGTGTAGATGATATTCCTCTCAAGCGACTTTTGTTTTACTTTTTTTCTCGTAAATCCTTGTAATTCCATAATGCTGAATACTTTATAGAAACAAATAAGCAGCCTACAAAAGGTGCAATTTCCCCCAAAATTGTACAGCGAGAGAAAAGAACTGTTACAAATACAGATGACTATTTATGGAACATGATATAATGCCAATTACTCAGCACTGTGCAGTTGTATGAGGCAGATGAATGGAGGATAAGAAAGAGAAATACAGAACTTAAGAAGGTTCCTTGATGTTCTGGGGTCCTAACTTCCCTAGCACCAGAAAACTATTTCTGTCATTCTCACTTGCAAGTCTATCATCATGATACTGAACATGTTTTTTGTTCTACTTTAATCAGGTCCTGTTATAAGATAACATTAAAACATAGTACTATGCATTGCTCAGTTATATCTAGTAAAAAAACACCTATTAATCATGAGACATGTCCAACAAAAACTGTCACAACTAAAAGGTGATCTCACCAACGAAGGATTTGTCTAGCCATGTGTGACATGACTGTACAACGGTCATTCTGCTAGATATCACTTTCCAACGCAGCACTGATGAATCCTAGTTACTAAATATAATCCATAACCACGGAGCAGTAGGTGCTAACATGAACAATTTTTGATGTCACAACTGACAACTCGATCTAGCCTGTTCTAAAACATTTGAGTTAACGAGGAACTCTTGGAATAACTGGAATCTGGAAATGTGATAGTGTTCAAACATAAAGGGAACCATACAGGACCACAAAATATAAACATGGAGGAGTAATATCACAAACCAGGGAAAGTGCCTCCTGCTCAGAAGAAGGCATTTTCTTCAAAGCCAACTGTGCTGCGTCTTTAAGCTGGAAATATATTAGAAACTTCAGATATGATACATTGTTTCTATTAGGAAAATAGCAACTCTATTTACATCTCTAACAGTTCCGACACAAAATGCAGAAGGAACATAGTTACCTGGAGTGCCTTTACACGGTCCCATAGAGGAGGTAAATCAGTTAAGATATCTTTCATTATCAATTCTGGAGGTTTTGCAGTTTTGAAAAATGAATGCTTGAGCAACTTCTCGGCTGTTGGCCTCTTTGTTTGATCTTTCACCAAGCACATTGCAACCATCTCCTTAAATGACTGAACACAAGAAAAAGTGCTCCATTAAAAGGTAAACAGTAGAATATAATCTATTGTGGTTTGTAACCACATAAATGGTTCATAACCAATAATTAGCTGGAAGGATCAAAACTACCTTGGAAAATCTTCTGTCACGGTCATAGTCAAGACCAGGTGGCGCATTCTGGAGAGTCATGAGAAGAACCTGCAGCCGAAAGGAGACATATTTAATTAACAATGAGGATTTGCATGAATAGGTTACCCTTGCCCAATAGGTACAGCTAGCCGAACCACCAGATGATCTCACATGACCAATGAAAATCAATACCAAGAAATGTATAGATTAAACTATTATAGACTGTAGTATGAGGAGTGCAATAAGTCACTGACCCTAACGTATGAATAATTTAGTCATTACAAAATGAAATGAAGAAGTGAGCATTCAAGACATTATTAGAACAGTTACCAAAGCTACCCATACACTACCACAATATCCAAAACAGGAAAGTCAAATAAATAAATAATTACTTTATTTTGCACAAGATCAAATGAAAGCATTACCTTCATAGGGGGGTACTTCGAAAACGGAGCATGGCCATGCGCCAGTTCAAGTGCAGTGATTCCAAATGACCATATGTCAGCTCTGTACAGAAGATGGAGATTGGCTGTTAGTCCACCTCCGTTAGCAAATAACATACAAAAAAAGCATTGAAGTGCTGGCAACCCATCTAATGCGATGTGAAAAAACAAGTTTTCAAACATCAGGCCGTTGGTCCCTATTTCAGTGCCATGTCATGCCATGTGTCATCTTAGTATCTTACTGGGAACAGATTGTATCCACTGAATAAGTGTGATATAGGTTTGCTTTTATGGAGTACCAAAAGCAAGCATGACACCGTTATGAATGAACATAAAGGCCCAATGTATGAAATACCAGGAACAGGCTGGCTGGACTTAAATGAGATACCATATTTGTCTGCCTTATCAGTACATTATCCTCATTCTATTCTGGACTCTAATTCCTAATGGGAAGGATAGCTCCATCCTTGCCTACAAGATGAATAGATGATTAAGTGCAATGCAAGAATTCTAAAAGAAAAGGGTCCCTATAAAAAATACCAGGATCAGGTTATTACAACCTTCAGAAATATAATTCTAGCAAGCTTCATTATTTGCTTTAACAGGTGGTGATTGTTTACAAGAAGGATGACACTGAATTCATAAAGAAAAGATGCCACACGGGATAATAAGAATACAAATCTATTATGCATAAAAGCAGTTCATGGTGAATACGATGGTAGTTTTTTTTGACATCAAATCAAATAATGAATGTGGTTCGTAGGATGCGTTCAGGTACGTGTTATCAAAAAGTCCTGTACATATATATATGCACAATTAACAGTCTAACATACTTGAAGTTATATCCAGTGCCTGGCTGGAGCACTTCTGGAGCCATCCTGAAAGGCGAAATTAGAACCAAAAAAGGGTTAGAACATTATCAAATAATATTAATTTGATCCCTAGCATCAAAATACAAAAATGCACTTACCAGCATGGTGTTCCCACAAATGTGTTCCGAGATCTTTGCCTATCACCTCTATCAAACATGCAAGCAGAAACACCAAAGTCCCCAAGCTTCACTACACCAGCACTATCAATAAGGATATTACCAGCCTGCATAGTGTCATATTGAGCAAAAAATAAAGAATGATGACAAATTATATCAAATGGCTATAAGATTTACACAGGAATATTCTACACAAGCTAACCTTGACATCACGATGGATCTGTCCTTGCCTGTGAAGGTACTCCAGAGCCTTAAGTGTTTCTTTTAGAATGGATGCAATAACGGGCTCCTCAAAACCATCAGGATATGCGATCTTCATTAGGTGTAAACATGAACCCTCTGTCATGAATGGCATTATCACCCAAAGGCTGTGCTCCACAACAAATGAGCAGTAAGCCCTGATGACATTAGGGTGATCTATTAAGCTCATTATTTGAGCCTCCCTTTGTACTTCATCCTACAAATAATATACAATTGTGAGATCTAAATTCATTTATAGCTTCAGGGAAGGGAAAGAGAGAAACCAAAACACAGACAGATATTGACAGTTGAAAGTAAGCAGTGATAACATATGCAAATACGATATAATTAACCCTAACAAAGTTTTTCACATCTTCGTCACTGCAAAAGCAAGTAGTCTAGATGATATTTTGGTCTCCAATGTGGGTTTCTTTTAGAGAAATTTGTATTCATGCCTTCTAGTGCCACAGACACCATGTAGTGGCTACCTTCGGCTGATCACCCAACACTGCTGAGTAACCAACAGGAGGGTGGGGGGTAGAAATGGGGTCTGGCTGTTAAACACAAATGGTATTGGGGAAAGCAATTTAGAAAAATGAGTGCTTTTCCTTAGTAAAGTAATAGCTAAAAATGGAAGTGTGTGCTGTAAATTAAGAGGCATTTTTTTAGCTTCAGTTAACTTGATACTTGAGTTTGTTGCCATACTTGCATCGTGGTAGTACTAGTATATAGATACTAGTAGAGATATATGATAAAGACACCGTCCCAGCCCCCCCCAAAATGAATAATGCCGTGGTACGAACCGCACATCAAATTCTGAGGTGTCACTAGGAAAAGCTGATCTTGTATTACCTCCCAGAAGACTCAGAGGTTGTGAATTTTCTCTAGTCTATATAGAACTGGTGAATTCTTGTACACCACACTGTTCCCCTTCTCGTAAGACCTCCACCATCAATAAACACTCTTACCCACCCAAATGGAGGCACCAACACAAGCTGCATCCCTGCCCGTGCACACACGCATGCAGATTTAAGTAACTCCCCACTTCGACAGGGTTCTACCAGTGATGCTGTGATGGCCGTACTCAACTTACAAGCCATCAGGTTCATATATTGGCCAAAAAATGTGCATGCGGTAATTGATTACATTTTTTAACTCGCCATCTCAACCAGCCGCACCCACAAATACATCATCTAAGAGTACAGCCGCTCTAAAAACTAAAATGCATGAATATACAGGACACAAATGATCATTTCAACTTAGCCTTAGCAACGACTAGTAGCGTACCAAACTACCAATTAAATGCTAAATTGTTAACAGCATTATGTAAAAGCAAATCCTAAAGTCTCCGAACCTAATAGGACGTTACGCAGACCAAATTCCACCCCGATCTCCAAAGCTACCAAATCAACAGGATCCACTCCAATCTACTAACGGATCTCTCGCTAGATCAAACAGCAGAAAACGCCCAGAACCAGACCAGCACCGAAACCCTACGAGAGGAGGAGAAAGGCGATGCAACAGATGCTCACGATGTTATTGTTGAGCTGGTCGAGATCCAGGCACTTGACAGCAACAGTCTCGTTCCTGGGGACGAAGACCGCGCGGTACACGACGGCGTGCGCGCCGTACCCCACCTCCTCCATAAGCCTGTAATCGCCGGGATTCACCGTGAACGCCGGCGGGGCAGCGGCAGCTGCCCCGGCCGCCGACGAGGAGCGCTTGGTGCTCCCGCTCCTGCCCATGGCCGCCCCCGTCGCCGCCGGACGTAGCACCCGCGCCTTCCGCCTTCTCGATCGCCGGAGCTCGCGCTCCCGCCGCCCCCGTCGCCGCCGCCTCGGCCTTTGACCAGTGTCTCGCGTGCGATCCTGGAGGAGAGAGAGAGAAGCTAGAGAGAGGGGGGAGAAGAGGAAGAGGAGATAGCGAACGGAAGGACGCTTAACAAACGAGGTCGTAAAAGGGCGGAAATAATAATTTCGGCGGTGACGTGGCGGGGGCGGGGCGGCGACGTGGGGGAGGCCTTTCCCGGGGGGTCAGTCCATGACGTGCGGGTCCGGTTTGGGTGGGCCCGGTTGTCAGTAGTGGTGGGAGGCGGTGACCGCGAGGGAGCGGCGTGCGGCCGACTTCCTGGTACATCTCCGCCTCCCGATGCTGTTGTGCGGAGGGGGATCGTCTGCGGGAACGACTGGTATGTACGGACTTCAGCCGTTCGGAACGGGAACGTTTTCAAAACCATAACCGAAAAGAGTAAGATAAGAAAAATAGATCTGATCAAAATCAATATCTGAATAAGGAATTCTTTGAATGATTAATGAATAAGGAATTCTTTGAATGATTAGTCAATGTAGTTTTGAACAGACGATATTTAGTTTAACTCGTATAATTTTATGTTATTTCTAAGACATCTTCAATAATATGACACCGACTATTCATTCTTTTATGATTATAAAATAGACGTATGCATGCAGACGCATACACCACCACACGTGCATCTCCATATGAGCACGTCCCCTAATTATATGTTAGAATTAATGCCACGTGGGACTTTTGTTGAGTTGGATGAGAGGGATGATCCATTCACGCCTAAAATATCGTTATTTTTCTCATTATACAATGTATCTTCCATTCGTTGTATGTTTTCTAATTTAGTTTTAATCCTACATTAATGCATGCATTAATTGTTAGAGATGCATTAAGAGATAAACCATTTGTATAACATGTTTTTATTGTCATCTCTAGATGACATGAAAGGCATAAGAGAAGGCTGCTTTCTCTACTACTGGAGATCTCCAATAGTCTAACGATGTTGTTGGGGTAGGGGTCCCCGCGCTAGCCCGTTTTCAAAGTTTTCCGCATGCACCGTCAAGAACTACATCGACGACGTCAAGGACAACCGCAGCACCCGTCGCCATCAAGGTCTACATCGACGTTGTCAACGACTACCTCGACGTTCGTCACCGTCGGGGACTACGTCGACGTCGTCAAGGGCAACGTCGACGTCCATCATCGTCAAAGTCTATGTCGACGACGCCAAAACGAGGACTACGTCAACGTCACCAATGATCGTCCCGATGTCCGTCGTTGTCAGGGTTTGCGTCGGCATTGTCAAGGACTACATTGACGTGCTTAGGAATTTCTCCAAAGATGCCAGAGAATATTCCCCGAAGATGCCCGAAATATTCTCCCAAAATATCTTCTATGTATGGGAAATGACGACCATACCCTTGTAAAGTCCCTCTCGTGTGAGGGCAAAATTGTAATATCACCTTTTCCATCCTCAAATCCTATAAATACCCCCCTAGGGGTAGAGAGGAGGGGAAAAAATCCTATAACCCTAATTCTACACTTCAATAGAAGAGGGACTTTCACCTCGTCGTACACGAGGAGAGTTTCGCCTCCTCGTACACGGCACGAGTTTCACCCTGTCGTACGTGTCTCGTGCTTCACCTTGACGGACAACCGGAGGGTTATACTCGCTCGTACTCCTCGTGCACCGCCAACGGTCGCTGTAGCCGTTTGGGGTGCTATAAGTTTACTGTCTAGACTTGTATCTGCGATAGTTGGCGCCGTCCGTGGGAACCCGAACGAAAAGCCATGTCAACTAGGATAACATCGAGGAGAAGCTCAAGAACAACATCAGCAACCGCGATGCACGCGACCTCTCCATAGGCACTGCTGACAGCAGGGGCTTGTCATTATCATCACCCTCGGCAACGCTCGCCGCTGACATCGCCTCCACGCGCGCTCTCAGGCTCGGCGAGGCGAGGGATGCGTCGTCAACATCGCCTCATCCGCGCTCTCGGACTTGGCGTCCTCGGGCGACACCAGGGGCTGATCATTGTCATCACCCTCGGCGACGCTCGCCGCTGACATCGCCTCGACGCGCGCTCTCAGGCTCGGCGACACCAGGGGCTTGTTGTTGAAATCACCCTCACATGCGCTCTCAGGCTCGGCGATGTTAGGGATGCGTCGTCAACATCGCCCTCATCCGCGCTCTCGGACTTGGCGTCCTCCGCGCTCGCCCTCGGCGACGCAAGTGACGTGTCATTGATATCGCCCTCGTCCGCGCTCTCAGACTTGACGTCCTCCGCACCCACCCTCGGCAGCTCCAGGGGCTCGTTGTCAACATCGCTCATACGTGCGCTCGAACTTAAGTGTCCTCCGCCTCACCCTTGGTGACATCACGCAAGTTCGACGTCATTGACAGCCACATAGGTTCTGACTTGGCGGTCTCAACGGCTGTCCTCGGCAACATCGCTCTAGCCCGACGTCAACATTGTCGAGGCATGGTTACGCCGCCTACGAGCGTGTGTTCGAATGTGTAGACGAGCACGCTCGCCCTCGGTGACATCACGCGACCTCGTCGTCCGGGTGACCACCTTCCGCTTCAAACTGTGCGTCCTTCGCTCCTATCGTTGTCGGCACCGCACGGGATCATCATCGACATCTGTCACACACGTCCACATTGCTCGTCCCGCCTCGACCAAGCATATTAGCAGCGGACATCTATATCAGCGTCACCACATTTCATCCACAAGTGTAAACAACTCTGTCTCAGCGAAGGGCTTAATACATCGACATGGCATCAAGCTCCCGCGCGATGTCGAGTCACCTCCATCTGGGATAGAGTGTCCATTCCCTCCGGGGTCGTGCGATGGTAAGCTCCCCGCGATGTCGAGCCACCTCCATCCGGGATAGAGTGTCCCTTCTCTCCGGGGTCGCGAGACGGTAAGCTCCCTGCGATGTCGAGCCACCTCCATCCGGGATAGAGTGTCCCTTCCCTCCGGGGTCACGCGACGGTAAGCTCCCCACGATATCGAGCCACCTCCACTTCCCTTCGGGGTCGCGTGACGGTAAGCTCCCCGCGATGTCGAGTCATCTCCGTCCGGGATAGAGTGTCCGTTCCCTCCGGGGTCGTGCGACGGTAAGCTCCCCGCGACGTCAAAACAGGCATACATACGTCAGAGTAAGGCAGAAATGTTCTTACTCGTGCCATCGAGTGCCAAGTGTTTGCCACCATCGAGTGTCATGTATTTGTCGCCATCGAGTGACCGATTGTTTGTCGCCATCGAGCACCAAGTGTTTGCCACCATCGAGTGTCATGCGTTGTTGTCGTCATACACTAAATGGCTGTAGCAATTGCATGTTAATTATTGGTCCCCGTCGCATGTGAAGTGCCCATGTCCATGCCAGGAGAAGCATCGATGCACTCCTTGCTACGCCTTCGGGCACCGAAGGTTATGGTTAGGGAAGGCCACAAGCGCTCTCAGCCATGTCCTCGAGCGCTAGGTTTTTCCGTCGGGAGGCAGGGTGCTGCACACCTCGTAACACACTATCTCCTCCGACTCGATGGCTTAATAATCCCGCTGGAGCATGCCGCGTAAAAATTCACGCAAAAAGTACACACACCTTGCAGGTACTGGACTTCGCGCTCGGCGCCAGACATGTGCGTGCACCAATATCGTCCCGCAATGTGTTTGCATTGACATGGGTGACACCACAGACGTCTCGGCAAAGTACCACAGTACGCTCTGACGCCGTCCGCGGCTAAAGTACCACAGTACGCTCCAACGCCATCCGCGGCTAAGGTACCACAGGTGCCTCATCACCTTTCAC
Organism: Stipa capillata; assembly: GCA_019208055.1. Lineage (NCBI taxonomy): Eukaryota > Viridiplantae > Streptophyta > Magnoliopsida > Poales > Poaceae > Stipa > Stipa capillata. The sequence goes on from JAGXJF010005301.1 coordinate 47,649, forward strand.
GCTCAGCTCCATTTCAGCAAGGGGCTCGCCCGTACGCAAACCCAAAATCAGAGCACGCGGACTCAACGTCCGCATCAGTGCAACATCGACATCTGTTTGCCTCGTCCACGCGTGGTGACGGCACCATCTGGACAAAGGGCTCCCCAGAAACAAAGCCGAGCGCCCGGTGCCATCACTCCGCTTGACGTCAACATGCCTTGCACGGCGTCGACACGCCTCGCGCAGCATCGACACTCGGCTCAGCATCGACGTCTTCCATCCGGCACGGACACACCCCTCGACCTCGACGCACTCCGCCATCACGGACATGCTCCGTCCGGAGTCGACATGTTCCTCAACGTCAACACATTCCTCGGTGTCGACATACTCGGCAATCACGGACATGCTCCGTCCGACGTCGGCACTCCGCCATCACGGACATGCTCCGTTCGACGCCGACACTCCGCCGGTGTGGATGTACTCTTCGGTGCCGACACACTCCACCGGTGTGGACGTACTCTTTGGTGTTGACATACTCGGCCGTCACAGACATGCTCCATTCGACGTCGGCACTCCGCCGTCACGGACATGCTCTGTCCGACGTCGACACTCCGCCGGCGTGCACGTACTCATCGGCGTCGACATACTCGGCTATCACGTACATGCTCCGTTCGACGTCGGCACTCTACCGTCACGGACATGCTCCATCCGACGCCGACACTCCGCCAGTGTGGATGTACTCCTTGGTGCCGATACACCCCGCCGGTGTGGATGTGCTCCTCAGTGTCGGCATACTTCGTCGATGTGAATATACTTCGTCCGCCATCGACACGCTCCTCGACGCCAGCATGCTCCACCGACGTGTACATGCCTCATCAGTATCGACATGCTCTCCCGATGTCAACATGCCGACATCGCCATGCTTCGCAAGCATCGCCGTCGACGTCAAAATGCTCCATCCGGTGTTCGACACGCCCCGCGTGCACGGCACCCACGGGACAAGGCCGGCGGGCACCGTACGAGCCCTGACATGCTCTGCGCGCACGGCGCCCACGGGACAAGGCCGGCGGGCACCGTACGAGCCCCGACATGCTCTGCGCGCACGGCGCCCACGGGACAAGGCCGGCGGGCACCGTACGCTCCCCGACATGCTCTGCGCGCATGGCGCCCACGGGACAAGGCCGGCGGGCACCGTACGAGCCTCGACACGCGCGCGCACGCATGACACCCATGGGGCTGAGCCGACGGGCACCATGCGTGCCGTGACATCCAACGCGCAACATGCTACATGCTATGAGCCTCGACACACGCCGCACGCCTGCAAGAAAAAAAATGAAGCTGAGCAGGACTCCACATGCTACATGCTACAGCAAAAGTATCAGTACATCAGTGCATCTCATATGTCCTATGTGCGCATGCTGCTGTCGGCTGCAGCCGTTAGTGCTCGCCGAAGATGCCAGGTTCGCGAAGATGTTCCGAGCCCAGCGTGGCCGAGAGCTGGACCCCGCGTGGACATCTCCGCGCCCCGCGCGGACATCGCCGGAGCTCTACCGTGACCACACTGGAGCTATGCTGTGCGCGGCCGTAATCCACGTGACAACACATGACCCCATGCGAACCCCACTGGAGTACACTCTCGTCCGGACGACGTTCCGGACAGAATTCCAACTCTGCGGGAATTCCATGCGCCCGGAGCCTTGGTCCGGAGGTTCCGGGCTGGACCTCCGGGCAGCCCGAAATCCGGATGAATCTCCGGATGGGGCTCTGTGCACCCGGAGTCCTGGTCCGGAGGTTCCGGGCTGAACCTCCGGGCGACCCGGAATCCGAATGACTCTCCGGATGGGGCTTTGTGCACCTAGAGTCTTGATCCAGAGGTTCCGAGCTGCACCTCTGGGCAACCCGGAATCCGGATGCCTCTCCGGATGGAGTTCCGACCTCGCGTCCGTCCGATTCCGCGCGCGCGACCCCGCGTCCGGTCGACTCCACTTGTGTGACCCCGTGTCCAGCCACCCGCGCACGCGCGCGGCCCGGAGCTCGGTCCGAGCGAGCTCGCCGGCCGCACGAGCACGAGCCCGCGCGTCTCGGGGCTCGGCGTGGGCGGGCTCGGAGTGGGCGATCTCAGCGGCGGCACGAGCGAGCTCGGCGGTGGCACAAGCGCGGCGGAGCGGCGGCCGGATCCCGGGGCTCGGCACGGACGGGGCGCGACAGCGGCGCCCTTTCTGCACAAAGAGAGAAAAAAGAGAGAGAGAAAGAGAGAGAAAGAGAGAAAGAGAAAGAGAGAGAGAGAGGGAGGAGAAAAAGTGGGTTTTTATTCCCGGGTCTGCCGGAATCGACTTAGGAAAATATCTCCGAGCCGAAAATATCTCAGAACCGGCTCACGTCGCACGGTCTGGAGGTTAGGTCCGGAGACCTCCGGATCACCCGGATTCCGGGCAGCCCGGAGGTCCGGTCCGGAACCTCCGGGCATAACCTCCGGACCTCCATTCAATATCAAATCCAAAGTCAACTCCAGTTTGAGAGGTTTTGGAAAAACAACCATAACTTTCTCATACAGAGTCTGTTTTGGGCCCACGACCACTCAAATCGAAACTAACATCGAAGCGCATCCAAAAATTCTACATGTGTATACACTTGTACCCATCTTGACCCCCAAAATTCGGCTTCTAAGTGGGACTTTTTGGCTCCGGAAGCTTTTCCGCTACTTTTTTAGATCTTGCGGAGGGCATATCTCCTTCACCTGGACTCTGAATTGGGTGATTCTTGTTTCCTTGGTTAGCTTGAGCTGAGGACTTGCTTTCCGCCTTGATCCCAGCTTCTACCGAGCAATTTTGTCAAGGTGACTTTTTCAAAATCTTCAATTTCGGGCCGGGATTTCCACTAGTCGTTTCGTCGACTTTCTCGGAATTGGCTCAAACATTCGGGAGACGTAGGTTTTGGCCTCCCGCTCACAGCCGTGAAGACCGTTCGACAATCAGAGCTGCCAAACTCCCTCCCCAACACTGCCACTTTCCTACCGTGGCAAGGAACCTGCAGTTTTTGCTACCGCGGCGGCAGCTTATCAACCAGCCGTGCTACATCTGTTTGTATAGACGGCTCCAAGCTTTGAACCGTCCATACATCCCCGACTAGCTCAGACCGCGCGCCGACCCCTCAGGAATCGGTGCGCCGGTCCGGGCGTTCGTCACCTAATCGCCCGAATCGTCGAGGGGCTACTGTTGGGGTAGGGGTCCCCGCGCTAACCCGTTTTTTAAAGTTTTCCGCATGCACCGTCAAGGACTACATCGATGACGTCAAGGACAATCGCAGCGCCTGTCGCCATCAAGGTCTACGTCGACGTTGTCAAGGACTACCTCGACGTTCGTCAGCGTCAGGGAGTACGTCGACGTCGTCAAGGACTACGTTGACGTCCGTCATCGTCAAAATCTACGTCAACGACGCCAAAACGAGGACTACGTCAACGTCACCAATGATCGCCCTGATGTCCGTCGCTGTCAGGGTCTGCGTCGGCATTGTCAAGGACTGTGTTGACGTGCTTAGGAATTCCTCCAAAGATGCCAGAGAATATTCCCTGAAGATGCCCAGACTATTCTCCCAAAATATCTTCTATGTATGGGAAATGACGACCATACCCTTGTAAAGTCCCTCTCGTGCGAGGGCAAAATTGTAATCTCATATTTTTCATCCTCAAACCCTATAAATACCCCCCTAGGGGTAGAGAGGAGGGGAAAAAAAATCCTATAAACCTAATTCTACACTTCAATAGAAGAGGGACTTTCACCTCGTCGTACACGAGGGGAGTTTCGCCTCCTCGTACACGGCACGAGTTTCACCCCGTCGTACGTGTCTCGTGCTTCACCTCGACGGACAACCGGAGGGTTATACTCGCTCGTACTCCTCGTGCACCGCCGACGGTCGCTGTAGCAGTTTGGGGGTGCTATAAGTTTACTGTCTAGACTTGTATCTACGACAAATGTTTTATTCTCTATTGCTTTTTCTAGCCATGTGAGATTTTTGTTGAGTTGAAGGAGAGAGAAAGAAGAAAGAGAATATTATCTTCTTTTGATGAAAGGATGATCCCTTTATGCCTAAAAAATCGTTATTTTCTCTATTATACAATATGTTTTTTCTTATGTTTTCTAGTTTAATTTTAATAATATATTTATACATACATTAATTACTACAGATAACATCAAAGAATAGTCTATTATATAACGTGGTTTATTGTTATATATAGATGGCATACATGATATATAAAAACTGTTTCCTTTGCCAGTCGAAATGTCTAAAGTTGCACTGTAATTTACCTACGGTTAGACAGACTACATTAATCCAGCCAATACATATTTCTCGTTTTTGGCAGTTTAGTCTCGTATGGGATGGGTATCAGTTTTAGATTGTCTGTCGCCTCACAAGTAAATTAGACCATACAGGTTGTGTGCACGTGTATATGTTTTAGATGAAACACTAATTGGCTCCACAACATGTGCATTTATTTATTTTTTATTTTGATCACGCTTGACATCGAAATTCTATTTTTACGTGGATCCATTTCAATATGCTATAGCATAATGAACTATCTCTAGAGATATTTATTTTCACTGTAACAATGCACGAATTGGATGGTCATTAATACAACTTGTTTTTATTATTATGACGTGGAGACACATGTGTACACATCACTACATACGTATACCACCAAAAAATTCTTATTCATTTTGTATAACATCTAGTTGCATACATAACTATTAGTCGTTTTGATACGATATTACTTATCGTCTCACCAAGAAAACACTCGGCAGAAAAGTACGTTAGCACCGTGCTCATACACCACACACTTGGTCGCTGCTAAAACACAATTGACACGCATAACTAAAAGTTCATTCTTATTAGAGCTATTCTTTCTATCAGAGTGGTTTTCGGTAATTCTTTCTATCAGAGATTTTCATCAGAGCTTTTGGTCATAGAAGATGTCACATAGCTAGACTGTTTTATTGTCTTTAGAAGAGTATCTACACTTAAACCATAACAGGGGGCAGCAATTACTCCTAATTCCGTACAACCATTATACGGAGCACGTACACGTATCCTAGCATTTGGCCCAAACGCAGGCAAACAAAGAACGCCACTGTGCGCAACTGCCAGAGAGAATCTCCGCAGCAGTTCCGGGCCAGCGGCCGCGTGTTGTGTCCCGCATCCCGCGACTCGCCAAGCGACTCGGCCGCAGATACACGTAGATGGCCGCAGCCGGGTACCACGGCCGAGGACGTAGGAACAAACCCAACCCGAAGCGGCCGCCGCGCGGGGGCAACACGCCTCCCCCCGGGCCACCACGCCATCTGCCGCACGGCGCGCGCGCGCCCCTGGCGCCGTCCACCGATCCCGAACGAAACCGAACTGAACCGAGCCCCTCGTGCCGTTGCGTAACCGAGCGGGCGCGGCTGTGACCGGGCCGGCGCCATGCAGCGGGTGCGGGCGGAGGCGATGGGCTCGCGCCCTACTTGTTTTCCTCCTACAGCTTGCTGGCGAATCCGGCCTAAAAATTATAGAACGAGGCGTAGGTGTAGTTGAAAGAATAGACAAGCATAATGAATATCCGAGTACAGCAGAAATAAGTAAGTGAGTACAATATGTAGAGGTCTCTTCTTAATTTATTGATCTACCTCTTTTCAAAATAGGTTACAATGAATGACCTCTCTTCTATTTATAAAAAAAAATAACTTGCTTAATCGAGAAATGATAGGCTCAATAAATGAATAAATGAAATTGATTGGACCTTCTTGGACGTTCCTCATACTTTTGTCTCCGTGAAGGGTGAGCGGCGCCATGTGCAAGGAAAGGTAGGCTTTTTCCCATGGGACCGAGGAATAATTGTGTAGACCTTACTGTTTACGTTGTGGGTTGGTAGGTGGGAAGGGAGGGGGTTGACCCATTGACAAGGAGGTGGCGGAGCTTTGATCAAGCGGAAGCGATCCTGACATTATTTGGTGCTGATGGAACGCATCATGTATGAGGCACGCAAGAGAGAACAGAGAACCTTTGATTGTTGCTTCCCAACGGAGAGGTGGTTAGAGTACATGATACTAACAAATCTGACCAGCTAACACCCGTAGTGTTCTATGAATCTCTGCCGTTTCTAGCTATGAACCAGAAGGATGAGAGACAAGTGTAAAGAATGCCACGTTACATCGATCTTTTGCGTAAAAATGCGTCTTCCCAACTTCAAAGACTAATATGCTAGCTTCATGGGTGAAATCAAGTCAGAACGAAGGCAACATTGCATCATAGCTCCATGTTATTTTATTTTATTTACTTGTACTATCGCAAAAGGATTAATAACGAGTTATCTGCATATAATACGTTCCTAATTAAGACCATCACGAGTTATGAGATTTTTTAATTATGAAATCTAGGTGCACGAAGCGTTTATATACGAGCTAGCCCTGCTTTGTCCGCACACATACGTTGTTCATGTCACTTTGAAGCCTTCGCAGTTTGCAAATTGCAACACCATGTGACAGTCCTGCCAAACGTATGACCTGACGTACGTACAACGTGGCATGGCAAGGTGTTAATTAGACCATCACTTCGTTTTCCGTTGAGCCCCAGCTATTTGAGGGGATAATAATAGTAGTACTACTAAGAAGGGGCTTGTGTGGGTTAACGTTGCAATCTTGTCGCGCCGGCCAAATACAAACTGTTGACATCGCTTCCGTGATCATGAGATAGCTAGGCACATGCATCTGTGGCTCATGTTACATCGCTGTCATGGCGTCGATCAATTTTTTGAAAAGCTCATCTGGTCTGGATATAAATGTGGTACGTACTTGCAGTGGAAGAAGCGAGCTAGCGAGCGTTTAACTCGTTCACCGCAGCACTCGAGACTATAGCTAGGGAGAATCTGATGTCGATCTCTTCTCGTCATGTCTTTCGCACGCATTGCGCGGTTCATCACGTCTGTGTGTATACATCGAACGAGCTATATATACAGTATCCATTCATCGATTGATCGATGGATGGCAAGAAAAATTACAAGTCAAAATCGACATCATCTACGAGACTACAAGCTGTTGCATTGGCATTTTCTGACACGCAATATGCTGCGATAGAATATTATTGAAAGATTTGTTGATCTTGTTTTCAAAAGCAGGTCGATCCGTCGAAAGCTCTGGTTGGTTCCGTCTTCCAACTTGCTGTGAAAGAGGGCTCCACACCGTAGCATACACCGTACCATAATGCATGCACCCTCATGTTCCGCCATCTTACAGCGACCGGTCTCTGTGTGTGTATGTATCCGAACTTTACGTCTTTGTCAAGTGCCCATAGTTTGACTGAATTTTTGTGTGCTTATTTTAGGCTAGCTAGTTGATGGGTGCATGACGGAGGCTCCGATAGACTCATGGCGACATGACCTTGGTAATGATCGGTAAGCTTGTGAATGAATAAATGATGATGTAGAAGTAACCATAACTGCGGTGGTAGATCGATGATGATATCGAGAGTGACAGGAACTGCTCATGACATAATTGATGTTGAACGCATTGACATGCATTGTTGCGTAATGGCTTTATCATCGACGACGTTGCTCATATGTTGGTTTTGTATAGCGAAAATTAGAGATGAAACAGAACGATGGAGAAGGCAAAAGGCTCTCAAGAAATGGAAAGCCACAAACGTAAAACGCTGGACCGCCCATCACGCTGCAGCCCGGTAGACAGTGAATAAAATCCATGTTGATTCCATGGTCCATCTCAGGTGCAAGCCCACGAGCTATTCATCCCATCATAGTTGGAGGATTCCGGAGCCACGAGGCCCATCATGTCATCCGCAAAACGAAACGGTATCTGAAACCTCTGTTGTAAATTCGGTGGTAACCAGTTACACGTACATGAGGTGATGCTCTATCGAACACACTAAATTAACTTGCTAAAAGAGCAAAGAACAAAAAAGGTGAACTAAAAAAAAGGAGAGAAATGGAAGATCAATCCATTGAATTATTTCTGATTTCACAGCAGTAATTAGCACACGGCGGAGATACTTACTGTGAATCAGCTCCTGACACTTCCATGGCAAGAGGTGGGATTTCATCTATCGCTGTAGTGTTCAGATCATTCAGAGGAGATCGAGTCCCTCTGCTACGAACAAGTTCTCCTCGCTTCTTTCCTGATCGCCAAATCCTGTTTGTTGATCACAGCAATATACTAGAAATCTCATAGAAAGCTCTGTTGCTGTTGCTGCTCAAGTCACAGGGCTTTGAGGAGGAAACTCGAAGGTCACTGCTTCTTCGAGAACGGCCTTCGCGGACAGAACCACGAATACGCCAACCAGCAAACGCCTCCGTCGTGCCTCTGCTCAGCGGGATACCGGATCCCTTCCAAATAATCTGAACCCAGATCAAACACGACGGCCCACTGCTCATGTAATTCCTCCTGATCGCCGGGAACTCCTCCGCGGAGAGCGCGAACGCGTCTCCCCGGCCCGAGGACAGCGAATGCTCGCCGAGGTCCCTCACCTTCTCCCGGAGTTCCAGGCGCTCCGCCGCCCAGTCCGGGCTGCGGACCTCGACGAGCAGCAGGTCGCCGTCGCAGGCCACCACGTGCGGCGCCGGCTTCCTGGGGAACCGCCCGAACCCGTGACGATCTTGCAGGGGAGGGTAGAGGTAGATGCTCCGGACGCGCTCCGGAGGAGACCGATCAAGGTCGTAGAATCTCCCCCAGTGGAGATGTAGAACCTCCCTCGGTGGAACGCCGCGCCGTCGATCCTGCCGTTTGGCCGCTCAAGCTGCATGGTCCAGGCGGCGTCGCCGGGCCATCAGAAGAACAGCCTCTGCGCTATGAGGGTGCCGGGGGCCTTCTGGCTGGCGATCGCCATCCAGTCCGGCGAGGTGAACGGGTCGCCGGAGAGGAAGACCTGGGCGACGGCGGGCAAGCAGGGCAGAAAGATCTCGGCTCCCAGAGGATGAACCACGTCGGGGATCGCAGGTGGTCAGTCGGAGCGAGCCAGCCACGGGGGGTGCCGCAGCAGTGCGGAAGGCCCGCCGGGGCACGGGAGTAGATCCTGCGACGGCCGCGGGGCAGCCAGAAGAAGTGATCGCCGATCGGGCCAACCTCGTCCCACGGCTCGCAGACGCGGCCGGCGGCGATCCATGGACGGAAGGCGGCCAGGTGGATGGGCTTTCTAATAGGCCGGATAAAAACAGTCCAAGCAATGAGATGATCCAATAAGATTCAAATTCCACAGCCGAACTCGAAGTCCAACAAAAATTGGATTGGATTAGCTGGGGCGGATCCAGATCTGGCACAGTCAATGGTTGGGTCGAGCTGATCCGGCCCACAAGAATTTGTGTTGATCTCACTTTTCCTTTGGTAACAAGATTGGCACGAAAAAGGCACTGCAAAACTCCAACGCTATTGTGCCTTCGCCTCGTGATAATATAGCAGTAAATGGTCCAGGCAGAGGTAGCGATAACGCCGTTGTGCCTTCACTTTTGTTCCATATACAGCACTCATTCCATCCCATAATATAAGACGTATTTTGATTAATTAAGATAAAACTTTAACCATAATTACTTCATTTGTATGTGATTTATGTGACATAAAATTAATATGATTAGAGTCGTATTTAAAAGTACTTACTTATGATTATGACTTTATATCACATAAAAGATAGTGATAACGTCGTTGTGCCTTCACTTTTGTTCTATATACAGCACTCATTCCATCCCATAATATAAGACGTATTTTGATTGGTTAAGACAAAACTTTAACCATAATTACTTCATTTGTATGTGGTTTATGTGACATAAAATTGATATCATTAGAGTCGTATTTAAAAGTACTTACTTATGATTATGACTTTATATCACATAAATTATATATTAATAAAATAATTGATGTTTAAAATCTTGTCGTAACCAATCAAAATATTAGAAAAAAATAGAATATAGGAAGCGGGCAGATTTTGCACGGGGAAAAGTGAGATGGAAATAGGGTTGAAAATTGTACGGAAACGATCGGAAAAATGTCTTATCGTTTCCATTTTCGCACTCTTTTATCAGAACGGAAACGAATACGGAAACTCCGGAAATGAAATGGAAACGGAAAGTACCGGAAATGAATATGAGACAAATACGGTCGAAAACGAAAACGATAACGAATATTTGTCGGAACACAGGAACCCCTTGAACTGTGCACAAATACGCAACAAAAACAACATGACACAAAGAATATACGGAAAATCTATCCGGGGCACGTGCGCTGGAATGTCTCTCACAGCGAACTGTGTTTTGTCCATTGGATTGATTGGTGCGGTCGGGTTATTGTCCATCGGATCAAAGCCACGACGCGGGATTTTATCCGTTGGATCAAGCGGTGGGGCGAGATACTGCCCGTTGGATCAAGCCCGTGATTCGGACGGCGGGACAGAGGTGAGCGCTGGTGTTTTGTCCGACGCGAGACGGATTACTTTCAGCGTGTCGACAGGAACTGTTCAAATTTCGGGAGGCGCTCCGTCATAACTTTCAGAAGCGGTTCTCGCTCCTTTTTTTTCTTCTGTCGCCGTTTCTAGCGTTCGTCGCCGGCTCGCCAGAGTGTACGGTGAGTCATTTTCCCCCCGTTCGCTTGCTCGTTTTTGTGCTGCATTTTGGCGGTTTTAGAAGTGTTTTGTGTGAGAGAGGGGGGAGGGGGGGGTGGCAGGGTAGATGAAGGTCAAGGTTGATTTTTGGATGGGGCATTCGGTTGTAGGTGGAAAGGGTTTCTACATTCGATGATGGGGATGGGTAGTGGCGCTCGTCGATCGTCGTAGGCATGCGGGGGCGGGTGGAGCCAACACTGCGTTCATGGTGTTCATCGGAGGGTTTTTAATTCCTGCGATTCATGTGATTTTTGTGCGGGAGGGTGGTGATGCATGTGTTTTTTTGTGGAGGGATTTTGTACGGGAGTCGCGGTCGGGTGGAGATTTGTTAGCAATGTCTGTTGTTTGTTGCGAGGAGTGTGGGTTTTAGGGTTTAGACTTTTTTGGGGGGGGGGTTTGTTCATGTTTTAAATTTCTGAAAGAGGGCGAGGGCCGTGATTTTTTCCAGAGATGATGATGTGTGATGGGTTGCTGTCAATGCTCGTATCATTTTTGTTCAAACGTGCTGGAGGCGTGGGGGTTGAAAGGGGAGAGAAGACGTGATCAACATCGAGCATAGTGTAGGGGGTGGAAGGACGACGGTGTGGGGTATATTTTTTTGTGTGTGGTATGATGGTGGTACATATATGTTGCTGCATGTTTTTTCTTCGTTTTAACCCCTATGTAATGATGTGTTTGCATGGTAAAATTAGTTCGCATTATGTGCAGTAAGTACAATGGTAAGAAGGAAGAAGGCTCAAGATGATGGCAATCGTAGGGGTAAAAGATCGGATGGAATGAAAAGGCGCAAGGTTACGTTGTGTAATTATGTTTGAGTCACCAATTTCTTTTTTATAAGTTATCATGTTAATTGTGTAGAGTTATCATACTTGCTTGACCCTGTTACTTATGTACCAATAACCAGTTTGTATTGCACCAGTTACCCTGTTAGTTGTCTACAGTTACCAGGTAGGTTTTTCGTGCTGTAGGTACTTGTTGTTGAGAAGAACCGAGCGTCACCTACTGCTATTGTGAAGTTATACAAGCATCTCACCGTTGACCAGAAGAATTTGATTTCTGATATGGGTTTGTCAAGCCTTCTGGATATAAAGTGTGACAATCTCCACAATCCACTGATTACATGGCTTACAAGTTTGTACAATCCAAAGACACGCGCCTTTGTCATTCCTGGCCGCGACAGTATTCCATTGACAGAGGAGTTCATGCATGACATTTTGGGTATCCCACGTGGGATTGAAAAGATAAAATATTGTGAGGATTTTGATTTGGAGGCAAGCATATCCGAGAGTTTGTTCCCCAATGATGGCAGCCAGCCAAAGGTTACAACAGTTGCTAGGATTCTAAGAGATTATAGACAAGCGGATGACACTTTCAAGAGGCTGTGGATGCTATTTGTTTTGAGCACAGTTTTAGCCCCAACCACTGCCAACAAAATCAGCAACAAGTGCTATACTATTTTGGTAATTTGGTACCTTAATTTTTGTTTTGAGTTTTTTATTTTTTTTGGACTACATGAGAAATTCTTTTTTTCAGGAAAACATTGGCAATGTGAATCATCTGAATTTGTGTGGTTTTGTGTTGGAGCAGCTGCATGAGCAGCTTTCGAAAGGGAAGTGTAAAAATGGTTGTTTATTATACGTGATGGTGAGATGATAAGCATTTTTTCTCTATAACAATCTCTGTTTTTTCTGTTAATTTTTTCCTCATGATGTTATGATATGTTTATCTTCTTTTTAGTTACATTATATAGATTCACTAGACTGCAACATGGGTGAGATAGGACTGGGTGATGGCCAATTCAGGGTCAATGTGTGGACAAAAGAAGCTGTAGAGCACATCACTGGTTTGGATGTACAGTGTGACGATGCTCAATCATTCGGGAGGTTGGAGGTTAGCTTTTTTTGTGCAATTTTTTTGTTTCTTTTCAAGTTCATCGGTGGGGTTTTGGCAGGTTTGGTTTTAGTCAAGTTGATATATGGTGGGGGAGGTGGTCATGCAGCTATCGTGTTGGTTAATAATGAGTTACCGTTTTAATGGTGGTCAGGATACCATATTGGTTGGAGAGAGTTAACACATTATGTTTTTTTGAAGTTACCTGTTTTTGTTGGCAAGAGTTACCAATTTACGATGTTGAGGGGCACCAGATTTGTTGTCACGAGTGAGCACTTAATAGGGTGTCACTTTTTTTAATGCTTATGAGGGGGTGCTAGGTTGTTTTGAAACTGCTGTCTGAGGTGGTAAAATATGGAAAAACAATGCAATGCTTAGACTCTGCATCAATGGTGTAAATTGCCCATAATTTTTGTATCAAGTAGCAGGTTGTTGCAAATCAATGGTGACAGGTTGTATCAAGTTTATATATTCTGCTTATTGTTGTGAATATGGGATCCGAGCATTGCCTAGCAGCTATCATGTTGGTTAATAATGAGTTACCATTTTTTAATGGTGTTGAGAATATCATATTGGTTGGATAGAGTTACCACATTATGTTTTTTGAGGTACCTGTTTTTATTGATAAGGGTTACCAATTTATGATGTTGAGGGGCACAAGATTTGTTGTCACGAGTTACCACTTAATAGGGAGTTACTTTTTTTAATGGTTATATATTTTTGCTTATTGTTGTGAATATGGGAACTTATCGTTCCCTTTTTATTTCCTTTGCTTTTTTGTCGGTGTATGCAAGCAGTTGAAACCTGCATTTGCTGTAAACATGAGTTTATTTGGCGGACCTACTGGTTTTGAGCAATGGATGAATGTCAACATTGACCCTAGTTGCCCTGAACAGGTAAAGTAGACTGAACATTGACCCTTCTTCACACCTTCTGTTTTTTGTTTTAATTGCAGGAACGTGCGAAGGTTGTTGATTTGATGGGAAACTTTGCATCAGGTTTAGGTGGATTGCCTAGCACACTTGTGCAAGGGTGGACAGCAATGGGTCCAACAGGCAGCGCATCTGTTGGTAGGATGTTTGGTGAGGTCTCTGCGTGGGGCAGAGGAGTCGTCAAAGCGCTCGATCTGACACCTCGTTCTAGTGCAGTGGGGCAGAGGAGTCGTCAAAGCGCTCGATCTGACACTGGGGAGGATGATGGGACAAACATTGAGGACAGAAAGGGGTAGGATGATGGGACAGACAATGAGGACAGCGAGGGGGAGGATGATGGGACAGACAATGAGGATAGCGAGGGTGAGGATGATGGGACAAACAATGAGGACAGCGAGGGGGAGGATGAGAAAATTGGAGGTTGTGTAGATGGTCTTGGCAGGTCTAGCAGCAATGAGGATGAGACCACCGGCGCCTATGATGGGATTGCAACCGTAGGTGTTGGAGGCTGCCAGATGAGTCAGGACGATGGTGGAGAAGGTGTGGTTAACATCACAGAGCCCCATGATGATTTTCCACTTTTACTTTTGTCCCAATTGTCTTTATCATCAGATCCCCATGAGGAGTGCCCTGCCTCATGCCCATCGTGTGGGGGAGCATGCTGAATCAGAGGATAATAGTCAGGGTTTGCAGTGTATAATGAGGAAAAGCGCATCTGATCTCGCACAGACTTTGAGTGGAATGAAAAGAAGGCACAGGGTTGAAGATGCACTACCAGGCACAGAAGGGGTTCATAATGAGATAAAATACCTAGTTGCGAAAGAGCTTGGGCTACTGAAGGATAGCCGTGATGTATCACCAGAAGCAAAAAGAAGGAAGAGTGACACCGCTCCAATTGCTGTGCCTTCTTGCAAAATGATCCCTAAAAGGTAACATTTGTTTTTTTTATGTTTTTTTTATTTCTGAGATTCACCTTTTTTGCCTTTTTTGGATGTAACTATATGAAAAGTAACAAAACACAGACCCATTTGTGCCCCTGTCATTATATGATTTTTTTTCTGTTGGTCCAGCCTAATATATCCGGTCATCCTAGAATAATATTCTAGCTAATGCTTGATGTTATGTCGGTAACTGTAGTTTTTTATCTTGGTAATTGTTATGTCATGCCATCTTTTTGAAATGTAACAGGAAAAATGTTCACTCACCTGTCCATGCTTGGTTAAAAAACAATCGCCAAGGAGGTCACCCCGTCTTGCAGGGCTTCAAGCTGTAGCTGGGCTTGGGAGTAAGTCCAAGCCTATTGAAATCAGTACGCCTGCAGCGATTAGAGGTGCGGCAGTGGGAAAAGCTGGAAGCAGAGGAATTACAGATGCTAATGGAGCTGGCAGCGATGGTAGTGCTGCTAGCAAGGCCATCGTCCTGTCACCCATAGCAGATGTTGATCCATGTGAAGGAGGTATGCGTGAAGGTGGCAACATAAGTAGGGCTATTGTGCTGTCACCAACAGTTAATGTCAATATTGTGGAAGGACCTTCCAAAACCAGTTATGAGGGCTGCCTAGTTAAGTCATCAGCATGGGCTAAAGAGGTCATCGGAAGGGTGAACATGGCATTGGAAGGTGGTATGAGGCCAGTGAATGTACCAATTGAGATTAAAGAGCTTGTCAATGGATTATCAGATACAGTAAGAAAGTTGGGCATTGGTCAGAAAGAAGCAAGGGAATTCTTGTTATTGTCAGAGGGACAGATTGACAAGGATGCTGCAGAACACACAAAAGGCACTGATGCTAGCACGGGCATTGTGATCTCTCCTTCTATCACTGCAGATTCGGGAACTGGTAGCGGAATTGCAGCATCATGTTCAGGCAGCTCAAGAGACAATCGTCCTGGGATGTTTACACCCCCACCGTTCTCCCTTGGTTTGACACCTACGCCACCCAGCAGGGATGATGGACAAGTTATAATAATGCTGCCATCAACCAATGATGCTGGATCTGGGGGCGACATTCCAGCAAAACATGTGATGCCACTAGCATGGGCACCCTCTGAAGGTGTTCTTTTGTTTATTAGTATGCGTGGTAACCATGAGATGACAATGTGATAACTGGGATACTAGAACCTTATTAATGTTTGTTTTATTAGTATGTTTTTGTTATGTGTCCTTTTTTTTTGCAAACTATCATCTTGATGTTGCTTTTTTATGTAGAACTAGCTGAAGCAAATAGGATGCCCTCAGCAGGAAGCATCGATATGTTATCAGCATTTTTTGCTGGGGAGATTGATGAGATTGATGAAGAAACAAATTTAGCACTCAGTCAAATGGAGAAAGAAGCAAAAGAAAAATGCAGAGGGGTAGTTGCCACTTGTGCTGTGTCACACGAGCTAGGATCAGCTGCTGTCAAAAGCACTACGCCGAAGCCACAGCCCCGCAAAGGCAGAGTAAAGAAAGCATCCAGATTCAAGCTCTCTCCATTTGACAGTTCTGAGGTCGTCATTATTGTTCTGTTCTTTTTTTATATATAGTCTAGTAAGTATATGGAGTAAACTTGGTAATCTTAGCCAGTTATCCTGAAAAGTTTATTCTGTTTTTCTTTTTTGATCATTTTTTTATACAGGTGAATGTTACTGACGAACATGAAGATGTATACAAAAAGGTTAAGCTCAGTGCCAAGAATGCAAAGGGGTCAAGGATCAAGTAGTAAAAACCCACTCACTTGCTAATATATTTTTTGTTTTTTCTTCTATTTCTTTTTGCTCGCGATCTGATGTTATCTATTTTTTTCATGCATCACCAGAATGAAACTTATTCAATATCCTCCAACATGGGTATGCACCGAGGAATTGGCTGAATCTATGAAGCCTAGGGGTGAATTATCCAACAGTTTTGCCTAAATTGGAATTTATTATATCAAAGAGCATCACAAGATAGAAAAAAGACTATTTTTTCATTTTTGGTCGCAAAGTTCTTGCTTGAAGGACATATAGATAAGAAATTTATTGCATTGGAATTTGAAAGACGTGAGGATTTCGCTCTGAGTTGCCAAAAACTAGTAAGTTTGTGCTTTCACACTCAGCTATGCTTTTTTGATTTATTTTGGTAAGTTAATGCATTTTAAGTGGTAGCCGCAGTCAACAATTCAGATAATTACATTTCTTTTCTATGCTTTTTGGTACCAGATCGTGTTTCCAGTCTTGCAAAAACTTGGGACTGGAGTGATGGATCCATCTCATTGGTATTTGGTGTGCCTTAACTTGGTAGCACAAAGGTTCGAGGTGCTTAACTCTCTACGTGGTGCATCTGACAGTGGACTTATGGCCCATGCTACAGAAGTCATGAAGAAAACCAAGGCAGCATGGCAGGTGTACTATGGGAAGTCCAGGGTGCAGATCGAAGAGTACAAGCTTGAGGTCATCAATGTGCCAAAACAAACCAACTCGTGAGTATCGCTTGTACTTTATTCTCTCTATGTGTTTGTTTCTAAGACTTAAGTGTCATGTTTAATTTTTTATCTGAGCATTTTTATGTCTATTTGTTTGTTCTATATAGGACGGATTGTGGTTTTTTTATGCTGAAGTTTATTGAACTTTGGGATGGACAACATGTCCCTGATGTGCACCAACAGCAGATTGCAAACCTGAAGAAGGTGATGGTGTATAATTGGTTATCGTCTCCACAAAATCAAGTAAAGCTGTGGAGAGAACATCTCGATAAAAATATGTGTTAAGGTACATTTCCCCTGCACCTTTTTGCATCCTGAATTTGTTTTTTTCGATTAGTGCACTAGATGCTATGTCATTCGAATTTTTAAGTGGTAATCCAGAATATAAATCATGGCAACTCGCATATTTTTAAGCGGCATTTGAGATCGTATATCATGGTAATTGACCATTAGGTGGTAAGTCGGCTCAGAACAGTACATAGTTGCATGCGCAAGTATTACAAGACAAAATTAAATATGGTGAAATGGTCTAGGGTCACATTGTATTTGTAGGTGCAAACGATGCCCTTTGTGAGCACGTGCGTGCGTCATGTTCTTTTGAACCACAGAGTCTGCATGTTCTTTTCTCCTTCACAACAATGTCTAGCGGGTGTTTATATGCTTTCCTTTTCTTTCGTCCTTTTGTGTTGGACTTTGGGGAGTCCTTGACTATCCCTGTGTTAGATGCACGCGAAGCCGCTGTACTGGAGGTAGGAGCTGCAGTATCTGTGGTTGCATCAGGGGCAGCATCAGGGGCAGCAACAGGAGCAGGTGTAGTTGCAGGAGTAGCAGTAGCAGTTCTCGCTCTCATCCTTTGCTGACTCCTTTTTAGTGTGGCGAGCTCATTCTTCATTTCTTTCATGTGTGAAGTTGCTGTTCGTATGCCGTCCTCGGAGACACATGCTTCTCTCACTAGCTTTGTGAATTGATTGCACATAACTGCTAACCTCATCCTTATCCTAGACTCGTCGGGCATTTTGTGTTGTTGAACATCTGGTTGAATTTCTGGGTCATATAACACCTCCTTTGCATCCCATGTCCACCTTTTTAGCACATATGGTTGCGCCATCTCAGTCACACCTAACTGCACCATCACCTGCAATGCAAGAGAGGAAATACAGTGAGTACACTTTTGTATCCCTAGTAGTTGCGAGGTATACCTTTTCACTTACTTTCAAAATGTGGCAGCAAAGTATTCCATCCCTTTCAAATTTGCAGCATTGGCAGCTGTACACCCTGTTTGAACATCTGCAGCAACTTGGTAGGTTCTTGTTCTATACTGTGGTACAAAACCCACTATAGAAATCAGCAAGTACGTGTTGTTGCCTATGTGTTGGCAATTATATGACATGCTTGAATGCATTTCTGCCTAGAATCTGTAGTAAATGTTCCTATTATACAGCTTTGCCATCTGAACTTCAATTGGGTGTCTGCACCATGTGCCAGGCACAGTAATGGCTGTATTGGCCTCTTGCTTGTCCTCGGCTGTCATAATTTTTTCTTGTATTGCGGCATATTGTTGCACAAAGTCATATATGGAGTTTTGGGGGTTCACATACTTCTTTAGTACAGCATTGAATCCCTCACTACGTTGGGTGGACTGGAGGAAGGGATAGAAGTCGTGTGTGAAGTAGGCGGGCACCCACCAGCTTCTCTTGTCGAAAAGATTGGCCAGCTCTTCATTGTCTCCGACTGCTTGTCTCTGTATCATGCTGTTCCATTTCTGATCAAATTTCTCTACAGACAGGCTGTTGTTTATGTAGTCTTCAAATTCTGCATGTAGCTGTGGCCTACGACCAAAGAAAGATCCGAGTTTTTCAGTCGCCTTTTTCGTTATGTGCCAGTGGCAATTTCTGTGTCTTGCAGCTAGGAACACCTGGTCTATTGCATTTCTCATTGCAAAGTCTTGGTCTATAATTATGTTGGCTGGTGGCAAAGCTCCCATTGCTTCAAGAAATGTCTCAAACAGCCACACAAAGCTTGTTGTGAGCTCATTCCTCAAGAACCCACAGCCAAACTGTATTGATTGTCCATGGCTATTCCAATAAAAGGGACACATGGCATCTTATAGATATTAGTCATGTATGTGGTATCAAATGATATACAATCATTGAAGAATTTATATGCTCTTCTAGCTGCACCATCAATCCAATATAGATTCTGTAGCCTGTCTTCATCATCCAACTGAAATTTGTACTAGAAGTCCTTGTCCTTAGTTCTCATCTTTTCAAAGTATGTCATTGTGTCTTGCATGTTTGTGAGGCGGTGCTCAAGACGCAATGATGCTCTATAGTTGGCAACATCTTTCACTGTGTATGGGACATTGTCAAGACAGCCATGTAGTTCTGCTAGTATTTGCATTTGACGGCTCGTCTCCAAATTGCATGCGTGAAGCATCTTGATGAATTCTTTCTCATCATCTGGTATGTGTCGGTGTGATCGTAGGTAACCGGTTAATGACCATTTCGCTATGAGGGGATGATTGTGGTCATCGTTGAACTCAGTCATCACCCAACTGTTATTCTGGTGTTTTACACTCATCCGGGCAGTGCAATCTGTCCTAACAGTAATGCTTTTCCGCCGTTGCTTCATGATTGGCTTGGGGTTTTGCGTGTTCTCCTTCTCTTTTGCATTTTTACCAGCTTTGTGGCACACTAGTGAAGCCCTGGTAATTTTTCCATGAACTTCAAACTTTCTCCTGTAGTCATACCTTACCCCAAAACCCTTGCGTCTGGCATACACCTTGTAGTGCTTCTCTGCCTCCTCCAAAGTGTCAAATCTCATCAACTTAGAATGGCTGCTGTGGGCTAGACATAACTTCAAGAATACCATCATTTCCATTGTTGTCAAGAGCAAGATGAGGTGTGTGTTCACTAGAGCCATCCAAAGTATGTTCTGTGGTGGCATGCAAGTTAGAGTTTTCTGGGCCATGCACCACCATGTCAGATGCATGTGTTGCCTCAAAACTGGCATCCTGATGAGTAGCACTTGGTGCTGCAGGGTGTCGAGTCATGGCCATTGGCAATGCGGGAGGGGGGCAGATAATTGTTAGATAGTAATATGGTAAGTTGGTATATGTATCCCGGTAACACAGTATATAAAACTAGATAACAACTGAGCGGTATATGAAGGATGGTGTCAAATTCATACCTGGATGAGATTGGTTAGGGTGAACAAGTTGTTGTTGAGGGTTTTGGGATTCTGGATGCATTTTTCTTTACCTGGATTTTTTATGTAATGAACATGCACTATTAGTCATCAGATTTATATACATGTCTGTTATTTTTTACCCTCAAAATTAGGTGCAGCTGACATTTTCTGAAGTAACTATGTGTTTTTTTTTCGAAGGGTTGAGTGCCAAGGCTAGGGAGGTGCAGCTGACATCACATAAATTCAACTCAGATGTCCTGTGTTTGGTTAGTGCTGGCAGGTTTTTGTGGAAGATGTTCTGATATCTACCAATATAGTTGTGAAGAAAAACAAACGGGATCTGTAGCTTATATCAGATGTGTGCTTTCTTTTTGATGCTGGGTGACATACAGCCGAATAACGTGCAAAATTTCTGTGATGAAGTGATGTCAGTTTTTGTTGCTTTTTGGGTCAATTATGATAGGGTTTGTTGGGGAAAATAGTACTTACCTGGTTATTGGAAGGATCTGGTTTTGTTTCCTTTTTATGTTGATTTGGGATTAAAAGGAACCACATCTGCCATTTTGTTTCCGCACATGACTTGAGGAAGAAGAAGATAGGGGAGAATGAGACAGTCTGCGCGTGAATGGAGGGGGTGGGTGGACAGGCTGGCTTCGCTGGAGAGTCCCGCGCGCTTCGGTGGAGAGCCCCGCGCTTCGCTGGAGGTTTGGTGGGCAAATCCCGCGCGCTTCGCTGGAGAGTCCCGCGTTCTGGCGCGCGCGCACGATCGGCCCAGTTAGCGGCCCAACTCGGAGGAGTGACTCGGGGCCATCGGCCCGTCGCTACAAAGGCTTAGCTGGGGCACGGTCGCCGTGTAGTTCTCTCCAAGAATATATATTACATAACTAATTATATTTGTATGAGAGTAGGAAAGGTTAGCCTGTTAGGGATAGGGGATCTAAATGTGCTAGATGGGCCAAAATTTTTACACGGATTTATTCAGAAATATTCCGTTTTCTTATACGGAATTTTCGTTTCCGTTTCCGTTTATGATTGAAATCGCCCTACCGTTTCTGTTTCCGTTTCCGTATAAAATTTCCGTTTCTATTTCTGTACCAAGAAATTCCATTTCCGTTTCTGTGTAAGAGCTGCCGTTTCCATTTTTTTCAAAAATGGACGGAAAATTTCCGTTCCGTTTTCAACCTTAGATGGAAATATATGTTTGGGCCTGACCGGCCAATCCAGCCGTCGACCGTGCTAGACCTGGATCGCGTCCACACAGCCCAAGCCAATTGTTGTTGGATTCCAGTTCGGTCGTGCATGGCATGGAGCGTGTACTTAAAGAACTCGTAGATGTGAATTTCATGACTTGATTCTCGTAGCAGCAATCGCAACACATTAAAACAATGGACGCCGGCGGCTGGACCTCTCTGCCGGCAGAGCTCCTCATGGAAGTCTTCAATCGCCTGCCGGCCCACGCGGACCCTGTCCACATCCGCCAGGTATGCTCCCACTGGCGCGCATCCACGCCCCCGCTGGCCGCCTGTCGTCCATGGATCGTCACCGGGCGCGAGCCCTGGAGAGCGGTTGGTCCTATCGGCGACCACTCCTTCTGGCTGCCCCGCGGCGGCGAGCAGATCCGCCTCCGTGCCCCGGCAGGCCTCTCGCACTGCTGTGGCACGCCCCGCGGGTGGCTCGCTCTGACGGATGACCTGCGATCTCCCACGCGGTTTGTCCTCTGGGAGCCCCTCACCAAAGCCGAGATCTTTCTGCCATGTCTGCCCGCCGTCGCACAAGTCTTCCTCTCCGGTGACCCGCTCACATCGCCGGACTGGATGGCGATTGCGATCCAGAAGATGGCCCAGTACGAGTGGCAGCAACTCTACTTCTGGCGGCCTGGAGATGCCGCCTGGACCACGCAGCTCATCGTAGAACCCGTCAGGATCGCTAGCGTGGCGTTCCACCAAGGGAGGCTCTACTTCACCGAGATGGAGGGGACCCTCTGCATCTACGATCTTGAAAGCTCTCCACCGAAGCTTGTCCGGAGGATTCGCGCCTACTCTTCTCTCGTCACGGAAGTGATGAACCGGTTTGGGCGTTTTCCCCGGCCATCCCTCGGGGTGGCGCGTCGTGGCCTGCAACGGCGAGCTGTTGCTTGTTGCTGTGTACCAGTCACCCGGCATGGTCGTCGCCGAAGTTTACGGTCCGGATTGGGCAGCCGAGCCTCTGAAGCTCCGGGAGAAGGTGACGGATCTCGGTGAGTACTCGCTGTTCTTGGGCCGGGGAGATGGGTTCGCCCTCTCCGCAAAGGAGTTCCCTGCGATCAGGAGGAATTGTATCTACTATGTGGAGCACGAGACAGACGAGCGTGGGCGATGGGCTGTTGTGTTTGATCTGGGGTCAAATGCTTCGGAACATATTTCGTATCCTGAAGAGCACATGGGAAACGGGAGGAGAGGCAACAGGAACTGGTTTGCGTACTCGTGGTTCTGTCCGAGAAGACCGTTTTTGAAGCAGTGACCTTTTCGTGTTTCTGCAGATCCTTGCGTGGTACATGCTGTCCACTCTGTACGATGAAAGTGCCACGGGCCTGTCACACCTGCCCTTCGCCCAAAAGCAGTGAAGTCAACTCAAAAAGGAAAGAAAGAAAGAAGACAGTGATCAAGTGGCTCAGCTTCCGTTAATTGTTTATCTCGCTCTGACAAATGCTGAAGTCACATTATTTTAGCGCTTTTTATTTTGATTTTCAGTTTCTTAGTACCATTCCTTCTTTCCAACTGTAATCAAATATAACTCTGTCCATGAATTGTTTTCTGGGACTTTCTCAGCGTTAACCTTTTGAAGAGCAACACAAGTAGCCTTATTTCTTTAGAACTGACAGATACTCAGCGTTGCATGTAGCGAACCTTTTTTTTTGGGACACATACATGAAGTACTTAGCAGAGTACTTGTAGTAGTACTCCTTATTTTGTTTACTGTGCTTAGCTGCAAAGCCTACCAACCGCACAAGGTAGAGAATGTTGTGGGCTTTGCTGCCGTACTACTTGTTCGCAAGAAGGCGTGGCGGCCAGCCCGGTCTGCTTGCATGTTCATCCCTCGCCCTTGCCCCTCTCCCATCTCACGACACGGTGGCAACCACGGTCGAGCTGGCGAGCCAAGGTAAATGCTCTTTTCTTCCTCCTCGATGTGTGCAGCGCTCCCTTTAGCCTTTCTCCTTATTCGCTCCCCTCGTCCTTGTACAGATTCACGACGACACGCTAGCCACCAGCAGCCGACGCCTGGCTAGTCGGCGACCTCCCCGCTACTGGTGATTCCTCTTCTTTCACTTCTTGTTTCTTGCTTCTTTTCCGATTCTTCCGTCCCGCGTTGGCTGCTTTGATTTTTGCGCAAGCCAAATTCGTGGGCTGCTCCACCCCGTTAGGCCTAGCAAGCCGATGCTATGTATGCCCTCTCTAGACCCAAGGCCCCCAACGTGAACCTCAGAAATTTCTAAGTCCAACCGGCCAGCCGCCTCTAACCTCTCATCTCCTTTTTTTTTAGCAAATGGGGCAGGAGCTCTACCGATTCATTATAAGTGAAAAGTTTTACATATATTATTTGTATAAGTACAGGAGGTCCAAACGACAAAGGAGTCGCATCAAACTTTTAACACCTCATGCTAATTACTCCCCCTTTATGTTGCTGCTAGTCGTGTCCGGGAAAGCTCTTCGCCATTGGAGTATGTCTTCGTATGTGAGGTAGGCGACTTCCCTAAAAACTCACCTCGCACCTTCAAAGATTCGCCTGTTTCGGTCCTTCCACACATTCCAGATGATATATAGGAAATACCCGCTCCTCTTTCGACTTGTATTCTTGTTCTGGCCGACGAGGAGGCCCTCCCACCAAGAATCAATTGAGATGAAATCTGTAGGCTTGACTAAGTTGGATTCCCCCGCCCACTGCCCAACAAGGTTCCAAACCGCAATGGTGAATGTGCCGTCTTTGTAGAGATGGGTCGGGGTCTCCACCGTAAGGAGACATAGTTGGCAGGAGGGGTTGTGCGGCCATCCCCGAATTGCAAGCTGGTCCGCTAATAGGATTCGATTTTGAAGCATAAGCCAAGCGAACATCTTGCATTTGGGTTCGGCATTTGCTTTCCAAACCTTAGTGGGGTGAACGTACTGTAGCTCCCTAGGAATTGAGCACCATAGACGGAGGCGTAGGAGTACTCCCCAGAGGCACAGAGAGTCCATTGGATGGTGTTCGGCTGGTCAGGGTCCAAAGAAATACTGCTGAGAAGATTCCACAATTGCATGAACTGGATTAGTTGCACCGGGTTGTTGATCCTAGCGACTGAGGTTGACCAGGTATGATCGTCCAGTTCATCCTTTACAGTGCGGTTCTTGCGTGTAGCAAGTTTGTATATCTCTGGTGTATATTACCGTAATGTCGTATGCCAATCCAATTATCGTGCCAAAAAAGCACCCTTTTCCCTATTGTGGACAGTTATTTTCGTGGCTGCTCGGAAGAGATCCCAGTCTGAAGCATCGCAAGGTAGCAGAGTGTTGGTCCAGGGGCACCCTGGGTCTGTCCATTGGTACCACGGCCATCTCAAGCGTAAAGCGCGGCTGAACCGCTCCAGATCGGTCATCCCAAGCCCACCTAGCTCCTTGAGGCGGCACACCGTCTTCCAGTTCACCAAGGAGTGACCCCATTGGCGGAGTCCCCTTTATCGCCCCTCTAGATGAATCCCCGAGAGAGACGATCAAGTCTATTTTTGACCCATTTTGGAATGTTGAGCACAGAGAGGTGGTAGGTGGCGGTTGTGGCAAGGACTGATTTTGCCATGATTACCCTCCCCGCACGCGATAGGTTTTTCCCTTTCCAGCCTGCGAGTCTGGAGCCGATTTTGTCAATTAGCGAGTAGAAATTGATCTTTCTTAGTCGCTTGTAGTGCAGCTGCAGTCCAAGATATTTTCCTGGGAAGGAAGCGATCCGTGTCGGGAAGACGTTACGAAGTGTGTCAAGGTTAGCTCCATCACACCGTTTTGGGAACATCTCTGTTTTATCCAAGTTTGTGCGTAGCCTTGTGATGTTCCCGAAGACAAAGAGAATCTCCCGCATGGCGATCAATTCCTCAAGGTTGGGGTTCACAAAAACACCAACATCATCTGCGTACAGGGAAATGCGGGCGTGGGTTGAGCAGTTTCCTAGCGGCTTGAGAGTCCCGAACTCAGTGACCTTGTGCAAGATGCGTTGCAGTGGGTCAATGGCTAGGATAAATAGCATCGGAGAGGGGGATCCCCCTGCCGCAATCCTCGGGCGTGTCGGAAGGGGGCCCCCGGGGTTCCATTGAGGAGCACCCGGGAGGTGGAGGAGGTCCACATCATACAAATCCAGTCTCGCCAACGTTGTTCGAATCTGAGATTTTTCATAACCTCAATTAGATAGCCCCAGTTGGCCGAGTCGAACGCCTTTGAGATGTCAAGCTTGAGGAAGAGGCTCGGGGTGCCAGTACGGTGCAGCTCTGCAAGCGTGTTTCGCACATGTAGAAAGTTTTCATGGATGCACCACTTCTATATAAAGGCACTCTGGATCTTGGAGACCAAGGAATCGAGACGGGGGGCTACCCTCTCCTCTCCTCTCAGATTCGCTCGCCCGTGCCCATCGCTCTCATCCTCTCCCCCTCCCCCCTAATCTCCTCTCATATCCACCCATCACCATCACTAGTGGAGGAGGAGGCACCGGAGGAAGAGGAGTCCTCCCCAAGGCCGGCACGATGGCGCGAGCTGGTTTGACCGGTTGGTCCATTGCAGTCCACGCGAGCGTGGAGGAGACGGGCTGCTGAGTCCGGGTCTTCAATAGCAGTGGGGCTACAGTTGAGGAGCTTTGAGATATCCACCGCTATCTCGAAGGGATTCGGCTGCCTGCAACTTCTCCTTGCCCGGATCCGACAGCCCGCGACCATGCCTAGGCCGGACCGACCACTCTTGCCGCTGCCTTCCCCATCGCCTCACCGGTACCTGTCGATGGCAGTGCTCGCTAGGGCAGGGGCGCCACGTATTTTCTTTTCTTTTTACAATTCAAAAAAGTATTACAGATGGTTCTCTGTGATTAAAAAGGTCATCACGGACCTTTATTTATGACAGTTCAGAAAACCGCATGTAATATGGTTTCTGAACCACCTCTGACAAGGGATTCTACAGTAGCGATAAGACAGGGCCTAAAGGCGGTTCAAGAAAACCAGTGAATATAATAGTACAACGCTAATTAAGGGCGCCAAGGGAAGTGAGAGGTGTTTCGCCTGTCCAGGATCTAGCTACCTCATTGGCCGCTAGAACAACCGGCATGGCGGCCCTCTCTTGATATTAATCTGCCCCAGAGCAAACGCTCCAGATTACACAACAGAAAACATTATAGCTATTACAGACCAGCAGCAAAACCCATCTTCCCCAGCTATCCTATGACAACACTTGTTTAAGGTAGTCATCCCAAAGCCTGGTGCTGACAGGACCTTAAATGTTCAGATCATGCAAGAGTAACAAGAATAGAAAGAAAAGGTGGCTCTTTTGGTACTTTGGATTTTGAGATGTTTTTGGTATTATAGCAGTCGCCTCAGGCGGCTAGAGTTTTAACATAAGGGCTCAATAATTGGGGATCTCATCCACCTTACAAGGCTTTATAGTAGCTTGAAGCTTGAAAGCAAGAATGTCGACCGTTAAATCACCACGAAAAATAATGGTTGAAATGAGGTCGGCAGCTGGGCGCTTAACTCACCGGCGTCACATGTACTTCAGACATTCAGAGATGTAATGTTCTCTCGTGGGGGGAGATACGTTCTTTTCTTCAGCGGCAGGCCATCCTCCAGCCAGCATCCTGGTCTCTGAGCGTCCAATAAAGCAATCCATCGTCACCAACTTTGTAGGCGGACACGGTGGCCTCCAGTTCTTTAGCATCCCACCCAGACGGCGCCATAAAACCTGCAAGCCAATCCATGTTCCCCCTGAAAATGTATACTGTTTCTAGTTTTCCATAATGTCTAGAGAACAGTAGCAGATATTGTGTTAACCACTTCATTTCTGTTATCACTAACTCATAAGGAGGCAATAAATTCAAAATTGATACCAACAATCTTATCCAAAGACTCGAATACCTCCAACCAGAACAGCTCTGCAACAGCGCGCTCAAAAACAAATAATGTGAAGTTTGTTCAGTTAAACAGAAAGTGAAGTTAGGCTGGAGTTGCTGAAACTCATCAATATATAACACAGTTATTTCATGTACTGAACACCAAAACACATAACATGATATATGCTAGGTGTCCACTTAATGGTATAAATGTTTCATCTGGCAAAAACTAATCACGGGTGATTTTTGGAACTATGCTTAATGTTTTTTTTTGAGAGGGAATGACTTTATTAGCACAAAGGCCACAGTGCGGGGACCAAAGCCCTGAATATTACAAGACTAGACCCCAGTAGATACATCTGGAAGGACAGCTGTCCCAAGAAAATTGCAAAGAAGCGCCCGAAGAAAAAGGAAATGACAAGAGAGTCCTTGGGGACTCCAGCACTGTTCCAGTGAGCTGCTGCGACGACCGGCCGGAGCGGAGGCAGACGAGGGCTCGAGCTCGACTGGAGAACCTGCAGAAACCACCATAGCTCGAAGGCTTGGTCCAAACGCCGCAGAAGACGACCGCCGCGAGAGGCGGATCTAAACCATCGCTGAAAGCCCGTCGGCGGGGGCAACACCCCAATCTCGAGCAGGACACCGAGCTCACGCCTTTCGCCGAGGCCTTGCCACAAGCCGGAGACGGCGAGGCAGCACGCCAGAAAGAAAAGGGACACCGCCACCAGAGGAGAAGAACGGCGGTCTAAATCCCGCATGTGCTCCTCGCCAGAGGGCAAGAACGCACCACCGGAGGAGGGATCCGCCGAATCTCGAAAGCAAAAGGAGGCAGCCATCGGAGGAAGTCTCGAGGTCGATGATGTTGCCGCCGGGGCTGCAACAGAACCAGCCTCCAAGCTCCGCCCCACAGAGCTCCTCTCCGAGAACCTACAAAACCAAAACGAAAGAAACGAAACAACCATTAGCTCCTCACTGTCACCGACGAAGGCAGCGGTGAGCTGAGGTTGGAGCCGGGCTACCATAACTCCTGCCGCCGCCGAAGAACCCGGCGAACCGACGGTGAAACAGAGAGACAAAACGGGGCCGACCAAGGCCCTATCTACAAACCGGACGGAGGCCGCGTTCCTCCCCACCTCACAGCGCCCGCAGGCAACCGAAAGGGGAGAAGAAAACGTGGCCTCGCCGGGGAGAAGGGGAGGGAGCTGGAGTCGCCGCTTTTTCCGCCTCTCTCTACTGTAGCAGGGGGAGGGGAAAGGCGTCTGGGAGTAGACGGAACTATGCTTAATGTTGACTGGTCAGGACTTTTGGGCACTTATGAATCTAACAAAATTAATGAGATGTCATCAAAACAAGGATGTGCAGCCTAGAATAGCTCAGATCTTGACAATGTTTTATTTTCCTGGGTAACTAAAGATTTTTCGAAGGACTTACGAAAATCTGGTTCACACCAGAAACTTGTCTGGTGGAACACCTCTCTCAATTCGGGTGAATCATTGGAAAAGCGTAGAAAATTTAGAATGTTGATACTAGCCTTTATGCAGAGGAACATAGAAGAGGAATCAACAATAGTGGCCAGTACATTCCTCGTGATGAAGTATTGGATGGTCCAGTTTCGGCAACTTGGCACCCTCATTTGAGTCAGAGATAAGCTTGTTTATTTTGTATTTCACTGAGTTTCTGGTACTTATCAACCAGCACAATCGAACATTTTGTGTTCTTTGCAATTAGAGCTGGTGACAGCACATGATAGAAAAACAGCCACAAAAGTTTGGCTAAATCATGAGGACCATGACAAAGTAAGGAACTTGATGCCATTTGCATCCATGTGCTGCTTCTGCTGATTCCTATCAACATATGGTGGAATAATTTCAATGGAATCGTATACTAGTATACTTTTCTTAATGCAAATACTAGTATACTTTTCTTAACGCAATTTTCACATTTAAAGTTCATGGTTTGGGGGCAGACAGTACGCTTTCCTTGATGGTCTTGGGATATTTAAGTGTGGCTTAATGCCAGGAGGTCCAGACGGGATGTTATTTTCCAGGCTCTAATTTGATGTCACTATTACTTGCCAAAAAAATATGACTTTTCTCTCTCAATACTTATCTTCACCAAACAAACTGTATATTGCTACAAATTATTGTTTGGTTTGGTAGAATCTTGATCTTTTTCTGAAACCTCCACTTCTAGGGCGTCCATTCGGTGTTATATTTGATGTGCGCTGGCTTTTGGTGGAAAGAAAGGGGAAGGCAAAGAAGGGAGTGCATCTCTGAACACGAGCGGAGGGGATTACGAGGTAGAGCAAACTAGCTCTCCTCCAGGGATACATGTTCTTTTGTAGAACCAACTAGCAATCAGC
Organism: Stipa capillata; assembly: GCA_019208055.1. Lineage (NCBI taxonomy): Eukaryota > Viridiplantae > Streptophyta > Magnoliopsida > Poales > Poaceae > Stipa > Stipa capillata. Next base: position 77,155 of record JAGXJF010005301.1, read on the forward strand.
TATCGTGATTCTAATAAGAGATATAGTTCAACTCGCGAACTAGCCACACAGTTAGGCTTACGGTGCTGCTTTGAAGTCATACCTCAAGAGGGTATTGGGCGAACCCTAATATTGTGTTGCAAACATGACTGGTCACTGAAGATTTTAACTGTCAAATGCTTCCATTTTTTTTTCAGAAAATGCTTCATTTTTTTCAGAAAAATGCTTCAATACTCAAATAAACTAATCTCGCATGATATCACTTCCAATTAATCAAGAAAGGAAAAACGTTCAGAATGCAACTTTACATGTTGAAAATGTTGGTTGTGTAGGGGAAAAATTAAACTATCCTGCCATCTCTTTGGACACGTGTATACATACGAAGGTAGGGACCAGCAAGATCCAGAACGCAGTAATTGCAGTTTTCTGCACTGCAAGTGTCTCCGTGACACAGGTTGCATATTGTGACTACAGCATTTGCCTCCACGCGCAGAAGTAAAGTGATCTTACTCTGCAAGACAGGAAGATCTTATGTTATGCACTGTAGTAAGGGGAAAAAAATCAGTAAATTATTATGTTGATGGACTACAAAAGTAAATAATATGTAGAGTAAACCCTTAATAGCATATTAACATTGTCATTTGCAGAATGCATAGCTTTCCATGAACAGCATATGCCCATTAATCACAATACAACTCTTGGTAAGAACAGGAAAGTTTAACATTAACTTACACAGTAGAAGACTTTACAGATGAATGGTTTGCTTCTCTCTTTTATCAACTTTCTACAAAGATCAGTAGTGAAGGAAATGGAATTAACATGCCCCCTGTCCCCATGATAAGAATTCACAGGACTGGTATGGAATTAACAAAAAAGGCAGATGAACACCAATTCAGAATTTCGCATGCTTAAAAAACTTGTTCGTAAGTATTAGCAGTACCTTCTGATTTCTGGTACACACTCGAGCATCTGTAATGGAACATCGCTATTTTCATTGACTTGCAAGCCGCAAAGGGACAATGAATGCTCGGTAATTGCTCAAATTTTGATCACCATCAGAAAATCCTACTCATCCGAGCACATTCCCCGGCATAACTCATCACATAATTTAGTTCTGCAAAACAACTGAACATATCACACCTTGCAGAGCTCAGCCAGTTGCATAAATGTCACTCGTGTTTGCAGTATGCCTTATTTGTAGTGTGATCTCATGCAAGCAATCATAAATAGCATCAGTATCTGTATGTGACTTGTCCTTCACGATAAATTCATGAACCACACCATTTAGCTCGATGCAACTACATCCAGGAACTTTCTCAACTCCCAAATACCTCATCATAACCCTCACTTTGTCAGCCTTTTTCCTCATGTTGGCCTCTGCATACATGTTAGCCAGTAACACATAGATTCCACTGTCACTTGGGTCAAGTTCTACTAATTTCATTGCTGCCTTTTCACCAAGAGTAATATTACCATGAATCCTACAAGCAAAGAAGAGAGCACCCCAAACTACTACGTCAGGCTCCATCGGCATGGTGTTTACTAGCTGTTCTGCTTCTTCTAAATGGCCTGCTCTGCCTAGCAAGTCTATCATACATGAATAATGTTTCATTTTCCTCTCAAGGTGATATTTTGACTCCAGTAGGGAGAAAAATTCCCGACCTTCTCTAACCAAACCAGCATGACAACATGCTGACAGAACCCCTATAAATGTAATCTCATCCGGCTGCAATCCAAGCTCAATCATTCTGCGGAAGTATTCTATGGCCTCATCAGCATGTCCGTGATTTGCTAGACCACATATCATTGCTGTCCACGTCAGTGCATTTTTCTCTGGTATTTCTTCGAAAACACGGACCGCCTTCTCAATGTTCCCACACTTTGCATACATGTCAACTAGATTTGTGCCAAGTGTAACACTAAGCAAAAGCCTGTGTTTGTCGATGTAATGGTGAACCCACATACCCATCTCTAGCGCTCCAATCTGCGAGCAAGCTGATAAAAGATTAACCATGGTGATCTCATCAGGCTCCACCTTTGCTTCCTGCATCTCGTGAAACAACGCAATAGCCTCCTTGCCCTGTTTATACTGCACATAACCGGCCATCAGCGCATTCCATGGGAACACGTCCCTTTCAGGCATCTCATCAAACACCCTCCGTGCGTCCTCCATCAGCCCGAACTTTGCATAGCCCATGACCATTGTCGTCCAAGAAACGACCGTTCTGTTGTTGATCCCCTCAAACACCAACTTGGCCAGCTCTAGATTTCCGCATTTAACATACATATCCATCACCACATTCATCAGCCTCACCGTGCACCTCACCCCGTTACTGTCCACATACCCATGCAGCCTCCTGCCGAGCTCCAGATCCCGCAGCTGTGCGCACCCTGACACAACCCCGATCATTGTTACCTCATCAGGCCTCACTGCCCCGTCCTCTGCCATCTTCCAGAACACCTCCAGTGCCTCCCCAGGGATCCCCCTCCGCACGTAACCCCCAATCAGCGTGTTCCACGACACCAAATCCCTCACATGACTTTGATCGAACAGCCTGCGCGCTTCCACCATGGACCCGCAGACAGCAAGGAAGTGCATCGCGGCGTTCACCACGAAGACATCCGAGTCGAACCCGAGCCCGAATACATGCCCAAGAACCGCACTGCCGTAATTCCTTTCATGCAGGCGCGCGCACGCCTTGAGCAGGAAGGGGAACGTGAGGTGGTCCGGGCGCGCGGAGCGGAGGAGCGAACGGTAGAGCGGCAGGCAGCGTAGGACGAGGCTGCGGTCGGGGCAGAGGGAGAGGGCGCGGAGCGCGGCGTTGTAGGGGGAGGCGGAGTCGGGCGGAGAGGGGAGGGAGGCGAGGAGGGCGAGTGCGTGGAGGAGCGGGCGCGGGGAGTGGTGCGGGTCGTCGGAGAGGGCGAAGGCGGCGACGAGGCGGGAGGCGAAGGTGAAGGGGAACGGGGAGGGGGAGGAGAGGAGGCCAGCGGTGAGGAGGTGCGCGTGGAGCTGCAGGAGGCGGCGGGGCGGCGGCGGGTGGCGGGAGGAGAGGATGGCCAGGAGGCGGGAAGGTGGAGACGGAGGCATGGTTTGAGCGAGAAGGGAAGCAAAACGCCTTCTAAAACGGGTAGACCCGTGCACAAAGGCATGTATAACACGAGATGCTTATACGTGAGCGTTTATATAGAGATAATACAGTTATATCATCAAATGTCTATATAAATTTTACCTAATTTAATATAAGCTTTTTTTTAGATGTTTAGATAATTATATATTATATATATTAATTAGTATTAGTCAAATACATAAGCACTTCTTAAGCACCGGTGCAGTGCATAATCAATCATTCATACTATAAACTAAGCATCAATACTAAGGCAAGAAAAAACCGGTTTATTTTACTAAGCACCTCTTCAAACACTTGTATTATACATACTTTAAGCCAGTTGTCCAGGTAAGCCCCTCAATGTTGTGGAAATAAATCGGTGGTATTTGTAACTATCTATTTGGAAATGTTTATAGATTTGAGCTTATTGTTTATGGTGATGGATATAAAGTCTAAAATATATCTAGATTTATTTGTTTACTGTTTAATAGATGAAAATTTTATTTTGAACTATTTATTTGCACAAGCTACCATAGCCATGATTGCACATATATAAAAATTTGTAATTCCAGACTGAAAAACTTACGTGTAGCGATACTGACGATGAATAGTATAGTATCCCGTATACGAGGAGGTACCCGTATACGATTCTCTGGATTATTGGAATAAGAATACGTACCCGGTAAGGATTCCAAGGAGATAAGGTAAACCCCCCGTAAGGAGGAATGACACCCTTTAAACTAGAAAGTCAATTCCGACGTTTAAGGAAGTCAGAATTCTACTCCGGCATAAGTCCATGTCCGGTACGACTCGGGGAGCCCCCTATAAAAGGATCAGCAATCCCATGGGGGAGGACAAGTCTTTCAAGTCCCAAGAGGTGAAGTTAGTTCAAGAAGTCTGAAGCCTGAAGCCATCCAGAAGCCCCAGCGATTCCCACGAGAAGACCCGCCGCCTCGAAGGAGTCGAACCCCGTGGAACTAGTCGAAGTAGCCTCCGATTAGGTCTAGGATAGCCACTAACATACACATCTTTTGTAAAATATTCTTTGATCAATATATACGAACAAGACGTGGGATTGTTATCCTGAGGGAGGCCTGAACCTGTATAAAAAGGGCGTTTCTTTGTCGTCAGATCGCTTGGCCTTGTGCCCTATGGGTCCCTACCTAACAACAAGTATCTCTGTCTCACGACTACCGTAAGATCGGCGGTTCACCAATCGTCGACAGATGGCGCCGATTGTGGGGACCTCTCCGGCTCAAGCCGTCAAGGAAGTATCGGAGTCGGCAAGATATGCAACTAGTCGCGATCAGCCCATGACGCCGACTGCACGGCCCTCCCCGGTTCGACCCGAGGAGGAAGAAGCAGGTTCGGCGGGGGATCCGATCGCTCTCACGAGACGTACCGAGTACTCAGATCTGGGCTTCTACGACAACTTCGGCCAGATAGATCTGTACTCGGCAACTAACCGCGTAGATCTTGGAGAATACGCCACGGACGAGTACTCGGATTGTGAAGCTGATCACTTTAGGACCGAGTGCGCTAGGGCCTTCGGGGGAACGTTGGTGCTGACCGACGATTCCCAGGCAGGAGCGACCAGCCCGATGTCCGGACTGTTGCCTGCAGCTTCTGATTGACCAAACGATCAAGATCTCAATCACAGTATCCCTCCCGATGAGGAAGACCCGATGGAGTGGAACTACACCTCATCTAATCCAAACCCTCAAGTGGTTCTCGCGATCCATGACGGTCGGGAAGATCTCGAGGACCCGGATCAGCATGGGGGCTCACAACATCGAAGCCCGATGGCTACTCCCCGCGGGAACGGGAATATGCCTACTGCAGCAGACAGAACCCCTCAAGGGGTGGGGGTATATGTGTCCCGAACTGCTCGAAGACTCGTGGAGGTGCACAATCTGCTGTCACGACCACCGGCGGTAGATTTGACGACACCCGATGGAGTACAGTGGCTACACCGGCTGGGGGCTGAACTACAGCAGGCCCAAGCCCAAGCCGAGTCTTCTTGACTCCAGTCGGTGACACATAGTTCCAACCGAGGGAAAACCCCTCTCCGACAAGAGGAATCGGACGGAGAAGGATGACATCCCAAGACCAGGTCTCGCCGGGAAGAACAGCACGTCAACCTCCGCGACACGCTCAACAAGCACCGATCCCAAAGGCGCCAGCGAGAGCAATCTCCTCCCCGGAGAGACCACAGACACCGTGCTAATAGTCGGGGACGATCTCCGACCCCGAACAGTGGTGAGAACGCGCCTTATTGGAGAACCATCAACGGCTGCCAAGCGCTGTCCCAAGAGCTCCGACATGTGCGCTGGCTGTCTCACTTCAAGTCTGGGGCCCTAGAGTCGTACGATGGCACCACAAACCCTACAGAGTTCCTGCAGATCTACACTATGACAATCGAGGCCGCAGGCGGGAACGAGAAGGTCATGGCCAACTACCTCCTGACCGCTCTCAGAGGAGCAGCCAGGACCTGGTTGATGAACCTACCCCCAGGAACAATCCGCTTCTGGGGACAGCTTTACAACATGCTTCTCGGAAACTTCCAAGGTATCTTCACGCGCCCTGGCCAGGTCGACGACATATTCCTAATCGTCCAACGCCCAGATGAGACCCTCCGAGAGTTCACCAAGCGGTTTAGTGCTGTTCGCAACACTATCCCTGAAATAACAGACTCGGACGTCATCTGCGCCTTTGTTCGAGGCAGCAGGAACGAGATGTGCACGCACTACCTGACCATGCATCCTCGAAAGACAATGGCACAGCTGATCGACCTAGCCGAAAAGGCTGCCTGTGCTGAGGAAACCCTACAGTACATCAAGCAGCAACAGAATAGGTTGCCCAAGTCTCCCCTCCAGACTAGAGACGACTCAACAAAGACGAAGCGCAAGAAGAAATCCTCCGGAGGGAACAGGGAGAAGAGATCTAAAGCCAATGAGGTATTGGCCGATCTCCCCGAGAAGCGTACCTGGCGACCGCGCACCAAGGATAAGCAGACGACTTCCTCCGACAAGACAGGAAAACTCTGGTGCGATTTTCACCAGACCGATTCGCATGATCTCCATCAGTGCCGCATCTTCAAGAAGTACCTCAAGGAAGAAAGAGAGAAGTTCCGCGGGGAGAGCCCGCGGGTCGCAAACAATAGCCAGGACCCGACTTCCGATGATGACTTCGCCCTTGAGCCATTCCAGGGGCATGTCAGAGCGATCGAGCATATATTCGGGGGCTAGGCTTCCTACGAGTCGAAGAGGCAATACAAGGCGATTGCCCTAGAAGTTCTCGCGAGTATACCGTGAATCTCTCTGGTAGTTAAGTGGTCGGAGGTCACAATCACTTTCGACCAAACCGATTTCCCCGAGAACTGTGTTCGACCAGGACAATATCCGATCGTTGTCGAACCAACGATCAATAACTGCCGAGTGGCCCTGGTGCTCATAGACGGAGGGAGCTCCCTCAACATCCTATTCGCAAAAGCCCTTGATACGATGCAAGTACCACGGTCATCGGTCCAGATGGTGACACAGGCGTTCCACGGTATCATCCTAGGCTCGTCGGCTACGCCGATCGGGCAAGTCACACTATCGGTTACCTTCGGAACACTGGAGAACTTCCGAACAGAGAAGATCCTGTTTGATGTAGTCAACTTCGAGACGGCATGCAATGCCATCTTAGGGCGCTCAACTCTGGCCAAGTTCATGGTAGCAACGCACTACGCCTACCAGTGCATGAAGATGCCCGGCCTAAAGGGTGTCCTCACAATAAAGAGCTCCCCTCAGGAAGCACTACTCTGCGATAAGCGTAGTCTCGACCTCGCAGAAAAGCATCAACTCTCGAGTAGGGAAGCAGACTCCGACGTTGTTGCACGCACCCCCGCATCAGCAAGACCTCCACCGTAACTACGAGCGACGACTTCGGAAAACACCCCCTCCAAGTCGGAGAGCAGGTTCTACGACTAGTTCGGAACCAGGGCAAAAAGGGCTTTCTCCTCAACAGGACAACGGCTCCACAGGAGAAGTCGCTCGATCCAGGTCGCTCGAGTTAGCAGTAAAGAGATAGTCGAGTCCCCTTAGAGAGTTCCTCGTGCAAACACCTTCGGTAAGATCGCACAGTCATCACCTCTCCGAAAGCCAGTCCGTCTCAGGTTGCGCCAGCTCCAGCCTCAAGTTGTCAAGCTACGAACAAGCCGATGATAAGATGCTCCGGGCGCCACTGCCCAGCACGCGCACTCGACAAGCTTTTCAGCGGGTCACGACAAGAGCACGAGAGTCTCTGGAGCAACCAATGATAAACTCGAGAGGAGGCGATGTTTTATTTCTAGTTTTTCCAAGCAGTTTTTTCTTACAGTAGCTTGTAAATGATACTTCAGTCAGTTCACAGTTTTTTAAATATCAAGTTCCTAGTTCGATATTTATTCTTTCAAACTGTCTATCTGAGAAACTTTTTGAATAAGACAGTCGGGGGCTGGATAAGTGTGTGGCATCAGGTACTGGCGTACACATGCGTGTACCAACGATTCAACCTGCACAAGGGGAAAGGGTTCCACGCTGCAACCGTCAGGGATGCGAGGAAGACCCCTTAACGTGTCTGCAGGTGACAGGAGAAGCCACTGAGCCCCTCACCTGACCAGACCTAAGGCCTGGTCGACTAAGCTCCCCGATTCCGTAGTAACGTTCCCTGACCACGAGTAAAGGAAGAAGAGAAGGTGCGAATATGACTAGGCCAACAGAACCCGCTTGCTTATTCGCATCCCCGATTACTTTGAACAGAAGGCGTCATGCATAGAGTGTAATGTTGTCACCAACAGGGCAAACGTGGAACTTACTAACTAGCATCCAATATCCCTACGACAAGGGAATGCAAGTTGCTACTATGGCCATGATAGACTGTACGAAGACCCTTTATCGCGTTTACTGATGACGAGGAGCCAATGAGATCTCCATCTTACTAAATCTAAGGCCTAGTCGATCACAATCAGCGGCATATGGCACAACTCGTAAGCCTAATTCAAGGAAAGTGGATGCAAAGTTCAACTAAATCTACGAGAACCCTTACGTCCGACAAACATTCGCAGAGCAGTAGATTTTAGGTTTTCAGAAAATAAAAACACACTGATTAAAGCACAGTTACTAATCACAGTGTATTACAAAGTTATTTAGGCAGACTAGGTGCCTGGACACAGTTCGCAAAAGCATCAGCCACACCCTGTACAGCATCAAGGAGCTCCTCTTCCTCGTCAGCTAGTAGATCGGCTTCAAAGGCCTCCAGGGATAGCTCCGGGTACTGGCACTTCAAAAGAGCCAGTGCCATGGCCAGAACGTCCCGAACGCCTTGCTGCAGCTGCTCGAAAAGGAGCTTCTCGACGACAGGCTTCAGGCGGGAGACTGACGCCGCCAGCTCCACCACCCGGATAGCACGCGGAGGGCTGGGGAAGACGGCGACTTCGACCTCTGCGAGCACCAGCTTGAGCGTGCAAAGGGTATGCTCGAGGTCCTCCTCCAGCTTCCCCGCATAGGCTTGACTTTGGTTCAGAGAAGACTAGTCTCGGAGAGGCGGGCCTTCACGACCTGGAGCTCAGCCTCGCTCTCCGCCCACCTCTTCTCGGACTCTTCGAGGCATTTTTTCAGCTCCTCGAGCTCGCCTCGCAACGGGATAACCCGAGAAAGGGCACGCTGTCAAAACAACAAGGTTAGTACCGAGTATATTGACATTTGGTTACTCACTCCTTGGATGACCTGTAGCAGGGAGCAAGCGTCGTCATCCTCGGGCACGACGGCTCCGGCATTGGGGGTTTGGCCTTCTCGACTGGGAGCTGCGCCTGGCCCGCCGCGAAAGTCTCCTTATCCACAACAGCCCTGATAGTAGCTCCGGTCGGACGGATGGTTAACCTAGTCGGAGAAGGAGGTGTATCAACATCCTCAAGGAAAAGAGATCAGAACAGAAGATTGAAGGAAAGACTTACCGTTGGCATTTCACCGGGGGTAAGGACCCTTTCGTCGAAACCTCTGAACTCCGCTTCTCGGTAGAGGCCACCACTCCCTTTGTCGGCGCATCCTCCTACGCGCAGGTAGTCGTGGAGGAAGGTGTCGGCTCCTCTGGGTGTGGGTCGTTCATGTCCTGCTTTCCGACAAGCTCATTCCTGTCATCCTAAAACATGGAGAAACCAAGGGAAGAGCTAGTCAAGCGCAAGTTCGTACCTGAGGTTGGGGGTTCGGTGGAGGAGAAGGAGCCCAAGAAGTAGACTTCGCTCGGATAGCCTCCGCTGCCGCCTCAGCCTCAGATGGACCTTCGACCCTTGTCTCAAGGGTCGAAGCGGTCGCACCGAGGACTTCGATGTCTTCGTCCTGAATGGAGGCACCAGCCCGCTCAGCCTCCGAGTCGGGGGCCCCTCGGCCTACTCACTGCAAAAGAAGACCCGGATAGCATTAGTAGCGATATTCGGACGAACCATGAATAGACAATGCAGAAACAATTAACTCACCGAAAGGGTTTCCTTTTGGTTGTCGGAGCTGAGCTTCAGGATCGGTAAGGGCACGTCGGTCCGCCTGCCCTGAGGAGGTTGCTCGAACAGGTTATTCAACCTTTCTAAAGCTCCTCGAGTGAAACATCTACACAATCAAAAGAAATCTAACGAGTAAGAAGACATGAGTTTTCTGACTAAAACAACACAGAAGGGTTCGGACACCCACCTGTGTCGAAATCCCTTGTCTGGTCTTGGCCTTCCGGGATCACCCAGGCAGGTTTGACCCTCGACCGAAGAGGGCTGATCCGGCACCGAAGGAAGTCCTCTACGACGTCCCATGCTAACAAGTCCCTTCCGGCAAGGGCGGTATGTCGCTGACGAGGGCCTCCGACCAGCTCTTATTTGGGAGGGGGGCCAGGCCGCGGTAGTGGATCTCGGAGGAGAGTGGGGGCTGGTAGTAGAACCACCTCGAGTGCCAGCCCGACCATGATGACTTCTAGGAGGAGGAGATGTAGGCGTCTTTCCTCCCTTCCCGGAGTCGAAATCCAGCACCGCCAACGACGCCTCCACCACTGGCCTTCATCCGGTGGAGGTTGTAGTAGTACCTCCAGAGCTCCAGGCTCGGCCTGGTGCCGAGGTATGCTTCGCACAGGTGTGCGAAGACCCCCAGCATCAGGACCAAGTTCGGGTTGAGATGTATCAACTCGATCCCGTAGAACTGGAGCACTAGGAGGAAGAAGTGAGAAGGTGGGAATTGGAATCCGCACCTGAAGAAATCCGCGAAGACGACGGTCTAATTCGTATCTGGACTCGGGACCGTCTCCTTCGCAGCCCCCCGGTAAGGTACAAATTCCTCTGGGAGGATGACCTCCTCCGCGAGGAGCTTCTTGAGGGCGACAGAGTCCATCACTGAGGGCTCAAACTCGGGGATGATGACGATCGGTTCTCCCGAAGGATCCTCCGCCGATTTCTTTGTCTCGGAGGACTTCTTCGCTGCACTTTTCTTTCCCATTGTCGCTGACGGTGGTCGGCGACGGCGAAGCAAGGATTGGAGACAGGGGCGTAAAGAAGAAGATGGGGATGCTAGGAGACAGAGAGCAATGCGGGCCGAACCCCAACCAACTTAAGAGATTCAATTTTCGCCTGACCGGAGCACGGTTAACGGCACGATCTATTCCATCGCATTACATGCGGACAGTTGCTTTCCCCGCATGCGAGACGGCGTGTGCGGGAAAACGAGGGTCTGGCAAACCCATGACCCCAATGAGCGCATTACATTTTGGCTAATGTCAGCCGAACAGTAGCGTAGAAAAAGAAAAGATTATTCATCACCACGTGAAAATTCCGCCACGACGGTTCGGTTTCCTAGAAATCTACCAGGCGAACGCGTGTCCATGATCCACGAATCAGATTAAATCAAAGATGCTTCTCGGGCAAGTTAGCCCAGAAAATGCCTTGGACTACTTGGAGGTTTATCCCGACAAGAATATCACGACTACCCGGTAGAGATAGTGCCTACTCGGGGATGTTGAAAGAGCATCTAGGCCCCTAAGTGGTTTTGATGGTTAATGGCAACTCAATCTGGGATCTAATGTTTACAATGAGTGTAAGCAGGTTAAATAGGTTACAGGAAGAAGGGTCATCAAGGGAATGATGACCACCTAAAAAGTACAAAGGTGGTTTCCAGGACAAGAGAATGGCTGTGCTAGGCAACTGTGTCACAGCTGTGAAGAAGCTGGTGCTGTGCAAAGAGTTGCAAGCAAGGTGATGGTGGTTTGATGCGTCAAGGGCCGTGAATACAGTTGGTGGCAGGTAAAGCCTAGATTTGCTAGTTTCTTTGAGTCTATAGGAAACACCCATACTATCAAGAGGGATGAAGTAGTAATAATCTGTGGAGGATCTTTTGCTCAATGCTCAGGGTGTTGGACAGTGGCACTGATGCTTTGAGGTCAGTGGTCCTGTGTCAACAGTTTTGCACAAGTGTGAAACTGGTTTATGTTAGCACTCTGCAGTGCTAGCAGTAGAAAACCCTAGGGGTTAGAGTCATCAGTATGACACAGCTGTGTCACAGGTGGTCTAACGCTCTATGACTCAGGTACATCTCTGTACCAGGGGAGAGCCTGTAAATGCTAAGGGACCTGCACTGCGATGATTTGTCTGTTGAGTCAGAAGACTGTCGGAGGTTCTCTCCTTATTAGAGATCAGAGTAGTTGTATGCTGAGGGCATGTCATGTGCCAAGACCGGGCTGAGTAGTGCTGCTACGTCAGTTAAGGGTTCACCTGTGTCAGCCTCTGGTGACACATGTGTCGGTCTGCCCGAACCGGTTATAGGTTGGGCGTAGTGTGTAGCTGTGTCACCGGTGGCTCATTTAATCCTACGTGGCAACAGTATAACGGTCGGATTCCTGCGAACCCTATATATAGGGGACCAGGGGAGGTCTTCGACCTCAACCATTCAAGCTAGCTCAAACCAGTAAAGCATATTCGACCGTTGCAAGCCTCTTTCACTCGGAACAAAAGCAAACCTTCCTAAAAGAGTTAGAGTCCTTGAGCAGAAGAGCATTTGGTTCCTCCAAGATTCATTGCTGCTAAATCTATTACTCTTGGAGTGTCTACTCCTAGACGGGCGTAGGAGTTGCTGGTATCACCTAAGCTTGTGTGGGCCGAACCAGTAGTTTGTGAAGGTGATCTGAAGTCTACCTGCTGCAAGGCAAAATGACTTCCACAAGCAAAGCAAGAGACCTGATCGTCAAGTACTCGGAGAACAAGCACGATTCAGTGCTGGCTATCTCTTAGTCTCTCCAACGGAGACATACCTCTCTGAGAAGAGCAGAAAATTTCGGTGAAAAACACCTTGTCTCTGAGTACTTACTGCGTTACTTATAGTACTTGCTATTCTTGCATGCCTGTGAGATCTTAGACTTATTCTGTTCATCTGTTGTAGATCACCTTTTTACCTGTGCTATCTTAGCTGTGTCTCAGTTGCTATTGATCATAACTCTTACCTGTGTTAGCTACATGTTACACAGCCAGTTAGGTTGCACATTACTTCTAAGTTTTAGCTCACCTGTGTTATCCACCTGTATGACAGCTACGTGTTAAATCATACATAATATCTTGCCTGTGCTGTTCACCTATTACACAGTTAGCTCTTCCTGCAACTAGCTAAGACTTAATCTATTCAACAAAGTTAAAAGAAGTAATTTTAATTAGCCTTCTATTCACCCCCCTTTAGTCGGCACTTTCGGTCCTTTCAGATGTTGTCAACAAAATACTCGATTTCGACTACTCGGAGTTGCTTCCCGAAAAGGGCAGATTTCCTACAGAACATTCATGACCTCACTTCACATACTGATGGGAGGCTTGACGATGAATAGTATACTATCCCGTATACGAGGAGGTACCCGTATATGATTCTCTGGACTATTGGAATAAGAACCCGGTAAGGATCCCCAGGAGATAAGGTAAACCCCCATAAGGAGGAAGGACACCCCTTAAACTAAGAAGTCAATCCTGGAATTTAAGGAAGTCAGAGTTCTACTCGGACATAAGTCCATGTCTGGTATGACTCGGGGAGCCCCTTATAAAAGGATCAGCAATCCCATGGGGGAGGACAGGTCTTTCAAGTCCCAAGAGGTCAAATTAGATCCAAGAAGCCTGAAGCCATCCAGAAGCCCCAGTGATTCCTACGAGAAGATCCGCCGCCTCAAAGGAGTCGAGCCCCGCAGAACTAGTCGAAGTAGCCTCTGATTAAGTCTAGAATAGCCACTAACATACACCTCCTTTGTAAAATATTCTCTGATCAATATATACGAACAGGACGTAGGGTTGTTATCCTGAGGGAGGCCCAAACCTGTATAAAAAGAGCGTTTTCTTGTCGTCAAATCGCTTGGCCTTGTGCCCTAGGGGTCCCTACCTAACAACAAGTATCTCTGTCTTACGACTATCGTAAGATCGGCGGTTCACCAATCGTCGACAGATACAAATGCTTACATACAACAGATTGCCTTGACATGAGTATGAACCAACCATCCAAAGAACCTCTCGTTTTTCTAAGGGAAACAAATTAATTGTATATACAAATGAAATTTTCCACAAGTACCATCTCATCGGCAATAGCATTGATACTTTACATATTGCTTCTACAACCCAACATATATTACTCTATGCTCAATATTCATAAATTGTGTTCACTTTATATACACATAAGATTTTTCTCACTGTTGTACAGTTTGATTTTTTTCTCATTGCCATGCAATTCTCTACAATTCAGACACAACAATATTGTTTGCCGAATATCTGCATTTCTTGCATACCCACTACCATACAATACACGCACATTGAAATGTCAAAATCTAAGATTTTGAAGCAAAAGATGATAAGAGACCTTGTTATCGTGGGGAAAGAGATGGGCTGGCCATCAGTGAGGTGATTTGGAGGTGCACGTTGGGAGGTTGTCCGCCGTAGGGAAGGAGGCCGATCTGGACAACGAGTCTTGGCGGCAGGGTTTGGTGAGCTTGGGGCACCAGTGGGATGTCGAGGAGGTGGGAGCCAAGTGCTGGGGGTGACATGGGATCTAGACGGGGAGCCAAGGTGGAGGGGTGGATCTGGCCGGTGCAAGGAGGGCGGGAAAGGGGGTCGGTGGATATGTCCGGAGGTGGAGCCTCGGCGACATGTTGGTGGAGGGGTAACGGAGCAAAGGTAGAGGGGTGGAGTTGAGGAAGTGGCGAGGCAGCAGCGGTGTGAAGTAGCAAAGAACGGGGATAGAGGCGTCGGTCGCGGGAGGAGAGAGCAATGGTTGTGGGGAAGGGAATAGGGGGAGACATGGGCAGGAGGTAGAAAATAAGAGTTCTTTTTATATCTATATGCGTGGAGGTTTTTCCATAATTTTTGTGAACATCAAGGGTAGTGTTCGGGTGGAGGCAAGTGCTGTGTAGGGAAGCTCAATAAACCTCATATTTAAGGCTTCTGCTACCAATAAAAAATTAAAATAATTTAGAAATTAAAACCAAATTTACGATTACTTTAAGATAGTTATAGTTTATAGTTTATTTGGATTTATAAATACTCTACGAGCCATCCCAAAGGGCAAAAAGTAAAGGCGAGGAAGACGAAGCTAAGCTGGTAGCATGTCCAAGATTGGGCCCGAAAAAGCCCAGAATTCTCTATGTACAGTCAAACTAGCCTAATGATTGGACGCCTTACCTCGGGCTTAACTTGGGCCAACTCATCGCGTCAGCACAAACAGGTGCTCGTGACCCCCAAGGCCTAACTAAACTGGTTGTTCATCAAGAGTTGTGAGCCGTGCTCTGTGTGGAGTAGTTGTATTGGCCTCGATAGAGACATTAATTAGGATGTGGATCGATGGGCCATGCAAGTTTAAATTTGGTAAGCTTAAACCTTTTTCTACATTGCGGTGATGTGTTATAAACTAAATTTCCTAGAACTAAGAATGTTGTTCAATTTTTAGACGGACAAATTTGTCAACTAATTTTCTAGGAGTATTTCCAAAAGGAAAAGGTCAATTTTGAACCTTGAACCAGGATGCTTAGTTCGACTTGAACCCTGAACCATGAAACTATTCATGTTAAACCTTGAACTTTCTAAAACCATTTACACTTAACCTTAGCCTGTTTTTGATAGTGATTTTGCACTTCAAGATTTTCAAAAAATGTGAAAAACATCATGGGTGTAGCGAATGCTATGAAATGATAACATGCAAAAATTCATCAAAAAATGTAACTAGTTCTGTCATGTGCAAAAATGACGAGAGAAATTCATTTATCTCTTGTCTTTTTTATATGGAACACAAATGACCATATTGTTTGATGGTTTTTTTCTTCTGGTTCTCATTTTATAGCATTTTGTACACCTATGAATTGTTTTGTATTTTTTGGGAACTTTGGGAGAAAACGATCCTCCGAACCTTAGCCGGGGTTTTTAGGGTGGCTTTGTGCCTTCGAAGTTTTAGAAAAATTTGAAAACAACTCAAGAACATAATAAGAACCTGGAAAGATTCAACCAAAAGTATGACAACTTGTGTTTTATATAAAAAATAGACAAGATAATCTATTTTCCTCTTGTCATTTTCACACGGGACGCAAATAATCATACTTTTGAATGAATTTTTTTGCAAGCTATAATTTCACAGAATTCCCTACATCCATATTCTTTTTCACATTTTGCGGAAACCCGAAAATGCAAAACCACTATCGAAACTTTATCACATTTTTTGGAAACCTAAAAATGCAAAACCACTATCGAAAACCAGGCTAGGGTTCAGGTTAAACGATTTTAGAAAATCTAGGGTTTAATATAAACAGTTTTATAGTTCAGTGTTCCAGTTGAACTAAGCACTGTAGTTCAGGGTTTAAAATGTATTTCTTTTCCTTTCTAAAATTAAATGAATATGACCACCCACCGAGGCGGTGGTACTTTGGGCATGTACAACCCTCTGTCATCTAGAGAAAATGCTTTGAAGTAGTTTCATAGAACTACACTTCTCTTTGTATTGCTTCCTCAAATAACAACACTTTTTAGGAAATGAGAGTCGTGGGACTCCCGTCAAATACATAAAATTAAGGTAGCATATTGGTTTTCTGAAATTGACACAAGAAAATTTGTGCTATTGATGGGTGGACTGTAACTATATCACATCCTAAAAAGTGTAGTTTTTCCCAAATGGTGATACAATTAAAGTGTAGTTTTGTATAATTACTCCTTAGAAGTGTGGTGTCTTGATAGAAAAAGTTTAATTTGAAGAAAGTTACTCTAGTATAACAGATTGTCTCTTAAATGATCTCTATAGTATTTTATGCTCTCATGGACCTATAGTACTTGACAACGAGATGGCAATGATACAATGCTGCTGAGGTTGTCTCTAAAGTGTTGAGTCCCCTTGCTCTCTTTTAACCATCTCGGAAAAATTATCATCCTTTGTACATGCACTTAATGGAGCCAGACACCGTTCCTTTTGTATTGAAAAAAATCATGGAATTAGCTACCTTGGTCTAGCTAGCTAGATTACTAAGGGGACATTCGTGTCAAAACCTAATTCAAACACTATAACCTTAAGTATAGTGTGGCTACTTGAGTTAGTGTTTGGTTCTTACACATTAAGTAGCACAGACCATAATCCATAAGTGTTTTCCTAGTAACGTAAAGTCATATGATGATTCAATGTTTTTTTCCAACTAACCTTACCACTATTCATGGTGTTCGTTTTGGTCGTACTCAAAAGAATAAGAAAACAATCCCTAATTCAACTAAATGATTTTGATGCCCGATTTGCCACCAAAAATTCCATATTTGCATGTTCCCCTCTTTGGCATTGTTTTCCAAAAGCTTATATACTTCCATGCCATCGTCATTTTCCTCCTTAGGCAGCTTGGCCCACCCAACAGAGGGACGACTCACAGTGAACAGGAAGTACTAAACCAGGTACATGATATGAAACATAGAGCTATCATGAAATACAATAAAGCAATTAAACGCGAGAGAGGAGAAAGAGACAAGACAATGCATTAATACATGTAAGATCTCTATTAGTTTTTTTGGGGGTGAAAATGATACTTACTGATTGTTCATGAGGGTTAAAATCTTAGCAAAGCATCATTAGTTAGGAAACTCTTTAGTAGACATGATACAATGGTCCAATTTCATATAGCGTGAGAAATTGTGGCCTCAATGCCTCGTAGGAGATAGCCGTGTTGATGGTTTACTGAAAGACAATGGTGATAGACAGAGAGATGACAACATCATTCGGATGGTGTGTCACTTTAGGAGAGGTTCCGGAGAGGCCATGGGTACCAAAGAACTTCCAATAGTAGCAAATTTGGGAATGGGAATAGGCAGCGCTAGAGGCTTGGTAGTGAATGGGGAAAGGGTGGAAATGAGATCTAGGGTGAATGGCTAGGCAGAACGAGCGTCAATAGGAGGCCTCTAGGGATGGGTGGGTGGGGTTGCAATGGGAAGGAGGACGGTGGGGTGTGAGTGTGTGACGCGATAGGGAAGAAAGGCTTTGAGGCATGGAGGACATGGTAGGCAGCGTGGGGATGATTGGTATTGCACGTGAGGTGGAAAGGAGGAGAAAAAATGGAGATAATGACTTACATGTGTGGTCTACTGTTATCAAATTGTCTTGATGGTAGGTGGCCCACTAATTAATTTCTTTTGCTTCTGACTTCGATGGCAACAGGAAAATGATAGTTCATGGAGACAACACTCACGATCCGTCTACAATCGTATGATGACCGTTGCACCTTGTAATCATTGAAGCAACTCTGAGACGTTATCGACCTTACAAGAAGCATGATCGACCTGACCACGAGGGTCTTCTCGTGCAAGCAATTGACGCGGTATGAAGCAATCAGAAAATTGTGATTAGGAATTAAGGACGAAACTTATTAAAGTATTGAGGTTTAAGAAAATGATGTCATTGTTGCACTAATCGAACAAGAGAGACACAAATATTTTTGACACATGAAAACCAATCTAACAAAACTACCCAAGAAACTAGGGTGCGCAACCATTTATTTAAAGATGAGGAGAGTGGGTTTCAGCTAGCCTAGGTGGAGGTGGTGACCGAATCCATCTCCAAGTGTAACTCCTCTTGAACTATAAGTTAATATGAATTCATGGACTTCAAATAACTAAAATTATAAAACTACATGGGCCAGACCCAACTAGAGGCGGCACAATATCTTATGGAGCGGTGGCTAAAAATCACCAAATCTTCATGTGAAGGGTTTCGGCCAACACCATTATTTTCTCATGGTGGCTTCAAAGTCTTGTAGTAACTTGATGACAAATCATCATCTCCATTGTTGCTTTTTATCTTGCTGCTCCTAGCTCCATCTCCTCTTGTCTTGCTTCCATCATCTTCATATCCATGATCTAAGTAATAGAGCATCACTTATATTAGCCAGTACTATGGTGTTCATAGAACGTGAACACATGCTGAGAATTGAAGTTCTTTGATAATTAACTTAACGTGCATGTGCCCGTGTTATTGATCCTTGTATATCAATTTGAGGAACTTGAGGATCAACAAGTGATGTAGGTTTGGTTGTATCCATGATAGAGATGTCCTCATCATATTCACATCGGTAACTTGGTCTTATGCACCTCTCGGTCCCTTTAATGACAGGACATGAATGAAATATAAGGGTAAGTGATTTTGAAAGTGGCGGTATAAGGGAAGTGGGAATATTTTTCAGTGACCGGGGCAACATTTGATGGCATATAACGAAATTTCTCGGGAAAGTATAGCTTGCTAGATTAAGGCTATGTAACTTCAAATGCGACAAATTTAGTTTTTGAACCACACGATATCTTTTTCTACGAAGGTACAAAAGAATATCTCTAAAAGTTTGCAAATTCTCAATTCCTTTCTATTTTTTAACCTGTCGGTCACCTCAAATTGCATAGTACATAGCCTAAAAGTGCAGCAAGCTTTACTACAATTTTTAGTCTATGTTACAAATTTGTTTTGATTTTATATTTTTTTGTCTTTCTTTCTTAATAAGGGTTAACCAATCTCCACTTTAATCCCCCTTGTATTAAAATCAGTTTTTGTTTATGTCTTATTCCTATGGTAAGAGAGTGAGTTCTTAAAAAAGTTAAGGAAGTGACGTGAGGTTAGACCGTCGTCCAGTGGTCGAGAAAAGTGACTGAAATTTTGCTAAACTTCAATGAGTATCTGAAATTTTGCTAACTTCAATCTCTTAATGAATAGAACCCCATCGATCTGTAAACACTTGCTAACGCTTATTAACCATCAGACGTTGTTGTAGTACCAGAAATATCAGTATCGTGTCTCAAATCTGAATACATAAAACTAGCACCAGAGGAAATCACAGCCCAATGAAAAGAAAAACACCAGAGAAACTAAGGCACAAACAGTACGTACATGCACGTACATCGTTATCATGGAGCAATAAGTACGTTGCATGATTGACCTTTTCACATCGTTACGTTTAAGGAATATCTGGGTCCCTAACTCGTCGAGAACATCAAAATATTCGCGCTTCTACGCACCCGGAACGTGCTTATTACCAACTGCCGGCCGGCCTTGCGGACATGCATGGCAAGAAACCTAGCTGGCCATCTCGCGCGCTCCTCCGCCGCGGCGCCACCGACGCGCGCGCGCGCCTCCCCAGTTGACCACCGGAGCTCGATCAGCGCTCCAGTATCTGCGCTCCACGGCCTCGTTATTCCGCGCGGAACCTACCCGTGTAGGCCTCCCGCTCTAGCAAAACCAACGAACCCCGCGAACCAGGCGATTAAACTAGGGTTTCACGTTTGTCTCCTCACCAATCTCCACGCGCGCGTACGTCCTCCACCTCGATCACCAGCACCCATGCATGCGCGCGCCGGTGCACGTACCTAAGCAACGGCACATCCACACTGATCTCCCTGGCTTAACTTATCTCGTAGATTAATTACCCGATCGAGAGCTAGCTAGCTAGACCTGACGATTATGTTTTGGCAAGCCCTAGATGGCTAGATGTCTCTAGAAGTATCAGCTGCAGGCTATATATAGTGAAGGTATCGTGTGCATTTGCAGATAGCTCACCATTAAACAAGCAGGTCACAACTCAAGTAGTTTTAGCTAGCACAGGTCTGCCATAGAGCTAGCTAGGATCGCACTACCCCAGCTACTAGCTACGTACACAACCATCCATCGACCATGAAGCAATCAGCGGTTGTTGCTGCGCTAGCTCTCGTCGTCGTTGTCACGGCGGCTGTGCTGCCAGTGGCGACGGTGGCCGCTCCGGCGCGGCCGTCCAAGTACACGTACCAGGAGGACGTGACCAGCGACTTCGTGAAGAGCGTGGGCACGTTTCTCGGTGAACGTGTACAAGCTCGCCCACATGCTGACGATGTACTACGTGAGTACGTCGCAGTGCTGGTCCGTGCCGGCCGGCTCGGGATATGAGTACTGGACGGTGCTCACGGCAAAGAACGGCGCCGGCGCCTACGGCAGCTACGTCGCCACGGCGTGGGGAATCCCGGGGTCGGAGTCCAGGACGTGGAAGCTCCTTAGCTTTAACAGCACCAACTGAAAGAATATAGCGCACAGTTGAGTGAGAGACTTGTGCGCTTCAGTTCACCGTTTCAAGATTGATGGCTAGCTTCTAGTTTTCTGCTGTTGATTATCGAGCGCGTTGCGACCTTGGTATTTTTCAAATTATCTACATGCATGGTGTACTTCTATTATTGTGAAATTAATAAAGGTCTCCTATTTTGTCATTGTTCTGCTAGCTGAATATCGTTTTAGGGCATCTTTAGTATTTTCGTATAAATTTTAGAGTATTCTAATTCTTTGGATATATATTTTTCCGTAATGGTGTTTGAGTCCTAGATTGGAGTTATTATGTTCTGATGGAGTGCATTACTATGTTTCTAATTTCATCTATAAGCTCAAACCACATGTTATTTTTTCTTCGAAAAGTCCGGTGCATGCTCTCTCTCTCTCTCTTTTCTTTCTCTCCCATAAATGTTTATCTCCAAAATTCAATATGTTACATATTTCATGTTATACATTTCATGTGAACCATCCAAATGTACTGTTCCTACCTAGTATCCCTAACTATTGATCCCTTGTGAGATTCTATGGTACGCGTCGATCCATTCATGTATATTTTTTTATATTCCCGCCTTTTCTAATCCCTCCATGATCCAGAGACGCCCTTACGGGCAGATGCATAAACCTACTCATGCCACCAAACAAACTTGCGTCTGTGTTTGCTACACGCTAGAAATATTTTGGACGCATGGGAGTATTTAAACACTCCATTTGATATGTACGTATTCTGATTAAATATGACATGTCGTTGATTCTAAAATCAACAAAAAAAAACCACATTAGTACATCACTCTTTGCCTCGAAAAATAAAAACACAAATATAGAGGTACAGATGAGGATGGCGGAGATGATGAACGGAAAACGTAAGCACGAAGAACACTAAAGTAAAAATGAAAATGTCTAACGTATCAAAAGAAACATACAAACTGCGTAGATACACACTAAGGTGGAAGGATCGGAGTTACTAATGACATGGTATCTGGCTGATTATGAATCAAGATGCACAAATGTCGCCATGAAACATTTCAGCACAAATTGGATGAGCACATACACGAACAAGAAATCCGGACGCACACAATTAATGCTAACATATAAAAGCATTCGGATCGGAAAGATACAACATGCGAAAAGATATGGATCAAGAAAGCCTGATCTGATATTCGTCGACACAATACCTATACATCATTTCCATCTAACGGCGCTGCAGAACATCATTGGTCTTCTCCTGCAGCAGCTCCCAGGCGTCCTGGACGTGCCGCATCTCGGTCATGGCCCCGCCGACGGAGAGCCGGATCACGAACTTGCCGACCACCACGAAGTGCGTCATGAACGCCCGCCCGCTCGCATTCACCGCCACGAGGAGCTTCATGTTCACGGTGTCCACCGCGGCGTCGCCATCGAACCGTGGCCGTAGGCGGAAGCACACCAGCGAGAACAACCTTGGCGCCACCACCTCGAAACGTCCGTCGGCCACAACCGCCCGCTCGAACCACTCGGCCATTGCGACGTGCCGACGAATGTACGCGCGCATGCCCGCCGCGCCGTAGCGACGCAGCACGACCCAGAGCTTCATGGCGCGGAACCGGCGCGACAGCGAGATCTGCCAGTCCTTGTAGTCCACAGCACCCGGCTTCGCCGCGCCGTCCGTGCCGACGTCCTTGAGGTACTCCGGCTTGGTGGACAGCGCGCTGGTTAGGGCGGTAGGGCTTGCCACCCAGCGGCAGCAGCAGTCCATGTTGGTGAGGAACCACTTGTGCGGGTTCATGCTCACCGAGTCAGCGAGCTCGGCGCCGTCGAGGTAGCCCTGGAACTCCGGGCAGATCGCCGCGCTGCCGGCGTACGCGGCGTCGACGTGCAGCCACATGCCATGGCGGCGCGCCACCTGACCGAGCTTGCGTATGGGGTCAACTGCGCCGAGCCCTGTAGTTCCAATTGTAGCGCAGAGGTACAGCGGAGCCAGCCCGCGGGCGACGTCGTCCAAGACAGCGGCGCGGACGGCATCAGCGGTCAGGCTGTAATCCGAGGCAGCCGACGTTCGGATGACGCGGAAGTTGGACGGCAGGATGCCGACGAGCTTCGCACCCTTCTGGAAGGTTGCGTGCGTCTGGTCGGAGGCGTAGACCACCAGTTTCAGGATGCCCTCATGGCCAAGCCTGGTCAGCGCGCGCTCTCGCGCGGCGGCGAGCGTGCACACGACGGCCTCGCACGTGCTCCCATGCAAGACGCCGCCGCCGCCGCCTGAGAAGAGCAAGCGCTCCGGCAGGCGCAGGAGCCTGCCCATCCAGTCAACCACGATCCCCTCGAGCTCGGCGGCGGCCGGCGACGCGACCCAAACGAACGGCACGACGTTGACACCAACCGACAGCATCTCGCCGGCGAACCCGGCAGTGCTCGCGTTCATCGGGAAGTAGGCGAAGAAGCTGGGGCTCTGCCAGTGTGTCAGCCCCGGGAGGATGTCTCGCCTTACGTCCTCCAGTATGGCGTCCATGGGCTCGCCACGCTCCGGCGCGGCCTCAGGAAGGCGCTTGCGGAGGCCACCGGCCGGTTCGACGTCGGCAGCCCGGACCGGATAATTCTCGACGTCGCTTAGCCGGTGAGAAAGTCGATCACGGCGCGCGACTCTCCGGTGAATATCTCGAGGTCTAGTGGCAGCAGGGCGTCAATGGGTAGGCTACCCATGACAAAATACGTGCTTACGTACGCAGAGACTAATATTGGAAAGAACTGATTGGATTCACAATTGGAAAGTACTAATATTGGAAGTAGCGCTTGTCACGAGATTATATAGACTGTGATTGACTAGCGTCAGAAAGGCAGTGCCCCGTCGGATCAGCATCCGACAATGGATATTGCCCCAACTTCACCTATAAAGAATAGTACAGACAACCACCGTGCGTTCTATGATAAAAAAAAAGAATCACGTGTTTAAATAGAACCTCTGTGACGAGAAACTACAAAATTTTAAAAAACTAGTACACACCATCAAGTCTAGTTGCCAGTAAAGCTGGGACTTGGGCCGGGCCGGACCGACCCGGATGCCTGTTGACTACGCCGAAGCCCGGCCCGCAGCACGTCGGGCCGTCATCGGGCCGTGCCGGGTCGGGTCAGGCCTGAATTATATGTGTTGTAGATCGTGTCTGGCCTGCCCGTTGTGCCAGGCCGGGCTGCCCATCATGTCTTTTTCTCTGGCCCGGACTTCGGGCCGTGCTAACCCGGCCCTCATTTTTTCGTGCCGTGCTCGGGCCGCCCCAGATAAGCCCAGCCCAAAGTCCCAGCTTTAGTTGCCACTACCCCGATTATCGGTGTCACTGAATCCGGCCTCCATGAGCACCAATTGAGACCAGATGAGAGGAAGCGGCGCCAGAGGCCGGTGAGGCGACGGAGGCATTGAGTGAGTAAAAGAGGCGGTGCAACAGAGCGTGTTGAGGTAGTGGAGGACACCATGCTTCTGAAAACTGGTATAGTGAGCCAGCTGCCAGTAGCACCGACGACGACCATTTGCATGGCGGCGATCAACGAGCCACCCAAATGACCAGTGTACTGCTTCAAGAAACTATAGATTTCAAGGAAGAGATGGACTCGGTGCGTGTCTACAGGCTGAGAAATCTGTTTGCTTACTTGTTGCCGATGTTGCTCCGTCTTTCGCTCCTTGACTGACATAGAAGCCGTCGTCACTGGATCTAGGAGGACGAGTGGAGGCAGTGATAAAGATTTGCCCTCTACAGATATGACTAAAAATATTACACGCATACATATTTTTTGGTAATTTCTAATAATGATTGTACAATATATCACTATGTAATCAAATAGTATAAGTATACTTCACTTTCATTTATTGTACGCAGAATTACAAAAGACTTGTACAAACCACGCGTTAAAATGCGAGCTCCCGAACGGAGTACAAATGGCATAAAATAGCCCCCCGACTGCGGTCAATAGGAAAATTAGCCCGGCGACGAACGCAAAGCCAAAAATGACCCCGCGACGGGCTCGACAAGCGGCACGTGTCGATCGTCACGCTCACCAGCCGCGACGATTTGCTGTCGCGCTGGTCCGGTGCGAAAGGCCGCGAAAGCCAACGTCACGCACGCGGGCCGCGACACGGGCGGGAAATTTAAAAAAAATTGGACCGTCGCTTCGGCTGGGCGCGACAGGCCCGAATTTAAAAAAACTGAGAACTATACGGACATTCCCTGATTTTTTAAAATGACTTATAAGTTCCAAAAAAATCTGAAAAAATTCATACCGGTTTATAATGGAATGAAGTATACACAGATAAATTTTCGTAAAATAATATGACTATTTGTGACCTGTGTAAAAAAACAAATCAAATCAAATTTAAAAAAAACTACAATGTACCGTCACGCTACAGTACCACGACAGGTACACTGTAGCAACCTATCGCTGCAGTGCAACGCGACGGTACACTGTAGTTTTTTTTTGATTTGATTTTTTTTTACACAGATCACAAATAGTCATATTATTTTATGAAAATTTACTTGTATATACTTCATTCCATTATAAACCGGTATGAATTTTTTCAGATTTTTTTGAAACTTATAAGTCATTTTTAAAAATCGGGGAATGCCCGTATAGTTCTCAGTTTATTTAAATTTGGGCCTGTCGCGCCCGGCCGAAGCGACGGTCCAATTTTTTTAAAATTTCCCGTCCGTGTAGCGGCCCGCGTGCACGACGCTGGCTTCGCGGCCTTTCGCACTGGCCTAGCGCGACAGCAGATAGTCGCGGCCGGTGAGCGCGACGATCGACACGTGCCGCCTGTCGAGCCCGTCGTGGGGTCATTTTTAGCTTTGCGTTCGTCGTCGGGCTAATTTTGCCATTAACCGCGGTCGGGGGACTATTTATGTCATCCCCCCCCCCAACGGACTCGTGTCCGACGCGCTGCACGCAAGCTTGTGGCAGCCACTCGAGCGCTGCCCCTATCAATCCACGTCCATGCGGGTGCAGCACTGAATGCAGGCGACACAAGGTGGGCCACAGGGCTGGTTCCAGCGCGAGCGTGCAGTGGCATACAGCGCCCTATGGCGTGCCATGCTGTGGGCTAGCCCCTGTTGTTCCATGTGCGCCATGCATTAAGCAAAGGTTCGCCCGGGACCTGTCCCATACTCCCATGCAGCACATGCCCCGTATGTCCCCATGCAGCAGTGGCCTCTAGCTATATGCAGAAAAGGGGGGTGAGCAACGATCATCAGCACATGCACAGGCGGAATACGCGGAACATGCGGCCGCATGCAAGGTCGGACCCTGATTTGACGCGGACAAGAACTGAACGTCGCGGTGCATGTGGGCCCCGTCTAGACCGGATGCAAATTTTTAACGGTTTTAGCCCCTCTTAGAGCAAATCAACAGAGCTGCTATTCTCCTATCTAAAGCTATATTTGGTAATTAGAGGCTAAAAACGTGCTCCAACTAAGTTGCTATCAAGGTCCCCAAAAATAGGGTGTTACTATCCCCTTCTCATCCCTCCTCACATCTAGCAACTAGCCACAGCTTGCTATCCATCAACTCTCGCGTCCCCGCACCACTCTCGAAAATCTCCCTCGCGCCGATTCGGAGGTAGGTCACTGCGCCGCCATCTTCTTCCTCACGCCGCCGCTGTCCCCGCTGACCCTGCCATGGTCGGGCTCCTCGCCGTGCTCCAGATCTGGATGCCACTCCTCGCCGATGCTATGCCTCTGCCGCTCCGTTCAGCTGCCGTCGCTCCCGCCGCCCCTGTCGACCCTTGCCCCCGCTGACCCTGCCACCGATGTTGCGCCCTGCCTCTCTGTTCGGCTGCTCCAAGTGTCGCCCCTGCCTTGGGAGCCAGCGCCGCCTCGGGAGGTGCAACTGCAGCCACCTCGGCTCTCTCGGCGGGCGTAGGAGTATGGTAGGGATCGGCGGGTGAAGGAGGACAGTGGGGAGCGTAGGGGGAGAGGGCGGTGGGCGGAGCCAAGGATGCCAGGGAGCATAGGGGCTGTCGGGGTAGGTTGCGAGAGAGAGAGAGAGTGAGAGGGAGGAGAGAAACAGAGAGTAGAAAAGGTGATTTGGGGCAGGTGAGGATGAGAGGGGGATTTGGGGGCGGGTTTGGGGGGTGGGGAGGGAGGTTTGATCTGAGGTTTGATCTAGACAGGGGAATTGAGAGAAGTTGAGAAGAATTTGCATTTGTCTTACCATATTAACTAGTATATGCAGTGAGAGATAGCCACTATTTGCAAGATATATTCAGAGAATTGAGAGAGCTATTGAGAGGTATAGGATGGAGAGATTTAGAGAGGAGAATGGAGAGATGAGTTGCTGCTATTTATTATTGTTCTATGCTTTTTTTTTGAATTTACTATTGTTTGCAGCAACAATTGAATGTTTGAAATTAAGTCATTACAAAAATTAGCTATTAAAATAAATAAGTTATTTGCAAGATATTAATACAATATAGGTGAGTAGAACATAGGGAGCAAGATTTAAGGAGTCGGTTGGAGCACGTAGAGAAATAGAGAGGGAATCTTTTGGTGAGCCTCCTTATATGAAGATATAGGGAGTGAGATTTGGCAACTCGGTTAAAGTTGCTCTTACCTGTCGAATAGCAAAAATGGCCCACCCAGAAATACAAAACTAAAACTGATCTCGCGATAGGCCGGACAGGGGTCGTGTGTCGTTGGTCGCAAGGCCGGCCCGTGATGCGCATGTATTGCGGCCCAGAGGCGCGACTGAGCCGAGGCACACGCTCGCGACATGCCAGTTGTTGCGTTGTTGGGCCACAAAAGCAGGCTATTGTGCCCGGTGATATCGGGCCTATCACGGCACAAGGCCCAATCGTGCTTCTAGGGCAAGATAGGTGGCCCGTTGGAGAAGCACGAGGAGAGCCCAAGTAAGTCATCTAGTTTAGGAGAGCCCAAGTAAGTCATCTAGTTTAGTATTTTTCTCATGTTTTTGTGCAGGAAATGATTAATTCTAAGAGAAAATCTGTATCATGCTTATTATCCTGCCAGTTTAGTCTCATGCAACCAAAGTGATAAAAAAATAAAAGCTAGAACCTCTCAACCAATGTTTTTGCCATCTAAACTAAAAGCATATCAACCATAAATCTACTTACAAGTTATACGACTGCTCAAACTGCTCAAATAATTAAGCAAACTATGATAATTGATAATAACCAAGCAACTAAAACTTCCAACCTAAGTCCACATCTCTTTGTTCTGGAATATCTCTTTGTCAGATGCATCAATTGTTTGAGATCATATATAAACAAACAATATATCAACTAAATAGAATCCTAATAGATTTTCATATCCTCATCTAAATAGACTGCTTTAAAAGACACAACCTGCCCCTTCTTTGTCACACGCCTCTCCCTTTCATCTAACCTCTAGCGAGAAGTAATTTGATCTAACCTCACATCATTGTCCTCACGAGCAAAAGAGAAAAGCAAAGCATCTTCAAAGGTACGTACCCGATACATATGAGGAATTAATTAGGGCGTGTAAGGCGAGTGGAATCCTAGCCAGATCTGGCCTACCCAAAGGTCCCATCGATAAGATACAGTGGTAGTGGTGACCCATCTAGGTGACGCAGCCTCAGAGATTGCGGCGTGGAGGATGACCAGGCCCCTTCTGATCTGGACTGTGGCAGCGGGTGGAAACGCGCCGCTTGCAGGTGCACGTATGTCGCTTGGAACAACGACGCCATCACAGGCGCTGCCTCCACTGCGGCCTTCTATCTAGTCTCCACCGTCGGCGATGGCGAGGGGCGCACCTGCCTGAATCGCGGATTCGGGGGTGGCTAAAAGTGCATCTAGGTTCTCTAAGTGTGTTTGATGATTAAATGACAAACGATTAAGGGACTAATGTGTACGTCTAGTGTGATCAAGTCATATGGTCTCAAAAGCAGTGGTGCAACCAGCCAAGTTGACCCCCAAAAAGGTCTAAGGAAGCATGGCTTGAAGAAAAGAAGACTTAAGGATATTTTTCTGGCTCTTTATGTGGTTCGATGAATCACTTTGAGTCCTAAGAATGCTGTACAAGAAGGGCTGACCTTAGGTTGATAAGGAGTGTAACTTGCAACAATGCTCAGTTAGGATTCAAAATCTCTTTTAGAAAAGTCTTGGAAAACCTTCTGTGCTCGCTCTATATGTAAAAGTCGGAGCTTTCAAGATTTTCTCGGAGTCTCCAAGATTCTCTTGGTTGTGTGGACTTAGGGAAATCGGTGCTTCTGAGTTTCCCTCCTGTTTTTTGAAAGTTGGAGCTTCTGAGATTTTCTCGGAGTCTTAGAGGTTGTGTTCTGAGCTCACTTAAAATCCTTCTATCTCTATATCAGAGTATCTGGGAGTCTTCCGGAGTCTCTATAATCCTTGAGGGTAAATATTTTTGAAATATTGGAGTGTCCGAGTTCTGAGTCAGAATATCCGAGATTGCTGTCTGTCCTCACTCTTTGAGCACCTTTGAAATCTCGGTGTGTCCAAGTTCTGAATCAAAGTCTATGAATTTATCTTGAAGTGGCTGAGTTTGAAAGTCGGAGAATATGAAAATCGCTTCTAACCTCGCATGCCTATGCATTCTCTCTTTTTCGGAGTGTGTGATCTCCAAGTCGGAGCCACCATGTTTCCCCTCAATCCTCCTCGCTTTGAAAAGTCAGAGTCTTTGTGTTTGTTTTAGAGTCTCCGAGATCCATTGCTGGACTCTCTTTGACCGTAGATATAGCTTCAAAATGTCAGAACCTCCGAGATGAAGTCGGAGTCTTCGACTTTACCTGCTTTTTGTAAAATGATTAGTTTTTGAGAAGCTGCCTATATATATACCACATGCCCCCCTTTGAGTTCAGAACCTTTGCCCATTCTATTCTCCTGCTCTCTAAGTGCAAAGCCACACCTCCTCAAGCTCTAAGTTCATCTTGTGAGGAGATCTTTGAGAGAAAGGAAGATTTGAGCCATAGTTGAGCATCAAGTAAGGGAAACCTCCAAGCTAATTTGAGATTTGCCTTTTACTCTTGAAGGTTGAGGTCCCTAGATGGTTAGGAGTTCTTGAGAGCTCCCAACCTTTGTGGTAAGTCTCAAAAAATTTGTGAAGATCGAGATTCACTTCGAAAGGGAAGAATCACCAAGAGAAAGTCGAGAAGACGCAAGAGCGTCATTGAGGGATAAAAGCTTGAAAGGAAGCCGTCTCTTGATCATGAGTTATCAAGCTCCCCACACGGAGACGTACGATTCTCTCAAGAATCCAAACTCAAGCAATAAACAACTTGTCTCCTTAGGTTATTTCTTCTCGCTCTCTCATTGCACAAGTTTAGTTTTTATTGACATATATTGAACTTGCTCGTGTGATACCTAGTTTACTTGTTTTTATATCATTCTTGCCTTAGTAACCTCTAATTTAGCGTAATTATAAAAATAATTAAAAATTTATCAAAATTGCTTAGTCGCCTATTCACCCCTTCCCTCTAAGTCTACATCTTGATCCTTTAGTGGTGCGAAGAGAAGAGGAGTGGTGGGGCTGGTGGAGTGGACTGGTGCGGAGCTGGCGGGGTCTGGAAGAGCAAAAGCAGCAAGCTTGTCACCGTTGAGGGAAGGGGATAATTTCTTGGTTTTGGCTTGGGGGCAATAGGGTTCTCCTTTCAATGAGATGCATTGCACGGTGAGAGTGGTAACCGAGGGGATAAGCGGCGGGGTGGAGTGAGGGTTTTTTCTTGGCTGAGGGTTGCTTTATCTGAATTTTTATTTTCTTTGTATTTGAGAATCTTTTGTTTGAATTTGATCGTTTTATCTCTAACTGTACTTATATGAAAATTTGTGACTTTTTCAGGTTTGTCGTGTACCTACCGTCGAAATGGTACAGCTGCTAATCTCTTAGGTTGAGGCGGAGATGATCGGGATCGACACTGGCTACACAAGCACATTGGTGCTTGCTATAATTAGGCGTGTGCATAGATCAGCTGCTTGGACAGTTCAAAAAATTCTTTTACATGCCATGGACAGGTGAGATGGAATATTTGTGGCTACCATGTCCATAATTATTTCTTGATCAATTTTTTAGACCAGACAGATACTCGATGGATTCATAACCGTGGATTCACTCTTGGTGCCAAGTTCGTCTCCTTCTAGAGGGTGGAATTCTTCCTCCTCCACCCTGGCGATGATCCCGCAAATGATCATCCAGTGGAGGAAGACCTCATCAATTAAAAGTGATCTTTTTACATTTAGAAGCATTTAGTTTTTGGTGTGTTCCCTATGCCAAGCTAAATTTTCAATTAAAACTCTTATGATTTTTGGATTGTATGATTAAAAGTCGTAATTAATGGTTAAATATCATTCATTCGGCCTTTTCCAGAGAATAATACATTTGTCATGTGTGCGAGTGAATCTCACCCTACAATAGACTTAGTTTGTATGTTTATTGTATCCACGGTGGTAGTCCAAAATGGCACAAACATTATGTTTACGAAATAAATAAGATCATTTGGATTATTACTCTCTATACTATTTATTCTATTTTCTGTAGCAATCCACGGACATCTACTAATAGTTGTGATTAAGGACTTTCTAATACACAAATGGCTCTAGAATTCATTCAATGGCTCTATCCCTATCCTTCTCCCTCACGCACTCTATTACCCCTATTTATCCCAAATACTAGATCTAATGTCACAGTCTCCTTCTTAGTCTGTACAGTCATCGCCATGGTAGCTACTCTTGCCCCTGCCGCCAGATCGCCGCCGCTTCCCCCACTTTCTA
The DNA here is from genome assembly GCA_019208055.1 of Stipa capillata. Taxonomy (NCBI): domain Eukaryota; kingdom Viridiplantae; phylum Streptophyta; class Magnoliopsida; order Poales; family Poaceae; genus Stipa; species Stipa capillata. Next base: position 108,525 of record JAGXJF010005301.1, read on the forward strand.
ATCTCAACCACCACCGTCGTCTTCTCTTTAAGCTCGGTGACCCGCCACTCCAATCCCTAACCCCTCATCTCTCGGCGTGGTTAGCGGACTCAACTCTTTCTCGCACTCCGATTCTGGCAAAGCTCCAACGAGTTTGTGCCCTGTCGGACAGGAAGAAAAAGAAAGGGACGAAGCAGAGAGATAGAAGAGCACGTCGACGAGACTTAGGGCCTGTTTGGTTGGACTGTGGCTGTTGACAAAGCTGCTGTTGGCTGGCTGTTTAGAAAAGCTACTGTGGCTGTGGGAAAGTGAATATATGGCTTTTGCTTGATCCAAACCATCTTTAACATTTTGAAAAATGAGCACAGAAACTTCAGCACATTGCAAAAAGCTGGCAGAAGGCAGCTTTTCCAAACAGCTGAATTTGCACTGCAAAGCCCACAGCTACCGTTGGGAAAAGCTGCTGAAAAGCTGGCCGTTTGGTTGGGCTGCAGCTTTTCTAGTGAAAAGCTGCTGAAAAGCCCAACCAAACACCCCCTTAATAAGAATGTAAACTTTCGTGGAACGGAAATTGGGCCAGCGTCCCCGTGCCAGGCCGCTTGCGCGGCAATTAGGAATCCGGCAATTGCTCGGCCCTCGGCCCGGCTAGGCAGCTGCAAACACCACGCCGGGCCGTGCATTTCTCAATCTCAGTCCAACCGAACCAGAGCAATTCCACCTCCGCCGACCTTCCTCTATCCCTGCTTGCCTCGCCGTGGACCGGCTGGTGACGACGCCGGCACACGAGCTCGCACCACCGAACCCCAACCAGGGGAGCCCCCTCGCCCGCTTCCCCACCTCGAAAACTCCCTCGAATTTCCCTGCGGCTTTTCTCTTCTCCCCATCCCAGTGGTATGGTGGCGTGATCCGGCCGGGGTTTTGATGAAGGAGCGGAAGCCGGCGGCCTCCTCCGCGCTGACCCGGATCCTCGCTGCCTGCGCGTCCCAGGTGCTGACCGCTTTCTCGCCCTACCATTCACTAACACTCCCCTCTGCATGTTCCCGCGAGTGATGGTTCCATCGGCTTGGATGGAGGCCTTGTGCGGCGCCGATTCGACGGAGCAGGCATGGGGATCCGATAGCCCTTGTTGTAGATTTTTTGTTGGAAGCTAGTCGCCGACGTAGTCTCATGGTTGGTTTCGTGGATTTCAGAGTTGTTCCCGTGGTAGAGACGCGGATTCGCCTGGTTTGGTGTGGTTGGGAAGCTCACCATAGTGTTAATTTGTTGTAATTAGTGGTTGTTTGCTAGTTGTTATCTGGTAGTTGCAGTTTCTCACTAATTTGTTGTTACTGGATCGTTGGAAGCCTTTTATCCTGCCTAAGTTGACCTGTGTTGTTTTGATTTTGCGTCTAGGAGTCAAGGAGGATGTTTGCTGCTTAGTTATTCGCCTTGCGCTGACCGTGGAGCGTGTACATTCAAGAAGTGCACTTCAATTTATCATCCTAAACTTGGAATTTTTTTCCACAACTTTCTGAGAACTAGCGTGGCCCAGAAAGTTTGTTAGTACCCTGAATAATGGCTAAGTGGCTTAGCTGGGAAATATGGCTTCGCTGCGCCTATATATGTCTAGCACTCAGGCATGGAGCCTCCTGATTTTTTTAGTACTTAGTCAAGGAGGCTTCAATGGGTTTTGGTCCTAGGCATAGTGCTGCCCTAGGACTAGATCCACCCCTATCAACAATGATATACCAATTAGCTCCATCCAAATGGTAACTAAGTACAAGCGAGTTCTCTGTCACAGAAATGACAATTGTTTGTGACCATGGAAGGATTTTGCCACTTCCTGTACTGCTGGTATCATATACAATCCATAACCACAGTTTGAGTAGCTAATGCCAACTTGCCTCGTGAGACGCTGAGTAATCAATGATCTTATGAACCTGTCTTGGTTTTCTGTGTTGTGAATGTTCTATTGTTCTGGCTATGCAATGCAGGCAAAAGATTATGGGAGATGCATAGCAGCAAAGGTCCCTGAGATTGAACATAATATGTGTTCCAAGGAGTTTCTAGCACTCAAAACTTGCATGCAGACTGCGGTAATTTTTTGTCAGTTAGGGAGTAGCGTGGTCACATCAAAGCATACTGTTACATCCATGCACTTAAGCACCAAATTTAAATGCAAAGAGCCTTTATCCTATATAGATTAATCTCCTTCTGTCAAGTCATATCTGTCACGAACATAAATCTATATTAATTTTATAGCTAAAGGACTGTTTACAATCTGTGTATTTGTTTCATGTTTGAAAACTGATTTATCTTTCTGGCATAACTTTAACAATCTCATAATTCTTTTTTTCGTCTATCCTGAAAGGCCAAGAGCAAGGCTTGAAGTTCTAGGCTTTTGGAGTTTGATATCAATATTTTTCAGTGTGATCAGTTTGGCTTTCAGGTGAGAATCTAGGTCTATATTAAGAAATATAAACCAAAGAAAGTATCCCATGATGTGGTGCTTCATTACCATGACATGCTGACAGCAGCTCTCTTTCTATCATGTTGGTAAGTGAAGGCTCACTAGCTGAGTCGCTTGAAATAACAGAAAATTCTGGGCTATCAGATGCAAGGCGGTTTGGGCAGCCCTGGTGCGCTGTCTCATGCTTATGTACAACATCCACCACTACGATGTGACATACCGGATATACGAGGGTTATTCTATGATGATGCAAATAAGTTCCTTATAGCTCCAACAGCTGATCGGGTATATGAACAATCAATTGACTCCTTTATGTTTGTAATGAATCTGGTTATTACAAAGTTAATCTGTTGAATTATTGCAGATATTATACTGGAAGATAGCTCCATCTACTCCATCTGGTCCTCCGAACTCTGATCCAGTTAATGAAGGGCCTGTCTTATCAGTTCGATTTTCGTTGGATCAGAAAGCCATAGGGATTCAACGATCCAATCACGAGGTTGAGTTTCGAAATAGAGAAACAGGAGAGGCCTGTAGTAAAAAGTGCAGAGCAGATTCTGAAACTATACTGGGCTTTTTCTGGACGGACTGCCCCACTTGTGATGTCATATTTATAAAAACAAGGTATGCTAAACATGTTGCTGCTACAACATAAATAACAGAAATTTTATACAGAACATCCAATTAGCCTCTTGTCACATAGGAGCACTTGTACTATAATCTCTATTAGTTAGACCATTTACTCATGTTGTCAATTTTTGTTCGTTGTCACATCATCAATTTTAGAAAAAATAAATGATCTTAGGTGTTAAAACTGAATTGATTTAATTCGTAATTTAGTTCTATGTAGAAGGAGACAACCCTGTTCTTTTGTTCATTTATGAAATTTGTCTCTATTGCAGCGGCTTGGATCTGCTTGTCTATGAACCTCAATCAAATGCTCTTCGCTTGGTGGAGTCGAAAAAGTTTAATGTGAGCTGGTATCTTTACACGCATGAAAGTAGGTTGCTTCTTCTTGCATCTGGAATGCAATGTACGCTGTTCACTGGATATCAGGTACTCACACCTTTATAAACGAAACTCTGATAGGCCTTCTTTTGAGAAATCTTGGTTGATATTTTATCTGCTTTTACTGTTTGGGACCATGATTACGTCCATCCTGCTGTGATGATGATGTGGTTGTGCTTTAAAGCAAACTCCCAACTGAGATCTTTTTAACTTCTCTGTGCAAGCTTGGATCTATTTATCCATCTCACTTTCATCTAATAACTCAATTTATTCTCTTTACATTATTGAATATAACTTAGATCGTTTCTCCAGTGAAATTTTCTATTTTTGTGAATGGTTGCTTATGCTTCTTTGTTGTGCATATTTTAGATAACATATATGAGAAAGCAAAGGTGCATATGCCAATAAATTTGTAGTATATCATCCCAAATTCTGGAGTAGACACAATTTATCCATTGGCCCTCAGGCACGTCTGTGTTGGGTTAATTTTTTTCCCTGCAGGGAAGATATTTATGTATACAAAAATTTCTTACAGGTTACATCAATTGATTTTGAAGAATCTTCTATGTCTATCTCACATCTGCTTTGAATCTAGATATTTATTAAGGTTAAATATATATATAAAATTGGGAACTACCTCTTGGTGGAGTTGTGGATGTATGAAATCTTGGTACCCACCTTTACACACACCCGAGTGTGCCTCAGTGGGACCTTTGTGAGGTTGTAGATTTATGCCCTACCTCCATCAATTCTAAGTGCGCGCTTAGGGCCACACTTGTGGGTGTGTGTGCGCGCGTGGTTTGTGTGCATAGTGGTGTGTATGCGTGCGTGGTTTGTGTGCATAGTAGTGTGTATGCATGCGCATGTGCGTCTTCCTTGTAATCGCAAAAAAATAAAGTTAAAAACGAGACTATCTTTTTTCAGTGGGCATTGATTTAACATCCAGTCAAACAAAATTTAGTTTTTATCTTACCTGTGTACTAAGTTCTACCATGTTTGTCAGTTTTCTGCTGGTGGGATTGTCAAGTTGCCTAAGTTTGAGATGATGATGTCTAAAAGTGAAGCAAATAACAAGCCTGTTCTAGCTGCAGCTGATGTTCACATTGTAACTGTGTATGTTTGGTTTCCTCTACTTTATTTTAGAAAAGTTTCACACAAACGTCCAATAACATTTTCTCAAATTTGGCAGGTACGGTAGGATATACTGCGTGCAGCTTGACAGAGTTAGCATGGCATTGAACTTGTATCGTTTCTACCGTGATGCTGTTGTACAACAGGTTTGAACTATAAGCCAAGTTCCCTTGTACTTCTTTTTCTCAAGGCATGTATGGCTTGCTTTGATCTTTTTCCTTATTCTAGCTCTAGCTTTAGTGGGCCAGATTATTATGCTCCAAACTAGCCTTGCTAAGCTAGGTTGGCTGTTTCAGTTTCTAGATTGTGATGACAAGTTTAGTAGCATTGTATTTAATATTTATGGAGAACATCAGCCTTTTGTCATGTTAGCAATATTAACAGCAACCACTTCCACCATGACATTATGAGAAAAGAGGAATAGGTATTAGTAAAAACTAAAGAGGAAGGTGATGGGAATCTTTTGGGTTTTCATCACCTTGCTGGCATGGTAGCAATTTGGCTATTTGCCTTGGATAATGATTTGTCTCGGAAAGTTAGTGTCCTTGCATTCACAACGAACAGTTGAATCCATAGTAATTAAACTGGCTTACTGGTGGTTCAACCCCCCCACCCCCCACACAAAAAAAAACTTGTGCCAGGTCCGTATTGTTTTGTTTTAAGGAAAAAGAAGGCAGAAAAAAATAGTTGCAGTTTGCATGAAGGGGGGAGTCAAACTGCTCACCTTGGCCTTCAACCGGCCATCGTAAGCTAAATTGTTTATCAGGTTACACCATAAGTATTAATAGTTATAATTGAACCACCAGTGGGACCAATGAACTGATGAAACAGTTATTGGCTAGCTTGCTCACTGTTCCAGTTTTAATAAATAATAACTATGGTTTAGTCGATGTGGCCTGTGATAATATGTAGGTGCTCATGATTAAGTATCTTTGAGGAATAAATCCATCTAAATGAAATAGTATGATGGGCCGCATTCTATTCATGCAACTAGGTTGAAAAGAGGTCGGATGGATCGAATTGTACCTGCCTTGTCATTTTTATGGGCTATTTTTGTAATCACAAAGTTCTTATTTGGATTAGCATGAGCAAAAGCCTGTAATATAACCTTGAATTGCATGCTTTGCGTTTCATGTTGTCTTAGTGTCTTGTTTCCCTTTCCTGGAAAGCTGTATAAGTAGTTGGGAAAAAGTTTCTGATTCTGGTTGTAAGAGTCCATGCTAATTGGACATCTTGGACCTGGTTAGTTTGTAGGAAGCCAGTCAGTTTATGGAATAAACTGTAGGTCTGTTTACAGACATTATTTTGTTATTTGAAAAGTTGGTAAAATGGTAGGTCTAGGTTCTGGAATCCCTGTTGGGAATATCCATCCATTTCTGCTATCAAGAAAGATCCTAGTCTTCTAACTCATAATTTGTCATTTCAGGGTACTCTGCCAACTTATTCAAGCAGAATTGCAGTTAGTGCGGTTGACAATATAATTATGGTTCATCAAATAGATGCAAAAGTTGTCATACTGTACGATGTTTTTATGGATTCTTATGCACCAATTTCTGCACCACTTCCACTGCTAGTGAGAGGATTGCCCAGCAACAGTAGGCAAGCAGCTCAACCTGCAGATAACCAATCTAGTGCATATGGCGGGACTATCTATGGAGAAGGTTGGAACTTTCTCATTCCTGATCTCATCTGTGATGCTGAGAATGGGCTATTATGGAAACTCCATTTAGACCTGGAGGTAAGGAATTGGCAATGCACAATTCCTTGATTAAATCATCCTGAATGCAAATACGTTTTTGCCCTCACATGCATGCTTGAATTCTAGGCTATTGCTGCCAGTACTTCTGATGCACCTTCAATTTTGGAATTCCTTCAAAGAAGAAAGTCTGACCTGAGCATGGTAATATGATTTTACTATGCAGATAAGCCCATCCAATAGTTAAAACTTTTGCCAATTATTACCATTGACATACCAATTCTTATTATGCATTTATGATGCAGATTAAGACACTAAGCCTTGCTATAGTTCGAACTATCATCCTGGAGAGGAGGCCAGTAACTATGGTTGCGAAGGCAATAGATGTTGTCCTGGATTCATACTCTCGTGTGATGAAAATGGGAGGTGGTGTTGCTGGGGTTAGGAGAACATCTGAGCAAAATCAACAGTCAGGTGGTCAGCCTGTTGAGGACTCCCGTGTGGTTCCTCAGGAACCTCTTTCTGGAACTATAATTACACCTGTTGTGAACCCAGACTCAGCAACCAGAGTTGGGAATAGACCTGTGCAGTCAAGTACAGGATTTGAACATGGATTTACTAATATGGCAGCACATGTAGATAGGACATCTTTAAATACATCTTCTGATTCTGATGATATTGCCAATACATTGAGAGGAGTAGGTCAGGGAGCATCAGATTCCCAGACATCTGATGCTGCCGACAAAAGACCGCAGGTTGTAGGCGAGGATAGCAGACCATTGGCTTCTGGTACATCAATGCAGCATGGACCACATGTTGCTAGTCTGGCAATTTCACCAATTGAAATGTTCCAGTCTGTCTTTGTGCTTGTTGAAGATGAAATGGTGGGCGACCCTGCATATCTTATTGCTGTCATCATGGAGTTTTTAAGAAGGTATTTCTTAGTGTTGTTTAAAACTAGTTTAGAAGCAACGAATTCAAGATCAGAACATAAAGTACTGTCTTGCTTTATCTGCAGTTCCTCTAAGGCTGGGCTGAAGGCTCCTCCAAACCTTTATGTGATGGTGACGACACTGCTAGCCCGCAGCAACCGTTATGCTGAAATAGCACTCTTTGTATCCAACAAGGTCAGTATGTTGTTCTGACTCCTTTTTTAATTATCAGTTGTTGATCACAATTAACTGATTAAGTACACTAGCACAATCAGGCCCCCTTAGGAACGGCTTGGGCTTGTGCATAAGCTAGTTGCTCAAATAAGTCCCTCATAAGCTGTGGTGGAAATAAGCCAATGATATTTATCTGAGCCCTTAGGAACGGCTTAGGGAATTGAGTTTATTGTATATGCTGAAGGGTGTAAAGTCTGAATTACCCCTGCAAGAGTTTGTTTGCTGTTTAATAGTTTAAATCGTTGTTTTGAAGAGTTTATTTGCATAACTAATAACATCACATAAATAACCTTATGCAATCTATCCCTCATCGCTGCACTATAAATAATTTCAAATGGCACCACTATCCAGCCCATAACTAGCTAGAGGAACTTCACGAACTAACCAATCAACAAAATCAACAAAATCAACAAAATCAGTAGCTCAACATTCATACACTAAAGCATCACATTGTACATATGCATATTAATTGAATGGGAAATGTGAAAAAAAGAGAAAAAAACCACCTCTGGACTTCGGTCTTGTTCGGCTGAGCTTGGCCTGGGGCTGCACCGGCGGCGACCCGTGCTGGGGAAGACGGCGACTGGTGCTGGGGAAGACGGCGACCGGCGCTTGATCCAGCGAGGGAGGACGGCACAGAGGAACCCGCAAGGATGGCGGCGGGTTCTTGTGGGGGGCAGTGGCGCAGAGGGAGCTGAGCCGCCGTTGCGAATGAAGGCGAGCGGGTGGCAAGTTCCGGCGAGGGAGAAGAGGGTGAGGAACGTGCAAGGGGGCGGATCTGGTGGAGTAGGGCGGCGCAGAGGGAGTTGAGCGGGTGGGCGGTGAGCGCGAGAGGTGCACGGGCGGCGAGCACGAGAGCTGAGCGGGCGCCGGGCACGAGAGAGCGAGCGAGCGGCCGGCGGGCACGAGAGAGCGAGCGGGCAGCCGACGAGCACGAGAGAGCGAGCGGGCAGGAACGGGCGAGCGGCGGCCGTGAGAGGCGAGCGGGCGGACGGCGGCCGTGAGAGGTGAGTGGGCGGGGAGGCTGGCGGCAGCCTGAGCAGCGCAGCAGCCGCCGGCGGGTGGGAGGGGAGCGGGAGGCGGTGCGAGCAGGGAGAGAAGCGGGCTCGGGAGGGCAGCGGGAGGCCGGGATTGGGGAATTAGAAAATTAGGTTTCGGTGGTAGTTTTTTTAAATTTCTTTGAAAATCAAGGGCAAATGATGGGTACATTAAGTGAGCTGTTGGGGAAGCTCGGAAATCTTAAATCTGAGGCTTCCTGCCACCAACGAGAAATGAGCTAAGCTTAGAATTTAAGCCATGTCCCAAAATTGTCTTAGGTTGGCTTAAGGCTTTTTTTCACCTAGAAGCTCTTTGGAAGCTATTCCTAAGGGGGCCTTAATCATCTTGTGTGTGCTGATGGTTAAATATGTTGAGTACTAACTAGCATTAGCTATTAGTTTGCCTAATGGTTTGGCAATGCCTGAAAGTAATTGTTGCATGTATGGTATGATTCCACTTAAATTATTTTATCTTTCATATTTTAGTAGTATTTGTCATGCCTAAAATGGATAGGAATAAGAAAAAAATGTGTTTGACCCCTCAACTATTGTCTGAACACACATTACATCCCTCAACTCTAAAACTGGACAAATAGAACCCTTGACTCTCAAAACTGGAGAGATTATCCCCCTCAAACCAATTGGAAGCAGTTTTAGATGATGTGGCGTCTCCGTGCCTGCCACGTCACCTCCAAATAAATTTTCTCCTGATTTAAAAAATAATTTTTTTCAAGAAATTTGAAAATTAAAAATCTGACCATTTTTTCGAGTTTGAAAATATGGAGAAAATTTGGGAATTTTTTTTGGAAAAAAGAGTTGCGGAAATTTTGGAAAAAAAGGCACTTCCATAGTTTCTCAAAATTTTGTAAATCGATTTTGTTCCAAGATTTTTTATTTTTCTTTTGTTGAAAACAAAATTAGTTTTTATTTCGAATTTTGAAAATTAGGTAAAACTTTGGAGATTTTTAAATTTTGACATTTGTGGTTTTTCTTTTGAAAATTTTGAATTTTTAAAAATCTAAAATTTTATTTTCTAGCTTTATGGATGATGTGGTAGACACGTAGGCACGACACATCATCTAAAACCAGTTTGAAATTGTCAAAACCGCTTTAGAGAGTTGAGGGTTCGATTTGTCTAGTTTTAAAGTTCTGGGTGTAATCTACACTCAGGCAGTAGTTAAGGGGTGAAAAACACACATTTTCCTAGGAATAATCTCCAATTCAATGACCATACTATTCCTGCAAAATTGAAAATCTGTAGAGGCTATTCACATCCAAAGATAATATAGATGGTAATAGTGCTTTGCATTTCTTTTATGGGGGTAAATTTATTTCTGAATTAAAGGGATATAGTCTTTGAATATTATTTATAAGGAAAATTAGACAGACACCACCACAAAGTGTTAGTGTTGAAGAATGCCATTGGCTGTGAAACTAACATGTTGATCCAGGTCCCACACATGTCAATGAGACATCCAATGGTATGTTTCAAAATGCAAACTTTTCAGAGTTATAAATATAAAAACTTCCCTTATTTATATACGACTGGCATGAAACTTCCCTCTACTATTTTACTTCTGTTCTATCTGAGCCCACACCTGCCTTGTCTGATGACGAGCCCTACCTGAACTTTGTATAACGAGTTAATTACACTGGGAGTCCTTAAACTTGGGTGGTGGGTGTAGTTTAGTACAACATCTCGCAAAACACTTAATCGGCCCCTTAAACTTGGTTTGCAGGTGCAAATACGGTCCAATCCAGGCTACGTCGCCGTATTTCGCCACCGTGGCATGCTGACGTGGTCTGGATTGGACCGTATTTGCACCCGTAAACCAAGATTATGGGGGGAAACGGGAAAATGGGCCAGGCCCGAGAGAGGGGAAAAGGGAGGGTAGATGGGCCAAAACTTTTGGCCCAATGATTGAATTAGTTTTTGATTTATTCAAAAATTAATTTAAAAAGAAAATTCAAAAATAAAACAAATGCAGTCCAATAATTATGAGAAAATTCACATAGACAAAACTAAATATAAGTAATCCACTATACTAATTCCAGGGGTAAACTCCAAAAGGATAAAAGCTGAAAATTCACATCTCCTTTATTATAACCAAAATTTGTTGAAAATCTTTGAATAATTTAGAAAATATCCAGATAAAATATTTAACTAAAAGTAACATGTCGTGACATCATCTGCTTTTAACGAAAAAATTATTTGTTTCTCACTTAATTATTTATTTTTTTATGGTAGTGTTGCTAATTATCAGTTGTTGTTCTTATTAACAAATATTATTTTTTGGAGTTTACCCCTGGAATTATTATAGTTGATTCCTTATATTTAGTTTTGCCTATGTGAATTTTCTCATAATTATTGGATTGCATTTGTTTTATTTTTGAATTTTCTTTTTAAATTAGTTTTTGAATAAATCAAAAACTAATTCAATCATTGGGCCAAAAGCTTTGGCCCATTCTACCCTCTCTCTTCCTCTCTCTCGGGTCTGGCCCATTTTCCCGTTTTCCCCCCATAAACTTGGTTTGCGGGTGCAAATACGGTCCAATCTAGGCTACGTCAGCACGCCACGGTGGCGAAATACGGCGACGTGGCCTGGATTGGACCGTATTTGTACCCGCAAACCAAGTTTAAGGGACCGATTAAGCGTTTTGCGAGATGTTGTACTAAACTACACCCACCACTCAAGTTTAAGGACTCCCAGTATAATTAACTCTTGTATAACAGGCCTCTGATTGAGCTCCTCGGTCCATTTCACAATGGATTTTCAATGTGGCCATCAGATTTTTCTTACATGAATTACTAGGCTATTATATTATAACACTAGGGTGACTTAGCAAAGCTTTCCTACTAAAATATTTTCTACCCCCAGTAAATCCATCAAAGTTAGTGACTCGCAGTATATTGTGTAAGACAGCTCTAGATATCATGAAGTCACATTACATTGTTACAGGTGACGCTGGTATTGTCTGTCCATCTCTTCTCTTTTGAACATGTTAAAACAATGTGGTTTTCTTTTGGTCATCGACCAATTCCTGCAGATCCTAGAGCCCTCCAGGGAACTCGCGATGCAGCTCATTGAACTGGGTCAACAACACTTGCTGACAAGGAAGCTGGGTGTGGACATGCTGCGGGAGAGGGGCTTGCACCATGACTACGTGGCTGCATTACTGCAAGACGGATACTACCTGGAGGCTCTTCGCTACGCTAGAAAATACAAGGTATTTGCACATTGCCCATAAATATAACTGCTTGCTATGCAGCGAGGGATTCAGCAAAATATATCTCTGCTTGATATGCTGGGAAAGATTTGGCGATATTTTTGCATGCATTACAGCTAAAACATAAGTAAATTATTTTCGTTTTGACCTCCTACTGCCCATTATTGATTTCCTGTCAACATTGACGATTAGTGTTCGTAGTAATCCAGGGTAGCTTTCTTGCATTTGTTTGTTTTTTATGAAACGTTTTGTTGCATCCCGTTGTTACTGACATGAGGGCTGGTCCAGGTTATTACCGTGCAGCCTGCCCTGTTCTTGGAGAAAGCCGTGGCCATGGACAGCGCACAGAACCTCGCCGCTGTGCTGAGCTTCTTCTCTGAGTTCTTGCCAAGCTTCAAGACGACTACGGACTACGGCAGATATCGGCACATACTATCTGAAATGGTCTGAACTTTATGTAGGATGCAATTTGGCCGGAATTATTTAGCACGCTGTGGAAGGATCACGCGTTTCTTCTCTCCTGTGATAATTTCTGAAGCTGTTTGAAGCACTGTGTCGGACAGAAGTTGTGTCTAGACAATAGGGAAGGACCCAACTTTATGATGAAACTGAAATCTCTTGTCTACTATCCACAAATAAGCATTCGAATTTTTCTTATGGGCTCTTTGGATTCTTGGAACGGAACCATGTATTCCTATAGGAAACTCCTTTCCTCTACAATTTGGAGAAATTTGAACATGAGCAAAACCTCCTGTTAAAATTTCTTTGAGAATAGGGACGAATTGCAGGGCATTGTAGAGATCCTCTCTTGCTTCGGAAAGGCAAGTGGACTGCTCTCCAACCTTGACAAGACTGAGATTTTTCCCGTGTAGTATGAAGGCCTTGACTTGGATGAGTTACTTCTTTCCTTCCCGGTCAAAACATGGACTTTGCAAGATTGTCCTTTACGTCCTCCGAAATGTTTGGAAGCAGCGGAATTGACGGATTTTCCAGGGGACTTACTCGAGGTGGTCGAGGTGGCTTTCAAGGCGGTTGGAGTCTGGGTTTGACGGCGTGCCAATTCTGAGAGGTTGGAATTCAACATCCGTCTGATCGAGCCAACGGACGGTCCAAAATAAAGTCCAATTCAAATTCGGACGGCCAAACTCTTTTCCTTCCGCCCTTTCGCCCTCCTTCCCTAATCTCCGGCGCCTCAAATCCAAAACCCTCCTACTCCAAGTGATCCAAAGAAAGAAAACATTTGTCCTCCTCCTCTCAGCGATGCTGCCGGGCGCGTCCGAGTACTGGTTCTGCTGCGCCCAAGCTACGCCGTGGTTCTGCGCCCGGTGCACGCTCTCCAATCCCGGCGACTTCGACGCCTGCGACGCATGCCGGGCCGCGCGCCCCGTGGAGGTAGACGCCGGCGAAGATTCCCCGGGGCTACCCCAGCTCCGGCGGGACGCGAGGAACAGGGAGCGCGGCGCGTCGCCGGACGTCGTCGAGGTGTGCGCCGTCGATGGCGACGACGCGGACGGAGGGGATAGGGTGCCCGCCGCCAATAAAGGTTTGTTTTGTTTCCGAAGCGAGTATAGAAGTTTGTTTTGGATTGCTGGTCAGAACATTGGGGTTATTTCCTCGCCAAAAATAGATAAATATTGGGGTTATTCTGTTTGAGCTGTTGAATTGAGTATGTCAAGAATCGAATCTAGGGGCTTTGTTCTTGTGCTTGGGGTATTGTCATCTTCAACGTTTCATGTTTAATTATACCTAGGCTTTATTGATTTTGTTTGCTAGGCTTTTGTTTTGTTATGGCCGAATACCGTGTTTTGTGATGTTATGTTGTTCCGTTTCAAAGATTAGAGTTTTGGGTGGTAAAGGCTTGTTTGTACGGAAATAGTTCCTTTGCATTAGAGGTCTAACTAATGAGAATGCAAGGCGGGATTGTAACGCGCCTGGTACTCCTCAAAATGTTTTGCTGGTGGACCAACTAGAAAATGTGGTCAAATCAATTTGGGAGTAATGGGGAGCGAGTAAATAATTCCGCATATGGTATTGCCACATCGTGGAATTGTGGTACTGGTGAGCCAATAATAAGTAAAGGGAGTGGCTACTGAACTAAAAATCGACTGAAATCACCGCTCGCCGGAGCACTGCCTGAGACGAGTATGGCTCCATGGAGGTGCTGGTGCCCAGGGGACAATGAAATGAAATCACCAAAAGGGTTTACTAGTGTTGTATAGCAAAACCGATAAGTAAAATGGATGTATGACGAGGGATAGACTTTGTTCTAATTTGTGGTGTGCCAATTTTGTTAAGGTGTTATCGTGGTTTCTAATTCTGTCCTAGAAACACTACTCCTCTTGATACAAATTACGAGTGTTTTAGTATGCGGCGGCCTAGCCTGCCTAGGCGGTAGGCTCCACCCTCCCGCCTAGCCCGCAAAGGTGGCTGCCTAACTAGGACTAGGCGCCACTCCACCACCTGCCTACTGTCTTTGAGAACACTACAAATTACAAAGTAACGCTCACCTGATTCATTCTTTCATTTATCTTGTACTATATGACCTTGTTCGTGCAAATTATCTTCCTTCAGTGCTCCACCCTTCTAACTGTTTGAACAATCATGTGGGATCCAATCTCTAATACATAATATTTGTTCGATTCTACTCCCTATAGTTCTCTAAAAGTAGTCGTTTTGGACATAAGTGAAGTCAACTGTTAGAAACTTAACTACCAATGTCTTTTTAAATATTTAGATGGGATAGTTGGAAATTGTATGTGTAGATTTGTCTCGAAAAGTACATCTTAAAATATTATCAGGTTCTGTAAATATATTACAATAGTAATAGTGGTCAATGTTGTGTTTTGTAGTGGTCAATGTTGTGTTTTGTAAACTGTGTCAATGTTCAAAATGATAATTTGTAGAGAACTGGAGGAAGTATTTTTAAGTTACAATAGCCTTACACTGATCATACCTTTATCATCCACATCTCCTTCCGTAGTTAGGACCAAATATTGTAGCCTCCTTATATTCTCAAAGACAGCATTGATGACGTTAGTTCAGGAGGTCACCTAGTCTTAGCTTTTAACATGATGCTTGTTATATCATAATTTAATAAAATTAGCAATTGGTTGTACTTCATTGGCGTTTATCTGTTTTCCTTTAGGTAACAGCTTTCAGGATTAATCTAGCTTTACTTTCTCCTTTAAGTAGTCATTATTGTTACATTACTTTCATACTAAACAATATGTCGGTAATAATGACAATGATGTTCATTGATCACAAATCATGCTTTTGTACTTATACTGTGCTGTATTCCGTTGAGTGTTACTGAAAATATGACATTCTGTTCTTATCCTGTTATCTGTGACTGTTATTCAGTTTGATGCTAATACACATTTCAGAAGGGTTAGCTTAGATATATTATTTTCTGTGTTGTTTTTGTTAAGTGTAAACTACTCTATAGAAACCTTTGTGGTTGTAAAATAGTGAGCTATCTTATTCAGGTTAGAAGTTGCTTTAATCTTTTGAGCTGCCTTTTTACGCTTCCTCTTTTGGTATGATCACATTAGAAACTGAATTCCACAGGAAATTTTGAGACTCATTTAGGTAAGAAGAACATTAAAATCATGACATATAACGTCTGGTTCCGGGAGGATATAGAACTACGTAGAAGAATGGATGCTCTTGGAGGTCTTATTCAGCACCACAGCCCAGATCTTATATGCTTCCAGGTCCAGAATTTGAACTATGCATTATTTTGTAACGTTTTCCCTGTCTCAAGGGCCTCATATGTATAACTGCAGGAGGTTACACCATACATCTATCAACTTCTGCAAAAATCTCACTGGTGGCAAGAATACAAATGCTTGTTATTTCATGAGAAGGCTATGCGGAGACAATATTACTGCATGCAGGTAATCCTTCTCCCAAGCTTTATAATGGCATGAGGTCAAGGCTCCAAGCATCTGGAAAGGTTGCTTTTATCGGTCTCCTCTAAGGAGGCCTACGTGCAGATACATGCTTTTCTCTCCCAGTTAGAGGATAAGTGAAGAAAAGAAAAACTTCTCATGGTGCCCAAGAAGCATCTTTGACCATCGATTTATATATTGCCAGCAAAAATTGTGGAAAGTATAAGTTTATGAAAATATCAATTTCATATGTCCAATCCAAACGCTCACTGCTTACATATATATGTGGTTGAATTTTAAAGAGGTGATTGCAGGTTTTGCATAGGTTTATGACAGTTAATTCTCTTCTTCTTCTGTAGTTCACTAATTTTTACTGATGGGATTCAATTGCCAACAAATGCAGCTGAGTAAATTGCCTGTTAAGTCGTCCGAGTGCATCCCATTTCCTAACTCAACAATGGGAAGGGAGCTGTACATAGCAACTGTCGACCCTGAAAAGATGATCAATCTGGTGTTGGCCACAAGCCACCTAGAAAGCCCTTGCCCTGCACCTCCTCGGTGGGATCAGACGAACAGGAAGGAGCGAGTAATGCAGGCAAATCACTCTATGAGGATCCTAGGAGAGCTCCGCAACGTGATCTTTTGTGGGGACATGAACTGGGACGACAAAGGAGACGGGCCCTTCCCTCTCTCAGACGGTTGGGTTGATGCCTGGGTTGAGCTCAAGCCCGGTGAAAATGGCTGGACCTATGATACCAAGGCTAACGGCATGCTGTCAGGCAACCGTAACCTGCAGAAGCGGATGGACCGGTTTGTGTGCAAGTTGCGTGATTTCAAGATTGACGACATTGAGATGATCGGCAAGGAGGCGATACCGGGTACCTCGTACTACAAGGACAAGATAGTCCGCAAGGAGTTTCATAAGCTGAAGCTGCCTGTCTTGCCCAGTGACCACTTTGGGCTTGTTTTGACTGTTACGCATCAGGATGAAATTTTCTGATTGCATGTAACAGTTCTATGGATCGAGCATTGAGTATGGATGCGTAGATGTTATTGTCAGGCCTATGTTCATCTGGGTGGGTCTGTTTGGAACGCCAGAATTTTATACAAGACAACCCAACTCCAACAGGATTCGGGAAAAATTCTCGCTTTCCAGACAGGGCCAGTGATGGAGGCATCTGTTTGCTATATAGATATGCTAACAGTGGTCGTTCCTGGTTGGTTGCTCGTTGCCGTACATGTGGATAATTGGAAGCTTCTGTTGATCCCCGGAAATTGTGCTTTTGCAACTTGTGCTTGGTTGCATCGTTGCTTTGCCCTTGAAATGCTTTGGGCTGATTGGATTACTTCATTTTCTTCATCTGGGCTTCCTATTGTTATCGGCCGTAAGATGCATCTATCTGGTAATATCACGATAGATATTACTTATTTCAAGATTAGAAAGAAAAATCATAAGAGGTCCCTGTGATCTTTATGCGAAGTTAGCACTTCACTCAAACATTTTAACTTTACTTTGATTGCCAACATGATTAAGGCCCTGTTTGGTTGGGCTTCCAGCCAGCTTTCCATTGGGAAAAGCTGAAGCCCAACCAAACACCCGGTTTCGGGCCGGCTTTTTCCAATAGCGGCTTGTGCGTTCGCGTGTTAAACGGGCTGTCCAGAGAAGCTACATTGGGCTAGCTTCCCGCAATGTCCCTCACTGTGCACTTAACGCACCACGTAACTGCCCTCCGATTTGGAAACAAATTACATGAATTGCCCTTTCCCGATCCCCTTCTCAACAAACGCAGAGCAAAATCCACCCACCATCGCTGCCCCTCCAGCGACGACCACCTCCACCCGCCGCCCACCTCTTCTACCTCGGCACCGGTGGCGGCAAGCTCCTCCTCTTCTCCCTCCAATCCCCCTCCCCCGAGTTCATCCGCCTCCTCCCCATCGGTCCCACCTGCGCCGTCTCCGCCATCCTCCCCCTCCCCTCCATCGCCCGCGTCCTCGTGCTCGTCGATGGCCTCCTCCTCCTCGCCGACCCGCTCCTCTATCGCCCCGTTCGCCGCCTTGGCTCCCTCCGCCACGTCGCGCCATTGCCGTTCGAGCCACCACCGACCGCGAGGGAGACGACGAGCAGGACGAGTTTGGCGCCGCCGCAGCGTTTGGGACGTGAGGAGGACGTCATCGACGGCGAGGAGTTCGTCGGCGCCTGGGATGAGCGAATCCGCCTCCACCGTGCGCTCGGCGAAGCGCTTGCAGCCGACGAGGTCGCGCGCGGCGAGGAGCTTCGCCGCAATCTCCAGCAAGCCCGGCGGCGAAGGGACCGAGGGAGAGCTGGGCGCGGCACCGGTGGCCAAGGGCTAGGGTTGCCGAGGGGCGGAGCTAGACACGGTCCAAGAATCCCGAAGGTTCCAGCCCGGAACCTCCGGAGCATGCCTCCGAGATGCGGCAGAGAGAGAGAGAGAGAGAGAGAGATTTTTTTAATTTTTCCTTTTTTTTCAGTTTTTTATTCACGAAATTATAAAATATACTCACAACTCCAGGGGCATTTCAGGTATTTCCTCATACAATAGCCAATAGCCACAGCCTAACCAAACACGCACGTTCACAGACTCAATAGCCAAGAGCCACAGCTACTTCTCCAAACAGCCAGCCAACAGCCGCTTTTGCAATAGCCACAGTCCAACCAAACAGGGCCTAAAGCATCAAGATTGGTCATATCAAAATTTACTGAGACTCATTGCAGTATGGCTGTGCAGTTCTCCTGAGATTGTTCATAATCGCATAATGCAAATGCTCAAATAAATTGTTACACTAGAAGCACTCAGTCACAAGCTGCATTGAGTTGAGGCCGCTCTACAGACAACAAAGCCAATGACTTTCTTTAAGCAATACAGCCAAGAACTAAAGCTACATATGGCATACTATTACAAAATAAAGATAAACAAAACATTGCTTGGCCTTCAGCATCACAACTGTAAAAATATATCATTTTGTTGCTCGCTTGCAAAGGGTCCATGGGCATTTCATTTCTTCATGATGCACCCATACATGGAGTTGCTGAATACTCCACAGCTGCTCAATTTACTGGATAATAGTGCCATCTGTTAGAGATATAGAAAGTTACCTGTTGTATTCATATTGGACTCTCTATACTTTTCTTGTATTCCAAGCCTTCTTGTACTATATATACGCCTATTGGGCTGTGCAATAGATTCAAGTTGCATAATCTTGACATGGTATCAGAGCCTAGGGTTTTTTTTCTCCTGCGTGCTGCAACTCACGCTCAACTTCACCGCCCACCGGCCGTGCCCCGTCTGCCGCCGCGCCGCTCGTCGCCGGCTTCGGCCCCGCTGGCCTCGGGCCTCCGCCGCGCCCGCCGGCCTCCCCGATGTCCGGTCGCCGCCCTCCGCCGGCCGCCGGCCTGCTCCTCCCCGGCTTGCTTCTCCTCGGCCGCCGGATCCCCCGCCCGCCGCTGTTGATGATGATGCTCGTGCTGCTGTTGTTCTTGTCGCCAGTCTTCAGCCTCAGTTTTCTTCTGAGGTTGTGGGATTCTCTACAGCATTCCAGATGTGGACTCATCTTCGTCAGCGCTATGAGCCCTCTGGCGACGCTCTGTTCCTGTCCGTGGTTCGCCAGGAGCACTCTCTCCAGCAGGGTGATGCCACGGTTGATGAGTTCTATGCTCAGAGTTCTGCTGTCTGGCGCTAGCTGGATTCCCTTCGTCGTCCTGGTTGTGGCTCTTGTCAGTGCTGTCAGGATACTCGTGCTGATCGGGAGTTCCAGCGCGTATATGAGTTCTTGACGCGGCTTCGTCCTGAGTTTGAGTCTCGTCGTGCTCAGCTTCTTGCCCGTCAGCCTCGTGTCTCGCTTCTAGAGGCGCTTACGGAGGTACGTGCGGAGGAGACTCGTCTGCGTGGCTCTGGTCTTCTGCCACTTCCCTCCGTGCTTGCTGTTCGTCCACCGGCTACACCGCCTGCTCCACGCCCCAGTAGCTCGTTTCCCTCAGCGGCCTCCACAGGTGGTGGTGGTCGTTCCTCGGAGGTGGTGGCCGTCCTCATTGCACCTACTGTGATAAGGATGGCCACATTGAGTCTACTTGCTTTCGGAAGAAGCGTCACCTTGCACGTTGCTCTTCACCGGGCACTGGAGCTTCTTCCTCGACCACTTCCTCGACTCCTACAGCTGCTTCGACTACTTCCGCCATCGCGTTCACTGAGCAGGAGATCGCACGCCTTCGACGTCTACTCGCTGCGACAGGTTCTGCAGGTTCTGCTACTCCCTCTTCCAGCAATGAGAAACCACCCTCTACACAGTCAGGTACTTCCCCCTGGATTCTTGATTCCGGAGCATCTTTTCATATGACTTTCGATTCCTCCACTCTCTCTTCCCTTTGACCTCTAGATTCTCCTGTCCATGTCCTTACTGCTGATGGTACTCCTCTTTCTGTTGCTAGTCGAGGCACTCTTAGCACTTCTTTGTTTCATGTTCCTTCTGTTGCTCATGTGCCTCGCCTTACCATGCAGCTTTTTTCTGCTGGACAGATTACTGATCTTGGTTGTCGGGTTATTCTCTACTCTGACTCTTGTTGTGTTCAGGACCGTCAGACGGGCACTTTGGTTGGTTCTGACCCTCGCCGCCTTGATTCTCAGCGTCTCTGGGAGCTTGACTGGCTTCACCTTCCCTCCGCTGCCGCCGCTGCCAGTCTCTCCGCTTCTGTCAGCTCGTCCACCGGCTCCTTCCAGCAGTGGCATCACCGTCTTGGTCATCTGTGTGGATCTCGTCTATCGTCGTTAGTTCGTGGTGGTCTTCTGGGGTCTGTCTCAGGAGATGTGTCTTTAGATTGTCAGGGTTGTAAACTGGGTAAGCAAATTCAGTTACCTTATCCTCATAGTGAGTCTGTGTCTCAGCGTCCTTTTGATCTTGTTCACTCGGATGTGTGGGGTCCGGCCCCCTTCGTTTCGAAAGGGGGTCATCGATACTATATTATCTTTATAGATGATTTTTCTCGCCACACTTGGATATACTTTATGTCTGCTCGTAGTGAGGTTCTCTCCATCTATAGACAGTTTGCAGCAGGACACTCTTGCTCAGTTCTCTTGTCCTGGTGCTCATGCTTAGAATGGTGTTGCTGAGCGTAAGCATCGTCACCTTCTTAAGACTGCTCGTGCACTCATGATCGCCGCTTCTATTCCACCTCACTTTTGGGCTGAGGCTGTCTCTACTGCCACATATCTTGTTAATATTCAGCCCTCTTCTGCCCTTCAGGGTGGGATTCCTGTTGAGCGCCTTTCTGGTTCTCTTCCTGACTACTCTACTCTTCGTCTGTTTGGTTGCGTTTGCTATGTTCTTTTAGCTCCCCGTGAACGCACCAAACTGACTGCTCAGTCTGTTGAGTGTATCTTTTTAGGCTATAGTCCGGAGCATAAGGGCTATCGCTGTTGGGATCCCACTGCTCGTCGTATGCGGGTTTCTCGGGATGTGACCTTCGATGAGTCCCGTCCTTTCTTCCGCGTCCAGCTTCTCCTTCGCCTTCCCCTGTTGAGCCTCTGTCTTTTCTGACCTTTCCTGATACACCGATCACTGTTGTGCCCTCTTCCACTCGTCCTATCGAGTCTCCACCTCCCCCTGAGTCTCCACCTACTCCTGTTGTCGACTCTTCTCCACTATCATCTCCTCCAGCTCCACCGGCACCCTCTTCTCTTCCGTCCTATCCTTTTTTCTACACACGTCGACCGCGTGTTGAGCCTCCTTCTGATGTGCCTTCTACTTCCTCTGGGCCATCTCCGTCCGATGAGCCATCTTCTCTGGGTGACTCATCTTCTCCGGATTCGCCACCTTCCCCTTGGTATGGCCTCCGCGCTCGCCCGCGACGGCCTCCAGATCACTTTGGTTTTGCTGGTGCTACTCTTGCTGAGCCTACTTCTTACCGTGATGCTGTTGTTCATCCTGAATGGCAGCATGCGATGGCCGAGGAGCTTGCTGCTCTTGAGCGCACCGGCACGTGGGATCTTGTCTCTCTTCCTTCATGTATTCGTCCCATCACTTGTAAGTGGATCTACGAAGTTAAGACCCGCTCTGATAGTTCTCTTGAGCGCTACAAGGCTCGTCTTGTGGCGCGTGGCTTTCAGCAGGAGCATGGCCGTGACTATAACGAGACATTTGCTCTTGTCGCGCATATGACCACTGTTCGCACTCTTCTTGCTGTAGTCTCTGCTCGCCACTTGTCTATTTCTCAGCTTGATGTCAAGAATGCCTTTCTTAATGGTGAGTTGCGTGAGGAGGTCTACATGCACCCCCCACCTGGGTATTCTGTTCCTGAGGGCATGGTTTGTCGCCTTCGTCGCTCTCTTTATGGCCTTAAGCAAGCCCCTCGTGCTTGGTTCGAGCGCTTCGCCTCTGTGGTCACTGCTGCTGGTTTCTCAGCTAGTGCTCATGATCCTGTGCTGTTTGTCCACACTTCGTCTCGTGGTCGGACTCTTCTTCTTTTGTATGTGGATGATATGATCATCACCGGAGATGATTCTGAGTACATTGCCTTTGTCAAGGCTCGTCTTAGTGATCAGTTTCTTATGTCTGATCTTGGTCCTCTTCGCTACTTCCTTGGGATTGAGGTTACATCTACTTCTGATGGTTTCTATATATCCCAAGAGAAATATAGCCACGATCTTCTTGATCGGGCTTCCCTTACTGATCAGCGCACCATTGAGACTCCGATGGAGCTCAATGTTCATCTTCGTGCCTCTGATGGTGAGCCTCTTTCTGATCCGACTCGCTATCGTCACCTTGTCGGGAGTCTTGTCTATCTTGCTGTCACTCGTCCAGATATATCCTATCCAGTTTACATTCTGAGTCAGTTCGTCTATTCTCCTACTCAGGTTCACTACAGTCACCTTCTTCGGGTTCTACGATATCTTCGTGGGACTATCTCTCGCCGTCTTTTCTTTCCACGCTCCAGTTCGTTACAGCTTCAGACATATTCGGATGCTACTTGGGCTAGCGATCCCTCTGATCGTCGCTCTCTTTCTGCTTACTGTGTTTTCCTTGGTGGTTCTCTTATTGCTTGGAAGACGAAGAAATAGACTGCAGTTTCCCGTTCAAGTGCAGAGGCTGAGTTGCGAGCTATGGCATTTTTGACAGCGGAGGTTACGTGGTTACGGTGGCTACTTGAGGATTTTGGTGTTTCTCTCACTACACCGACTCCTCTGTTGTCTGACAGTACTGGTGCCATCAGTATTGCTAGAGACCCAGTGAAGCACGAGCTCACCAAGCATATTGGTGTTGATGCTTCTTATATGAGGTCTCAGGTCCAGGATCAGGTTGTTGCTCTTCAGTATGTGCCTTCCGAACTTCAGTTGGCTGATTTCTTCACGAAGGCCCAGACTCGTGCTCAGCATTGCTTTTACCTCTACAAACTCAGTGTCGTTGATCCACCCTGAGTTTGAGGGGGGGTGTTAGAGATATAGAAAGTTACCTGTTGTATTCATATTGGACTCTCTATACTTTCCTTGTATTCCAAGCCTTCTTGTACTATATATACGCCTATTGGGCTGTGCAATAGATTCAAGTTGCATAATCTTGACACCATCAACAATCTGAAAGCTGCAAAGCTCCACGGGTCTGCAGAAACCGATCATAGGAGACAAATCGCAGTCGGTAAACTAGCTTGCTGAGCTTTCATCACTCCAATCCAGCCCCTAGACAGTGAATTTTTTTCCCAAACACGACGGTCTTAAGGACCGAATGCAATGCTCTGCACAAGATCAGGCCTTCTCCTGCTTGGCATCTGAAGAAGTCCTGTGATTTGTAGCTCAGTGACAGCTCTGCAGAACCGTGCTCTGGACGATACGTGTCAAGGATTACCTGGACTATAATGCTCATAAACAAATATGGAATAGTATTTGAAAAAAAAACATGAACTTCACTTTGGTAAATGTAGGATTTGAGATCTGGATTAAAACAATATATATATGTTCAAGGATACTGGATCATAGCTTCACTCTCTGGAGGTGTGGCTTTTGTTTCTTTTTCAAGGGAGAACTAAGCGGTTTCCTTTTCCCTTTTGAATGCGTGCTATTGATAATTCCATCAAAAGACAGGTACCAGTCATGAAGGTTAATTACATCACCATATTCTTGGGCTAGATTGCACCTGTAAAGTAAAAGGGATTCACATCAGCTTAAAATTTGTGTCTATCTCACTGAGTAAGCGTCACCACTAGTCTATAATCTAGTCTTTACTCAAAACTTCAACTGGGCACCCATTCTCACAATTTTGTAGATAGGATCCCTAAACTTCCATCTTTGCTTTTTAATTGGGCCCTCTCTTCTAAATCATATAATGGATTCAATGATTTGGACATCACATCAAGGAAAAGATGGCTAACATGACATGCCACGTCAACAAGATAAGTTGAAGTGTGATCTGGCATGGCATGGAGTGCCATCAAATCCACTACAGGATTTAGCAGGAGGGACTCACATTGAAGTTTAATTAATAGCTCATAGACCTTATTGACAATACTGCAAGAATAGACCCATTGATGGATAATTTTACTCATATATTTGCCATTATTACACCCTGTACGGTAGTGGTAGTTAGACTCAAAGCATAACAGCTTTTCAGATGTCAGCAAGAATATTCATACGTTAGTTCAAGGCATGCATGGACTTACAAAATTGATGAGTCGTGCAAGGATGCTGACACAGCAATTCCATTTCTATTGCAGCAAGAGCATGTAAGACGGCTCTGTGGCTTCAGTAGATCAAGCTGAACCAATCTTCTTGGATTTCCAATTAGTGCCTAGATGGAGATGCAATAGAAATCAGAATACTTACTATTTAACAGGTTCATTGATATTATATACTATGTGTTAAACAATATTAACAGTTTTCTTTTTATGAGGGAAAAACTTACAGATTGGAGAATGCCAACATTCTTGAAGCAAATGATTTCATGAAAAGGTAAACACTCAACAGGCACCAAAAATTTCCTGTTGAATATCTAGACATTAGATGCTGAGAAAACTTTAAAATGACTAAAAATTATAAAATAAATAAATAAAATATGATAACAAGTTCTCTCAGTTCACAACATCAACTTACCAATCGCTCATGTCAGGATGTTAGTCTAAATCTCATTGTATATCAACCTTATTATCCTAAAAGATCTTATGAACAAGTAGATCTAGGCTCCAGTTGGTATAGCGGTGGATCATGATAATCACATTTGGTTAAACCTGTTTTTATATATTTGGGTGTTTGGCTAGCTGCTTTCTTAATCAAGTTGCACACGAATATATTAGTGTTTTAAAAAATGAGATGAAATGTGAGCAAAGAAACACTGGATAACAAAATTTATCTGACTTTAATCCGATTTGCCAAACAAAGTAGTATAAGTATAAGATCAAAATGGTGTTGAGTTAATATAATCTATATCTTTTACCTGGTAATATCATCCAATAGCATGATAGCTTTATCGTTTAATGGTACTGTTCCATTTGCAGTACTATTTGTTGATCTCCTGATACAGCATGAAAGTGATGGTCAGCCAGTTCCAGCTAATCAAAACCTGATAATATTGTATTATAGTTTCAAGCATAAGACGCTCAATCTCATGTTGCCAGTTGCCACTACAACATTGTAATCCAAGTAACTACTACCTCCGCTCGTTTTTAGATGTTTTAGAATGCATGCAGTCAGCCTTTTAAAACTTTAACCTCTAATATACACACAAGCATTTTGATTTGTCATGTGCAAATGTTATTACTAGATACGTCATAAAACATATTTTCATCTCATTATATTTCTTAGATTTTACAACATCTAAATAGAAAAAATGTAATGGTCAAAGGTGTATATAGGATGTCCAAAACGGCAAGTAAAATGGAACGGTGGTAGTACTACATTAGCTTGATGGTTTGCCAGGTGTATTGAATGAAACACCCCTACTAATTATGATTTGGATTAACATAATAGTCATGATTGAGTATCACAGTTATCACAGTTCTTCCATGTTTATTGTATAGTTATAAAGAACAATAACTGCATAGTTATTTTGGCATCTTTTGATCAATCAAAGTTTACATGAAAGAAGCAGGTACTAACCTAGTCCACTTATCCTTTCTGATCCTCACACAATCTGCACTGATTGTGGTTGACTGAAGCTCTTTCACAGTTGACTGAAGCTCTTTCACCTTGTCCTTGATCTGGAAAGAATGAGCACATTCATAACTAGCACCATAGTGTAGTCAATACAAATATTGCAATTATTATGTTTGGTTCATGCCACAAACCAATAATTAGTTCTCCAATGTAAAACTGAGGATTACTAACCCATTTGATAAAAAAAATTCAGCGATGGAAAGTGTTCAGAAGCTAGTTCAACCGCAAAAGTTATTGATTTGAACAACAAAGAACCAAAAATATTATGTCCCATTTTCAGAGTATTGATAATCCAGATTCCAAATAAACAACCAAAGTAAATCAAAACTGGTGACCCGAAACTGGAATTCTACAGTTTGCAAATGAATAAACATGACCCCAAAGGATTTTCAAGAGAGATAATACAAATTCTCGGTGTATGACTTGTACTTCTTTTATCTTTGCAAAATGTTCGCCATTAAAAAAAATCAGCATTGAGAATACCTCATTCTATTCTTAGAATACCTCATTCATTCCCTTTAAATGGATGTTCCAAACTTCAAGAACACAAAATAATGTTTCCATCGGCCTGTATCTGATACAACAGAACACATTTCAGTCTTTCATACGCTCTTTTATCAGAATCTAAAGGCAGAATTTCAGAAGGAAATAAACATGGCAGCAAAAGGTATTTGCCTTCATACAAATGAAAAATCAACATGTACTACTATGCAACTGTCCCGAAAATTTTACAATCTCAGTTACTTCCATAGTAATTGTAATTGTCTGTATTACTCCACTGTACAATAACCATGGCCTAGTGACTCTGTTAGGTAATCTGGAGCTCTGATAAGTTATCGTAAAGCTGAGAATTTGTACATCCAAAAACCTGGAAGCAACTTCTATCATCTTACCTTGTTGTATCCAATGCCTTAGCTATAAATCCTCTACCAGCACCAGACTTTCCACTTGATAGATTCTCACTGGTCAGTTTAGACATGCCCAGCTCATTGTTTGATGCCTTCTGAGTATGCAGATCTGGGTTGATTGCCTCACAGAAAATATCTAAAAGTGGCAATTTGTCATGCCTTCCAGCTTCATACAAGCACTGCATAATCATAATGTACAAGATACATAATTCAGTATGCCATACCTAGCATATAAAATTAATCAGGTAAAGGTGCTTAAACTAGAACAGCCTCAGTCCATAATTTTGATGTGTGTCTTTAATTTCAAATGATACAGATGCTTTTATATCATAAAATGAAGACCTTGAGTAAACTACACGGTAATTACAAAGTTTTATTAGCTTTCATGTATCCTTCACGTGGAAGTAGACATGTGAAGGTGCAATATCTGAAGTGTTTAACATAAAAAATCATAATTTTTTTATAAGGCTGGAAAACTGCCTTTATCTTAGAAAATAACAAAAAATCTGGGTAGCACCAAAAGCATACCAAGAGAACAGAACTCCAATCCTTTTGCAACTTCATCAGCTCAGACAACCCTTCTACCATGTTGTTACTAGACTTGATTGAGTTATTTTCCCTGCAGTGCAAAGTTTTAAACCAATAATATGGATGATAAATTGTATAGTAATGTCTTATACCTTGTGCTTGAGGGAAACCCAAAACAGTATTCCCGCATTGTTTGAGGCAGTGCATCAAATTTATCACGCCAAAAGTTCTGTAGGGTAGTAAATCAGAAGCAAGTCAAACAAAAATATTAATGTCAACAAAAATAATATTTGTGGTTTAGTATTAAAATTTAAGGGAAAATAAAATGTAGATTCTACCTGGTAGAACATAAAATTAGCTAACATCGTGTTATGTTGGGAATAGGAAATAACAGCAACCTCACAATCCTCTTCAAGCATTCCCATACACAAGAAGCTCAGAGGTTCGATGGAGAAGTGCTTACTGCATGCAAGCTGTGTAAATATTGATTTAGTCCTAGTCCCAATAACAAATTGAGAAAACATATTCAATAATATTGCTAACATGAATCTAGCTTAAATGCTTAACATCAAGCACTAACCTTGAGAGCACTAATAAAAGATGTTATTGTCCCACCGTGCCTGAAAAAGTAATTTCTAAGGAAAACCGCAACGTCATGACTGATGCAGAATCCAGCGCATGGTTTAACAAGGATGGCCTCAACAAGTGCATTCATTCTATCAGAGCGAGACCCCAAGGTGAGCTTACAGGAATCTAGTCGTTGAAGAGCGTCCGACGAGAGCAGTTTCCTTGGTGCGTCAAGGGTAGTTGCTATCCCCATCACAAAGAATATTGGAATCTTAATTACCCACTCACTGCAACAGAGATACTGTAGTATTATGCTTTCAAATATTCTGTGTCGAACCAAGCCCACAAATCCAAGTTTCTTAACTGAATTAATCATATAGGGAAAATAAAACTACAGATTATGTTTCATTATTGATATAAAGATTTCTTCTATAGAGGACCTAAACAAGGCTTGGTGAGTGACGTATAGGATGAAAGTACAACAGAAAGAGGCAGAAGCTATTGAACAAACAAATCAATATGCTTCTTGCCATCATGGATATAAAAATTAGTTTGTGTTAAGCAGTCAGAATAAGATGAGTGAGTGAGTTGAAATTGAAACAAGTTTTGTGTAATCCTGGTTTTGGTATAATTGCAGGTGTACCCTAATCATAATTTCTTCAAAATCGGCACTTAGTTTTACTTGGGTTAGCATGGAAGCACATGCCCACAAGATAACAGCAAAGTGTGCGTGTGTGTGTGAATGCTACGAAACAGACATTTTACCTCAGCATCATCACAAGCTCTCCCAGGACATCACCAGAACATTGCTCTAAATCATCAATTATAATAACGATAGGTTGATCATAGTTCTCGACTCCACAGTACCAAGATGCAAGTGCAGA
The DNA here is from genome assembly GCA_019208055.1 of Stipa capillata. Classification (NCBI taxonomy): domain Eukaryota; kingdom Viridiplantae; phylum Streptophyta; class Magnoliopsida; order Poales; family Poaceae; genus Stipa; species Stipa capillata. The sequence continues at coordinate 137,147 of JAGXJF010005301.1, forward strand.
TATATCTGCTACCTTTTGGAGCGAGAAAAGCAGCGACAGACAACAAGTTAGAGAGCTCATACACTACGGTCAGTGTTAACACTGCAAATTTGATAGATTTGAGCTGCAGTCATGTCACCCACATCTGGAACGTCTGAAAGTAGCTGCCTCAACAAGCTCCTAAAGCAACCACCGACTCCGTGCTTTGCCGACAATTCAGTTGCTGACAGTTTGGCCAGGTGACATCCATTGGACTCCAGATGCTCCATGAGATCCCGAAATGTTGTGACATCGTCAACAAACTCCGCATTCTCTGCAAAATTGAGAAGTTCAGTCTCATCAAATCAGCAACTTCCTCATCAGTAGGAAGCAGTCAGTTGAACATTTCACAGCAGTGCTCACTAGTGAGAACAAACGCCGTCGGTATCTTTCTGCAAATCACATCAGTTAGGAGAGGGTATGGCTGCTGGATTTCAGCAGGGCAAGGTCTCGCGATGGAGCGGACCGCAGAGAAGGATTCCTGGACCCACCGCAGCACCTGGTCGAACAGCTTGAGGTTGATGCCCCTGAGGACCTCCTGGAAGCAAAAAGAAACAACACCAAGATGAGAAATAGCACCCACTCATCAGTGTACGCACATAATGAGGAACATGGATGATTGATTGAATGATTGGGAGAAGATATGCATACATTGATGGTGGATTGGATCTTGGACCAGGTGCGGTGGAATGCCTCCCAGGCGAAGCTGCTCATACAGCTCCCTGACAACCTCATCGTCGCCGTCCTCGTTCCGGGTTCTCTTTGCAGATTTGGGGTTGGGAGAAGATGGCTGGGAAACATCGATCCGCCGCCGAGCCCGGGAAGATTTCAGCGAGGAAGCGGCGGTGGCGGCGGCCTTGTGAAGGACAAAGAACGGCTGCAAGAAGACAGAATTGATTGAGACGGAGAGAGATGCACGCGGGCAGGCAGGCATCGGCATCGGAGCAGAAACATACCTTGTATGTTATTGGCAGCTGTGAGGGGAGCTTCGCGGGACGGTGTAGCCATGGCGCCGGCGGGCGGAGGAGGAGGCGGCACCACGCGGCGGCGAGGAACCCGGCGGTTGCTCAGAGACGCGAGGCGGCGCGTCTCGTGGAATAGGGAAGAAGACGGGCGGGATCCGACGGTGGGGAGGGTCCGAGGGGGTGGATCGGGCGGCTGCAAATGGCGTGTTCTGTGGGAAGGGAGGGGCCGCCTAGAGTAGGTCAGTGCGATCACTGCGAGGTTCGGTTTTGGCGGGAAATGTGCGCGCCAGAATTACCTGTTGTTTTATTAACTAAAGGCCCGTATCACATCATAGACACATCCTGTTGCGGTTGGCTTAACCCCAAGATTACCCTCGCTTCTCCACGCTAAGCGACTTCTGAGTCACCACCAACGAATTCTCCAAATTCTTCGCTCTCTAGCAAAAAAATATGAAAAGAATCATGGATATAATCTATGCTATGACATATCAATTTGTGAAATTTTATCCAAAAATATATCCATCTATAACCTGGATAAAATGAAAAAGAACTTCCTGCAATATGAGCCTGAAGTTGCTCCTGCGTCTTGAGGGAGAATGCACGATTTTGCTGTAGGCTTTAGCACAGCAAATTTGTTGCATATATCGGGACGTCCATTTGTTGCATGCTTACCAATAAATTGTTGAGCCTTCGTGGATTTTTGCTGTACTATCAACTATGCTTCTAATCGATGTTTTTAAGTGATATCACGGATTTCAGTTGTCTCAGATTGTATATGATTCTAATCGACGTCAGCAATATCCGACAGCGGAGAAGAGCGTACATACGTCTGACGATAGTCTCCTCCTAAAACTAGTTATACGCAGGGTATCTGCTTATTGAAGACAACCACGGAACGGATGTGAAAGTTGACATGACCGCGTTACCATAGGCAGACGCAAACAGCTACTCCAGTTCAGGCACTGCCATCGCCGATGCACGGCCACATTCAACCACAAACATATCGCGGAATGCCGGCATCTTGTCCACGGCGATCGCCACCGACGCCTGCACCGAGCCGGCCTCCCTCCCGGCGACGAGCACCATCTCGCCGTCATGGTTCATGGACGCCAGCTCCACCCCGGCCGGCCTCCCGAACCCGAAGTCCATTCCGTACGCCGGGAACCACGGCGACCCCGCCAGAATGACCGCACGGCCCGGCGGGATGGCCGCGAACTTGGTGTACCACCGGGCGCGGTCGCCCAATGGATCACGCTTCACCGCCTCCACGGCATCCCTTACAGCTAGGAGCGCACGGGCGGGCCCGTCCGGCCCGGCGAGCTCCGACCCGCTCAGCGAGGCCGTGCAGAGGGCGACGCAGTTGCCGGCGTAGGTGTCCGGCACCGGCGGCAACATGTGGGCACGGCAGTCGGCGAGGAAGACGGCGAACACCGGGGCATCGTCAGTGAAGCCGCGGGCCCGCGCGATGGAGACCCACCCGTGGGCAGTAAGCACGGCGAAGGTGGACGGCGCCGTGCCGGTGTTCGCGGCGGCTGAAAGACGCTGCTTGAGGTGCCGCACCGCGCACGCGGCGAACGTGAAGGTTCGCCGGCTGAGAGGGCGCCGGCGTTCGGGCGTGGGGTCTTGCTTCGGGGCAATCTGCATGTGATTATTAGTGACATAATGCGTATCGTTGCACTTGACTTAGTGCGCTACGGGAGTGTAGTTCTAATCTTCTACTGCTGCATCAGCATCACGGTGTGCTTAACTGCTTATACATAATCGATAGATATGCAACTCATGTAACTGGAAAACTTTTAACTTGATGACGAAATGTTCTTTTGCTCTTTTTAAGCATGAGATATAAATTTTTCTTAGGATGATATCCAAGTTCTGGTTTTATTGACATTGAGACTGTTCATCATCCGATAATACATCTGAACACTCCACACACACAAAAAACAACACCAAAAAAACCACCAGCTTAGCTAATCATGAGATATAAATGTTTTTTTTTGTTAAAAAAGAGAGAAATATTTATGTGTTGTTGATCCATCCCCAATCAATCCTCCATGATCCATAGAGACGACAATCCACCTTTCCTAACCAAAGTATCCTAAAGAGATGGACTTGAATCTTTGACGAAAAGGTGTCATACTATTTTTATACCCATGCCCCTTTCAAATCAAATAGATAAGTTTTTAAAACATACCTTCCTTGTTTTGCTGGAAACTTTATGTCATGTAACTACTAGCGAGAAACTAGAGGGTGAACCTCTAGAATACCCTATAAAAATTTAAGGACTGTTTGAAACACGTGAATTTTACGTAAACGATCCTCCACTACAAATGGGGTCTATTAATTTGGAGTAACCTCCAAACCATCTATGTTTGAATCTTTTATCAGACGGATCATGCAAATATCACATACTAATAGACTAACAGTAATACCATGTGAATTAATCATGGTAATTTCGTTTTCACCTTTTTGTTTACATTTTGTAACGTGGCCTGAAATTTGTAGAAACAGTGAGAGCGCTCACCCTGGGCAAGTCCGGCGCGAGTTGCAGCAAGAACAGCCTGGCCAGCTCGTCGTCGCCGTGGAACCGCACCAGCCTCCGGTCGTGAAGCGGCGCCGGCCCGGCCCCCACACGGCCCTCCTGAACACCGGCCGCGGCCGCCGCCCACATCTCCAAGAACCGCCACAGGCCGCGCCCGTCCGCCGCCGCGTGGTGCACCGCCACCCCCACCGCCACGCCACCCCCGCCTCCGACGAACTCCGTCACCTGAGCCGCCATCACGGGCGCCGGGAGCACGACACGGCGGATGTCAGGGACAAGCTGCCGGAGCGCGTCCTCGTCGTGCTCCGCGCCCTCCTCGAGGAGCCTCTCGAGCTCGAGGTCCGTCTCGGCCTCGACGAACGCGACGCCGCAGGCGCGCTCGTCGGGGAGGATGATGATCGACAGGGCGCGCGACTCCGGCGAGTAGGTGAGCGCGCCAGCGAAGGGGTGGAAGGCCGGGAGCAGCCCCGCGAGGGAGGACCTGAGGGCGCTGACGATGTCCTCGAACGGGAGTTCGCGCCGGGGAGGGGAGCGGAAGAGGAAGACGCGGCGGACGGGGGGCAGCGTGACCCAGTACGCGTCGAAGGGGGAGAGCGGGACGCGCAGGCCAGGGTCTGGGAGCGTTGAGCCGCTGGCGGGGAGGGCGACGGTGGAGGCGCTCCGTGTGCGCACCTTGGGCGGCATCTCCCCTATCGCTTTCCTTGGCACGTGGACGACGTGGTAGTGGAGACCGCAGCGAAAATCGTGGGAAGCGGCACTGCGGCAGGGAGCTGTCTGCCTGTCTGCTTGCGTGTGTGCGTCCGTGAGCTGACTTAGCCCAGGACGGCCCAACAGGCCCTCGAAATTGGCATGTTTGGGGCCGCTGTATGCGACGTAGCCCGTTGCGCCAGTTAAGGCACTGGGGTTAGGGCTATTTGTTCAAACGAGCGTACATATAGTACCGTGCAGAAGATACAGCACTACCCACTACACATACTAATATGTCATGCGTGCGTGCTCTAGAACTACTAGAGATCAACTAATAAGGTGTCTTGCGTGGTGGAGTATGACAATAAAGAGGGCTTCAAACAGATCTGCACCGTCCGATTCTGATAGCATGATCCTACGACAACCAGCGCCCAGAGCCTCGTCGGAAGTGACCGTCCATAAAATTGGGCGACATGGCTGTGCTCGTCTATCACTCTTTCTCTACTATGAGAAATACTTACACAGAAATGGAATTGTAAGAACGGGTGTCTCGATGCTAAGGAGGAAAATATACGGTAAGTTTCGTGGAAAAGGCCACTTGAACGAGAGAGGAAACTAAGAGGAGAGATTACCTTAAAATTCTCACAAAAAGTTCATCACGAGCCTTGATGAAATGTCCGCTCCCCTCTAAACGGTTCTCTAAAAGTCGCGGAAGAGGAGTTTCGTAAAGGCTGCTTGGGTTGCTATTTTTTTACCATTCTGGTGTAATATTTGGAGCCCAATTTATTTTCGAGCAAAGCCTAAAATAGTGCTTGAATGGCTGTTTTGAGTTTCGTTTACTGACTACTCAGTAGTCAGTATTGAACCAGTTTTGGGCTAGATACATCTGAAAAGAACTATGGACCAAAGGGCGCAAGATTTTTTTTTCCCAATAGAGTCAAGGACGAGTTAAGTGTGAGAAGGTCCTAGCGGCAACAATGATGGGAGAGAACTGTGCGGCGTTGGGAGCTCGCCTCTCCTTGGCTGCTCGCCTGTCTCCTGCCGATGCTGACTCCGACCTCGATTGTTTGCCGCAAAATACAAACTCTTGTGTGTTGTTTCATCCTCCGGCACATGGTTTCATATTTGGCCACCAAATAAATTTGCATATGAAGTTTGATCTAGGTGATCTTTGAACCATTGAATTTGTATCAACGAGCTTCACAATCACCATGTGTTACGTCTTCTGTTGTGAAGCCTCAAAATGCAAAATACTTTGAGGATTGGCAATTGTAACCCCTCCAATACTGTCATCGACTACTCAATCGAACAAAAAATTTGAGGCACCCCAGTTGACTGTTGGATCATCTGGGTATGCACAAGGAGTGAATAAGTAACATGTGGGTCATCACCAATACTTAGTGAAATTCTCAAAATTTAGGAAACGTTGTGATTGTTGTATTCCCTATCCCAAATGGGGCGGTGCTCTCCTACTTATAGGCTATTCTGTTACTTTCCTTGTACCCTTACAAACATATGCCTTGGCATCTACGTGACATCTGGTACGATACTCTATACGAGGGTCTCTCCATCTCTCATCTTCATCTTGGACCTCCATCACTCCAAACCTCTCGACTGGGGTTGTCGTCTTGGTCTCGGACCTCCTGTCGGGGGTCACCGTCTTCATCCCAAACCTTGATCACCTCGGACATCCTGTTAGGGGTGGCCTTCTTCGTGTCGGACCTCCGTCACCGCGTAACTCCTATCAAGGTGGTCGTCTTTGTCCCGAACCTCCATCACCTGGACCTCCTGTTAGGGGTGGTCATCTTCGTCTCGGACCTCCATCACCCTAGAGCGCCTAGAGCGAGCCAACATGCAGAACTCCAACCCCTACATGGTAGCTTCATTCAAATTGAAGCTCACAACCTCCAATGGCTCCCTAGTCTCTGACCTAACTCACTACTACGGAATCGTCGGTGCGCTATCGTACATGATACTCGTGCGCTCTGACATCCCCCTATGTCATTCAACATATATGCCTTCACATTCATGATCCTGGAGAGCCCATCTTGTGTTGATGAAGCGTGTTCTTATTCGTTGCAATAACGGGTCCCTCAATTAAAGTCTTCAGTTCTACTCCACCTTGGAGACTACACCCACCGCACACTCTGTGTGGCGTACCTAGTTTTAAGGACCAAATAACCCTTGTGATTCATGTACTGGTCCCATGATCAGTAGCCAGTACACACAAGTTAGCTTGAATACCATTGCCATACACGTATAAATAAATATTCATTGATAACCGACCGTCATGGTTAGGTCCAAATACCTGTAGCCCAAATGGCTAAGAGTTTGCAGCGAAAGAACGAGCGATGGTGCAGCCCACCGATATGGCTTACCTGACAGACAATTGACTGGGAGTTTAAGCCCTAGCTTTCGTCGTACGTTGTCACCATCTTCGGAGTATAATCCTTTTCGTTTGGCACGTCAATAAGCCATGTGAGTACATTGAATGTACTCGCAAACATCCCAAAGAGGGTATATACAGATATACTTTCATGCAAGGCTTATCTTCAAGGAAGACCTATTAGCCTAGGTTGCAAGTTGTGCGAAAAGTAAATTCCCATCAGTAGTACGGTAATAGATTGAAAAACAATTTGGCAAACTCATCAAAGTATAAACCTGGTGAGATGGTAGCTACCAACTATCGCCTCCCTTAGCTCTGCACTGAGCTGCTCCACCATATCGCCATGCCACCACCGTGTGGCACGACCTCAAGCACACTTCTGCGGCTCCCGCTATTGACCCGTAGCTCATACCGCACACTGCGGGCACATCATGCCCGCGTCCTTAAACCCATGCCCCATTTTAAAATGAAGTCATAGTCTAACCAGGGTGTGGCTTAAACCAAGTTGTGTCCATGACCGCGGATGTGGCTATTTGAATAGATTTTTTTAAACACTCTGCAGAGGTTGTACGGCTTTATCCACACGATGGGTTCTCCCTTGATGCCATAGCCACATCAGTACACTTCACGAGGTGTACCAGCGGGGATAGCACAACGAGACTTTTCGTCCACTTAGCCCTAACGACGAACCCGCCAGATGGGCCATTCTCGCACTGCTTGTTAAACCACGCCACAATGCATACCATTTTTGTGTCGAACAACTTCCTACGCAAAACCGCAAGAAGGCTCCCTAGAGTCTACCTACTCTTTGCACTTTCCACCTTTTGCCTACGGGTTCGTATGCTAGTACCAAGTAGAATACTTGGTCAAGTTCTTCCCATAAAGGACATGTGGACGTACGATATGAACTTGGCTGGGCGACACTTAGATTCGGTCCTTAATTGATCCGAGCAAGACTCCGATTAATCCTAAGTCACACAGGACTGGATTACTAACGATGCCACATAAGGCATCCTCATTTCGACAACCACCCTCCCCGACACCACCTTATATCTCTCACCTGGATCCAATTCAACTCCGGTTTGATTTAGGGTTTTGTCAGAAAACCTTTCACAAACAATTTTCCCCATGATGATGGACACCTCCCTGAGGCTCCATCCTTCACAAGTGTAGGTATTTCGTAACATATAACCAAAGTTCTATTTTTTGCTAAGCTTGCACTAGATTTAGCTACTAAATCCTACGTTCCCGACGGTAAGACCATATCGCTAGAGGGAGTAGTCCTAGGGCGACAAGGGAAGGTTTATTGATCACATGCAATACTAGGTCTTAGCTACATCTAACACAAAAATAGTGGAATTATCAACATAGCATGCAGGTTTTGCAATCAACATAAGTAAATTTTGAAAATATAGGGTTCAACATGATCAAGGCGGCGATGCTTGCCTAGCGAGTTGAGGTACTGATATTCCTCCTGGAATTGATTCTGTGGAAACCCAGGATCCTCCCGAGAGAATCCGGTGCGCAGTAACTACACGTTAAAAGAACGACAAATAAACGACAAGTTCAGGAACTCCAAATAAGAAGCAGAAGATGCAACATGGTATGCTCATGCCATGACTTTAACCTAGGGAACATCCTTGGGCTGCTAGGGTTTTAGGTTAAGTCAAAAATTTCTCGTGCGGGTTATACGAGCACATGCACATATCGTGCCTCCTTTTACTATTAGGGTTAGCACGACCTCGACCTTTCCTTTAAGTGAGCTCACAGAGCAACAAAGGTTAGGAGAAGTTCTTAATATGGTTATGGCTTCGATTCCATTTCTTGTCAAAGTCTTATAACATGAAATAAGGAGGATGGCATGTGAGAGCAAATCTAACTTGGTGTTATATTCAAAATCAAGTGGTCATGGGGTTCCTATATATGGCAATGGTCCTATTTGGTGCCAATGTTCATGAATTAACTTAGGGTGTTTTGGAAGTATTTTCAAACCTGGTAGACTTTAAAAGAAAATCAAATTTCCTAAGCATTATCAAATCTCCTCGGTTCCTACCTAAAATAATTTGAAAGTTCAAAAAGTTTCTCAAGTAAAAGTTGGGAAATAATGTTATCTTCCAGGAACCGGAACAAAAATTTCAAAAACCGATCTAAACCCTATTGAACCGGCCGAACCAGTCGGCTAATTGGTTCTAGACCGAACCAGACCGGTCCCTTGACTGGACCGATGACGTCGGTGGCGTATTAGTGGGTTACGCCTCCACTTACTGGCTATTGGCCATGCAAGTTCTAAAGTCCGGTGGCGGGCCCGTGTTGTCAGTGGGAGGTAACGGTTAGGCTAGTCTCTAACTTTTTTTGTGTGCATGCGCCGGTGAGAAATCGGTTCTACCGGTGGGGAGAGTGGAGGAGCTCCAGCGAGCTATTCCCGTCGATTTAGAGGTTGCCAGCATGCGCATGACCTACCGCAGTGCTCAGCAGGGATAGGGGAAGGCCCTGAGGCGGTCTGTCCTTGCCGACGATCACCAGATGTTGGTCGGCGGCTAGAGCAGCGGAGAACTCCGGCGAGGGGGAGGTATCTTCGTCCCTGGTCACCAAGAGCTGAAGAGAGGAGAGGGGAACAGATCAGGGATGATCGTGGAGGTTCTTGGGAAAGAAAAGGGGAGGAGATATGCACAGGAGAGCTCCAATCGTTCCACCGGCCATGGTGAGTCTTCTCGGCAACGTGGGTGGTGGAGAAAAGGGCAGCCACTACGGTCACTCGGGAAGCTTTCTAAAGCTGTGGGAAAGGTGGTGAGCGAGGAGAGGTGCTCAGGGGAGTGCCCCTTTTATAGCTAGAGCATGGGGAGCTTGATGCCATCCATTGGGCTAGCTTGGCATGGCAATGGTGGGGGGTCCGGGATGCTCATGGTGTGGTGGCAGCTCACAGAGGAGTCAAGGTGTCACATCCCGATTTTCTAAAACCTGAAAATTAGGGCTTTCAAAAACCTTTTGCTAATAATGCCAACTAAAATACACCAAATTAAAACTCTTTGCTCAACTCATGCCTGTGCTGGACCCTAAGGCTATGCAAATTAAAATTTTCCATCCTTGTTTCCTTCCCTTTACTGGCGAGTGTGCAAACCCTTGTCCCAGACTCTCCCGAATTCTGTTTAGTCAAAACCCTAGTTCTCTGGATCAACGTCCGGCAAGACATTCAACCTTGCTTTATATCATGTTCCCATACACGACTATTCGGTCTTGCATTTCTGCCTTGAAACCATTTTTGGCGCCCCCTTTATTTCTCTCTTGTTGAGTATAATGAACCGGCATCCGTAGATAAGTGCCCCATGATATTGTTGCAAAACTGGAACATATATATGGCATAAATCTTCCCTGTATGCCATGATCTCCTACCATGTGCTATGCCATGTCCTATTGTGGGCATATGCACATATATACTGCCTTTATATATGTACACATACGTAAATCCTAAACTCCTTCCTTTTTTGAGCGACGGGTCAACACCTAACCCGATTGCTCGACCTTATCCCTTCCTATCTACTTCTATCCCTGCATCCATGTTCTCCTACTTTCTACTAATAGCTGGTGCACGAAGCATTTGCCCAGGTGTAAGCATCTCCAAGCTCCAAATGCCATGCAACACTCTCCTGCCTTGGCATTGGTGCCTTCCTTTCAAACCCGTATGCATGTATGAATATGAATATATATATTCATGTCTCAAGTTACGCTTGGGTCTATCCTTTTCATAAATAACTAAAACTACTCTTGCCACCTTCCATGCTACCCCTCGTACCACTACTCGTATGCCCGAATAGTAAGCCAGATATCTCTCGATAACCAGGTCAACTCCTTCATTGCTCAACCGTGCCACCTCCCCTTCTCAATACTATTCGGTGCCCAACTCTGCTATGGCTCCACAGCGAGGGGTAGCTAATTCCTTTTTCCCCCTCCTTAACTCCTTCCCTGCTTCATTTTTTTTAGCCAAACTGAGCCCTAGGTAGCTAAGCTCCTCTTTATTCTCCACCTACCAGTCTCCTCTTTCCTGATTCTTCCCTCTCCTGCCCCAATGCTGAGCCACACCTCCACTTCTTCCTCCTGGATCAGCTTAGGTCGAGCACTTCCTCCTCCTCTCTCTTATGTTCTTGTAAACACCCGATCCCTTTCCTCTAGCTAAGCTCCCCATAGCCAATCTGCATCTCCAACAGTGCTCAGTCACTCCTCTACTCACCCCATTCCTTGAGCCCAAGCAGCCGTGAGGACCTCCTCCCTCCTCGGCTCTAACAGCTAGTACCACTGTAGCCGCCTCGGATGCCCCGTTCCAGACGCCGCCCACCTCAACCGACGCTGCTAAGCACGATGGCCGCTCGGTGAGCCCGTCGCTCCGGGATTCCCTCCCTCCCTTCTTCATGACAAGCTAGAGCCCAGACTCTTCTCCATCGCCACCCAGCTCTACAAGCATCCCCTACCTCTCACCAGTTTCTCCTCCCCACACATGCTCGAGCACAGAGCAATTTTACCACGCCATGCAGCTGCCGCTCCAGATGCCCCTCTAACCCGCCGCCCTCCTCCCTCCCGGCGTGTGTGCCAGAAGTACCTTGTCGCCTGTGCTGCCTCGCCACCGGTGCACTCAGTTCCCTTCCCGCATTCCTGCTCTCGGCATCGACGCCCGGAGCCGGGTTCCATTCCTACTGTCCTTGGGTGCTTCGGCGAACCATGCCGGTGGAGTCTAACCGCCCGAGCTCAACCACAGCACCGCTGTTGCCGTCACCGCCCTGCGCCGTCGGTAAGCAATGCCGTCGCCGCGGCCTACTTCTATCTTCCCCGCTATTTTCTGTGAATAGAGGCCTGAACCGCGCGCTTGTAACCACCATCACCGCGACCGGCCCACGGCCCAGGCCCGCGAATGAGTAAAAGGGATGGCGCATTTTATTCTCATTTTTGTTTTCCTGTGGAGAAAATGTATTCTTCCCCTGCCCTTTTTGGATTACGCTTGCTGCACTGGAAAAACGAATTATTCTTTAACTCTCTTTGTCTTCCGTCTTCCTCGACCAAAAGCGCTCCTCGCGAATCCGCCTACGACATCAACCCATAATCCAAACCCAACTGAGTAGTGAACGACCCTAGTATAGCTAAATTTCGGACAACCATATTTCCATATACACTGACTCAAATCAATTAATTCTTTACCCTAAATTCATAAAATTTCATAAGCTTTCTACTAGTATGATTTTTGGAATTTTTGAACAAATTGATATTCTGGATTTAAGTTGAATCTTAGGGAATCCAAAATATGAAGCATGTACATTTTGTGAAATAGGTCCGGAGCATTCCTCTACGTTAGACAATGTTTTCAAACTGTTTTGCATGCTCTGATTCCAAGTGCATTTTGAAGTCCAAAACATTCTACTTTAAAAAATATATATATGGAGCATTTGATGTGGGCATATCTCCCAAAGACCTTGAAGTAAAATCCAGAATATTCTTGCATATGTTACTAAAGCATTCGACTAGACTTACCAAATGCTTATCACATTTTTGGTACTTGAGAACAATCATAGATTCAGCTATACTCATGAAAACCTTGATCAAAATCTCAACATCTTTCAACGTAAACCATTAAAACCCTAATGTACATTCACCCTAACACAATAAAAGCTAAGAAAACCCTATCTCGGCAGAAAGCTAAAAATTGATATCTTTCATCATGTCAACCTAAAGCACCCCGTTCCTAGCTTTCTAGAGCTTCACAAATCAGTATTTACCCAAAACATGTAAAGTAGCATGCGTATGGTCCGTTGGTTTTGCATTTGATGTTCCTTGGGTTTTATCTCAAATCGATGATTTATTCGACTGCCAACTTACTACGTGTAGTTTCAACATTATGACGAATCACGTAGAGGATTCCGGACGATTGTCGTATCAAGTTCAAAATTGAGAACTGGCCCATAGTGCCAAAGCTTTCTCACCTTGAACATGTTGAATCTCATATATGTCAAAATTTAAATATTTTATTTGTAACTCTACATGCTATGTGTGTATCAACAATATTTTATGTTAGACCTAGATATACCCAATAGTTGCATATGACATAGGTCCAAAAATCTGATACTTGTAACCCTTGTAACAATTAGTTGGTCATCACATGACCAGCAGAATATTAAGGATATAGGCAATAGCCATGCTTAGACCTACTATAGAGAAAAACCTAGTTTTGTTCGATTCATGCGAAACCTCTTTGGTTATGGGATTAAAACCCTCGGGAAGGCATGTACCTTCCGAGGTGACTGTTTGAACATATTGTTTGCCAAAACCCCAAATAAAATGGAGGATGATTTTGATTCGGGTGAGAACAATAAGTGAGATCGGAGGAGTGGTTGTAGCATGTAGAGACATAACTATGAGGTGATGATGTGCAGTCTTGCTCGAATCAATGAAGGACCAAGCCTAAGTGCCGCTCGACCAAGTTCACCCCGCACGTCCACATGTCCTTTGTGGGAAGGACTTGGCTAATTACCCTGTCGAGCGCTAGTGTCTGGACCCGTGGGCAGTAGGAAGAAAGTGCTAGGTAGATTGGCATCCCTAGAGAACCTCCGCGTTACTACGTAGGGAGTCGTTTGACACAAAGGTAAGTCCACTTCGGGTTGTGGGTCGGGAGTTGCCGAGCACAAGCGAAGACTGGGTAGATCTTATCTAGCGGGTCCAGCACTAGTATGAAATTGGGGAAAAGGTCTCGTTGTAATAATCTTGCCGGCACCCCTCGTAAAGAGTGCTTATTTGGCTATGGCAACAAGGGGGACTTACATCTTGTGGGGAAAGCTGTACAACCTTTGCAGAGTGTTAAAAAATCTATTCGAATAGCCGCATCCTCGGTTATGGACACAACTTAGAAAGGCCACACACTGGTTAGACTAAGTTTTTGGTTACGAAATCTAGGAATTGGATTAACGACGTGGGCATGATGTGTCCACAGTGTGCAGTTTGAGCTACAGGCTGGTAGAAAGGAACTGCAGAAGTGAAACATATCCCGTGTTGTAGGGCGGTAGCACGGGTAGGCTTTAAGGATTGCTTGAGGCGATACACGGGTTATCAGCCTCTAGTTGACGATTATCAGAAGGTAATCTCTGGCACCAATACTGACCCGTCAGAGACGGGCTTGCTTCCAGAAATGCTTTTGAATTTATTACCATCGTATTTCAAATGAAAACCTACTTTTTCGCTCAACCTTCAACTTAGGGTAGAGCCCTTTTATTGCACAAACCTTGCATGAAATATATCCGTTATACTCTTCCTACGTGATGCTTGCGAGTACATTCAATGTACTCACTTGGCTTGTTGATTTGGCCAGACGAAGTAGATGTCAACTCCGAGGATACGATTTTGTTCGCGAAAGCAAGGGCGTAACCCCAGTTAGTTGCCTGTCGGGTATGGCATATTGATGGGCCACATCACCTCTTGATCTTCGCTGCAAGTTTCTAACCGTTGGCCACAGGTATAAGACTATCGACCTTGATGGTCTATTTACATGTCGTATTCTGATATGAGCGTGTATGACAATGGTATACAGGTTAACTTGTGGGTACTGGCTACTGATCATGGGACCAGCACCAAGAACACAAGGGATTATCCGGCCTTAAAACCGGGTACGCCACACAAGGAGAAGGTCCTAGACATGGTTGGCAGAGGGCTACTACTCCTAAACACCGGAGACACGGAGATGCCATGCTCAAGTGTGCTGTGCACGGGCTGGATGTGGCCAGAGCGTGCTCTGGCATGCCCACATTGGCATGGGTGTTGTCCTGGCGTCCTCAGTCGCGTTCTGGGAAAATTGTTCACGTCACGAGTTGAGACCTAGTGTATAAAGGGGATCTGGAGCAGATGAGGTAAAAAGGAGGAGTGTAGGTAGCTCGGCATGCATGCCATTTATGGCATCAGCTAGGGTTTAGAGTGGAAGGGGCAAAAAGAAGCTTTTGCAGATGTGTCTAGTGGCATGAGTAGGGTCCTGGAGAGTAGGGAGGGACCTGGGAGCTTTATGGCACCTTTCCCTCAATTTTTGACTAAGGTTGCATGTGATTAAGTGTTTAGGGCAGAAGGTGTTCGATAGGGGTTTCTCCAAATATTTGCACCGAAGTTACCAATTTTTTTTCACATTTGAGCTTATGGATGTATAGTCTATGCTGTGTGATTTTTGGTAAATTTTCTGAGAGGTCCAGCTAGGGGTCGTAGTACAAATGTAAAATCAGCCTGTTTTGGTATTTTGGAAGTTGTTCAGAAAACTTGCACTGGAGTTCTCTATTTTTATTTATAACTAGGTTCTAATTGGTCTCAGGTATTTTATAGAATTTTTCCAGAATTTTTGGAGCAAAGGAGGCACATGGAATCATGCTTTTAGGGTTTATGCTTTAGAAGAAAATAAATAAGAAAAGGGTGCATTGTTAGGGTTTAAAGGGTGGGGGCCACATTTATGACAAGTGGGCCCCTGGGGTGTCTGGTATACAAACTCTAGACATGAGTTACCATGTACGTATATGTGTTATTAGGGTTTGCTCCTTTGTTGAGAGAAAATGGAATTAGGGTTTTGTAGATATTCGGAGGGAGGAGGGTTAGGGTTTTCATGCGGCTGCATATATATGCATATATGTGATCCCTTAAGGGCAAAGTTTGAACAGGTGTTTGATGGAAATCATTAGAAGGTTATTTTGTTTGCGTATATGCACATATACGCATGACGTCGGATTTTAGTTATATGAGATGATGCAAAGAAATCACGAGAGCCAAAATGCAGATGAAAATAATTAAGGTTTTAATAAAGACCTAAATGCAGGGTTTTAAAACATGCTAAAAACTCGGGCGTTACACTCTGGTGCGGATTGGCTTGGCTGCATGGACTCGTGTCACCCTACGCTTGGCTATAGTGTCTTTTCCAGCGACAATCTAGTTTCCTGGTCCTCCAAGCGATGGGCAACAGTCTCCTGCTCTAGCACCGAGGAACACCAGTTGTTCTCCTCCGCCGTGGTTGTGCATATGTGTCTAAGAACCGTGTGCAGCATCAACGAACAAAGCATATCATGATCGACATTTGTTTTGTGCATGCGAAGAGCACTCTCTACCAAGTTGGGGGTGCTCGATATTCCATCTAGCTGGCATGAATGATCAAGGATACAGTTTAGAGGTGGAGGATGAATATACTAAACTCAAATTTCTACAAAATAAAACTAAGACACCCTGAATATACTACTTTCCAAAGTGATGCATAATTAAGAAATCAAGTATGCTAAGCAATGATACAAGAACATATGGTGAGAATGAGATGGAAGATTGCAATCAAGTGTGACTCAGTGATTTGTTATCGAAGTTCGAGCCTTTGTCGAGGCTGTATGTCTCCGTTGAGAAAACATGATCCTTCCATCGAAGCCGGCACCAAAAACTATTATTTTCCTCAAAAGGCTTTCCAATACGAAGTCTCTCTCTCACTTCTTGGTAGCTCTTCAGCTTGTGATAGACGAATTCTAACCTTCACAAACTTCTCGGCTTCTTCACACGCTTGAAGACCTTCGAGCGACACCTAGCCGTCTAGGAGGCGCCAATCTTCAACAGTAATACGAACATGATCTTGGCTTGGAGGTGATCCCTTGTTTGAATGCTCAATGGAAATCCAATTCAAATCCTCAAGATTTCACCCTCCCAAAGTTTCTCACAAGAAGGCACGAGAGAAGAGAACAAGAGTGTAGCACATGATTTGGGACGCAAAGGATCACCTCCATCTTGGACGGGTGGTGGCTTATATAGGCTGCCCTAAAAAAAATCTAGCCGTTAGTTACAAAGAAACAATGCCAAAAGGCTCCAGACAACCGCGCACGGGGGTTCCGGGATTCAAACATAACGGCTAGTTTGGGACAAAAGCACTGCTCGGACATGCCGGACAGTTCAAAATCTTAGGAAAATTCAAGACCCGAAGGGTCCAAACTAATGACACTCGCAGGTCCAGAATGAAATCAACCCTTCTATCCTGAAACACAAATTCGTTCGGAGTTTCTGAGAGACCCTGAAAGTGTATCTTGGCCCTCTAAGTGCGTTTTGATGATTTATGACAAAATGGTTAAGGGACTAACCTATGCATCAAGTGTGATCAAGTTGCTAGTCCCATGAAGAAGTGTTTTAACTAGTGTTAGTGACCTCTAAAAGTTTCTAAGGAAGGACGACTTGAAGAAATGACGATTAAGGAATTTTTTTAGCTCATTTAATGGCTCGTTGAATCACATTGAGTTTAGGGCAGGACGTACTATTAAGGGTGCTAAAATCTGCAAGCTTGTGAGACTGTCTTGCTAATGCTCAACTAGATACCAGTTTCCAAATCCAAAGAGGCCTTCGAAATTACCCTACACATATTTTCTACAAAAGTGAAAACCTTAGGGGTTCATGTAAAAATCTCTTAGATTTAGTTCTATGTGTGGAGTCAGGAGACTCAGATACTTTGAATTGCTCTTCCTGTTCAAAATTTTGAATGTCGGAACATCCGAGATTTTCCCAGATCCTCCAAGTTTCGGTTCTGGAGTTTCACCCACACCTGCTCGCCATCTTCCCAAACAAGGCAAGGTTGTAAGAGTGGCAGTCGACTACGAGACCTTCTCCAACATAGAGCTTCGGCAGATTATATGGAAGGTCATTCCTTATGCACACGCTTGGGATGCTACGGGCACACGATTTTGGTCTCTTGTTCAGCAAGGCTACTTTGAGTTCATCATCCACTTCCGTAACGACTCCATCGTCCCTCAACAATTTGTGGACTTTGAGTATCTTCAAAGGCATGACTGATTTATGCAAGTCGTCAAGCTTGTGAAGCGCACGGGTTAACTTAGTTGTTGAGTCTTACCAAGATTGGAATGAAGAGCTTGTGATGGAGTTTTATGCCACTGTCTTCGTCGAGCGAAAGGAGCGAGTGATGCACTAGATGACCCATGGTTGACACTATCAGTGCACATTCAATGAGTTTGCCAACACTCTCGGTCTTGAGGTAGATGACTCCGAGAAGTCGGCTATATATGCTGAAGAGAAGTGCCTCAAGGTTAGTCACTTGAGGCACTATGTGAGCCTGACATGAAATTTGAGCTCGGAAAGACTACAAACTTCATCTTATTCGCCAGACCCTCAACAAGATGTTTCACCACATCATAGCTCCAAAGGTGGGCGATGCTAGCAACATCAGGAGTTTTGAACGGGGTCTTCTCATGCACATGGTGCGAGGGGAAGACTTTCTCATCTTGGACTATATGTTCCAGGTGTTGAAGATGGCAAGTGTTGACCATACTAGGTCCCTCCTGATTGCTCCATACATCAGACTTTGCATTGTCGTGAAGCTCTTGTCAGACAATCTGCTACTTTCCTTCAATTTCAAAAGTTCAAGTATGGATGAAAACCTACAGTATTTTGCTTTGCAGCCCGGATACAAAGGTTTCCTAGAATCCTCCAGCATGCCATGAATTGCTTATACTCTACATCATCATGGTTCCCCTCTACATCATGTAGCATCTAACCCAGATTAGGCATACTATCGCCCTCATCATTGGACATCTCATCATCAAAAGCGTAATCGACACCATCTGGCTGATTATCATTTATGGTGTTTGGCATATCGTTGATTTTCTCCTCCTCGATTTAATTATTACCTTCAGCTATGACCAGGTTTTCACTATGCTTGGTCCAACATGTATACCCTTTCATGAAACCCCTTCAAAATAAGTGGTTTTCAATCTGTTGTGAGTTCTCTCACTACCTAGTATTCTCGTAATCAATGCATGGACATAAAATTCACTCTTCCCCCTTATTCCGCATATCCGCCACGACAGCTCTTCTAAAACCACAACGCCATTGATGTAAGATTCACTAATACAACTCTCATTATACATCCATCCTAGATCCATCTACGTTTGCATTTAAGAATTGATCATTAGTTTCTCACTTTACTTAATTACCATAATGCTAACTTAATTTTGAATATATGCATACAAATTAGAAAAATACAAACCTACCTATGGTACATGTAAAACCTACACTATGGTATCACAATTAAACAATCTACATTTACATTTCAACCCTATCTAACCATATAATGCAATCCGCAAGGAATACCAACCCTAATCTAACTTCATTGGGTTTCCACTTCTTTTTCAACAATGTGCAAAGAATATATGTTTGCAATTATAACCTTTAAAAACCAAGAATCGCCCTAAAATTGCCCCCAAATCATCAGCCAGCCACAAAAACGGGATAGATCTCGGACTCTCAGATTTGTTTGGTCATGGGCCAAATATTTATCAGGCAGAACATCCCTTATGGTTTACCAAAAGGAAACATCGCGAATAAGGGCCTAATCCGTGATGGCTCGTTTTGATAAAATGTCGTCAAACTTTACCTATGGTTGCCATGGAAAGAACCGTCACGAATAAGTGATCAATTCACGACGGCTTTTTTCTACCAATCGTCACGCATATGTTTCTTGGTAGTTTCTACGATAAACCGTCATGGATATTACGCTTATCTCTGATGGACGCTTTTAGGAAATATGATCCTATGATTTGCTCTAGCAAGCAATTTACGATGTATTTTATTTTTAATGGATTTCTCGAACCAGGAATAAGAGGTATACGTACGAGTGGTTCTGTGCTAACGAACTTTTCCTCTCTTTTTACCGTTACTGGTTGTCGTGACTTCTAGGACTGTAAAACGTATGCTGTAAATTCCAAGTAACTTGCACTTTGTAGTACCGCTAGTACCAGTGTGCAGGCAGTATACTGGCTAAAGGTGAAAGGAACAGTATTGGTCGAGTTGAGCAGACCAAACAAATTTACCATGCACATCAATCGATCCGGCCACTGGCATGCAAGATCTGCTCCTGCGCCCGACCGCTATATGGGGGTGTTTGGTTGGGCTGTGGCTGTTGGAAAAGCGGCTGTTGGCTGGCTGTCTGGAAAAGCGGCTATGGCTGTTGACACGTGAGTCTGTGGTTGTGCGTGTTTGGTTCGGCTGTGGCTGTTGGCTGTTGTACAAGAAATTGTCTGAAATGCCTCTACCGTTTAGGATCATCTATACCTCATTTTCTTTAAAAGCAAACATGAATAAACCAGAATATAAAAACAAAAGAGTAAAATAAAAAATATAAAGAAATATCCTAATCTAAATTGGGCCAGGGGCTCACGGGCCACCCCAGCCCCTTTCACATCGTCGCCTCCGCCCTATAGCTGTGCCGCCTCCCTTGGAATCCCCGGCGAGCCGCCGCCACAGGCGAGCCGGCCAGCCGTCGGCCGTCCTTTCCCCCTCTCTTCTGCTCGCGCCACACCCCACACCCATCCACCGACACCCATGCCGCGCGCCGCCTCGCGTCCCGCCGCTTCCCAGGGCCCGAGCTCCCGCACCCGCACCTCGCCCCCGAGCTCGGCTCGCCACCGCCGCCTCAAGCCGGTCGCCGCCGCCGGCCACCCCGGTCCCTTGCCGCTCCCTCCTCCCGTGCGGCTCACCCGTGCGCCGCGCACGTCCTCAGCCCAGCAGGGCCCAAATTGCCGCCGCCGCTGAGCCCAGCCGCCGGAGCAGCACGGCGCAGCAGGCCAAGGATCTGGAGCTCCCGGCGTCGCCACCAATCGCCATTTCCTCCCCTACCACTCCACTGACACGCTCTTCCGCGGACAACACCTACACCCCACCCACCCACCGATCTTTGCTTTCCACTCCCGGACTCCCGGTGGAGGAGGCGGCGGCGAATGCGGCTGTGGTGGTCTGCGTCTCGTCGGGGAGGGGGGAGCTGGAGATCGGGGCGGTGGAGGGAGGCGACCGGGTGGCGGCTGAGCGGCAGCGGGCAGAGGTCGGCTCCCGGGGCAGTTGGGATCGGGAGGAGCTAATGTCATTTGAGTGTAATTCCTTTGAAACCGAAGGGCAACCCTTTTTCCCTATTAAGTGAGCATTGCGGGAAGCTGCTCCCAGGTGGCTTCCCGCAGTTGCTCAATTTGCATTGCCAAGCCGAAGCCGCTGTTGGAATAATCCGGGACAAAAGCCAGCTCTTTAGGGGGTGTTTGGTTAGGCTTTTCAGCAGCTTTTCACTGAAAAAAGCTGCAGCCCAACCAAACGGCCAGCTTTTCAACAGCTTTTGCCAACGGTAGCTATGGGTTTTGTAGTGCAAATTCAGCTGTTTGGAAAAGCTGCCTTTTGCCAACTTTTTGTAATGTGCTGAAGCTTCAATACTCAGTTTCCAAAATGTTGTAGATGGTTGGATTAACCAAAAGCCATATGTTCACTTTCCCACAGCCACAACAGTTTTTCTAGATAGCCAACTAACAATAGATTTGTCAACAGCCACAGCCCAACAAAACAGGACCTTAGTTGGGGTGAGGCTTTTCTCAATAGAAAGCCCCTAAAAGCTCAACCAAACCGCCCCTATATCTCGCTCTCAACTGACAAGGCAACAAGTTGTCAAATCCACGATGGACAGGCCGCTTGCTCTTGCATGGATCACGCATAGTTGCATGTATCGATGTGACAAAATACGATAATGTTGCGTTGCGTGCGAGCACGTACACGAGTCACGTCGAGTCGTGGAGTACTGGTGCAGCGCTAGCTAGCTACTGCATGCAAGTGGCTCTAGGGCTAGTGCAAGCGCTGCTAGCTGCGTGCGCCCATGCATGAATGCAACGATGCATGCTTCAGCCGTCAGCATGCAGCTACCTCACAAAAAAGCAATCAATTCGTGCCCTCGTGCAGCAGTAGTACGTACGTCGTCCTTTGATGGATGCAACGTGCCGGCTGGTCAAACAGGGCTGTACATTCCAAATCAGACGGCTTGGCTCTAATTCCTGGTCGGTGAGAATCTAAGTCGACCAAGATAAACCGTTGGATGCACTTGGCGAGCGCGCTCTGGCTTCACCTTCCAACAAGCTAGTTTTCGACAGTGGCGGTGTCAGTTAGGGGATCAACCAGGTGGACCAAGGCCCCAAGATTTACAAGAATGGCCAGATAGGAAGATTGGCAGTAGTGAGTGGGTTGCGGGTGGGGCGGTAGCGCTGCTGGCCACGGTGCATGGTACCTAGGTGATGGCGGAGATCGATCGAGACCGTGGCAATTATTGTGATCTGTGGTTAGGAGACAATAGGATGTGTTAACTAGTAGGGCGGTTCTAATGATCTATCTCAGTTGTCTCTTAATTCATACCACCTAGTAAAAATGTTATGTGGCGTGATAATTATAGAAGAGAGAGAAAGAGGAAAGCTGTCTTTTAATCTAGATATACTGTCTCCGTCCCAGAATGTAAAGCGTATTTTATTTGGTTAAAACAATGTTTTGATCAACAATTACTCTATTAATATGTAGTTTATATAATATAAAATTAATATCATTATATTCATATTTAAAAGTACTTTCTTATTATTATAACTTTGTATCATATAAACCACATATTAATAGAGTAATTATTGATTAAAACCTTGTCTTAATCAAACAAATACACCTTACATTCTGGGACGGAGGGAGTAGCTCTTAGCAGTGTAACCGATGTAAACTAATTCTTAAGCGATCCCGTGTGGCTTACATCTATGCTACTATATAATAGAGCTATGCTACAAATAGTCTACAAGGTTAAAATAATAGTATTGATAATAAAATATAATAAATAAAAGTTTTTAAAAGATATCACTAAGATACAATTCATTAAAAATGTTATATCTAAATAATTATTTGTTATAATAAAAAATAATTTAAGATATAATTTATTAGTAGTACCTTAAGGGCACTCCCAATGCTTGGCTTTTAGCACGGTATCATAGGTAAAATGCTGAGTTGGCACTGTATTTAAAGAAGAGAGAGAGGGGAACTGTATGTTAGTAGAGATACGGCTCTTAGCTCGTTTACCTATGCAGTGTAATTAATGCTCTGATTCGGTGTGGCTTATCTCTCTATTTTTCACTCATTTCCTTCTCTCCGCAACTAGGTCACAAGGTTGAGATGCAAATATGATCCCTAAACCAATTAAATGCAATACCACTTAGATACAACAGCTAAGAGACAATGCATTGTGGTGATTGTCTCTAAAAAAATCACTGCCTATGATAATACGTCAAGAGCCAATGCATTGGGAGTGCCCTAAGAGAGGAGGCTTTGACGGAGGAGGAGGGTGAATAAAGGTTCACAGTGTTGACTTCAGCTGTCCCTAAATCTCGATGTACTCGCACATAGATTAATTCTATTTAAAGTTACGGGTTTGTCATCTTTAGGTCGCATGAGAATTACGTGTAAGCGACAAATCCCATGCACTCGCTTAATGTACTGCACCCCTTGTGCGCCGGCCGGCGTATAGTATTTACCCCTGCGTTTTCTCATGTACACGCTGATGCAGCAGCAGTGCGCGTGCATGCGTACGTACCGGCCGGCCCCTTTTGGTTGTGTGGATAGAGCAAAACCGCAACGTACCGGCCGGGTCCTGGCGCCGGTTGAATCGAAGTAGTTGCGACGTACACTGGCCGCCCGGAGCTACTAGCCAGGTTTGTACATGTAGTAGCTAGATGTTTCCGGCCATCCACACGTACTAGCATGGACGTCCACTTGGCTTTTGCCGTTTTGCTTACATCACACAAGTGCGTCAATCCATCAGATATTCAGGTACGTAGTCCTTGTTTCAACGTAAACATTTAGAAAATCCTTATATCGTCTTCGACTTGCTTGTGTTTCGTAAACCGTATTGTGTGTAGGCGACATATCCCTTGAGCTCGCTTGTACTACACCCGTACGTTCACCCTTTGGCTTGCCCACCAAATTATAATGAAACATTTCAAAGACATATGATATTGCACGGTTGAAGTATATTGTCAATCGTATGAGAAACTAGAGATCCTAAATTCAAGATTCGCCTAACCTAATATTAATAAACAGTGAGAGTAAATGTATATACTTGCGAACGATGATAGTTTAGTCGTGTAGCCTCCATACAAGAGCAAGTGAAAATGATAATAAAAGTTCGTTTGGTGGTGACATTATTGTGTATCTCGGGGATGATGTTCCAACGACTGTTTCAGATGGTTAAGAACCACATCATATTAAGTACTGAAAGTGAGATTGCATATCGTCGATGTATGTGTATATCTAGAAGAAAATTTTAGCCTACAAAATATATTGTTGAAAAATGGGTCAATTTTTTAATGCTTTGACTAGGAATATCTTTAAAATATTTAAATTAGATACATGAAACACATATTCTTAAATTAGTCTGAAAAATTAATCCCACAATATATAATTCATCCGATTTTATAAATACATTACAATAAAATTAATGATTAAAATTATATACTTATTAAAAATTGTGTCGATGTTCAAAACAGAAACTTTTAGAGAACTGGAGCAATCACGAGACCAGAGATGAGGCCTACGGTTACATCGCAACAAAGGTAAGATATTTCTTTCGTACCAATGGCTTTACTAGGCGTAATTTTTCTTGTAAAGACACATACATCTGACTTATTCGTGAACGAGAGTTTTAGTTGGACAAAAAACGTCCAGGCCGCCGTGAATGCGATTTAATTCTGCAGTACAGAACCCTATATATGCAGTAAATAGGCTTCAGCTACCACGAAACAGGCCCCTGCAACCGGACGGTCGAGATGAAAACGATTTGACGGGGCTGGCCGGCGAGTGGAGGTGATCAGGTCAGGTCAGGTAGCCCCCACAGTACGGCCAGCGCCACAGTTAGCGGCGCCTCCACATAACCGTAACCCACCATGTAGGCCATGCTACTGTTGCACGGTGACATCTCGACAACACAAATCTGCGTCGACCCGGCCATGAGCAGCCTCCGTACGCCGACATCCCATGCACATCTCGGCCCCATACCATTTACTACTCCTACTTCTTACTGCCCTCTCTCTCCCTCTCTCATGCAAACACAAAAAGAAGAAGAGAGCATGCAGCGCGTTCGTGGTACCGTTATGTATTTCCATGCGCGGACTGACAAGGACGACACGGGTCTATGGACGTGCTCTAACGTACATGCATGTGAGCAAGCTAGGATGGACGGGTCAATTCCATCAACTCCATCGCCCTGCATGCAGGGCTAGCTTTGCTTGAAAAGGCTGCACGCATGCAGCCAGCCAGCGAGCGTGACAGACATGTAGCATAGGCTACATAGCTAGTACGTACGATTGGCGACCAGCGTTCAAGTACGAGAGGCGCTACAGCGGTTTGCACTTGGGGTAATGGGGGTTGGTACTCACTTTCGGTTTTGGTTGACGCGCATGTACATGCGCGTGTGCAATAGCAGATGTTTTCCTGCTGCTGCCTGCATGCGTCAAAACACTGTCATAGAATGGCATGGTTTATAGGGCCATTTTTCGTTGTCCTTGGAATTCTTTACTGTTAAGACCACGTAAGGGCCTCTTTAGATTGAAGAATTCTCAAAACATAGAATAGAAAAAATGTAAAAATGAAATGTCATGACTTGTGGAATCCTATAGAAATAAAAATACATGAATATGCAAAACTAGCTCTTTGGATACTCCACAGGAATTTTGTAGGAATTTAAAGAGAGAGAAAGTTCATGCAAGACACAAAGGAAATTTTCCATGAGGTCCAAGCTCATGTTAGAATTCCTCCAAAATTCCTATGGATTAAGCCATTCCATAGGAATTTCGTAGGATTCCTATGATCTTATTTTTGCAATCCAAAGGGCTTCCATAGGAAAAATTCATATGGATTCAAATCCTACAAAATTCCTTTGAAAATCTTTCGATCCAAAGAGGCCCTAACGAGTCTTGAAAAACACATGACCGACGCATAAAAAGTAGCGAGAAAGTAACGATTAATGGGACATAATTATTCCTGTATGGACGTGTTTATCTGACACAAAATAAGATTAAAAAGCCAACATGACAATCTACATAAGGTCTGGTCTACTATTGACTCGTATATCATCTCCTCTTTCCTAGTTCACTATAGACTCATGATATATCTTACCTAAATTATCTATTTCTCACTCCTCCCTTAAAGGTATCAATGATTATTTGTCATGGCCTCTTGCCAATATAAACTCCTGATAAATGCAAAACCTATCTCATAAATAAGAAATCTCATAAGGGAGGCCCATAACTCCAAGTCCTGGATAGGGAGCTCTATGAGCGATTTTGGGAAGCCGTTGATGGCCCAAGTTGTTAGCTAAGTCACGCACGAGTCTTCTCTCTCGACATAGGATTAGGCTGTGCTCTATGAGACGACCACCTATTCAAAAACCATCGATGTGTCCTCATATGACCATTGTACACGGCACAATACTATTGCACCTAACCGTCGAGCTATTGACACTCCTTCTCTATTATTGTTTCTCTACGACGACAACAATAGCACCGTTCGTGGAGACCTAGCCAACGTGAGAAGCCATGGCCCCTGCCGAGGCAAACTCCAATTGAACTCGAGGCATTGCTCGCCCAGAGCAAAGAAGCGACGACTCGAGGTTCCAAGAGAAAAGGCGGCACCTCAGGATGACTACTCCGACGTTGGACTCATCGAGAAAGTGGAAGGAATCCTCAAACTGACCCCTTGCTACCGTGCCATCCATCGTATGGGAAGACGAGGAACTCCTCGAAGAAGTCCATCTCGGAGCCCGCCATGTCGTTCCAAGGAGGCCCTACGAGCTCATAACCAACTTGAGGGCGTTTGCGAATGCCAAGCTCCCCGACTTCGATACGCTTTGATATGCTCGAGGTCCTCAATCAAATGCCGTAGAGATTTCTGTCACACCGTGCCTCCAAAGACAAGTCGTGATCCCGCCGGCTCCACAACCTAAAACAGCTCTGTCCAACGTCATCAGGGCGGATCATGCGGCATCACGAGATTCTGAGTTTGTAGAACCTATGGGAGTTGTGTCTGAATGGTTCATATGTCGTAGTGCTTCCCTAGGATTTGTATGATGAACATATTGCCTAGTCTTTATTGAGTTTGGAGTTGTGCTTGAGTGTAGCAAGAAATCAAGCTTTTCGGAACATCCGGTTTTATATCCGGAACATTCGATCTAATCGGAACTTCCAATGCAGCTTTCAGATGTTCGATCAACTTTCAAGTCTGGCCATGTGTTGATTGATGAACTCGAGTTTGGTCAATTTGTCTCGTGAAAATTGTCTAAAAATCCCAGTATGTTTGGGTAGGTCTCTCAGTGGTTCTGAGATGTTGTGCTCATGGTTGAGCTTTTGTTCTGGGAATTGGAGCTTTTGTAGTTTGGGATTAATTGCAAAGTCCAAGAGTTTGGAGTTAAAGTTTTTATCATTTTGTCTTGGTAAAAAATGATAGGATGAATTGTTTGGACTAACATGGGTCAAGGAGAAAATCTTGTGCTTGCAACGCTTTGTTTGGTCTATTGTGTGCAGGTGCGAGTTGGGTGCGGCGATGGTTTGGCCATATGGACCGGTATGATAGCTTGGAGGGCTGAGATGCGGTTAAAGAAATGGCGACGACATCGTGCGGCTTAAAAGCATGTACGCGGAGGACAAGGAAGCGGTTGGAGCCAAATCGTGAAGACCAAGTTGAGTCTCGGGGGTGTTTTGGGAAAAGCGCCAAATCCACCAAGAAGCTTTTCAAAAAACCGTGGCGGAGGCGCCCGAGGAAGCGGTTTAGGGATTGCTTAGGGTGAAAGAAAAATCGGATAGTGGCTAAGCTAGCTAGATGCTTTGTGATGCGTGCTAGTTAGGTTAGGCCCATAGGGCATTAAGGCCCAAGTGGTGAGGGGGTTTGTCTCTCCCACTATAAATAGGTGTCAAGGGGGTGCTTACCTCCTTGAGCCCCTTGTTATCACTTTGTAAACCCTTTTGTAAGCTTTGTGAAAACCCTTGTTAGGGGTTGCTCAAGAGAGTTTTGGTCTAATCATAAGAGGCCTTTGAAACAGCAAGAAAAATCAACGAAAATGCAATACAAAAAGATTTTTCCCATTCTTTGTGTTCTTGAGTTATTTCCTTCATTAGCTTTTTAGATTTTCGTTTTCTTGCTTTTCTTATGAATTGATCTGTGATATGACAAGCAAGTGATGCGGAGATCACCTCCAAGCTGATCCCATCCAAGCATACCCAAGGATTCAACATTTTCTTTCTCTATTTTGAGTTTTTCCTTGAAAAAGGGCAAGAAATGGGATTTTCGTGATTAACCTTTGTAGAGGGTTTGATCCTGTGATTTGGGGCTTGGAATAGATATAAATAGGTTGTTGGGACATGTGAGATGATCTCATACTGATTTGAGATCAAGATTCCTCACGAGCTTCCTTTCCCCTCAAAATTTCCCTTTTTCTCATTTCTAAGGCTGATTCGAAAGAATTGGGTAAAGGTCTTGACCTGAGAGGTTTTTATGAAGATCAACACTTGATCTAGACTCACAAGACCTTCTCACACCTCTCTGTAAAATTTGGTTGGATTTGGTTGGTAGATTTTGAATTGGCCCAAAAATTGGATCGAAATCTCAGTTCTGGAGTAATCTGCTTGTCACACAGCTGTCACCTAGCTGTGTGACATAGCTGTCACCTAGCTGTGTCACCCAGCTGTGTCACACAGCTGTGCCACCCAGCTGTGCCACTGGGGTGAGCTACTGTTGCTGCTTCGGACGTTCATTGTTTTGGTCATAACTTTTACGTCCGAACTCGGAATTCAATGGATATTGGACTCGCTTCGAAGCTATCGACGAGCTCCACATCACCAAGGGCCTTTGGGGGCTTTTTCGCTGCATTTTCACTCTGATCATACTAGTCTTTATGTGACTGTGTATGTGAAGATTAAGTGAAAGAATTTTGAATTCGACATTCACCCCCCTCTGTTGGAAGCCACTGATCCAACAAGTGGTACCAGAGCCCGATCTCGCTTGTCTGTAAGCTTTGACCGGCTTTGCAAGCCATGGCTTCCAATTCGAGTTCCTCTTTGGATTCTTTGAGTACGTGCTCCCCTGATTTTTTGGCCGATGATATGATTCGTGAGCTTTCTCTTCGGGAGCTCGGAAAGAGGGGAGGTTCCCTTGTGATTTGTGTGGGGGATTTGATCACTTGGTTTCTGGTTGCCCTCTTGAGAATGATGAGAGGCTTGTGGCACTCTTTGAAGAGTTGGCCTCGGAGGATGATCATGATGCATGCGTGAATCTACCATTCGAGGATGATCTCTACATCAAGATGAGCAAGGTGGGCAAAGAGTTGCTTGTGAATTCCTTGTTGCTTGCTATAGGAAATGGTCTTCCTCTAAGTCCCTAGTGAAGTTTAAGAATGAAATGTTAGATGATGTCACTAGGTCTTGGATTCTTTGTATGCTGAATATCAATTGGTTAAGTCAACTTCTTCCCTCCCATGTGGTATTTGTAAGTGAAGGGGTAAAGAAAATGAAACCTTGAAAACTTCTCTAACATGCTTGAAATCTAAATTCAATCACTACAATCCAATGCTTCTATGTCATGTGACTCTTGTGTTGCCTTACATGATGAGATTGATAAGCTTAGAGTTGTGCATGATAAACTGTTGCTAAGCTTGCTTGTACTAGCATTGAGATAGGCATTAGTGAGTCCTTGACTGGTCTTGATTGTGATTCTCTTACTAGCATGCTAGATGAAAATGAGAAGTTGAACTTGTCTTTCTCCACATGTGTTGATGAGCTAAAAATTGCTAATAATAAAAATAAAAAATCTAAACTTTCTTTGTTCCACATGTGTTGAGAATCTAGAGAATGCTAGGATTGAGCTTGATCATGCTAGGAAAGTTCATGATGATTGTCTAGCTTCTTTAGATGTTTCTTCTAACCGTGTTGACCATATGCTATATCTCATGACATGATTGCATCTTCGATTTCTTGCACCTCTTGCGACTTGTTAAGAAAAGAAGTTGATGCTTTGAGGAGTGTGCGCAATGATACGAGCGCCAAGTCTTGTGACTCTTGTACCTCTTTTCACTCTGAGATTAATGATTTGAGAGTTGGACTTTCTTCTTACAATCGGAGTGTGTTCCTTGTTTTGAGTCGCTTGGTCTTGACACTCGTGCCGTTGTTTTGAGAGGTGCTTTTTGGCTAGTGCTTCTTTTGATTTTGCCCAAGGGTCGTCTAGTGGCGAAGGTGTTGTTGCTTTGGATGGGTACTCTCAAGAAAAAGTACCATTGCACCTTTGCAAGAGAGACGGGCACATCGTGGAGTTTTGTTTTCGCTGTGCCAAGTGCACAAGGCATGACCGTGTTTGGGTTAGGAACACGCATTGCCGATCTCATGGCATGTGTGCTTCTAACTCGAACACGAGTCTTTGTGGAGTCAGTGGTTCTTCTTGCTTGTCCCAAGGGACTTCTCATTGAGCGAGAGTGGTACTTCGTCCTCACAGACTTTGCCTCCTAGTAGGCCACTCTACCACTGCTCATTTGTGAGAAGGATGGGCACATTACTGATTTCTGCTTTCGACGGTTTCGAGAGAAGCATCGTTGTCGTGCGCGTGGCATTAGGGATTTTCAGCAACATCGTTCGTTGGGTGCCTCTAATGCACGTACGAAAGTTGAGCCTTTTGATGGCTCAGAGAGACGATGTGGTATTTGTTCTCGAGATTCTGTTGCTACCCATCGTGCTCAGTTGGAGTCTGTTCGCCGTTCTTTTGGAAATGTTCCTTGTTTGCCTTTCAAGATGTTCCTCCTCGATGAGACATATTTAGGGAGAGGTGTGAGGTTTCTTCTTTGCCTATTTTGCATGCTAACTGCATGCACGCTGTTCCTCCTTCCACACGAGTGTCTCAGTACTGGATTGCAAAGACTTTGCTTTCTAACCCCAGTACCGAGACACGTCGTATTGTGCCTACTGTGTAGGTGCCGGGACACGGGTTTGGAGAACATGAGCCTACTGGATCTTGATCTTCTTCCACACTTGATCAAGACATCAATAGTTCTCCAATTCCTCTTATGGCCTCAAGAGGCATGTACGACTTGGTTGCGTCTTCGCCTACTTTGTGAGCTATTCTATTATCCTCATGCCATGTTTTTCAATGTACATATTGTGGGCATGTTGTGCTTTCAAGCTGGCTCACTTTTACTCTTTGGCATGTGTTACTTATGACACATAACTTATCATTCCATGTCTTGCACTTATCCGCATATATTGTAGCATGTGTAGGGCTTCACTTACATCTTTGCCATGCTATTGATTTGAGTGTTATATGTGGATATATGTGCTCTTATCCACCTATCTTGCATGATTACTTCATGCTCACACTTACAATTGATATCATGCTTCTGCCTTTGCTCATATGCTTAATTCTTCATACAATTGGAATTACATGTTGAATGTTGTCATGTATGTTTGTTATTACAATTGGTATGTATGAGTCATACCTTGTAGCTCATTCCCATGATTGTTATGTTACATATATTCTGGGGTTTTGTAGCTATAGGGTGTGGTGGGCATAGGATATGTGGTTTGGTCACTTTTATTTTGCGATCAAGTGTGTGTTTACGAGTGTGCTTTTCTTCGACTTGTTTTTCTCCTCGTGTCTCTAGGTTGCCCCTTCTCCTCTGATATTCTATCTTTACCTTAGGATGTGCTGATGATTAGATGGTTGAGTCCTAGGGCCTTGTGTGCGGAGTTGTGAGTTTTGTTAGTTGTGAGATTCGTTGACCTAGAGATCATGCGTTGTAGGAGTGTTTCTCAGATCTGTTGTGTGTTGCCACCTTCACTTCTTACTCGTCTTCTTCTTATTGCTAGCCTTATGATGTGAGGAGAGTGAAGTGATTTCTTTTCCTCTTACAAGCTTTCCAGTCGATCTTCATTTGAGATTTCTTTTTGGGGCTGATGGGCTTGTATTCAGGGGAGTTTTTGTCGTGCTTGTACCATATTATATCATGTTGATCTTGCATCATGTATAATATATCATGGTTATAATTGGTACTATTCAAGCTTTGATTATTACCATTGATGAAATGATACTTTGATTGTTATTGCACCTTGTCATGCCATGATTCATTGTTTAGCTAGTCTTATCATGTCTTGACATGTGTGATTTCTAGCTAGACTTGTTAAGAAACTTACACTCTAAAGGTATATTGTGGATCATGTGGCAATTTTGCTTCTTAGGTTGTCCTCTCATAGCCATGCTGAATCTTGAATGCTTAGTATGTCCTTGATAATCACATGAATCTAGAATTGAACTTTCGAACATCCTTTGGTTGAACCTTGCGCGACCGTGTGTGTGTGCAGTTTATGCTTGCCATGTTTTTGCACATCACAATTACCAATTGTCTTTCAGAATTGCCCTCTATCGTACTTTAGGGGGAACACGAAATTCATTGGAAGGGGTAGGCTTGCTTATTGTTGGATTGCCCACATATTTGGGAACCGTCTTTGCTAGTCACACTTGCACCAGTGTTTTTAAGAATTGCACCTACAAGTGGTATCAACAAAATTGCAAATGTGCAAATGTGGGGTGGCTACCCTAGGTATGCTCTAGCGTTGATGTTCTTTGTAAGTCGCTAGGTCCCATTGGAAAACGTAAGAGTTCTTTTAGAGTCATGTTTATTATCATTGCTATGCTTAGTATGATAGATGAAGCTTAGTTGTTTGAGGCTCTCTAGTTGCGATTTGCCATATGTGAAATCTATACATAATTTGAATATGAATCAATTGGCTTTATCTTGTGCTAGCTCTTTACTACTTCATAAATATCTTGACATGATTTGAGTAGCACATGTGTGCATGGCTTGGTTGCAATTTTATCAATGTTGTCAATCTTGGCAATTTTTCAATTGGTATCTTTTCTTTTGGATAATTCTCAAAGCTCGCTAACAATTGAAAAATCAAAAATTCCCATTCCATTCCATGCATACATGCTTATTCTTGATATTCTATCATTGCATAGTCAAAGGGGGAGGCGTGAAGTCCCTTGATGACTATAATGCCAAAGGGGGAGAAATAGTAGTATCAATGTTATCTTGGCATGTTTTTGCAAGATAGGCATGTGTGTGCATTTTTGAACCTGATCTCAAATGGATTTTACTTTGTTCTGGAGTAGATCATAGATATATGGATTATAGAAGTGAGGGGGAGTTTCATTGACATTCTTTTGCCTTCACCTTGCATATTTGGATTCTACTCGTATTGACATTCTCTTGGCCCGATGCTTATTTTTTCCTCTTTCTTATGTCTCCTCTTACATTCTTTAAGGGGGAGCAAAGAGCGAGTTTGTTCCCTTGATGCTTATATTGCCAAAGGGGGAGAATAATGTTTGGGAAAAATAATGTTAAATCAAGAAGATGACAATTGTTGGGGAGAAGATTGAAATTATCCTTACTTGGCTTTTGGGCTCTTCTCTTTTGTTGCTTACTTGGCCATGTTCGAACTTTCCCTTTAATTTGGGCCAAGTATGATTTCTTGCAACTCGTTTGCTGTTCATCTTCAATCAACTCTATTTTCTTGACTCAATGTAATTTTAAAAGAGGGTTGTCAATATATTCATCAAGGGGGAGATTGTAGAACCTAGGGGAAGTTGTGTCTAAATGGTTCATATGTCGTAGTGCTTCCCTAGGATTTGTATGATGAACATATTGCCTAGTCTTTATTGTGTTTGGAGTTGTGCTTGAGTGTAGCAAGAAATCAAGCTTTTCGGAACATCCGGTTTTATATCCGGAACATTCGATCTAATCGGAACTTCCAATGCAGCTTTCAGATGTTCCGATCAACTTTCAAGTTTGGCCATGTGTTGATTGATGAACTCGAGTTTGGTCAATTTGTCTTGTGAAAATTGTCTAGAAATCCTAGTGTATTTGGGTAGGTGTCTCGGTGGTTCTGAGATGTTGTGCTCATGGTTGAGTTTTTGTTCTGGGAATTGGAGCTTTTGTAGTTTGGGATTAATTGCAAAGTCCAAGAGTTTGGAGTTAAAGTTTTTATCATTTTATCTTGGTAAAAAATGATAGGATGAATTGTTTGGACTAACTTGGGTCAAGGAGAAAATCTTGTGCTTGCAACGCTTTGTTTGGTCTATTGTGTGCAGGTGCGAGTTGGGTGCGGCGATGGTTCGGGCCAATGGACCGGCATGATAGCTTGGAGGGCTGAGATGCGGTCAAGGGAAGTGGCGACGACATCGTGCGGCTTAAAAGCATGTACGCGGAAGACAAGGAAGCGGTTGGAGCCAAGTCGTGAAGACCAAGTTGAGTCTCGGGGGTGTTTTGGAAAAAGCGCCAAATCCACCAAGAAGTTTTTCAAGAAACCGCGGCGGAGGCGCCCGAGGAAGCGGTTTAGGGATTGCTTAGGGTGAAAGGAAAATTGGATAGTGGCTAAGCTAGCTAGATGCTTTGTGATGCGTGCTAGTTAGGTTAGGCCCATAGGGCATTAAGGCCCAAGTGGTGAGGGGGTTCGTCTCTCCCACTATAAATAGGTGTCAAGGGGGTGCTTGCCTCCTTGAGCCCCTTGTTACCACATTGTAAACCCTTTTGTAAGCTTTGTGAAAACCCTTGTTAGGGGTTGCTCAAGAGAGCTTTGGTCTAATCATGAGAGGCCTTTGAAACAGCAAGAAAAATCAACGAAAATGCAATACAAAAAGATTTCTCCCATTCCTTTGTGTTCTTGAGTTATTTCCTTCATTAGCTTTTTGGATTTTTGTTTTCTTACTTTTCTTATGAATTGATCTGTGATATGATAAGTAAGTGATGGGGAGATCACCTCCAAGCTGATCCCATCCAAGCATACCCAAGGATTCAACTTTTTCTTTCTCTATTTTGAGTTTTCCTTAAAAAAAGGGCAAGAAATGGGATTTTCGTGATTAACCTTTGTAGAGGGTTTGATCCTGTGATTTGGGGCTTGGAATAGATATAAATAGGTTGTTGGGACATGTGAGATGATCTCATACTGATTTGAGATCAAGATTCCTCACGAGCTTCCTTTCCCCTCAAATTTCCCTTTTCTCATTTCTAAGGTTGATTCGAGAGAATTGGTAAAGGTCTTGACTTGAGAGGTTTTTATGAAGATCAGCACTTGATCTAGACTCATAAGACCTTCTCACACTTCTCTGTAAATTTCGGTTGGATTTGGTTGGGTAAATTTTGAATTGGCCCAAAAATTGGATCGAAATCTCAGTTCTGAACTAATCTGCCTGTCACATAGCTGTCACCTAGCTTGTGTGACCCAGCTGTGACACTCAGTTGTGTCACACAGCCGTGCCACTGGTGTGAGCTACTGCTGCTGCTTCGGACGTTCACTATTTTGGTCATAACTTTTGCATCCGAACTCGGAATTCAGTGATCTTGGACTCGTTTCGAAGCTATCGATGAGCTCCACATCACCAAGGACCTTTGGGGGCTTTTCTGCTACATTTCACTCTGATCATACTAGTCTTTATGTGACTGTGTATGTGAAGGTTAAGTGAAAGAATTTTGAATTCGACCTTCACCCCCCCCTCTGTCAGAAGCCACTGATCCAACAGAGTTCACGCACGGAAGAGCACCTGCACTCAACACAACCTACTTCCTACACTTACCACCTATGGTGCACGCACGGTCATGAGCGGAGCTCCGTTTGTTCAACCCACTTCTAGGAGCCAACTTACATTGGCGCACCCCAAGGCATGGCACCGCCGGCAATGAGACCGCCTCTCCTCGATGTGCCAAGACTAGAAGAAGCTTTCCGCCCTAAGGTCACATCACGAGATGCCCCAAATCACCCAAGCTGAAGTGCCCTCTAAGGAGGTCATACCTAGAATGCATACAAAAGGTCGTGGGCAGAGGATCATCGACCGCGCCGAGTCAAGAGCGGCCTCCAAGGAAGCCAAGCACTACGTCACCATGAACAGACATGCACGCACCAAAAGGACTAGGTGGCATAGTCTGAAATAGCCATGGCTTCTAGGAGGCACCAAATGACCGCTCCCACAGGTCCCGAGATCATTCACCAGGCTCGTCCTCTGGGGAGGAGAACGACACCGAGTTGAACAACATTGGCGCTGGAGGGACAGAGGCCATAGGTAAACTTGCAATCCTTTGTTGATGGAGATCCAAGAAACCGTCTTCTCCCAAAAGTTCAAGCCTCCCACTCTAAAGCAATATATCGGGGATCCAACTCCTTGCAATTCTTGGAGGTACATTCATCGACCATTCGTGCCGCCAGAGTAGGACCGATGGAGATGTGCAACCTTTTCCACCTTGTGCTAGCGAGAATGGCTCAAACTTGGTTCTTCAACCAAAGGAGAAACACCATCAATTTGTGGGAATGCCTTTAGGAAGTCTTCATCGCAAATTTCTAAGGAAATTTCATGCAAACCTCCTGTCGAACAAACTATGCATCCTCAAGCAAAAGAAAGGACAATCCCTGCGGAGTTTCTTCAAGCAATCCTCAAAGGTCCAAAGCCAAATCACCAATGCCTGAAGCAGTACGGTGATAGATGCGTGAATGCAAGGACTATTTCCTGGAGAAGTAAATCGGGCGCTCGATCAAAACCCTCCAAGAATCACGGAGGAGTTATACCGCAAACTGCAGGAGTATGCGCGAGGCCAAGGTGGCGAGACTACCAAGCTCGAGCTGCTATCACAGGCCCATGACGCTCCTTCGGGCAGAAAAGGTAGAAGCGTTTTCAAGCATAACTCTAGAAACAAGAACCACCCGTATACTCTTTAAAAAAAGTAGAAGGTCATGGCCATCGACAATATGCTCACCAAAACAACTGTAGGTTTGACGGGAATGCATGAACTCAATCTGGACCCAAAAACAGAAGAAAGGTGGTGGACCACAAAACCAGCAGTCACTAGACTAGTGAGTGTCGAACTTGGGAAGGAGGAGCCATGGGACAAGCACCATGCTTCACCAAGCCAGCTGCGGTGCAAGGGCCTCCTCCCCAAGAGTGGCCGCCCCGACACAAGTGCTTGAGAATGAACAGACTCCAGAGGCAAAGGAACTTTCCTTCCAACAGCCCAACCACATCGTCAGTGTCATATTCAGGGGCTCAGCCTTCGGGAGGAGTTCCAAGAGGAAACACAAGGGGTATGCAATAGAGGTGAAAATTTTAGGAGCATTCACTCCTATCCCGCCTCAAAAATGGGTAAGCATGACCTTCACAGAGGAATATGCTAAGGGAATATGCTTTTCGCATGATGATGCCCTCTTCGTGACTACTACGGTAGCCAAGTCAAGCTCATCAAGATCCCCGTTGATGGGGGAAGCTCCACGGATATCTCGTACCTTCGTACCCTCAAAATCTTGCTGGAACCACAAAAAGGATGCAAGGATGGTTCGCTACAAGCTTCATACCCAGAAAGGCCATACAACCACTTGGTCAAATTAAAATTTTCATGACCTTTGGGATCATGAAAAATCACCGGACAGAGATGGTGCACTTCGATGTGGTGGACATGGAGTCATACTTTAATGCAATCATGGGAAGAGTCACACTCAACCACTTTCGGGTAGCCCTGCACCAGAACTTCTTGCGCCTCAAGATTTCCGGCCTATAGGGACCTATCACGGTGTGTGGAGAGCAAACTTATGATTGCAACATTCTACATCTCTATGAGATGAAGCATGCCACCAAAGAATAACCACCAAGAGCGTGAACCTCCTCTCTGGCATCGCAGAACCCTTCTTGGCTCCAACTGAAAGATCCACACCAAAGCCTGATCCTGAAGGAGAATTAAAGGAGTTCACCTCTTCAAGAATGAAGGCACGCACATTGAAGATAGGAGTAGACCTACCAACGAAGCTTCAAGCAAGCCTCACTGCCCTCCTTAAGGAAAATTCCAATTCTTTCACCTGGTCGTCCGCTGGCATGGTTTCCCACGTGAAGCAATGCAGCATCACCTCGTTGCCAAGCCCGACAGTGCCCTGCTGAAGCAGACGCTCTGAAAATTACCCTTGGAGAAGAGTGACGTAATCAAGAAAGAAATTGAAAACTCACCAAAGCCAGTCTCATCCGAGAGATATGGCATCCCGAGTGGCTGGCCAATCCAGTCATGGTCAAAAGGCTAACGGGAAATGGTGCATGTGCATGAACCTCACCGACCTTAACAAGACATGCCCAAAAGATGACGAACCTCTTTCTCGCATCAACCAATTGGTTTACTCCACGGTCGAATGTGAAAATTTGAGTTTCTTTGATGCATATTTTGGATACCACAAGTGCACTTGGTCAAGGATGACGAGAGAAAAGAAGCTTCCTTACCCCTGTCGGCACTTTCTGCTACCTAGCATGCCTTTCGGTTTGAGGAATGCTGGAGCAACTTTCCAGCACCTTGTGAGCCTTATTCTCAAGAGCCAACTCGAAAAATGCAGAAGTGTATGTGGGCGACGCCGTCATCAAGAGCTGCCTCATAAGTACGCATCCTGAGGATCTTCAAGAAACCTTCACGAACCTCTGGAAGCACAGGGTGAATGTCAACTTAGAGAAGTGCGCCTTCAGAATTCATGGAAAAGCTCAAGTGTTTCTTGGTTTCGCAACAAGGAATCGTTGATAACCCCAAAAAATTTAATTCTATACTCGACATGGAGTCATTGTGGTCTGTCAATGATGTGCAATGCCTCGCTGGAAGGATATCAGCACTCAGGAGATCCATTTCGCGCTCAGTGGAGAAAATGCTTCACTTCTTCAAGGATCTTCATAGCCTGAAGATTTCAAGTGGACGACCGAAGTATAGGCCGCCTTTGAAGAACTCAAGGCATATTTGACCAGCCCTCTGTTGCTTACAAGCCTGAAGCCCGGAGAACCTCTACAGTTACATCTTGCTACCCACGCCAATAGTGGTCAATGCAACTTTGGTGAAGGAGGAAAGTGGCACCCAACGTCCCATCTACTATGTGAGTGCCGACTTGGCCAGAGCAAAGAGGAGATACACTCAAATAGAGAATATCACCTATGCCCTCTTCATGGCCTCAAGAAAGCTCTACTACTATTTCATGGGCCACGCCATCACCGTTCCCTCCACATCCCCCTCAACGAGATCTTTGGCAACAAAGAAGCCACAGGAAGAATAGCAAAGTGGGCCACTGAGCTTGCACTATTCTCCACCACGCTCATCGATTGAACCGCCATGTGTCAACAAGTATTGATGGATTTCATGGTAGAATGGCAAGCTCCTAGCGCTCCACCCAACGAAAAGCCCTAAAAGGCAACGCCCGACCGCCACTGGATCATGGGCTTTGACAGCTCGAAGCACCTAAATGGAGCCAGAGCTAATGTCATCTTGATAAACCCAGAAGGAAAGGCTAGAGTACGCCGCCCATCTTGGCTTCACGCCACCAACTTGGCCAAATACAAAGCACTCTTGCTAGGGCTCCCCCTTAAAGCCATGGACATTAGCTGTCTGCTCATCAAAGGAGATTCCCAACTGGTGACGAACTAAATGGAAAAATATTACCAATGCTCCCGAGGAAACCACCACAAGTCCTCGTGATTTCCAATGAAACTTCATCTTGGATGACTCCTGTGATCCAAGCCATCAAAGGAGAGATCGGTGATGAGGACACTCCGCAAGCCAAACAATGCTCACAAAGCAAAAATGTATGTCCTGCTTGACGATATCCTATACAAGAAAGGAGCGGTAGCCCTACAGAAGTGCATCTCAAGGAAGATGAAGCCAACCTCTTGCTCAAAATTCATGCTGGACTATGCGAAAACCACTCAACATCGAGATCCCCTACAGAAAAGGCATTGAGACAAGGCTTCTACTGGCCAACTATAATCCGAGACGCCATCAGCATACTCCAGAATGCGAGGCATAACAGAAAATGGAAAATTCATCCACACCTTGGTCTCAATGCTGAAGAACATCTCAATCACATGGTTGTTTGTCTAATGGGGAATGGATCTCTTGAGACCATTCCTACAGGCCAAAGGGGCTACCGACACATGGTGGTTGCAATTGATTATTTCACTAAATGGGTCAATGCCAAGCTGCTCACATTCATCACCTCAGGAACAGTGCATAAATTCTTCTAGAATAACATTCTCTACCACTTCGGTATCGCACATGACTTAACCGTAGACAAGGAACTCATTTGACATTTCATCATTCAGAAAATTCTGCGACTAACCACATTGCACTTTACCTTCGTAGCATACCCCAAGAGCAATGAGGCCGTGGTACAACCCAACAGACTCATCCTCTAAGGCCTTCATCGTCACATTGAGGACAACTCCACCAAGAAGAGAATATGAGCCCAAGATCTT
Source organism: Stipa capillata (assembly GCA_019208055.1). NCBI lineage: Eukaryota > Viridiplantae > Streptophyta > Magnoliopsida > Poales > Poaceae > Stipa > Stipa capillata. The sequence goes on from JAGXJF010005301.1 coordinate 176,877, forward strand.
GAAATCGTACTCTCGGGGATGCTCCCCACAGTTAGCCGCTCCACCGGGTCTAGCTTGGTACATGGAGCTGAAGCTGTACTCCCCACTGAAGTCGAGCATCGTTCTTTTCATGTTGAGATGCTTCGTGAAGCCACGCGCTCAATCTCACAAAAAATGAAGAACACAACCTAGCCGAAGTGGACTTCATCGAGGAGGCATGAGACCAAGCCCTCCTCAAGCATGACACATATGAGCAAGGCATCACACGCTTCTATAAAGCCAGGGTGAAGGAGCGGACATTCTCCCTAGAAGACCTGGTACTCAAGAAGGTCCTCAACCCCCAATCACAAGGCAAGCTCCATGTGAAGTAGGACGGCCCATATCGCATCTCCACTCTCGGGATTCGGAGCCTATCGCCTGTCCACAATGAAGGACAAATGCCTGGGCCAAGCTTGGAGTGGAGACAAGCTCGACACGTACACTTGAAACTCTATAAAAGCACCGTCCACGGCCTAACGCCTCTCGAGGTTTGTATCCTCCACCACAAGGAGAAGTTAATGCGCCGTCCATGGCTAGCACCTCCCGAGCCGAGACTTGTATTCTCTATCTCCAAGAGAAGTGAAAAGCACCATCCATGGCCAGCGCCTCCTAAGGCTTGTATCCTCTACTATCAGGAGAAGTGAAAATTGAGTGATTTGTGAGGTCCCATGAATCAATTCTTCTAGCCTTTGTACCTAAGATGCTAGAGAAACTGTCACGGACCCGGAATTGCATATGATTAAGGGAACGCGAAGTCGCCAAGGACCGAAGGACTCGTCAGCAAGGTGGCACGGTACCTGCGCCGTACACACCAAGGTAGAGCGATCCGACACCCGCCACCTGCGAGCCGGCCGGAAGCGACCACTCTTCCCAAAGCCACATACGATTCCGTAATCCGGTGAGGAGTCAGAGTCGTTCCCGAATCCTACCACGACAAACAAGGTCGGAGGAGCCCGGCAGTTCTACCCACACCCTAACCTAGCCCGGAGGCTAGTGGGTCGCTCGAAAGCCCGGTAGAACGCCCACACCCTGCCTGGCCGGCACAGCATCTCAGCCAGCGGGTCACTCAACCAACACCTGCTCGACTTAGTAGAACAAGGTACGGCTTCGACTCTTCACGGCATACCCAAAACGCTTCATATCATACACGCATTGCGTAAGGGCAGCCTGGATTAACAACTCGGATATCATCACAAAGCACTACATTACGAAATTACTAATAACAGTCCCCGATGGGACGATATATTACATCAGACGGTAATTCCGAAAGCATATCCGAGTACGGAGAAGTTTAACAACAGCGGAAGCAAAAGGAGTAAGACCCACAGCGACACCATGTCTGCTGACCAAAAGCTACACCTATCCCATGCATCGAACGCAACCGAGGAAACCAGACACGTCAAACGTCGTCGAAAAACTCTTCGACCACCGGCTCACCTGCAAGCTCCAGGAATAACCTGGGTGAGTACGAATGTACTCGCAAGACTTATCCGTGCTTGATTAAATGTCCTACTCATACTAGTACAACACAATTAAACATGAATGCTTCTCAGAGTAACAATATACAACTTAAGAACATAACAGTAATAAAGTGAAGTAAGGGCATACTAAATGACAGACTAACTCAGGCACAAACATACCACAATCAAGTTACCACGAGATCACGTCACCAAATCCGAATTCATTGGGCAACCCATGAGTCCAATCCAAACCAATCCATTAAACCTTCTCCAATCCGATTAGGGCAGCCCCTAAATCCAAATCCAATTGATCCAATCCTCAACAAGTTCATTTTAATCTCTCGAACCACTACCGACAACTCAACCCCTGCAGGCATAGTGAGTGCATAACAGTTTGGAGGTAGCGAGCCTCCAAAGTGCATGCCTACCCCCAACTATCCTCAGTGTTGGTTCTCGCTAGCGTCCACGTGTGATAAGGGATGGTGACACGCTGAAGATAGGGTTGGTGTGGCGACTAAATCTCTACTTACACCCGCGTCGCCATCAAACTACGATGAACACCAACCGTACCCATTGTGCACGCCCTCGGCTCTCACAACTCACTTAACCATTTAGTTGAAGAGCCATCAGATGTTCTCGACGCAAGACACATCCTACACATGCTAGTGTACGCAACTTTGCGACAATTCACAGATAAAACATTCATACACATAGCACATATAACAAGGGCATACACAAGAGTACGGAAGGTAAGGATGCAACAAGCTCTGCTTGCCTGATTCTGGTTGTTCCTGTTCTTGCGAAGGGTCGTAAGCCGGGTGGTCTCCTTCTTCGTATTCTAGTGCAAGCAAATGGATGTCGAATATAAGAGATCATGCAATCCACGAATCCAACATGTATGCATGGAGATGAATGCAAAGATGGTATTGCTTAACAATATATCGGTATTAGGGTTGATTGGTTGTCCTAAGCTATATGCATGCTCAGATTCATGCGATTACGAACTAGGGTTTTAGAGGTAATCACTTATGGTGAAGTGGCAATGAACATGCATGTTAATAATTGCTTAATATTCTGAACTAATTGACTAGCGCAACTGAAATCAATTGAATCGAAGTTACGATCAATTAGTTATGCACTTGTTGAGTTAGGGTTTACGGGGTTCGACGAATAAAGGAGCTAATACCTAAGACCTATCATGCATGTATTCTTACTGGGATTTCAGTGGTTACATATCGTAGTATATCTCACAAGGATTCCAGAAAGGTATAATTTGTCGAGATCGGAGTTATGATGATGAAACTAGGGTTTACGGATCCTCGACACTAACTAATCTTCTACCCCAGATAATATACTGTGCATGTACCCAAACTTAATTTTTGTTTCAGCCATCTTGTAGAGTTTTTCATGAGGTTTCCAAATATATAAAAATCTTCAAATTTGGCTTTACGGTTAAAAAGTTATGAATATTGGAAGTTCTATACAATTTCTGCCCTAAAATTTCGAAAACCTAAATGCTATCTGTACCCGAACTCTACCCCGCTCCTTTCTCAATTCTTACGCGCACCCGGACCGATTTCCCCCCGAAAACTCAACACATAACCCGACCCCACTGCCTACTGGACCCTACCCGAGCACGCGTGGCCCAATCAGAGGAGGCCACGCGGCTCCACCTCTCTTCCTCACTCCTCTCTTCTCTCTCTCTCACGGGACCGAGGCCGACGGCGGTTGTAGGCGGCGGCGCGCGGCCGGAGAGCTCGCCGGACCTGGCTTGGAGCCACGGCTGAGCTCGGGGAGTAGGGCAGAAAGGTCCGGGGCTCACCGCGAGGCTGATGCGCAACAACAGGGAGACGGAGGAGGTTGGAGGCGCGCTGGCGATGGGGAGCAGTGGCGGAGGTACTCCGGTGACCGGCGTCGAGGGGCTCCGAGGCTGGATCTGCAAAAGGGAAGAGGCGGGATGAGTTGGGGATGGAGGGGATGAACTCGGGAAGAGGAGAAGGGAGGCGGGGGTGCACTGTAACGGCTGCTTGGGCTCGCCGGCGAGGCAACCGGAGATGGGGAAGACAACCGCGGCAAGGGGGGATTTCGGCGCGGTCCTGGGAAATAGAGGAGGGGGAAAAGATCAGTGGGGGATAGGGAGCTTGGCAGTGGGGAAAATTGGGCAAGGGGCTCGCCAGAGCGGCGAGGATTCCTCACCGGAGCTGCGGACCGGCGCTGGAGGAGGTGACCGCGGCGAGGGAGCTAGGGTTTTGGACAGGGGAGCGAGAGGGGAGAAGGGAGGCTGTCGGAACGGGGTTAAATAGGGCGGCGAGCTGGTCGGGAGTTCGGACAGGGGCGGGAGGCACCGCCCATGGCGGCAAACCGGCGCCGGAGACGTGGCTGTTGCGGCCTGACGCGTGGGCCCGCGGCGACAGGAGGAGCGGGTAGAGGCGCATAGGTCCCGGGGCCGCTTCCCTGTGGGGAAGACGGAAAGGAGGAGGAGGGAAGGCGCGCGCGGGAGGGTCGGGCTGCGCGCGGGAGAAGCGGGCCGGCCGAACGGGCTGTCGGCCCAGGTAGGTTAGGGTTTTTCTTTTTCCTTTTTCTTTTTTTTCTATTTTCCAGAAGCATTCCCCTCGACATTTTATGTACCAAATCAGCTCCAATTAATCTGAAATTTTTACAGAAGCTTCATAATATTATTTGGGAGCTGCTGGGGGAGTTTGAATCAATTTGGGGAAGATTTGAATGGGTGTCCAGTTCAAATTGGAATTAGGGTTCGAATTAGGGTTTACACTGCGACTAGGATTTAAATTTTTCCCAAAATTCATGAAAATTGACAAGGGGCTAGGGTTTTCACTTTCCAAGCTATTTGTGAAGTTTGGGGAGGTTTGGACTCATTAAAGTTGTTCTATCGACGAACCCTAATTTTGGCACCGTTAGGGTTTTAGGGTTAGGGACGGAGATTCTTTGAAGGGTTCGATGATTTCCACCACCCTTAACGACGATTTTGTTACTTCGAATACTTCAAATAAATTGATTGGTGTTTGTATGAATTTCCACCGAGGATGAGATATTAACATATTCTATAAATTTACAGTTATACCCTTTTCGCGTTTAAATGAGGTAGTGCGGGGTGATGCCATGTATGCATGAATGCTTAATCGTTAAGTTTGGGGATTACAAAACCTACCCCCCTTAAAAAGATCTCGACCCGAGATCGCTAACGGTCGACAAACAAGGTTGGGAATTCGCTCTTGAGCCATTCTTCGCGCTCCCAGGTGGCTTCATCTTCAGTGTGGTTGCTCCACTGGACTTTGAAGAATTTGATAGTGCGACTTCGAGTCTTGCGTTCCATCTCATCAAGGATGCACACCGGATGTTCTCGGTAAGAGAGGTCTTCATGCAGCACTTCGATTACAGGATTAGTCTTCATCTCAGGAACTCGATGGCAAGCTTTCAACTGGGATACATGGAAGACATCGTGCATCCGAGATAGCTCCGGAGGTAATTCCAACTGGTATGCCACGGTTCCTCTTTTGGCTAGGATGCGATAAGGTCCAATATAACGAGGAGCTAGCTTTCCTTTCATTGCAAAGCGGCGGACACCTTTGAATGGGGTGACCTTGAGATACACACTGTCTCCAACTTGAAAGGTAACTTCTCGTCGCTGAAGATCGGCATAGCTTTTCTGCCTGGATTGAGCTTCACGAAGACGTTCACGGATGAGTTGGACTAAGTCTTCTGCTTCTTCGATTGGGTTAGGCCCAAAGAATTGCCTCTCTCCGGTCTCGGACCAATTCAATGGAGTCCTACACTTCCTTCCGTAAAGTACTTCAAAGGGTGCCATACCGAGACTGGATTGATAACTATTGTTATAAGCAAACTCTGCATATGGCAAGCAATCTTCCCAATTGGAACCCAGCGTGAGCGCACACGATCTCAACATGTCTTCAAGGATCTGATTTGTCCGTTCAACTTGACCACTGGTTTGAGGATGAAAAGCAGTACTGAAGGATAGGGAAGTTCCCATAGACTCGTGTAAGCACTTCCAAAATCTGCTGGTGAATTGAGTGCCTCGATCTGAAATGATTCTCTTGGGAACGCCATGGAGACACACGATTCGAGAGATGTACAATCTTGCTAGCTGACTTACCTTGTGGGTTGTCTTCACAGGGATGAAGTGAGCGACCTTGGATAGACGGTCTACGATTACCCATATTGCATCGTTGCCCTTCGGGGATCTCGGCAGACCTACTACAAAATCCATACCAATCTCTTCCCATTTCCACTCGGGAATAGGGAGTGGCTGAAGTAGGCCTGCTGGTCTCTGGTGTTCGGCCTTCACACGGCGACAGACATCACACTCAGCAACATATTGGGCAATCTCCCGCTTCATTCGGGTCCACCAGAATTGGCGACGTAGCTCTTGGTACATCTTGGTACTGCCTGGATGGATGGCTAATGGGGAGTTGTGTGCTTCATGGAGGATTAGGTCCTTCAGTTGCTTATCCTTGGGTACCACAAGTCGTTTTCCAAACCATAATACTCCATCCTTATCTTCCGTGAAACAGGTTGCGGTACCGGCCTTCATCTTTTCCCTGATCTTCTGCATTCCGGCATTCTGAGCTTGAGCCGCCCTAATCTGATCTTCTAAGGATGGCTTCACCTCAAGAGTGGCGAGGGTTCCTTGTTCAACCATTTCCAGGTTCAGCCGCTGGAACTCTTCGTGGAGAGGGTGGTTGTTGTTCCTTGACCATGGTGCTGTTGCAGTAAGCTTTCCGACTAAGGGCATCGGCAACAACGTTAGCTTTGCCAGGGGTATAATTCAAACCCAGATCATAATCCTTAATGAGTTCGAGCCATCTTCTTTGGCGAAGGTTTAGATCTGGTTGGGTGAATAGGTACTTCAAGCTCTTATGATCTGAATAAACTTCGCAACGATTACCGATAAGGTAATGTCGCCATATCTTGAGAGCGTGAACCACGGCTGCCAACTCTAGGTCATGAGTGGGGTAATTAGCTTCGTGGGGCCTCAACTGGCGCGAGGCGTAAGCCACCACGCGGCCTTCTTGCATGAGAACACAGCCCAATCCATTTCGGGAAGCATCACAGTAAACCTCGAAATCCTTATTAACGTCTGGAAGAACAAGCACTGGGGCTGAGGTCAACCTTTCCTTGAGTTCTTGAAAACTCTTTTCACACTTGTCAGACCATATAAACTTGGTTTCTTTCTTCAGCAATTCTGTCATCGGCTTGGCTATGGAAGAGAATCCTTCAATGAACCGACGGTAGTATCCTGCTAGTCCAAGGAAGCTTCGGATTTGGGTAACCGATTTGGGTTGCTTCCACTCTTGTACCGCTTGCACTTTGCTTGGGTCTACCGCGACACCTGCGGCTGAGATCACATGGCCCAAGAACTCCACTTGTTGTTTCCAAAACTCGCACTTGGAGAACTTGGCATACAGACGATGTTCACGAAGCTTGTCGAGCACCCTTCTCAGATGGTCTTCATGTTCTAATTCAGACTTGGAATAGATGAGGATGTCGTCGATAAAGACGACAACAAACTGATCCAGGAACTCCATGAAGACTGAGTTCATGAGTTGTGTAAAAGTGGAAGGGGCATTGGTTAGTCCGAAGGACATGACTGTGTACTCATATAATCCGTATCGGGTAGTGAAGGCTGTCTTGGGAATGTCTTCGGATCTGATCTTTATCTGGTGGTAACCCAATCTGAGGTCGATTTTGGAGAAGACACAGGCTCCGGTCAACTGATCGAATAGATCATCAATCCTAGGAAGAGGGCATTTGTTCTTCACCGTAAGTTCATTCAGTGGACGATAGTCCACGACCATCCTTAAGCTTGAATCTTTCTTTTTCACGAACATGGCTGGACAACCCCACGGCGATGAACTAGGTCGGATAAAACCCTTTTCCTCAAGCTCCTGGAGCTGCTTCTTCATTTCCAATAATTCCTTCGGGGATATCCGGTAAGGTCGCCTTGACACCGGAGCAGTTCCAGGTGGAAGTTCGATAACGAACTCCACGGCACGGTCAGGGGGCATACCCGGCAACTCTTCGGGGAATACATCTGGGTATTCACACACTACTGGGACAAGCTCGATGCCTTGGTCCTGGTCACTATTCAGAGCGAAAAGGCACCCGGATGGGGACGAGGATACAAATCTCACTTCTTTGCCGGAGTCCGCGGTAAGGGATACTGATCTTTTGGCGCAATCTATCTTGGCTTGGTGTTGGGCCAACCAGTTCATACCCAGAATAACATCTAGCCCTGCGGACCCCAAAACTACCATGTTTGCCAAAAACGTTTCTCCGCCAATTTCTACTTTAACACCCTCACAAACCAGCTCGGTTTTCATCTCCGAGCCGGGGGTGGCAATAACAAGAGGAGAATGCAGTACTGATGAAGGAATATGGTTGTCATGTGCAAACTTGCTTGATATGAATGAATGGGATGCTCCAGAATCAAAAAGAACTGTAGCAGGAGTTGAGTTCACCGAGAGCGTACCCAGCACCACTTCGGGTGCGTCCTGTGCTTCCTCCGCCGTGACGTGGTTGACTCGGCCACGGCCGGGGGCTTGAGATTTGGTTGGAGCTGATCCTTTAGCTTGCTGACCTCCTCTTGGCTGCCCTTGCTGCAGGTTGGGGGCATAGGTGTTTCCTGTGCGTGGAAGACTGCAGCGGTTGGCAAAATGTCCCAGGTTTCCGCAGTTGTAGCATCGCACCTTGCTTAGGTCAGGCATGGGTCGCTGCTGTCCTCCTTGATGGTGAGGTTGAGCTGCTGGCTGTTGAGGGCGCGGCGGATATCCCTGAGGCCTGTGGGGATACTGTGCTGTAGGGCGGGATGGCGGCTGCTGCCATACCCGCGGCCTTTGGGAGCTGCTAGCAACAGACCGCTGCGCCTCTCTCTCTCGCTTACGGTCCTGCTGAAGGACAGACTCCTTCGCTTCAATCTCGATGGCCTTATCTACCAAATGCTGGAAATCCTGCACATCGGCGATAGCTAGCTTGGCCTGCAATTCATTGTTCAGCTTGCGCTTGAATTTCTCCACCCTGTCCTCATCGGTGGAGACTTCTCGCGGCACATAACGGGATAGGTGGTTGAATTCGTGGAGGAACTCTAACACTGACTTTCTGCCCTGTCGGAGATTGTAGAACTCTTCCTTCTTTAAATTCATGACGCCCTTGGGGATATGGGAAGCACGAAAGCCGGTTCGGAACTCGGCCCACGTGACTACATGACCAGGAGCTTGGATGGCCAAGAAGTTCTGCCACCAGTTTGCTGCAGCGCCTTCCAGGTAGTGGGTGGCGAAGTTAACCTTATCTGCTTCGGCGCACTGTGCCAGTTGGAGTTTTCTTTCAATCGTGCAGATCCAGTCATCCGCGTCCATAGGGTCGTCGGATCGATTGAAGGTGGGCGGCTGCGTTCGCTGGAACTCCGCTAGGCCACCTCGAGCCTGTCCACCACCGGCGCCTTGATTACGCGCCAGCTGTTCGAGGATTCTGTTCTGGGTCATCAGCAGATCTGCAATGCTTGGCTGCTGGGGAGGGGGTGGCACCTCTTCTTCCTCACGGTCACGGCGTCCACGTGCAGCTCCACGGGTTCCGGTAGCCATGCTGCTGAAATCATAAGACACCGGATGAGATGAAGGAAGCTAGAAAGTTGGAAACTCAAGGGTCTATCCATAAGGGTATAACAAGGCATCCAAGGATATGGCACATAACTTCAGACATACTTCCTCAAGACAAGGGCACCAACAAGGGCAAGGAAAGTTAGGGTTAACACTCGAATTCATTAATATAATCGCCGGAGTTCATACATGGGGCTGCGGTTTAAATCACCCTTATGGTGAAATAAACGTATACGAAATACCAAAATTGCAGCCACAAGTACCCAATTACATGCCTCTCCAAAGATAACTTAGACCTAGGGTTTGGTTCAGTTTACAATCCATAAGAAGGTCTTTAACAACTTGCCACTCGAATCCAATCGGCACTACGACGACTAACTTCTACGAATGGGTACTTCGAATCGTATCCTTCGACCACTCAGCCTACTCTTCGTCAGTTGGCGGGTTGCTGGTGGTGTACCAAACACGCTCCTCGGGGTCCTCTTCCTCTTCTTCTCTTGCAGCAGCTTCATTGGTGGGAACTGAAGCGGCTGGTGTGGAGGTATCTTCTTGTGAGGGCCTTGGAGTGAAGAGCCGAAGGTACTGTCGGGAGGTCATCCTTTTACGTGGCTTGACTCCGGAACTCTGAGGTTGAGTTGCCTCACCAGGTGGAGTTGGGGTCGGCTCTTGTACTGGAACAAAGGGGCTCTCGCCGCAAGACTCATCTTCATTTGCTACATGATACCTTCGACGCAACTCATAGCGAAGCTTGCGGTTAACTCTTGTTAGTCGTTCCACCTCTTGAGTAGCATTTCCGTAGTCCCGATACAACCTATCGTGCATTACTTCTGCAGAGACAATGTGATTGGCCGTCTCCATCTCAGTCTCATCCTCTTCTTCGTCGTCACTTGGTGCTGGTACCGAAATGCTGGCGCCTCCATCGGTAACCTGGGGAATAAGACGGAAGGGGGAAAATAGGAAGATCTCATCGAAGTGATGTCGTAGGTGGAGAACTGCTTTTCTTGAGGCTTCCAGTCGGGCATCCGCATCACTTGGTCTGGGTGCTGTAAAGGTCTGATCCAGATCCGAAACTCTCACTGTGACCCATCCCATCCAAAAATGAGTCTTCCCGTGAATTTTGTAGGTCTTGGCATGGAAGGCAGGGAGGTCCTCCTGGGGCACGCCAAGGTATTCCATCATTCTCCATAACAGGGTAGCCCATCCTCCTAGTTGATGTGGGTCGGTCACAATGTTATACACCATCCTATACAAGTTTAGAGTTAGAGAGGATAAAGTTAGCCACACAAAGAAAACAAATGCAATAGAGGAGAATTTCAGAACTAAGAGCGATGAGGGTAAGGAATAAAAGCAATCTACTTATTAATTTTCAACATAGGGTTTACTTTTTAAATAGTTTTGCTGGCCCGTCGACGAGGCGCAGCGGAAGCTCCTATCTAACGACCACCTGCAATTGGCTTCCTACGGTCAGCTCGGCTCTGATACCAAGCTGTCACGGACCCGGAATTGCATATGATTAAGGGAACGCGAAGTCGCCAAGGACCGAAGGACTCGTCAGCCCGGTGGCACGGTACCTGCGCCGTACACACCAAGGTAGAGCGATCCGACACCCGCCACCTGCGAGCCGGCCGGAAGCGACCACTCTTCCCAAAGCCACATACGATTCCGTAATCCGGTGAGGAGTCAGAGTCGTTCCCGAATCCTACCACGACAAACAAGGTCGGAGGAGCCCGGCAGTTCTACCCACACCCTAACCTAGCCCGGAGGCTAGTGGGTCGCTCGAAAGCCCGGTAGAACGCCCACACCCTGCCTGGCCGGCACAGCATCTCAGCCAGCGGGTCACTCAACCAACACCTGCTCGACTTAGTAGAACAAGGTACGGCTTCGACTCTTCACGGCATACCCAAAACGCTTCATATCATACACGCATTGCGTAAGGGCAGCCTGGATTAACAACTCGGATATCATCACAAAGCACTACATTACGAAATTACTAATAACAGTCCCCGATGGGACGATATATTACATCAGACGGTAATTCCGAAAGCATATCCGAGTACGGAGAAGTTTAACAACAGCGGAAGCAAAAGGAGTAAGACCCACAGCGACACCATGTCTGCTGACCAAAAGCTACACCTATCCCATGCATCGAACGCAACCGAGGAAACCAGACACGTCAAACGTCGTCGAAAAACTCTTCGACCACCGGCTCACCTGCAAGCTCCAGGAGTAACCTGGGTGAGTACGAATGTACTCGCAAGACTTATCCGTGCTTGATTAAATGTCCTACTCATACTAGTACAACACAATTAAACATGAATGCTTCTCAGAGTAACAATATACAACTTAAGAACATAACAGTAATAAAGTGAAGTAAGGGACATACTAAATGACAGACTAACTCAGGCACAAACATACCACAATCAAGTTACCACGAGATCACGTCACCAAATCCGAATTCATTGGGCAACCCATGAGTCCAATCCAAACCAATCCATTAAACCTTCTCCAATCCGATTAGGGCAGCCCCTAAATCCAAATCCAATTGATCCAATCCTCAACAAGTTCATTTTAATCTCTCGAACCACTACCGACAACTCAACCCCTGCAGGCATAGTGAGTGCATAACAGTTTGGAGGTAGCGAGCCTCCAAAGTGCATGCCTACCCCCAACTATCCTCAGTGTTGGTTCTCGCTAGCGTCCACGTGTGATAAGGGATGGTGACACGCTGAAGATAGGGTTGGTGTGGCGACTAAATCTCTACTTACTCCCGCGTCGCCATCAAACTACGATGAACACCAACCGTACCCATTGTGCACGCCCTCGGCTCTCGCAACTCACTTAACCATTTAGTTGAAGAGCCATCAGATGTTCTCGACGTAAGACACATCCTACACATGCTAGTGTACGCAACTTGCGACAATTCACAGATAAACATTCATACACATAGCACATATAACAAGGGCATACACAAGAGTACGGAAGGTAAAGATGCAACAAGCTCTGCTTGCCTGATTCTGGTTGTTCCTGTTCTTGCGAAGGGTCGTAAGCCGGGTGGTCTCCTTCTTCGTATTCTAGTGCAAGCAAATGGATGTCGAATATAAGAGATCATGCAATCCACGAATCCAACATGTATGCATGGAGATGAATGCAAAGATGGTATTGCTTAACAATATATCGGTATTAGGGTTGATTGGTTGTCCTAAGCTATATGCATGCTCAGATTCATGCGATTACGAACTAGGGTTTTAGAGGTAATCACTTATGGTGAAGTGGCAATGAACATGCATGTTAATAATTGCTTAATATTCTGAACTAATTGACTAGCGCAACTGAAATCAATTGAATCGAAGTTACGATCAATTAGTTATGCACTTGTTGAGTTAGGGTTTACGGGGTTCGACGAATAAAGGAGCTAATACCTAAGACCTATCATGCATGTATTCTTACTGGGATTTCAGTGGTTACATATCGTAGTATATCTCACAAGGATTCCAGAAAGGTATAATTTGTCGAGATCGGAGTTATGATGATGAAACTAGGGTTTACGGATCCTCGACACTAACTAATCTTCTACCCCAGATAATATACTGTGCATGTACCCAAACTTAATTTTTGTTTCAGCCATCTTGTAGAGTTTTTCATGAGGTTTCCAAATATATAAAAATCTTCAAATTTGGCTTTACGGTTAAAAAGTTATGAATATTGGAAGTTCTATACAATTTCTGCCCTAAAATTTCGAAAACCTAAATGCTATCTGTACCCGAACTCTACCCCGCTCCTTTCTCAATTCTTACGCGCACCCGGACCGATTTCCCCCCGAAAACTCAACACATAACCCGACCCCACTGCCTACTGGACCCTACCCGAGCACGCGTGGCCCAATCAGAGGAGGCCACGCGGCTCCACCTCTCTTCCTCACTCCTCTCTTCTCTCTCTCTCACGGGACCGAGGCCGACGGCGGTTGTAGGCGGCGGCGCGCGGCCGGAGAGCTCGCCGGACCTGGCTTGGAGCCACGGCTGAGCTCGGGGAGTAGGGCAGAAAGGTCCGGGGCTCACCGCGAGGCTGATGCGCAACAACAGGGAGACGGAGGAGGTTGGAGGCGCGCTGGCGATGGGGAGCAGTGGCGGAGGTACTCCGGTGACCGGCGTCGAGGGGCTCCGAGGCTGGATCTGCAAAAGGGAAGAGGCGGGATGAGTTGGGGATGGAGGGGATGAACTCGGGAAGAGGAGAAGGGAGGCGGGGGTGCACTGTAACGGCTGCTTGGGCTCGCCGGCGAGGCAACCGGAGATGGGGAAGACAACCGCGGCAAGGGGGGGATTTCGGCGCGGTCCTGGGAAATAGAGGAGGGGGAAAAGATCAGTGGGGGATAGGGAGCTTGGCAGTGGGGAAAATTGGGCAAGGGGCTCGCCAGAGCGGCGAGGATTCCTCACCGGAGCTGCGGACCGGCGCTGGAGGAGGTGACCGCGGCGAGGGAGCTAGGGTTTTGGACAGGGGAGCGAGAGGGGAGAAGGGAGGCTGTCGGAACGGGGTTAAATAGGGCGGCGAGCTGGTCGGGAGTTCGGACAGGGGCGGGAGGCACCGCCCATGGCGGCAAACCGGCGCCGGAGACGTGGCTGTTGCGGCCTGACGCGTGGGCCCGCGGCGACAGGAGGAGCGGGTAGAGGCGCATAGGTCCCGGGGCCGCTTCCCTGTGGGGAAGACGGAAAGGAGGAGGAGGGAAGGCGCGCGCGGGAGGGTCGGGCTGCGCGCGGGAGAAGCGGGCCGGCCGAACGGGCTGTCGGCCCAGGTAGGTTAGGGTTTTTCTTTTTCCTTTTTCTTTTTTTTCTATTTTCCAGAAGCATTCCCCTCGACATTTTATGTACCAAATCAGCTCCAATTAATCTGAAATTTTTACAGAAGCTTCATAATATTATTTGGGAGCTGCTGGGGGAGTTTGAATCAATTTGGGGAAGATTTGAATGGGTGTCCAGTTCAAATTGGAATTAGGGTTCGAATTAGGGTTTACACTGCGACTAGGATTTAAATTTTTCCCAAAATTCATGAAAATTGACAAGGGGCTAGGGTTTTCACTTTCCAAGCTATTTGTGAAGTTTGGGGAGGTTTGGACTCATTAAAGTTGTTCTATCGACGAACCCTAATTTTGGCACCGTTAGGGTTTTAGGGTTAGGGACGGAGATTCTTTGAAGGGTTCGATGATTTCCACCACCCTTAACGACGATTTTGTTACTTCGAATACTTCAAATAAATTGATTGGTGTTTGTATGAATTTCCACCGAGGATGAGATATTAACATATTCTATAAATTTACAGTTATACCCTTTTCGCGTTTAAATGAGGTAGTGCGGGGTGATGCCATGTATGCATGAATGCTTAATCGTTAAGTTTGGGGATTACAGAAACTGTACGCCATCAGGGCCCGCATTTTTCTTTCCTCCACACAGAAGATTTACTTGAACCTCATGAGTCGTTTCACCTCCTTCGCATCAGAGAAAAGAAGGATTGCATCATGAGGTAGCGAACCATGAGTATTTATATTGTATTCCTCTTTTTAAGAAAAGTGTGCCATCATCGCAGTGTCGCCTGAGACCTCCTCACTCGAATAGCACAAACGATGCAACCAAGATGCCAAGAAAAGTCCTAAAGCAGAGCATGTTGCAGCTCTCTACGACGGTCGACACACCTTTGACCTAGGGTGTTCGATGACTATCGAGGAACTCCCTTAGTACAAGGGCTCCATTGGACTAGTCATCCATGGCCCTAGGTACTAGCCAAGTCATGCCAGTGGTGAAAATGTCTTAAAGCAGAGCACACCCTAGCTATCTAAGGTGGCCGACATGCGTTTGACCCAGGCTGCTAGGTGACTAGCCACGGAAGATTTGTCTTCCTTCAAGGTGGCAAACAGGTCGGGTTCGGCGCGGTAGAACTCTCCCGAACCCGTGCCCGAACCTGTCAGCCTACCTATCACCCGCCCGCAAAAAATCCCCACGGGGGACAATCTATACCCATACCTGAACACGCTGGATACCCGGGTATCCATGGAGACAGCATTTAGCAGGATTTTAAAGACAAATACAACAAGCACCAGCAAACCAATGAATAAAAAAAATCATCACAGATTTACGGTATCACAGGTAGCAGTAAAATAAACTAAAAAACATCAACGGTTCAACATAAGTACACAACTACACAAGTAATTAATCCGTAGACATCATAACTACATAATTCCCATATCATTTTCCATCACAGGCAGCAAAATACTCAGTTTTGTAATAGGGAATCACATCAAGAAACAAAAGTATCACATAAATAGAACATATCCAACATACTTAGTCTTGTCCATAGGACTATAGGAAATTATCGCAACAATAAATGGTCTTCAATGCCACAAGTCAACACAAGACTTTCTTTGAACATGCTTCAGTTTTAAACATGAATCAACACTTGACTTTCTTTGATATATCAGTCAACATACTCCATGATTAATTATATGTCAAGCAACACAAGAACTATATTCCATGATTGATATTTGAGTAATGACAGAAATCTGAATCAAAGAAACTGAGAAATGGAAGGAATCAAGGAAACCTCACCGGCCGGTGCTGCTATCGATTCACTGCTGCTTGGCGTTGTTCCTCGTCTGCCACGCCCAATTCCGCTCCTCCGTTGCTCGCCGGTCGGTGTTGCTCCTGTACTGCGCGTCTGCCCACGGCCCGCTCTCGCTCCGCTCCTCCGCTGCTCACCATCGCCGACCGGCCCAGCAAGGGCACTTTGGCTTGCGGTCACTAGCCGCCCGCCATGCCCAGGTGGATGCGGAGGTCGCCACCTCGAGGCGTGGGGTGGATTGCCCTCCATGGTCGCCGTGCCGCTTCGCCGGTGGTGGTGGACTGCCGGTTGGTCAGTGGCGGCCTGCAGGATTAGAGAAGGTAGCTGGCCGGCTGAGGGATTGGAGAAGACGCCGGCGGGATTTGAATGGGGGCGGAGCGCTGGAGGGATTGGAATGGGGGGCGGAGGCCGGCGGATAGAAATTAGAGGAGGAGGAGGTGCCGGTGACCGGCGGGAGTTGAATGAAGGTGGCTAGCGGGATTGGAATGGGGGCGGAGGCCGGTGGGATTCGAACAGGTGACCGGCGGGATAGAGGCGGGTGGCGGCCGGTGGGATCGGGGCGGCTGGCGGCCGGCGGGATCGGGTAGAAGGGAAGGGGAATGGGGGATCGGGGCGGGTGGTGGCTGGAAGGCATGAGAGGTTACCAGGTTAAGGAAACTAGGGTTTAGATATTAATTTTTTTATTTTCTATATGGCCTACACGTCAATGACTATTTTTCGAGTACCCATGGATATCCATGGAGCTATATTTGACTCCATACCCGACCCGTGAGTTCACAGGTATCCGCCCGTGAGGATCCATGGGTCTAGTTTGCCCTCCATACCCGAACTTCATGGGTATATTACCTGCGGGTACCTGGATCTGTGGATAAAATTGCCAAGTTGAGTCTTCCTAAGTATAAGGGTTCCACTAGATTAGTCATCCATAGCCCTATGCGCCAAGCCGAGTCATGCTCACGGTGAAAAAGCCCAAAATTCTTGCTTAGGAGGTCGACATGCCATTGACCCAAGGTCCTCAGTGACTACCTAGGGAAGATTCCTCTAGCTAGGTATAAGGGTTCCATGACTCGTCATCATGACCGTAGGCTTAGGCCAAGTCACAACGAGCAACATACAAGGCTCTGGCCAAGTAGCAATTCTGACGTCGGATGTACAAGGTAGGCCCTGAGGCAACTTGCACGCCATCTTGTCGGGAACATCAAGACATAACATCTATTACAAGTCATGAAAATTATTTTGAATGCGTAAAGTATCCGCTACTAGGCTTAGGCCAAGTTGCGATGAGTAGCATACAAGGCTCTAGCCAAGTCGCAACTCTGGTGCCAGATGTACATGGCAGGCCCCGAGCCAACTTACGCGCCATCTCACTGAAAACAATAAGTCATAACATCTGCAACAAACCAACATGATCATCTCATGAAAGCTTCCAGCTGAGTACCATGAAGCTAGCATTAATGGCATATTGATGTTAAGATAACGTGGTGAGATGATCCTAGTACTAGAAAAATCACCCTACAAGGCCTATGCTGAGCTATATGCAAAATCATGAGACTACCTCAGAGTGGTAAAACACTATGGCATAAGTAAAATGGCTCAAAGCTCCTGGTGATATGAAATCGTAAAGCAAGGAGCAAGGTCGCCTCTGTTCGTGGACTCCCTCACGCCAAAGAGGGTCAGTATAGATCACGAAAGCTTGAGACATTTCCCGCGAGGCATTGCCGTCATCTAGAAGCTAGCCATGTGTCCCGAAGCTCAAGGGACCCTCAAGACCCTTGAGCCGGCACTTCACGCAAGGATAGTTGACACACCTGATGACACAATGTTGCCAATCGATACGCGTTGATACCTCATGACAGCACCCTCGACATGCTGAAGAAGGCCTAGTACCTATACAGGAAGAGCCAACGAAGGTGGCCTAATCAACTTCATTGTCGCAAGGTAAAAAAGATAAAGAAGTAATGGTTACCAAGTGAAACACTTGGTGTGAATTGCCCACGTCAAGTGGCACAAATATGTCATCACAAAGAATGAAAGGACCCTACTTTAGAGACCCAAGTCGCTGATGAGGAGCATTGATAGCGACCTAGGGGAGTTGCCGACGACCTGAAGTCACTAGCTAGGACTTGGCTTGGAGCAATAAGTCTATGATGAGAACAATAGTAGCAATCGTGGGAAGTCACTGACGACCCAAATCCCTATCCGGGCCTTGGCATAGAGCTCCAATTCTTTGACATTAAGCTCTAGCTCAAGCTGCTAGCTTAGTCCATACGAAGCACCTCTCTTAGCATAGGACTAGGTTGAGCTACACGAGGCAGTGGAACTTATTCAAAAAATACTGACATGTTCAGACTCGCCGCCATCGCCTGGATGCCACTGACAGCGGCTTCAACAAACTAGAGAAGTGATAGGGATGGCCAGAAGCTCCTACCGTAAGGACTTCAAACTCGCCACCATTCGCTAGATGTCGCCGACAGTGTCTTGGGCAAACCAGGGAAGTGATGAGGATGGTCAGAAGGTTCCACTATGCAAGGCTTCAAACTCGCCACCATACCTATGGTATCAGTAACATCTTCGCCAAACCAAGGAAGTGATGAGGATGGCTGCGAGAACCACAGAAGGGCCTTGCCTTGCCATCATAAACGCCAAGGACATCATCGACATCCGAGGCACCTAAGAAAAAGACACGCCAATGAGGAGCTCACAAGAAAATGTGAAACCAGACTCGGTGGCTGGGGGCTCTAGTTTCCTTGAAGAAGCCATGAGCTCTCCTGGCTCACATGTCAATAGATCCTTCTTTTCCTCGAAGGTCTCAGGGGTTAAACCAAAAAGGCACGACAAGCCAAGTACCATGCATACATCACCTTCTCCAAGCTATCCCGACACTTGGAGACAACTACCAGCATGGCGGGTGTCGCTAGGCACCTTGTATGCTCACCAGGCAAGCGAAGCTGGTGGCCAAGCAAGGGCTACCTCTCACGCGAAGAACAGCCTTGAGGCACCTCTCTATGATGTTGTGATATGCCTTCTCCTCCACGATAGCTGCATACACCTTATGGTCCATGGCATTGCACGGACAAATCAGCTGGTCTGCGCACTCCAACTGCCCCAATCACTCAGCATCCGTCAAAGTCGGTCCTAGGAGACCATGGTACACATATCCCCAGATGATGACTCCTCCACCGGAGCCTGATTGTGTGCTGTCTTGCTTGAAGAGGCCTTGCTTGCCACCTTTGAAGCCTCAAGAATGTCTTGGGACACCTTATCCTAAGATAGGTCCTAGGGCCTGCTCAACAATTTTTTCACTCTCTCGGACGAATAGGAAGACCTGTTGTGACCCACCTCACCTGTCCAAGTGAACATAAGAAGAAATATTCAAGATAACGTGGGAACCACCTCCTAGGTCAAGCTGGCCCCAACCGAGCCAAGTCAACTACGTATTCGCAAGACGGGCCGCAGGCGCGCCCACCACTTGGGTGATGCCCTTGGTTCGACCTACTTGCACTTGCCGTGGCCCAATGCTAAGAAGCTCGTGCACGCTGCTCTGCAAGCCCATGGGAAGGGGTCCATCAGGCCAACCTCGGCCCAAGCCAAAAGGAGCCCTGACATGGAGCTAGACAAAAGATTGGACTACATGCGTGGTAGCATGGACCAACCATCACCGCTAGAAATGCATAAGGAAAATGGCCCCCATTGGCCCATCAAGAGGTGTTATACTACGTGGCCCATACACGTGGCTACGGGGCCTCATGAAGGCAAAAGGCCCATCATGGTGCCGCACGGGCCGTGAAAGCCTCGCCAAAAAGATGGGAGGACGGAGGGCAACCCTTTGCATCGACAAGCCTAGCGCCATGAGCCAGAGGCTACCTGGCCTACTAGGCCCATCGTCCGCCAGCCCGAAATGGACTGTTCGCTGAGGGCGCCAAACCGGCCTCCTCTGTCTCATGGCTTGCCTAGCTCCCTCATCTCTCCTCATCACCTTAGCTGGCTACATCAGGACAGTTGCACACTAGACATGGGACCGTCGGCCACACTAGTTGCATCATCCTCCTCCATCTCCACTCTGACAGCAACGAGCAGATGTGTGCACGTGCGCGCAAGACAGCATGCCCCGGCTAACACGATGACCTAGTCCCTCAATGCGCCATTAGGAGCATGACACGTGGACACCTGGTCCACACCTACCAGTCCCCAGGGTACGCTCCTGGCACATCAATCACCATTGGGTGGTTGTAGTGGCATGCCGTTCACCACACCACCATGTGTGCAAAGACGCACACACCGCGCCAACGCCAATCAGTTCCCGACGTGGGGTCCCGATGCGTCCTTCGGCTTGTATGCCACGTCGCACTCAACGCCAACACACGTGTGCAGAGCACATCCTCGCTACATCCGCCACCGTGCTTAGCACCAAGCGCGTGCCCTCCTCACATTGTACTCCTCTGCAGGCGGCCCACCACGCTCGACATTGGCGTGTGCACGTGAAGTGCGCCCTCATTGTGCTCCACTCTACAATCAACACGCGCCGTGGCCGCACGATGGCGTGGACTCCCTCACGATGTCTGGTCCCTCCTCGGCGTGCACCCTTGTCCTGCTGCATAGACCCACCATTAGGCATGCACATGTGCACACTGACCATGGCGTCTATCGTGTCACTACGCGCAAGAAAACATAAAGTGAGGATTCTACCACGACAAGGACAAGGACCTGGTGGCTTTGCTCCACGCGAGGGGTCGTTGCAGGGGTCAACAGCAGCCTCGCTCAAGCTAGTGGGTAATGGACGAGGAAGTGCCACTCCCCTACTAGCACTACATGTAATGGAACTTCGACAAGCACCCATTTGCTCACTTCGTTGAGCCGAAACCACCATGTCACCGATCCCATTGCGCCTCGTGCAACCACCGATCCCATTGCTCCTTGCCTGGCTACTTCTCCCCAACTCTGTGCCGCCGACGACGTCTTCGGCAGTCGAGAGGGCAAGAGGAAGGGTCATGAGCTCCCTTGAAGTGTCGTGCCCGGGATTTATACTCGGAGGTGCTACCTCAACACCTGTGCAAGGGAACCCGATGTAGGCCACGTGCCTCGTACGGCACGCCTCGTTGTCATCTCCGCCGGAGAAGATGCCAAACCCAGTGAAAGCAAGCCAAAGGGAAGGGTAGGGTGGCAGAACCCTAGGGTTCCTTACTTTTCATCATGATAAAGAAGATAGATCTCTGTGGAGCATTCCCCACTATTGCACGAGACCCACAGGCTCTCGCTCAGCGGGCTGGGCCAAGGCCTCAACCCAGCTGTTGGCCCATGCGTGGCCGGGCTGTGGCATATCGGCGACGCCTCGCATGGGCCGAGACCCACAAGGCATCTACGGGAGAGCACAGGCTGCAGCCTGCGCTGCTTGCTTCACATCCAGAGAAATAGACCTAGTCTGCGAAGGGCTATTTCTTTTTGCTGTTTCTGTATGAAAAAGAGAAAACCTAAAAAAGAAGAGGAAGATCCTTAGGGTCTAACATACTTTTAGAAGGGGTCTTTTCTTCCACTCGATTTTGCCCAAGAGATTGGGGTGTGCCTTCGACAACCAAGCCTAAAGCAAGCATCTCTCGGGAAGCCCAATATTCGTTCCAAACAACAATGTCCAAGCCAAAAGAATAGAGATAAAGGGCAATCGCCAGCGTCTTGAAATTAACTTGCAGCTACTACCATGCCTACAACTCAAGGGGGCTCATGTTGGGACATAATTTTTCCTACATGGGTAGGCCTACTAAAGTTTTATGTGGCACTTATGTGGCACAAAGCAAGGTTAGCAAGTCAACAAGACAACTAGTAAGTCAAAGCAAGTCAAAGAGAACTATTATGGAGTGTATATCAGGGCTACTCCACCATGAACTTTGTCGGTGTTGTAATCCGGCAATAATGAATGCGGGGCTACGTACGCACAGCAGATCTAGATGGGTGCACACGGGAGACAAAGTTTAGACAGGTTCAGGCCCTCAAAGAGAGGTAATACTCTACGTCCTGTTTTTGGTGTATGGTATTGCTTGGATCCCGAGTGCCGCAAGCCTTCGAGAATCGATCTCTAGGTTGCTAAGGCTATATGAGTATGGGAATACGAGAACTTATGAGTCTATAGCTATGGCCTGTGAGAGGATACCGATCGGGAGATCCCTATCTGGCCTTATATAGGCGACCAGGGTAGGGTTACAAGAGTCCGGATCGGTTTACATATTGGTTTCCTAACTAGTTACAACATAATCCGGGATTGCCGGGTAAGTATTTATCCCTGTCTTGTACTCCAAGTTGATGAGGTGCCCCTTGTAGAAGTCGGATTCCGAGTAGTCGGCCCGGCCCACCCTATGTCCAGAGGGCCGGCTTTATCCTCCTTGACGATACCCGAGTGCCATGCCATCGTCAGTAGCCCCCGAGTCCTTCACGATCTGGCTGCAGCTTGTCAGGGTAACATCCAAGCCGAGTGCCTTTGTCTTCTTCCTTTTCCCGAGTGGCATCCGCCTGAGCGCGCCCTGTTGTGGCTTGCGGGAAGACTGTGAGGGACTTATAGAACTCCTGTAGAGTTGAGATAATAAGCTGAGTAATATTCACCCGGAGGACAGGAATATCATGGCGGGGAGTTAATAACAGGTAAGTTCTGGTGGTATCTATTCATTTCCAGCGGATGGAGACCGGCTGATAGCCCAGCGGGGGACATACCATGAATTCCAACCGAATTCCCGAGTGGCATTTGGTTTTCCAAGTGGTTCGGGTCCAGCTAGTGTCCCTCTGGGGAATGCCCTCGAAATTCACAGAACCAGAAAAACAGGCTGTGGCGCTTCGGTCCCGAGTGGTGGAGCCTAATGCCCGGACGTTCCACTGAATCCGGAAGTTCCAGATCCTAGAATCTCCAGGGTATAATTCCCAGAACATCCAGGTGGAGAAACCGGTAGCTCCGAGTTGCTCATTATCCAACTAGCGGCCTGCTGAAGGCGCACCACAACCGCCCTTCACTCGGGTGTATTCAAGTGATTGCGTTTCCCTGGAGGCCAATCCTTGAAACCCTTCAAAACCATAACGTTCGGTTCCGAGTTGTGAAGTGCGACGCCGGGTCGGCAAGCTGATGGCCCAGGGAACCGACCTGGATATCTCCAGGTGGCCGCCGCCCTTCAGTCGCACCAACCCGCCGAGCCGGGTGAGGAACCATTCTCTTGACTTTGTTATTTTGTGATTTTGAGTTTTGGCCGAATCTTTATTTGGATTGCGTTTGTACTCCCCAACCTTGCAGGATCTATTCGGGTTCAGTTCCCCAGCTCCCCTTCCAGACAAGGAGATATGGAACCAACCCCAGTATGCTGACATCCCCAGCGGTGGGCCACCGCCGCAGGGAACGGCTGGCGCATCCTCCTCCGAAGCCGGGCCGTCAAAGGGAAAAACGCCCGTCGTGGTGGCGTCGAGCGCTCCTCTACCGAGCGCGCTAGCTTCAGATGAAGAGAAGGAGGACGACGACGATGCCCCGCTCATCATGCGCAGGAGACGGAGGCCGTCCGTGGAGGCCACCTCGGGGGACAGGGCGGCTCATCCGCCCGTCCTGACTTGGTGGCGCGGGCCGCCATCCCTGAAGGGGTTCCTCAGGCGGTCGGGGATGAAGTCCCCCCTAGTTAGGGGGAGAAGAGGACAGCTGACGCTGTCTTCGGGGGGCAGAGCGGCTCCGCGGCGCAGACGGCCCTGAAGACCGGCGTGCCAAAGCGGAAAAAGAATGCTCACCTAGCCCGGTCTGCCAAGTAAGTTACTAACTGAATGTCTCCTTCCCACTTTTGATTGTAGGAGGTATTAATAGCTCGGATGCTTCGTAGTCCACGGAAGCCGGTGGGTCTCTCGAAGAGTAAACTGGGTCTCCAAGGACCTGATCAAAGTGGGAGTGGGTCGGTGCCTTGGGCCCGACCCTCATCTCCTCCAACAGCCGCAGAGGCTCCTGCGCCGCCATCTTCCTCCGAGCCGGAGGGCACGCCACCAGCTCCACCGCCGGAAGACGCTACGCTGGTTCCACCGCCGGAGGATGCGATGCCGAATCCGCCGCCGCTGCTGCTCGCTTTTGGGACGGCCGAGTCCAGCGCCGGAGCGCGGACCCCTGCCGCAACGGAGCCAGCGGGTCCGAGTTAGGCTGGAGTGCTCCCACAAAACCACCGAGGGAACCTGGTTTTGCCGCAAGAGGAGATTGAGGTGGAGCGTGTGCCGCCTCCTCTGTCGGGGCTCCAGCTAGCCCTCCAACCGCTCCGGGTTCGGGAGACGGACCCCTTGTGACATCCTGGTTAATAGGATTGATAGACTACTCATATAAACAAGGTGCACCTTCTTTTCTAGAAACTCATCTCCGAAGAACCTCTGGGTTAAGCGTGCTTGGCTTGGAGCAATTTGGGGATGGGTGACCGACCGGAAAGTTCTTCCCGGGTGCGCACGAGTGAGGACAAAGTGCGCAGGAAAGACTAGTGTTGGTCTGTGGGGCCAGTCTGGATCCTAGGTGATAGCCAGGCATAACGACCGCCGGTCCGGGTGAGAGACCGGGGTGTTACACCCCTCCAGACCGGGCGTCGTCTTGCAGGAGGTCGATGACGTCCGGGAAGCGGAGGAGTGAGAGCAGCTCCTGGATGCCACCACCGAGCTCGGGGAAAGGCTTCCGGCGCTGCTGAAGGGCATTTGGGGACTGTGCCAACCTGGTCAACGGTAGGATCAATCCGCTGGCGCAGGTATGTGACTTTGTCATTATATTTCTTTTTTGCTTTCGCCCGGCTATTTTGGTTGGGCGGGAGCTTCCTTTCTTCCTTTAGGTTCCTCTCTGGGAGCACGAACAGTGCACCCAGAGGGTGTAGCCCCCGATCCTCCGCTTGGTTCAAGGAACCGAGTGGAGGATCTAGATGATTTTGTAGGTTTTCACTCTGGGGGCACGATCAGTGCACCCAGAGGGTGTAGCCCCCGAGCCTCTGCTTGGTTCAGGGAACCGAGTAGAGGGTTTTGATGACTTTTCCGGGTAGCTAATCTTTGCTGTTGTCTTTTGCAGAGCTTGACCAGGCGATCGGTGGAGAAGACTGAATTTCTCCAAGAGTGTCTCCCCGCCTTCGAGCAACTCGGCCAGCGAAAGGCCGAGTTGGAAAATTTGAAGGGGAGCCTCCACTCGGTGCAGGAGCAAGTGCGTGCACGAGAAGCCGAAGAAGAGTCCCTGAAGAGAGGCGTCTCCTAGAAAGCTGCCCAGGCTCAAGGTAACGACCCCGTGCTTCTTTAGCTTGCCGTGTCTTTGCTGCTGCTGATTTTCTGATATCCTCTATAGCCGCTGAAGACGAGTCCGTCAAGCTCAGGGAGGAGCTTGAGGCGGTGAAGGTTCACCTGGGGCGGCTTTCCCTTGTTGAGGAGAGGGCCTCCAAACTTGAAGAGGAACTCGGCGCGGAAAAGGCGCGAGTCAGGGAGCTCGAGAAGGAGACGGTCGTCCTCGACGACAGCCTAAGGCGAGCCCTAGAGGCCGTTAAAGCGGCGAACAAGAGAGCTACGGATTCCACCGCTGGTGAGTGTCCGACTCGGATCTGCTCCACAGCGTTCGAAGCGCGCATCAGGAAGATCGCCGAGACAGTGGAATCCCTGCAGGTGGCCGGTCAACTGACTTGCCACACCCTATGGGAGGACGACCCGATGCCAGACCGTGCGAATGCGCTTGCGGAACGCCTTCGACGGGCGCCGCACCAAGTCAAGGAGCTGACGCGTGAGCACTACCGAGCCGGGGTAGAGTTCGTGCTCCTCGTGGCGAAGTCCCACTACCCGGCGATTGATATGAAGGAGATCCAGGATGGGCTTGCCGTCGACGTCCCGGACGATAAAGTCCCGGTGCTGATAAAGGAAATCCTTCCCGCCGCGGAGAACCTAGCCAACTGAGCTAATGAATAGAAGTAGGAGCGTGTAAATAACTTTTCTCGAACTGAATGTCAGATGCTCTGGAAACCCGAGTGCAATTTTATTTATGCTCCTGTAGGTGAGCTCGTTTTAAAGCTTGTGTGTCTCATTTTCCTTAATAATTCATTCCTATGTAAAGTTAGCTTTTTGTGTGTCCCATTGTTGACCCGTCGTAGCCCCTTTTGCATAGGAGTAACCGTGGGCTATTTCCCGTGTACCACAAGGTTGTGGCGTAGACCGGCGATCGAAGACAGAGGGTTGACGCCAAGCTTATTTACACAGTACTAAAACAGTTTGTAGAAAAAAAGAGGCCCAAGTGCGCGGATGCACATCCAGAGGGTGTAACCGCTGAGTGTCCGCTATGTGTGGCCGTGAGCGTGCATAGCGGGCCAGTCGGGAACTCCAGGAATTGTTTCAAGTGGACAAAAAAATATTTATTCATAAGTCTGAAAAAATCGAAGTATAAAATGTTAACCATAGAAACGACGTAGTTGTTCGATGTTCCATGCGTTGGTGATGGTGTTGCCGTCTTGATCCTTCAGTCGGTAAGCCCCCCGGGCGTAGCACTTCGGTGACCAAGTCGCCAACGTTAAAGGCACATCTGCGTACGTGTCGGCTCTGATAGCGGCGTAGACCCTGCTGGTACTTTGCCAACCGAAGGAAAGCGACTTCACGTGCTTCTTCAAGCTGGTCGATAGCGTTTTGTCTCAACTCCTCTGACTCGGCCTCAGTGTAAGCCTAGATGCGCGGGGATCCATAGTCCAGGTCGGTCGGGAGGACAACCTCGGCTCCATATACCATGAAGAAAGATGTGTAACCAGTCGACCGGTTAGGTGTAGTTCGCAGGCTCCAGAGCACCGAAGGCAACTTGGATGCCCACTTGCTTGCAAACTTGTTCAGGTGCTGGAAGATCCGAGTTTTGATGCCTTGCATGATCAAACCATTGGCCCGCTCAACTTGCCCGTTGGTGCGTGGGTGTGCCACGGCGGCAAAATTGAGGCCAATGTTGTAGTCGTCGCAAAATTAGAGGACACCGAACCGGTAGACGATATCCCGGAAGAACTCGGCGGCCCGGTCAGCCGGGATAGTGGCAACTTCCTGGGCTTCGATCCACTTGGTGAACTTGTCCACAGCGACGAAAAGGTTGGTGTAGCCCCCGGGAGCCTTCTTGAGGGGACCAACCATGTCTAGACCCCAGACGGCGAAACGCCAGGTGATCGGGATAGGCTAGAGCGCCTGGGCCGGTAGGTGTGTCTGTCGGGCGAAGTATTGGTAGCCCTCGCAAGTGCGCACAATGTGCTCGGCATCCGAAACGGTGGTCAGCCAGTAGAAACCCTGTCTAAAAGCTTTCCCGATTAGTGAATTTGGTGTCGCGTGGTGCCCGCAAACTCCCGAGTGAATGTCACGCAGCAGTTGTTTACCTTGATCTTGAGATATGCGTCGTTGGAGGATTCCGAAGGTGCTTTTCTTGTAGAGTTCGCCTTCGACGACGACATAGGCCTTGGCGCGCCTCGGTCTGCTCCGACGGGAGAGTGTCTCGCAGGAGGTAGTCAAGGAAAGGTGTTGTCCAATCGGGATCGATGACCAGAACTTCATGAGATGGCTGCTGAGTGCTATCCAGTTCTTCGGGGGGAGGTTCGGTGGTCTCGGGTGCTGTCTCCGCTTTGATAGAAGGTACATGCAACTCTTGGAGGAAAATTCCAGTCGGGATGACATCCTGACTGGACCCCAGCTTGGCGAGTGCATCTGCAGCTTCGTTATCTCGGTGGAGGACATGCGTGATTTCGAGGCCGTCGAACTAGGCTTCAAGCTTGCGCACCTCTTGGCAGTAGACTTCCATGGCTAGGTTTCGGCATGACTAATCCTTCATCGCCTGTTGGACTACCAGTTCGGAGTCTCCGTGGGCGAGGAGCCGACGGATCCCGAGTGAGGTGGCAATGCGAAGGCTGTGTAGTAAGGCTTCGTATTCGGTGACATTGTTGGACGCCGGGAAGTGAATTTGTAGCAAGTACTTGAAGCATTCTCCTTTCGGAGAAATGAGCATGACGCCAGTCCCCGCGCCCTGAAGCATCAGGGAGCCGTCGAAATAGAGTGTCCAATATTCGAGGTCGACGACAGAGGGCAGGTACTGGATTTCTGTCAATTCGGCCATGAAGTCGGCAAGAGCTTGGGACTTGATAGCCGTGCGGGGGGCGTAAACTATGCTAAATGCCATTAGTTCCATTACTCATTTAGCGATCCTCCCTGTGGCGTCGCGGTTGTTGATGACGTCTGCGATCGGGAAGGAGCTAACCACCGTAATCGGGGGGTGTCCTTGAAAGTAGTGGACTAGCTTCCGAGATGTGATGAACACCGCGTATTTGTGTGTATTGCGTCTTGGACTTGGAAAGTACTTCACTGATGAAGTAGACCGGGCGCTGAACTTTCTGGATGTGACCTGGCTCGGAGCGTTCGACGACCAAGACGGTGCTGGCCACCTGAATAGTCGCTGCGATGTAAAGGAATAGCGGTTCATTGGGCATTAGGGAAACCGGTTCCAAGGGTATAGTCAGGAGCTTTTTCAATCCATCGAGGGCGTCTTGAGCCTCAAACGTCCATGTGAAGTTGTCCGACTTCTTGAGGAGCTTGTAGAGGGGCAGGGCCTTTCCGTTTAGTCGGGTGATGAATCGGCTGAGGGCCGCCATGCACCCGGTGAGCCGTTGGACATCCTTGAGGCTTTTTGGTGGCCCTATTTTGATAATGGCGTCGATCTTTTCCGGGTTAACCTCGATTCCTCGTTCAAAAATGATAAAACCGAGTAGTTTTCCCGAAGGCACTACGAACACGCACTTTTCTAGGTTGAGCTTCGTGCTGAATCGCCGAAGGTTGGAGAATGTTTCTCCCAAGTCGGTTAGGAGATCTTCTTTCTTCTCGGACTTGACCACCACGTCATCGACGTATGCTTGTACGTTCCTGCCGATCGGTTCCTGGAGGCAGCGCTGCATGCACCGTTGGTACGTGGCGCCGGCATTCTTGAGGCCAAAAGGCATGGAGACGTAGCAGAAAACACCGAATGGAGTGACGAATGATGTATTGATCTCGTCCTCCTCCTTCATCTTGATCTGGTGGTAGCCCGAATAAGCGTCGAGAAAACATAGAATTTCGCAACCAGCCATAGAATTGATCACCTGGTCGATACGAGGTAGTGTGAAAGAATCCTTGGGACATGCTTTGTTGAGACTCGTGTAATCAACGCACATCCTCCATTTTTCATTCTTTTTGCGAACAAGAACTGGGTTCGCTAACCAGTCGGGATGGTACACTTCTTTTATAAAGCCAGCTGACAGCAGCTTGGCTATCTCTTCTTCTATTGCTCTACGCCTATCCTCGGCAAAGCAGCGCAGGCGCTGCTTGACCGGCTTATCATTCGGCCGGACATTCAAAGAATGCTCGGCAGCCTCCCTCGGGACTCCCGGCATGTCTGAGGATGTCCATGCAAAGATGTCCCGGTTATCGTAAAGGAAGCTGACGAGCACGTTTTCCTATTTGTCGCTGAGCGCAGTCCCGATCTGCGTCGTCTTGGAGGGGTCTTCCGGATCGAGCTGGATTGCCTTAGTATCCTTCGCCGACTGGAATGATGTCGCGGCTGAGGCTTTTTTAGTCGGGGGTGCTTCCTCGACCACAGCCGACTTGAGGTTGTCAAGCTCGGCTGCAGCGATTTGGGCCACGGCAAGGTTACAGTTTTCCATCGTCAAACTCGTACACCACGCTCTCTTCCCTAGTCCACCATAGACTCATAGACCATTTTATTCATATTACCCCTCTCTCACACCCTCCTGAAATGCTCATTTTTGTGGGCCTCTTGTCTATATAAACCCCCATGGGAGATGTAAAATCCATCTCATAAATGAAAAATCTCAAGAGGGGGTCTAGAGCTCCAAGTCGCGGATGGGAAGCTTTCTGAGCTGTCTTGACAAGTCACCGACAGTTCAAGTCGCGCACGAAACTCCTCTCTTGACATAGACTAGAACATGCTCCACAAGATGGTCGAACCTATTTAAAAAACATCGAAGTGTCTTATTTTATCGAGTGTATAACGATCTTCTCATAAGGCATCTTACACGGTTTAATACTAGTGTAGTCAAACAGTTGAGCTATCGACATTCACTCTATGGTGTTGTTTCTACGAATTTAGGAATTACCCTTTGGTTAGATTAGGGGTTAGATCACTAAAATTACTGTTTGGTTAGACTAGGAGTTAGTAGTAGAAAATTCAAATTTAGGAGATCGAGAGTTGATTGTGTCGGCCTAAGTTATAGTTTAATAATAGAGTGAAAAAGATAAATAATTTTGATTGAGTTGATTTAACCTCGTCTAATTCAAAGATCTTTGACGGTCTAAATCCGTAGCCCACTTTTTTATCCTAAACTAAACTGGGTCAGTGGGTTTTGTGCGCTGCATGCTTGCTGTATACTAGATGTGAACACTTTTAGACGTCAAAACAGACAGCCAGCAGCGGACAGTGGAGAACAGCATGTGAACACTTTTAGGTGTCAAACAGACAGCCAGCAGCGGACAGTGGAGTACAGTACAGTAGCACTGCTCACGTCTGATCTCTAAGCACGACATATCATGTTCGCTTACCTGTTGTAGCGCACTCGTGCACCTCTATTTAGGTGGACACGGAATCATTGTGAAAAAATCGAAAATAAATTAACGTTAGTATTCCACGGGGTGTGATCCCTATAGCAGGCTCTAAAATATCAACTTCAGATTCAAAATGTGTTGGAAGAAACAAAGAGGCTAATTGGTTGGTTGCCAAAATTTGGCAATACCCGAAAAATTAGCTACTAATTGGATAGCTACCAAATTACCTTGTCACTCTCTCAAAAAGTTGCCAACTTTTGGCATTGCCAAACATTCGCATTGCCAAATATTGGCTTGCCAAATTTTGGCAACCAACCAATCAGCCTCAAAAAGAACAGGTCAGCGTGAATATGTAGTAGCATTTTTTCTAGTTTTTCCTTTCCTTTTCGATTTATCATTTGTGAGATTTTATCTTATACCATTACCAAGGGAAGTTCCTAGGCTACTTACGATCCCATGTTGCATTAAAATATGCTTTACGCTTCACATTATTGGATTAAACTTTTGAGTGAACTAATTGATGCGTCAAATTTCACGTGGTATCAGAGTTGTTGAGTTCGTGTCATAGTTTTCTAATAGTGTGCACTATAACATTTCTGAAAAAGTTTTAGATAGTATTAGAGTCAGACACTTGTAACCGATATCGACTTTAAAATGAGAGGCGGCATCACGTATTGTAATATAGGATTTTTGGCGGAGGTGCGCTGTCAAACCAGGGGGGCCAACAGGCAGTAACCCAAAATCATTGATAGTAGCATATTATCAATAAATGTGGGGCGGAGAGCCTGAAAAAAGCTCCCAAGGATGTAGGCACATTTGCCAAACCCCGTTAACAAACTCTCGTGTCGTCTTCATCTTGTATGTTTTTCTTGGTAGACTCAATGCTTCTTGTATGTTTTCTCAGTAGATTTAATGTTGCGTCTCAATATTACAACTAGTGGCACTAGACGATCACGATAATAGTTACGGAAATTGTAACAAGAGCCATGAGGTCTAAAGTTTAAAACTCAACCAACATAATAAAAGTAATAAAAATAAATCGAGGCTTAATTACTTCGTGTCCAAGTCTCCAGCCTGGTGGAGCCTGAAGGCGCGAGAGAAAGTTGAAGTAGATTGCCCATATTACCTCACTAGTCGTTGGTGCGTGAAACTTGATTGTGCTAACGTGTTACTGAGGGCTCTCGGCACCGTAAAAAAGGTCACATAAAATATCATAAAAATGTTGACACAAGAAACAACCAATTCAAGTGGGAAAAGAAAATATTGATCAACCACACATGCTGTAACGAATAGCCTCGTGCTGTCCTAGTAACATAACAACAAAATAAATTATTGGAGAGCTTAATTATTTCTTTGAACGAGGTTTACCACTCTCACTTCCTAGTACCAATCAGAATGCAAACTTATTGAAAGGTGTAAGACGTAGTATACACCGTCCACGTAGCAACGAGGAGCCACGCGGCCGCGGCTCTAGGAAGCATCGTGCGGTCGTGCTCGATCAGAAGTACGAACGCTTTTGAATTCGAGACAACCACAATGTACGTACTCGATCGCCATGCACATATGCCTGCTGACCGTTGACCCTCGCGGCATAAGCGTGGGCCCCGCCCGACGCAGATAGCCTGAAGCCCGCCGACGTGGCCTCGTGCCTAAGCCTAGAAGGCCCGTTGGAGCAGGGCAACGCGGCCACATAGGGGCCCGCATAATAACCGAGAAACAGAGTAGCAGCTGTCCGCATCACTTCGAGGTGGGCCCCTCTTCCATGTGTGCCCGTGTGGGGCTCACGTGCCCGCTTTTGGCATAGCGGTGTTCGGCTATATGAGGGGCCCCCCAGCGGTTGCTTGTGCCACGAGGACACACGCGAACTATGCAAGTGGAGGCCCACGGGCCATGCGTACGTCAGGTGCCGTTTAATCTGTTCTGTGTGCTGTAGTAATTTGTATCAAGTGGACAACCTCTTAACACGATGTCGAGGGGATAAATAACGTTGGGCCTTTTGTGAGATTAGCAACACAGATTAGTCTACTAGACTAGATATCTGCCAGACTAGACCAAACTCGTGCACCGTACACATGCACGCATGCATCCATTTCATCTGCCTTGCATGCGTTTTGGCCTCTGATCCAAAGGGGAGTGTACTGTGAAGTTGCTGGGAAAGTCAGGGGTGCACACGGGGGCATGTGCACCCCTTATTTTAAAATTTTGAAATTCACACATTTAAGTTTTTAAAAAATCTGAAAAAATTCATACATGTATATTATGGAGTGAAGTATGCATGGTTAAATTTTCGTAAAATAATATATCCATTTGTGATCTGTGCAAAAAAAAGAAGAGAACACCTTGGTGGGTTGTGCACAGTAGTGAACAGTACGAAGCCGTGAACAGTATGCATATTTGTTTTTTCACACAGGTCACAAACGGGCATATTATTTTACGAGAATTTACCTGTGTGTACTTCATTCCATCATAAACCGGTATGAATTTTTCTAGATTTTTTAAAACTTATACGTGATTTAAAAAAAATCGAGAAAACTCTAATGGGTGTAGGTGCCGCCGTGCCCTGAAAATCCTCACCCGAAGTTGCTCCCTTATTCAGAGCTCACGTAAAAGAAGTTGTATTATCAGTCTACCAAATGGCGTGCATACATGCAATAGCAGCCGTACATATAGTTTGGTATTGTGGCATATATATATCTATGTTAGCCTGGACTACTTTGATGTGAATTTTCTTATGGCCTTTTTTTAAATATTATTTTTAAAATCAAATATTCGAGTTCTATATGTCTGGTACCAAAAATTGCAAAAATATGCCCCTGTCGGCCAACCGTCAACCGACTGGAGGCCTGTCGGCCAACGGTCGACCGACAGGTCGGTATCGGTCCACGGCGGGACGATTCGGCGCCGAAAGCGGTCGACAGCGACGCGACCGGGCGATTTGACGCGGCCGGGACCCACGGGGGGGCCTGTCGGCCGACGGTTGGACGACAGGCTCCCAGTCGTCCCACGGTCGACCGACTGGAGCCCAGTCGTCCAACTGCCGACCGACTGGAGCTTCTGTTGTTTGTGCACTGCTTTTTCACTCCTTCACTGCTTTCTGCTTTTTTCACTTCCTTCACTGCTTTCTGCTTTTTCACTTCCTGTCGGCTCACTTCCTGTCGGCCGTGATTGCAGTGTAAGCAGTGGCTGCTTTATTTGCACTTGCTGCGTTGGTCGGCCGTGATTGAAGAGCAGTACATCACCGAACGCATCATTTCTCTATTTATACATCTCTTGCCTGTCTCTCCTTCTTCACCCAAGCACGAAAAATTTATAAGCTCAGGGGAGGAGTTAGCATTCGGGAGCAAGGTGAGAAGAAAGAAATTTTCGGAAGGGATTAGGGTTCGGGAGGGATCTCGGCTGTGGGGCACGTGTGAGGTAAATAGTAGGGAAATTTTTTTTAGTTTCCTCAAGTAGTAACTATGACCGTATTGCAAAATGGTAGGAATGGCTTCATCTGGTGATGACGAGATGCCGAAGCAGAAGATGGTTGCCGACCTGCCCGCAGGTGTCGAAGTTCCCCTTTGCTGGTGCCAAGATCCGTGCAGACTGATGAAGTCGGATGAGTTCTCGTACACGTACGGAAGAAGGTTCTTCATGTGTGCTAACTACGACGAAGAGCCACCGAAGTTTGGCATGTCCAGACGGAGTGAACTGGTAAAACTCGCACATACCCGCATTTCTAACACGATGCAATACTATGGTAACAGTCGTTTGCTTGCAGTCTCGACCTACTATATGTGACTACATACAGTGGCTGGACGTTACCCAATCGAAAGAGGATGAGGAAGAACTCATGTGGAAGGTTAACTGTGCTCGAGGTCGGATTCAGGAACGCATGCACGAGGCAGAGGAGGAGGAGAAGAGAAAGCGTTGGCAGGAGATGCAACGCAAAGAAAAGGAGGAGGCGGAACGTCGAGCTGCGGAGGCACGTGAGGCCGAAAGGGCGAGGAAGCGCGAGATGGCGTGTCGCGCGAAGGAAGAAGGGGAGGAAGCTCACGCTCGTCGTATGAGGAAGGGCAAATATCCGAAAGGCCCTGAGTAGTTATTTCATATTGTATTAGGTTGTTCGGCTGTACGCGAATGTTATCGTACCGTGTTGTCACGCCCCTGACGATGTTTCGAAGTTTTCGAATAAATAAACGAAGTGTTCCATGCAATTCAGTACAACTAAAGATAGTCAAAATGCAACAGAAAATGGTGCGAGTGTACGGCTAAAAAAGAACTAGTCCTGCTCGTCTCCCTGCTCATGTCCTCCTGGGCCTCCCCGTGGTGCGGCGGGTGGGGCGGATCTACGAGTACGAGGACGTGGTCTCTTGCGAGGGCCGGACAGTGTCAAGGGCTGTACCGGCTGTGGCCGACGGTGACCCCTGCCGTAAATCGGCTGATCCGGCTGACGAGGCGGCGACTGCGTGACCTGCGTGGGTGGTGGCGGTGGAGTCTGAAATTCCGGGAAGTGAGGAATAAGCCCAGAAGCCTCCGCTTGGCTCCACATGTCGCCGTACTCAACAGTATCTGGTGAACCCACAAACGCCAAAACGGGAACCGCGTCACCTATATTAACCAATCGTATTTAGTAATACAATCCAAGAAAATAGTAAGACCATATTAGTAATACGGTTTTACCTGTGGCGTGGAACATCATGGACTGGTGATGCCACGACGAGCCACCCGCCTGTGTCGGGAGAGGTGGTGCTGGCTGGGGTGTCGAGTATGGCTGGTGATGCCATGACGAGCCACCCGCCTGCGTCGGGAGAGGTGCTGCTGGCTGGGGTGACGAGTGTGGCTGGTGATGCCAAGTCGAGCCACCCGCCTGCGTCGGGAGAGGTGGTGTAGGCTGCGGTGACGACTGTGGTTGTTGATGCCACAACGAGCCTCCCGCCTGCGTGGGGAGAGGAGGACGTGGCTGGACTTGCGGCTGCGGCTGCCACGACGACGAGGAGCGCCGTGGGGGACGGTGCTCATGACGACTAGACCGTCCTGGAGCGACGTCTGAAGCGCGCGCACAGGTCAAAGTCTCGTAGATCTTTCGAAGCTTCCCGTTCAGACGTCGCCACGCGGATCGATGATCCGATGGACTGATGTCAACCCCCATGTCAAGTCGGTTAAGAAGTGCGGCAACCTCCTCCTGAGCCTCAAGCGTCATTTGCGCCTGTAAATGCGAAAGGATTATTGTTACTTGCTCAGGACTTCTGGAAATGCGAAACAATGAAAAATTTTCTCACTTACCACGTGGTGCCTGACGCCAACAACAGATGCAGTCGGGTAGTAATCCGACGTGCGTCCCTGCTGCATCTCATCTGGGTCAGCACGTGGTACGTAGAACAACCGCGTACCGGGCCGGTACCACTGGAGGTACACATCGTACTCGGCTGGGTCGAAGGCCGTGTCCTCGTGCCAGAGATCTGCGCTTGCCGTCGTCCACCGTTCGACAAACGGCGCAAGATTTCGTGCCCACGTTGTTGCCGTCTTGTTTCCACCTTTACGGCTGTACCTACATTTTCATGATTATTGGTACGAAGTGAGCAAAACATATTTCAATACTATTATCTGACATTAAAACCTTATGTGCTCTTACCTGTGGATGTGAGGCTGAAGCAAGGGCGGTGCTGGGGGAGGACACAATTGGCGTTTGCCGAATTGACGCATCACTCGGTACACAGCGGTTATCTCCACAGTGACGTCGAACACCAGGGTAGCCTTCGTCATCCAGTAGTCGAGGTCTCTGGTACACAACAATGAAATACCGCCAGGCGCTCGTCGCGTCAACGCTCTCGTCAGTGTACGGCTCCCAGATCACCTGACTAGGGTGCAACGTATCGAACTGCGATGTGAAGGCTGGGTAGCAGTTCCTGACCTGTTCGCTAGCATACCGTACCTGTCGGGATTACAAATAATTAATAAGGAAAGACATGAAGTATTTCTGTTAGAAACCATATTTAGTATAAAACTAACCCGTCTCCGTGTCCAGAGTGTCCCAAAAGTAGGCATGTCGATGAGGTCACCGTGGTACGCCGTCTCGTCATACGGTACGTCGAACTGCACGTCTGGCCGTCCGACCGGGAATCGCTCGTACGACCAAAGCTGCAGCAAGAGTGGGCAACCCAGTACCGCCGACTTCTCAGCGCGCCTGCTGCAAGCATTGCACATGCCTCTCAAAGTGGCTGCCAGGACGGCTGAACCCCAACTCCTCTGAACTATGTCCTCGCGGCAACGTGCGTCCGCGATCTCCCGCGCTATTCCGATGTAGCGAGCGTCCACAGTGTTCACGTGATTGGACGTGAACATCACCTTGTCGAAGAGCCACAGGATATACGCCTCTAGACAACGGTCAACCTGCTGCTCCGTAAGGGCGACACCAGGGTAACCAAGCGCGCCGATCTACACGCAAAAAATAACATCAGCAAGGTAATAGCATTTTAAAAGTAGGTTCGCAATGAATAATAAAGGCAAGCGAACGTTACCTGAAAGTTGCGCAACCACCGCCACATAGGCCCGTTTGTATCTCGGACCAACTCCCCGACCCCCTGAGCAACACCTGCGAAACGGGCCACTATGTCCTCGTGCCAACCTACCTGAGGCTCCAACGGTCCAACTGCGGCTCCAGCCAACGGTAGGCCCAGCAAGAACGAGACGTCCTGGAGAGTAGGCGCCATCTCTCCCCAAGGAAAGTGCAGTGTGTGGGTCTCAGGCCTCCAACGGTCCACTAAGCAGGTGATCAGTGACCGGTCGTAACCAAAACGACGAGACCGCTCGTTGTACTGCTCTCTAGGCTCGTCGTCGTCGTCATCTTGCGGCATGAGCCTCCACTCTGCCGCAGTAGCCTCAACCATCCGTGCCAGCGGTAAGAGACCCGCCCAAGCCAACCTGCCAAACAAGTACAGTATAGCAAAATTAGTGTGACGTTACATAATAAAGAGTAGTTCGAAGATCGTACGTAACTACGAGACCCACCGGTCAACCCAGTCTGGGTGTATCATCCAATCCTCCTGAGGCGTGCGAGTGATGAGCACAGGGAGCTTTTCGCCCTCCTCCAGTAGCCTCCCCCGGTGTCGTATGTCAACCGTAGGGTCCAGATGACGATACGTCGTCATACCTGCGGTAATAATTGATTCGTACTGATATAAACTTACGGAATCATACAAATATAAACTTACAAATCCCCACGAATGGATACCGTGTTATGAAAACTTAACCATTCTTATAGGAATTACAAACTTATATGAAATAAAAACTTACAGGAAATAAAAACTTACAGGAAAACACGAAGGGATAAATAGAACTTACAGGAAAATACAAACTTACAGTACAATACTAACTTACGGAACAAACTAAGTTGAAAGTACAAATTATTAAATCGCATTTCAACATTCTCCTGGTGCGTCTCCATGCGCCGATGTGCTAGCGCCAGCTGCAGTATCCCCTTGTCGTTGTTTCTGTAACTCAGGACAGTATTTCATTCTATGCCCATACCTTGAGCAATGCATGCACTGTCTAGTTGGACCACCAGCCTCTGATTGGTCCATGTCGTTACGAATACGACGAACCTGCCGTCGACCTCGTCTTACCCGGAGTAGTCTGAAGTCTGGGATGTATTCCCTTTGAGCCTCGTCTACCTTGTTGAAGTTGCCAACCGCACGGAATCCACTTATCTCGCCGCTCCAAGTATGCAGCACAGACTGCTTCAGATAGTATGGTGACACGAAGGAGATTGAGTCCATCCCTATTTGGCCACACGCAGCCAGCACATGAGAGCAAGGCAGGTGTAGCAGCTTCGGTTTGTTGCATGTGCACTTGCAAGTGGGCGTGGCTTCCATTCCAATTGTAACCTCATGCGTCTTCGTCTCGTTTGCAGCCCCAAAACCAGATTTATCTCTCAGACGTATCTCGTACCTCCTTTCAAGATTCCCAATGCTGTAGACTGTGTGCCCTAATCCCTTTTGAATCTTCTCCTCCATGTACGTCATCACCTTCGCACAGTACGGGGTCGCAGGAAAATTATTCATATGCAGTGCAGCATTTCTGTACCTCTCTTGAAAGTACCTCACGGTGCCATGCATCGCACCCTCGACGATAGCAGTTAGAGGTAAACCCCGCTGCCCTCTCAGCACAAAGTTGTACACCTCCGCAAGGTTGGTCGTCATGATACCGTACCTAGCGCCATGAGTGTCATGAAGCAAAGACCACTTCTCAGGTGGCTCTTTCTCTACCCACTGAGAGAAACTCTTTATTTGTTTCGCCTTCCTCCTCCTCGTACCAGGAGGGTCAATTGCTGGAATAGCAGAAAGCTCCCGTGGCTCTTCTTCCGGGCTAAGTACTATATTTTTTTCTTGCGATCAATGATCTCGCTCTTAGTAAAGTCATCGAGCTTCCGCCACAAAGTTTTGTACTTCTTCTCCTGGTTCTGTTTGCACAGCCTCTTAAACAGATTCATAAGGCGCTTGTTCCTAAACTGGCTAAAAAAATTAGCCCCTAGATGGCGCATGCACCAACGGTTTTGCAGGTCCGGCCAAGGGTGATCTTCATCAGCCGTTGGTTCCTGGAGTGTCTTCACTGCTTTCAGTATACCAGGGTGCCTGTCGTGAATAACACATACGTTCTCCCGATTCTTCACTACTCCATGCTTAAGCTGCCTGAAGAACCATAACCAGCTCGAGAAGTTCTCACCCTCTACGAACGCCATCGCCAATGGCAGGATCTGATTGTTGCCGTCCACACCAATCGCCGTCAGGATCTGCCCCTTGTACTTGCCTGTCAGAAATGTCCCATCCACGCACAGCACTGGACGACAATGTCTGAAAGCTTCAATGCATGCACCGAAAGAGAAGAAAGCTCGGTTCAACACTTTATAGCCTGGAAAGTGCGGGCTCACCGAGTGCTCTATGTCAATATGTGTCCCTGGGTTCCGGAGGAGGAGTGTATAAAGCAGACGGGGCAGGTTGTCGTACGAGTCATAGAAGGTGCCGAAGCGCATCTCCATGGCCTTCTGCTTAGCCCTCCAAGCCTGCCCATATGGGATTTCGTACTTGTACCTGTTCTTTATGGCAACTTGTATGTGCTTTGCTTCCATGTCTTTCTTCTCCACTATCTCGCTATACATCAGTTCAGCGATGAGAGTGGATGTCAGATTGGGGTGGCGTGCTAGGACATTGCTTCTAACGCAAGTGTGCGGCACGACGTTGGTCACGACCCAATTCACTTCGTACTTGGGCACGTGGCCGTGCACCTTGCTTTCACAGCCGTTAGCCGTGCATGTTAAGGTTAAATTATTTGGGGAAGAAATGTCAGTCCTGAAAACCCTCTGCGTGGACATGGCCCATTGCGTGACAGCATGCTTCAATTCTTTCTTGGTAGCATACATCGAACCAATTTGGATCTGATTGTTGTTATATTCCCAACCAGAATCATGGCCATCATTCACAGTCATGCCACCAAGAAGTTCCTGATTCCATGCACTCGGAATCGGGGACGCATGACTGTTATCTTCGTCACCGCTATCTTCGTCGACATCTTCAGCCAATCCATCTTCATCTTCCTGTTCCATTACTTCCTGCATGGACCCGAAATCCTCTTCTTCATCCGCCTGCCCCGTGGGACCTATTTCTGCCGGTTTACTGCTCTGCCCAGCTTCAGGATTGTTCTGCTCCGCTTCATAGTGAACTACCTCGTCCACCAGTGGTTCAGGATTGTTCTGCTCCGCTTCATACCCACCGCCTTCTGACCCGCCACCCTTCAGGATGGCTTGCACAAGTGCGACCGGAGGACTTTTTCTAGCATTGCAAACCCGCACCACGATCTCCAGTCTCTAGTACTCTCGATCGGCAATAGGTCCCATTTAATATCATGGCAAGACTTCGTAAACACTGCCTGAATGGTCACAGCATATACTGCAGGATCCATCGAGAAGGTACGTGTAAGCCAGTGATTGGCTTCCTTAAAGTTCAGCCTCTCCGGATCGGATATAGGCAAATCAACATGGCTGAATTCACTAAGATCAACCCCACTATGATTCGAACGTACAATCCCAGGACCATAGTACACCGTCATATTTACTACCTCCGACATACCTGCTGTAACATAAATTTATATCTTCGTCACATACGTAGTAAGACATGCAGTTATATTACGACGCGCGACCGCTAAATTCTTTCGTGCTAAATGTAGGTCGAGTACATGCTTACAGCGTGTACAAGGGTGATCCGGAACACACCAGGATTATCAACCGATAAATCGGGATAGAACTTTTAGCACGATCGAATGCAACGGTCAACACAAACACGTAATAATTAACCTAACTAAATAACAACATTATGCATGTCTCATAATTATTAATTAGGTCGACCTAACTTAACCTCATTTTTTTCGGACGTCTAATCGATTCTACTTATTCTATTCAACGAGACCTAACTAAACTATAATTTTAAACTATTCAAAACATTGTAATTAAATATCTACATAGCCCTAATAATATTACTAACTTTTTATACATACATAACCATACTAATTATACTAAATAAGTACAAAACATCATACTTAAACTATGATAACAAGTACAATCATAATAATTTATATTTACATACACACACCGACAATGAGCATAATAATCGTACTAATGATTATACTAAATGTGTTTTAAGAATACGTGGATTCTACTTATTCTATTCGACGAGACCTAACTAAACTATAAATTTAAACTTATTCAAAACATCGTAATTAAAAATCTACATAGCCCTAATAATCTTACTAACTTTTTATACGTACATAACCATACTAATTATACTAAACAAGTACGAAACATCGTAATTAAACTATGATAACAAATACAATCATAATAATTTATATTTACATACAGACACCGGCAATGAGCATAATAATCATACTAATAATTATACTAAATGTGTTTTAAAAATTAACCGTGGATTTAGCGAGCTCACCTCCTCTTCTTTCCCGCGGGCACACCTCCTCTCTCTTCTTCCTCCCTTCCTTTATATTTACATACAGACACCTGCATGAGCATAATAATCATACTAATAATTATGCTAAATATGTTTTAAAAATTAACCGTGGATTTAGCGAGCTCACCTCCTCTTCTTTCCCGTGGGCACACCTCCTCTCCCTTCTTCCTTTCTTCCTCTTCTTCCTCCCTTTCTTCCTCTTCTCCTCTTCTTCCTCTCCTCTCTTCTCTTCTTCCTCCCTTTCTTCCTCTTCTTCCTCTGTTCTTCCTGCCTTTCTTCCTCTTCTCCTCTTTCTCTTTTCTCTGTCGACTGGCTGCGGGATGGAATCGAGTGCTGCGGGAGGGGAATAAATCGGGTGGGGCGCTGGAGTCACGGGCGCAGGACTGAGTCCGCCGCACTGATTAGGGCCCTGTCGGTCGGCAGTTGGACGACTGGGCTCCAGTCGGTCCACCGTCGGACGACTGGGAGCCTGTCGTCCAACCGTCGGACGACAGGCCCCCCCACGGGGCCCGCCGCGTCAAATCGCACCGGGTCGCGTCGCTGTCGACCGCTTTCGGCGCCGAATCGTCCCGCCGTGGACCGATACCGAGCTGTCGGTCGACCGTTGGCCGACAGGCCTCCAGTCGGTTGACGGTTGGCCGACAGGGGCATATTTTTGCAATTTTTGGTACCAGACATATAGAACTCGAATATTTGATTTTAAAAATAATATTTTAAAAAAAGTTCTTAAAGTACGTACGTTCCGAAAAGCTAAGCAATTGCAGGCAAGCCAGACATACGCATGCATGCACGTTCCCACGTAACGTGTGCCTACCTACACTTGCCTCGTACGCAGCGCATGACAAAAATCTCGGCACCGTCCATGCACGAGCGTATCTCAACGGCCGATCTAACTAACCGCCGGAATGCACGCAGCAAGTCACGTTTCTCTCCAGCGCGCGGTTTCTCCCGACGACTACGAGGTCGGTGCATGCACGCGCGCCTGGATCGATGCATGCATATGCATGCGTTAGCTCTAGTAATTGGTTCCAGAAACCTTAGCGCTCTTACACGCACGACGTTCCTCTCGCAACATTCAAGCAACTATGTCCATGTGAGTAGTGAGTACGTGTACATATCTTAGGAGTACGAGACCGGCCGGCAAGGACGCAAGGTATATATATATGGCGCTAAATTTTAAGTAGGTTCATAGAGCTAGCTAGGCACATAATAGATGAGAACAGATTTTACCATCGGGATGGACATCCACCCAATATTTCAAATATACATTTCTATTGTAAAAGTTGTGAAAAAATTTGAATTTTTGTGTGGCGTACATCGAGTTTATAACATGTACATTTATAAAAATTTGATGTAAAAACATATCAATATACATCCTATATAAAAAAGACAAACTGGTGCAGCTTCAAACATGCATGTACAGTATTTGTTATTCAACATACCACTACTGCAGAACAGGTCAGTACTGACGGTCGCCAAACCCCCTCTACTGACGGACAGGGGGCCCGTCACCCTGGAAATGTCAGTGGAGGGGGTAACTCCACTGGCGGTCATACGGTCCGTCAGTACTGTTAATTTCTACTGACGGTCACACAGGGACCGTCAGAGGAGATATGTATTCCTGCTAATCGAAGGGCACCTGATTGTATCAGTACTGACGGGCGAGTAATAAATGCCCGTCAGTATAGATATATCTTCACTGACGGGCTATCCGTAAGGGACCGTCAGTAGAGATATATCGACGGGCTCCTAGTTGTATCAGTACTGACGGGCTCTTAATAAAGGCCCGTCAGTAGATGTACAACTCCACTGACGGGCCGTCCGTAAGTGCCCGTCAGTAGAGGTATGCATTCCTGCTAACCGAAATGGATCTGTGTTAGCTCATAATCACACTTAGATTATTCATAATAATAGACTATAGTATTACATTATTCCTAATCACAGGCTATACGAACTATTCATTCACAGAG
The DNA here is from genome assembly GCA_019208055.1 of Stipa capillata. Lineage (NCBI taxonomy): Eukaryota > Viridiplantae > Streptophyta > Magnoliopsida > Poales > Poaceae > Stipa > Stipa capillata. Next base: position 220,091 of record JAGXJF010005301.1, read on the forward strand.
TCAAATCTCTTAATCGCATAACATTTATAATCACATATATAGTATGTACACTCCAACGACGGTCACAAGTATGAAACAATTGTTTATTCAATTATAGAAACAACAGTATTGTCAAACAATTCCTTCTCTTGCCTCCATGGGGCGTTCTGTTTCAGCCACCTTCGGTGGCCCATGAACACGATTTTTTTGGATCCCTTTAGGTGTAAACTTGTAGTAGACTCCAAACACTTCACACATCCTTTGTACCCATGAACACACTGGCAGGACTGATATCCGTACGCGGGGTAGTCTTGGACCGTCGTGAACAACAGCGCTTTCAGATTGAAGTACTCTTCTTCGTATGCATCCCAGACCTGGGCCCCTGGTTCCCACAGTGTAGCTAGTTCTTCGAACAATAATTGTTGATACATGTTCAGATCGTTCCCAGGTTGCTTCGGCCCTTGTATGAGAATACAGAGGTGTATGTACTTTCGTTTTCATGCACAGCCATGGAGGAAGGTTGTACATCCATAGAACCACGGGCCAAGTGCTGTGTCTGCTGCTCATGTTGCCGAATGGATTGATCCCGTCCGTACTCATACCGAACCTGATATTCCTCGGATCTTTTCCGAAATCATCGTATTGGGCGTCGATTGCCCTCCACTGCGAAGCATCGGCAGGGTGTCTCATCACTCCATCATCAGTTTTCCGCCCCTCGGCGTGCCAACGTAGCAGCTTTGCCTCCTTCTTGTTAGCGAATAAACGATTCAAACGGGGAAGGACCGGAAGATACCATACAACCTTTGCTGGAGCGCCACTCTTCACTGGGTCCTCATCATCGGCTTGCTTTCTACCCCTCTTGAATCTGGACGTGTTGCACGTGGGACACTTGTACAGCTTCTCGTGCTCTTTGCGGTAAATAAAGCAGTCATTCGGACATGCATGGAACCTCTGCACCTCTAACCCAAGAGGGCAGACAACCTTCTTGGCTTCTTCGGTGCTCGTGGGCAGCAAGTTGTTTTTCGGAAAAACTTTTGCAAGAAAAGCCAGTGTCTCATCGAAGCCTTCGTCCGGACAGTTGTGGGCTGCCTTGATCCTTAGAAGTTCCAGCGTGACCGACAGACGCGTGTGCTCTGGATCGGAACCGGTATACAACGGGATTTGTGAGTCTTCAACTAGTCTCGAGAACTTAGCAGCCTCTCTTTCATCCTCGGGATCTATCACCACCTGCTCCACCATGTGAACATCCTGCACCATATCGGCCAAATTGTTTCCCGTTTCTCCTTCGGCGTCAGGTTCGATCCTCCCCTCGTCTTCTTCGTCATCTCCGTGTTCGGCATCTTGCCGTAACACCTGATCTTCCTCCTCCTCGCCGTGACTTGTCCAACGTGTATAGCCTGACATGAAACCCTTCAGCGCCAGGTGTACCGTCACCCTCCCTCTCGTATCGAACATTACCAAATTTTTGCAATCGCGACATGGACAGCAAATCTTCGTGCCACCTTTTGTCCTCATATCTCGTTCGGCGACATCAAGAAACTCGTTCAAAGCCATAGCCCAACTCTCTGTCGCCCGGTTGTCGTACATCCAGCTGCGATCCATCGATCAACACCTACGACACGAAACTAATCAGTTCGATAACCAAAAATCACATCAAATACATATACGACATGAAAAGAACACTGGCGAGCATTATTACCGAGCGCTAGCGATCTTTTTGGTGAGAAATGATAATGGAGAGAGTGGGAGTGAGAGGAGGAGAGAGAGAATGGGAGAGAGAATGAGAGAGAGCTAGAAATATGGATGAGGAGGAGGGTGGGAGAGAGTGAGAGGATGAGGAGGAGGGAGAGAGTGAGAGTATGAGGAGGGTGGGAGAGAGTGAGAGGATGAGGAGGGAGAGAGTGAGAGGATGAGGAGGAGGGAGAGAGTGAGAGTATGAGGAGGGTGGGAGAGAGTGAGAGGATGAGGAGGGAGAGAGTGAGAGGATGAGGAGGAGGGAGAGAGTGAGAGGAGGAGCAAAATCTAGATCTAGATCTAGATCTAGATCTAGTCCCTCTAGAGGTTAGGATGAGGGTTGGGGAGAGGGAAGAAATGGTTGTGGGTTGGGAGGGGGAAGGGGGGCAGCGGCGGCCGCGGCAGCAGCTTGTGGGACGGCGGCGCTCGCTGCTGGCCGGTTGGCGCGCGAGCACTGGCCAGCAGCGAGGTCGTGCTCTGTTTTTATAGTGAGGAGCACCACTGACGGGCCCTTAAAAGGTCACCGTCAGTGATTCATCAGCAACGTAAGCAACAAATATCGCTGACGGACGGGAAAGACCGCCGTCAGTGAAGACAAAATATCCACTGACGGGCAGAATATAAGAGCCCGTCAGTGAACTGGCACGTCATATGTTCAACCTTTCACTTACGGGCCAAATAGTTGCCCGTCAGTGGAGATGTCATCTTCACTGACGGGCTCTTAACAAGAGACCGTCAGTAGAAATGACGCGTCATCTATCCCACCTCATGCTCATCTCCACTGACGGGCTGTTTTGGAGCCCGTCAGTGGTCTTCCTCACCTTCTTCTTTGCTGCGTTCTCCGCTGACGGGCTATTTTGCGTCCGTCGGTGGAGTTCCCCTCCAGCGACGGACCTTTTTATGCCCGTCAGTGGAGGGTTTTCAGGAGAGGGTCTATCTGCAGTAGTGTACCCTAATTTGTCTATTTTGTAAAGGACACATATTGTCATATTTTTACACTAATTTTATAAGTGTGCCTTTTATAGTATGACGATGATGATGTACATCCACAAAAGTTTTTTATTTTTTTATAGCTATTTAAGATGAAAATTTTGCATATTTCTAATATTGGGTGGATGTCCACAGAGTGGTAAAATGAGTTTTTGCACAATAGATGCAGTGCTTGTTTCTTGATTGAATACACCGTGACTCGACTCAATCCCATCAAACTGGCAATGAACTTGAATCAAAATCCCGTCCAATCCGAGCAGACGGGGTATAATCCCTCCATATACAAGCAAGCTCTGAGGATCGATCCTTAGACCCATTTTTCTTAATTAATACAATTCACTTCTTGCACATGCTTTAATGCCTCTAAACTTTTTGGACAAAGTATTTATCTCTGCCGTTTATTTAATTAATCAGCTTCCCAGTAAAGTCATTAATTTTTCCACTCGTTTGGAATGATTACTCTATGAGAATTATGAATTTCTGAAACATCCCTAAACCTTTAAACATGTTTATCGTGTGCATCATGGCATTCACGCATAAGTCAAAATTGAGAAGAATTTTGAACTTTTAAAATATCAAGAAAAAACCTTTAAGAATAGGAGAAAAACCCTAATGAAGAGAAGGATTCAATTTCCAAAATTCAATTTGGGCTTCAAAATTCGTAAATAAAGTATATTGTATAGTATTTCAAATATCTCCATGTGTGTGATGAAATTATAGATAAATTTTCAAACTATACAAATTTGGTTTGGAATTGACTAAAAAGAGTAAAATAGAAATAAAAACAGAAAAAAGAAATTAAAATAAAAACAAAAACAAAAACCTAATCTAAACCCCTCGATGGGCCCTCCCAGGGCCCATTTTCTCCCCCCCGACTGGGCCAGTGGCCCAGCCTTCTCCCCTCCTCTCGGCCCGCTCGGCCTCCCACATCCCCTCTCTCTCCCGACTGGGCCGGTGGCCCATTCCCCACAACCCGGCCCGGCCCGCCTCACCCCTCATTCTCATCCCGTCGCCTGCCCCCTGCCTTATCCTCTCCCCGCCGCCAGCAACTCGCCATCGAGCAGCTGCTTCGCTGCCACCGTGGCAAGCGAGCACCGCCCGGGTCGCTACCTCCTGCTCCGGTTCTTGCGCTGCCGCCCCCTCTTATCCCCCCGGCCGAAGCCCCCTCCTCCTCATCTCTCTCTGTCGGCCTCCCTCTCTCTCCCGTGCGCTCCTCGCCTCCCCGCCTCGCCTCGCGCCGCAGCCGCTCGCCCCCGTCACCGCTCCGCCTCCCGAACCAAATGTCGCCCCGAAGCCGCCTCGCCTCCACCCCGACAACCCCGCCGCCGCCTCGCCCAACACCCTCCGAGCCCCGCCGCCCGAAACACCACCGCCCGAGCCGCTCGCCTCCCGCGCCACCTCACGCGTCGCCTCCTCGGAGCCTCTGCCGCCAGCCATTGCCTCCAGTAAAGCCCCGGCAGCCATCCCCTCCTTTTCCTACCCCAACCGCCGCCCTTTCACTCCCCGCTGCCGGCGGCGGCACCCTAAACCGGCCGGACCTCATTAATTCGGTCATTAATGACCGAGGGTCATTAAGACCCATTAAACTCCTTGTTCCGACATATTAATGATAGCATTTATTGCTAAGTATAATTAATGGCAACAATTAATGCTAAGCTCGATTAATTATTGTTCTGACATCATTAATATTCTTAATTAATGATTCCGACACATTAATGACCACAATTAATGACTAACCAGTGCAACAAATGAATTAATTAAATTTGTCTCTATGACAAGTGGGCCCCACCTGTCATTGACCCGAGCCAATTTTGACCAGAGTTGACTATAGGGCCCACATGTCAGACTCTGTTGCTATTTTGAATTATTTAATATTATTTTTACTGAGAAAAAAAATACAAAATAGGGTATTAAACTGATTAAATCTTAGAAAAATCATAATAAATCCATTTTTAATCAAAAAAATGCAAATAATATATCAAAATGTTCAGAAAAATGAGATCTACCTAAATATGTCATTTTAATACATATTTGCATGCTAGGAAAATGTAAATGGCTAAAAAATTAAATTAGAGTTTTCCGATTAGCCGGAGATCGTCGGATCACGATATCTCGAGCGTCCGGACTCCGATTAAATTGATTCCACTTGCATTGGTCTTTATTCTGAATCCTCTATGCCATAACATACATTTGATATCATGCTGATCTTCATCATTTTGATTTTTATTATTGCACCTCCTTTTTCTAGTATTTTCATTCTTCATGATAGAGCTGGAAGATTCCGAAGCGTATAACCCTGAGCAAGAGCAAGACTTAATTGCTGAATCTCAAGGCAAGCAATCCCTTTGAACATATTGCAACCACCCTATTACTTACAAAATATTATTTTTAAAACCTTTATCGCATGTGTTCAGCTTATACTTTCTGCTAAGTACTAGTTTTAGTCCTCGTATGACTTACTTTGTCGTCCAATTAACACCACCACACACCAACCTATTTAGAATAGTATAGTTGTTGCTTCTAAGTTACTTATATTGTTAATTATGCTTAGACATGCTTAGACATGTAAAAGTCGTAATTCCTTTGATGGCAGACAAACCACAGCACTCTAGGTGGGCTAAGTGGTAGGTGGGTGTTCACCGGGAAGTAATTAGTGAACTTGATTAATAATTATCGGGCTTAGAGGAGAGGCCATGGCTGGGAGCATGGTGGGTTGTCTCATTTTTCCCACAAGGACCGGTTCCCGGTGTCCTTTTGAACCAAGATTTGCGTACTTCTACACGGGTGGTATAATGGGCCATCCACGACTGAATAATTTGTCTAGACTTAAGTTATGAGCTGCATAGTTTGTCGTTTTCATTTGTTGGGTGAGTGAAAAATGATGTGATGTGGTGTCTCAATATAGGTGTAAGGGTTACATGATGGGATTCGTAGCATAGAAAAAAAATTTTTTCCTACGAGATGCAAACGAAAACCTAGATCCAATCTAGAAAACCAAGATCCAATCTAGAAGAAGCTTGCAACGAGAGACAGATCATATCTACATACCCTTGACGAACACGTCAACACAGCGGAGAATTTGACCGTTGTCGATGAAGTCCGCAGCCTCCTGCAGCTAGGTTATACCTCCCAGCCGCGAGAGGGATCTCCTCGTGTTCCAATCCGATCAAGCACCGCAACGAGCGGAACCTCCGAGATGTGCACACGTACGGCTCGAAGACGTCACCTCCTTCTTGATCCAGCAAGGCGGGAGATGAGGTAGATGAGATCAACTCCGGTAGCACGACGGCATGGTGGTGGAGGTGGTGGGGTTTCTCCGCGGACAGGGCTTCGCCAAGCGCTGCGCACGAGAGAGAGGAGATGGGAGAGAGGGAGGCGGCGGCTGGGATGGATCTACCCGGAGGGCTGCCCCTCCCCTCCTTTATATAGAGGAGGAAACTTGGAGGAGGAGGAATAGTACCCGTGAACAGTACACGTGTGAACAGTACGCGCAGTGAACAGTACCCTCCCCCAAGTAAAGCCTCCCCTTTCGATCTTATCTCCTATTTTTAAGGGATATCGATCTTATCCATCTAGGAAGGGGGGTTACTGTTCACGCGACACTATTCATGTGTGTACTGTTCATGCAGTACCCTTGGTCCATGTGGACCCCTCCGGGATAAGTGGGCCCCACCCGGGGACCCCCGGAACCTTCTAAAACCTTCCTGGTACGATACCGGAAAAATCCTGAACTTTTCTGAAACCCTAAAAATACTTTCCCATATATGAATCTTTATCTCCGGACCATTCCGGAGCTCCTCGTGACGTCCTGGATCCCATCCGAGACTCCGAACAAAATTTCGGTCTCACCATATTAATATCTCATTTTATACCCTAGCGTCAACGAACCTTAAGTGTGTGACCCTACGGGTTCGGGAATATGTGGACATGATCGAGACACCTCTCCGATCAATAATCAATAGCGGGACCTGGATGTCCATAATGACTCCCACGTATTCAACGAAGATCTTTATCGGTTTGAACCACGATGTCGAATATTCCATTCCCTTTGTCTCGCGATATTTTACTTGCCCGAGATTCGATCGTCGGTATCACCATACCTAGTTCAATCTCGTTACCGGCAAGTACTCTTTACTCGTTCTGTAATGTCACATCCTCTGTGACCAACTCTTTAGTCACGTGCTTGCAAGCGATACAGAATGTGCTTTACCGAGTGGGCCCAGAGTATATCTCTCTGTCACATGGATGGACAAATCCCACTCTCGATACATGCAACCCAACAAGTACTTTCCGAAATACCTGAAAGACACCTTTATGATCACCCTGTTACGGCGTGACGGTTGATGCCCCCAAAGCATTCTTCCGGTACCAGGGAGTGGCATTATCTCATGGTCTAAGGATCGGAACATTTAACAATGGAAAGCTATGCAATATGAACTTTGTGACGTGATCGAATTGCCTAACTTAATTTGGGTCTGTCCATCATGTCATTCTCCTAATGACATGACCCCGTTATTAACCGACATCACATGTCCATGATTAGGAAACCTTAACCATCATTTAATCAACGAGCTAGCCAGATAGAGGCATTGCTAGGGACACGGTGTTGTTTATAAAACCACACATGTATTATGTTTCCGGTTAATACAATTATACCATGGAGTATAAACATTTATCATGAACAAGAAATATGATAATAACAATTTATTATTGCCTCTAGGGCATATTTCCAACATTACACACGGTCCGGGACAGGGGATGTATCACCTGCTACAACTTTTGGGACCGTGTCGGGGTACCGGCCGGACTAGTATAGACGGATTAGCCTATTAGGGTGGCTCATACTTAAATCGAATACATTGTAAAGGGCGTGTTCAATCACACTCTGTTAACACACCTCGTGAAGTGTGTTTTCGGCCTAGCATTAAGAGTCGATTGATACGTGTAGGTAAAGATGTACACCCCTGCAGGGTTAAGCCGTGCCCGCGGTTATGGACAACTTGGTAATAATCCGCATCGAATTAGACAATTACTAAAACATGTCAACTCTAAGATTGAGAAGTTAGCGATTGCTTCCTCCCTGGTGGTTGAGGAAGAATCGAGGGTTTAAGTGAATGGTGGTATGCAATAGATTTCATTATGAAGTTTTGGCTCATCTCTTTGAAAAGTAATCTAGTAGTCGATTTCGTCCTACTTAAGAAATATTATCAAAAGAATAATCAGCTTTTTACAAAGTAGTCCACAGTTACCTCTTTATTGATACCAGTTGCATCTATTACTAATTCCCTTGTAAGTCTTGCGGAATACAATTTTTGTACTCACCTTGCTATTGCTGATAAATTTTTGTCCAGAGGAAATCATCCCTTCAACGAATGGTTTCTATGTAGAGATTGACGCCCACGACGACTAGTCGCTGGGAATCCCAGGCAGTGATCCTGCCCAGGGTTCAGCAGCTTGGTTTGTTTTGCTACCATCTTTTGGACATACTTTTCGGCTTCTTAGCCATATTAAACCTTCCGCTGTGTAATAGACTTTTGTATGAATTATGTTGTTAAGTTTAAAAGAACAACTAGTATTATTGCAGTTTCAGTCATAGAGTTGCTGTTGTGATACTTGTTTGTTCTCACCTGTCTCATGTGCCTTGCGTGTATGTTATTAAGCACATGGTGCGGAGGGTTTCAGAGTCTGTATCATAGAACTGTTAGGTTTAATCACCCCTGTGAAGTGACTCTACCATTGGAAGTTTGGAAACTATATCATCCTACTCCAGCCAAGCATTAATTTGCCGGGACGAGTTTGGAATTGATGTTCCGGCTCAGTGAGAAAAGAGTAAGGAGACCATATCATCCTACTTACTCTGTGCATTAGTTTGCTGGAGCAAGTTCAGGGTTGACATCTCGGGCTATTCGAAACCATATCACTCCACTCCTCTTGGAATTGATATCCAAGGGTTGAGGTCAGGGTTGATGTTTCGACTTAGCGGGTGATTTCACTTAAGATTCTCTGTTATGGATTTTAGGTCCCAACAATTTCTCTATATTTTTGGTTGCAAATGTTGGCCTAATCTTCGATCTTATAACACCCGCAAGTTGCAATTTCACTCCATTCATTGTGTGTTTATTGGGTACAGTAATCTCCATAAGGGCTATAAGTGCTTACATAACTCCATAGGTCAGGTGTATGTCTCTCATGATGTGGTTTCGATGAATCAATTTTTCCTTTTGCATCTCTTCATCCCAATGCTGGTGCCCGTTGAAAGATCAGCTAGGCCCCTAATTGGTTTTGATGGTTAATGGCAACTCAAACTGGAATCTAATGTTTACAATGAGTGTAAGAAGGTTTAAGAGGTTCCAGAAAGAAGGGTCATCAAGAAAAGGATGACCAACCAAAAAGTACAAATGTGGTTTCTAGGACAAGGGAATGGCTGTGCTAGACAGCTGTGTCACAGCTATGAGGAAGCCGATGCTGTGCAAAGAGTTGCAAGCAAGGTGATGGTGGCTTGATGTGTCAAGGACCGTGACTGCAGTTGGTGGCAGATAAAGTCTAGGTTTACTAGTTTCCTTGAGTCCATAAGAAACACCCGTACTATCAAGAGGGATGAAGTAGTAATGATCTATGGAGATTCTTTTGCTCAATGCTCAGGGTGTTGGATAGTGACACTGATGCTTTGAGGTCAGTGGCCCTGTAACAACAGTTTTGTACAAGTGTGAAACTGGCTTGTGCTAGCACTCTGCAGTGCTAGCAGTGGAAAAACCCTAGAGGTTAGAGTCACCAGTGTGACACAGCTGTGTCACAGGTGGTCTAGCGTTCTATGACTCAGGTACATCTCTGTACCAGGGGAGAGCTTGTAAATGCTAAGGGACCTACACTGCGATAGTTTGTCTGCCGAGTCAGAAGACTGTCGGAGGTTCTCTCCTTATTAGGGATCAGAGTTAGTTGTGCGCTGAGGGCATGTGATGTGCCAAGATCGGGCTGAGTAGTTAGGCTACGTCAGTTAAGAGTTCACTTGTGTGTCCCTCCGGTGACACAGGTATCGATCTGCCTGAGCTGGTTACAGTTGTGCGTTGTGACTAGCTGTGTCACCGGTGTCTGTCACCGGTGACTCACTCAATCCTACGTGGCAATAGTGTAACGGTCAGGTGCCTATGAACCCTATAAATAGGGGACCAGGGGAGGGCTTCGACCTTAACCTTGCTCAAACCAGTGAATCATATTCGACTGTTGCAAGCCTCTCACCCTCTGAACAAAAGCCAAACTTCCTAAGAGAGTTAGAGCTTTTGAGCAAAGAGCATTGATTCCTTCAAGAGTCGTTGCTGCCGATTCTGTTACTCTTGGAGTGTTTACTCCTAGACGGGCGTAGGGACACTAGTACAAAAATCGATATCCGAGGCGGTTAAAATAGCACATCCGAGGCGGTTATAGCAGCCGCCTCCACCGAGTGGTTGCGGATATGGAGGCATGCATCGGAGGCGGTTATGCAACTGCCTCGGATACGCACTTATCGGAGGCAGTTTAATTTTCTTAACCGCCTCGGATAACTGATATTCGAGGCGGTTAAATTTTTTTAATCGCCTCGGATATCTAATATCCGAGGCGGTTAAAATTTTACAACCGCCTCGGATATAGATATCCGAGGCGGTTGGAATTTTACAACCGCCTCGGATAAGATACCAGCCGTTTTAAAAAAAAACCTACCCGGCAGTGCCGGATAGGGTTTCATTAAAACGGCTCTAACTTTTGCATACCATATCCGTTTTGGCTCCACGACCACTCAAAATGAAGATGTCGACGATGCGCATCTGATAAACCTACAAGGATAGTGATGTGAAGAGGAGAGGGATCGAAAATGAGCCAAAAAGACACAAAACTTGAGTGGGGAGGGCCTTCCTTACCTTGAATCCGAGCAAATCTCTTGTGTAGCCTCCACCATATTCCTATGAGGATGTCGAAGTGAAGAGGAGATATCCTTGCGGTGGATTTTGATGGGAAGGATAAGAGGAGAAGGGTGGAAAGGAGGGAGGAGAGGGATCGAAAATGAGCCAAAAAGACACAAAACTTGAGTGGGGAGGGCCTTCCTTACCTTGAATCCGAGCAAATCTCTCGTGTAGCCTCCACCATATTCCTATGAGGATGTCGACGTGAAGAGGAGATATCCTTGCGGTGGATTTTGATGGGAAGGATAAGAGGAGAAGGGTGGAAAGGAGGGAGGAGAGGAGAGTGAAAAGGGGCAAGGGAGAAGAAGAAATTCTGGATGTAGATTTGAGTGGAGGGATGCATTGAGGTGATGATTATATACCCCGCGGGATTCTAAAATTTCAGATTTTGAAACTTCAAAATTGGCGGGATTCTGAAATTTCGGGTTTTGAACACATCGGAGGCACTTGTAAATATATAACCGCCTCGGATAAGGTGCATATCCGAGGCGGTTGTGTATTCACAACCGCCTCCGATATATATTCGAGGCGGTTGCGACATAACAACCACCTCGGATGACTTTAGAGTTGGCGGGCTTCTGAAATTTTTGGGTTTCCTTATTCGAGGCGGTTGTGTATTCACAACCGCCTCCGATATATGTTCGAGGCGGTTGTGACATAACAACCGCCTCGGATGACTTTACTATCCGAGGCGGTTTCTCCCGAAGTCCTTATCCGAGGCGGTTGAACTGTGATAACTGTCTCAGATATCAGTTATTGGAGGCGTTTTAGCCTAATCGCCTCGGATAAGGCGTCTCGGATGAACGATTCTGTACTAGTGTTTCCGCGCTACCCGAATCGACGCCGTTCAGAATCGCCGCAATAATGTTTGGGTGTTTCGGCAACACTCTCGCTCGCATCGCCCGCACGTCGCCCACGTCCGATCGGCAGGTTACCCTGTCCGTCGGCTCGTCGCCGCGTACGTCCGCACGTCCGGCTATCTCCGACACACCCGCTCTTCGCGTCAGGGCTGTCTCTGACGAATCCTCGCGCGGGGCCGTCACACTCTCCGAGAAGATCTCCTAAAAGATGCCCGGGAAATATTCTCCCAAGATCCCGTATGGGGTAGGGAAATGACGTCATGCCTTGTAATAGGTCAGTAGCTTCGTGGGCAAAACTGTAATTTCGTGCGATTTCCTTTTTGAAACCTATAAATACCTACCCTGGGGGTAGAGAGGAGGGGGATCCATTTTCCATTTCCCCATTGTAAGCTCTTCACCTCTTGATGCCCAAGTACAAACACCGAATTACTTCGTCGACCGTCTCGTGCGTTCGCGCTCGCTCGTTTGCCCCTCGCATGCCCGGAGGTCGCTGTAGCACGACCGGGGGTGTCACAAATTCATGTCTAGACTTGTATCTACGACAGTTGGCGCCGACCGTGGGGCTCGAGCGAAAGCCATGGCGCCGAAGAAAAAGAGCACAGCCAAGACGATCGCACGTACACCAACCCGACGCGTCAGGCAAGAACGAACAACACGGCCGTCGCCGCGGAGCTGGGCGACGCCCGCGTCAGCAACTTGTCGACTGCTAGCCTTCGAGCCGAGTGCGCGCCAGTCGAGGTCCGCGCGGCGGGACTCCCCACAGCCGCGGGCAACGCGGCAACTCAGAAGCACGCGTCGAGACGGAGGCTGAAACCTTGAGGCGCGAGGCTAACGAGCTCAGGGAGGAGCTCGTTAGGGCAAAGGCTGAGGCCCTCCAGGCCCTCCAAGCTTCAAACAATGCTCGCGCCGAGCAGGCCTGCTTCGCGCCGAGCGTGACGCGCACGAACCGCGGCAGCTCCCCGCCGGTCCCCGAAGCAGCCGAGGCCACGCAGTACGGCGCCGCCTGGACGAGACCCTAACCGAAGCGCAAGAGCAAACCCGACGTAACACCCTTGCCGCGAGGAGGTCATGCAGGAAGTAGCGGAAGCCCAAGCGCGCGCCAGGCGCCATCCCAGCGCGCGCAGGAGGCCGCCGCCCTCCGTCAGCCCTGGCCGACAGCCGCGCTGAGAGCGATTCCGTCCTCCACCGCGATGCGCCGAAGAAGCCGCAGCCCTGCCGGCAGCACCGATTGGAGGCTAGCGAGAGATGGCCGCGGCATCCCTCTATGGCGCGGGGGAAGGCCCCAGCTACCAGCCTTCTATCACTCCGTCGCGCAGCCAGGCGGCAGGCCCCGGCCTCGCCGCGTCGGCCGGCGGATCACTACCCCGCGTGGGTACCAGCACCTCGCCGCGCCCGAGAGCTCCGCCACCGGGATGGTAGCGGACGGCCCGCCGACGCCGCCCCGCACCAACTCGAGATCAGAACCTGCCAGCCATCGTCAAACGCCCCGGGCCTCACCGACGTGTACAACCCGCTGAGCCCAGGGCTAGCGGTGACGCCATGGCCGAGCAAGTACCGGGCACCCAGTATCGCCAGCTTTGACGGGAACTCTGATGCGCGTCGAGTTCCTAGGGTGTACGAGACCGCTGTTTCCTCAGCAGGAGGCAATGAAGCGATCATGGCCAAGGGGCTACTGCTAGTGCTCTCCGTCTGGCCAGGAAGTGGTACCTCGGGCGGCTGGCTCCTCGCTCGATGTACTCATGGGAACAGCTCCGCGACAAGCTCACCAGCCACTTCATTGCCCACCGGATAAGGAAGTCACCTCTCGGATTTGTTCTCACTCAAGCAGGCCCCCGACGAGTCGATACGGACTTCACCCAACGCTTTGCTCAGGTGCAAGTGCCAGATCCCGGACATCACCGACAAAAGCGTGTGCGAGGCAGCCCGCCACGCGATCTTAAAAACCCCAACCTGGCAGAAAACTCGACAGGAAAGAGACCAAGTCAGTCGCAGAACTATACGAGATATGCGCACCTACTCCAAATTCGAAGACGGGAAAACCCGTAGGCAAGCAGAGGCACAGGCGCTGGCCGCTGGACCGGGCCGAAAGCGAAAACCTACGACCGGGCGCGCCAGGAGGCAGAAGGATGTGTACCACGTGGAAGAGGAAGAGCGTCGCCCCACTAAGCAGGCACGTGGCAGCGACCAGGGCAGCGAGCCAGGCCGTCCCGAGCAGGACTCCCGTGCCCGCGGGTCGGGCCGTCCCGAGCGGGACTCCCGCAGCCAGGCTACCCGCGCGTGAGGCCGCGGTCAAGGCCAGGGGACGGAAATAATCCGGCGTGAAGAGGCAGGAACAATGAAGGCGGAGGCGAAGGCCGGCGGGAGACAATCGAGTATTCTGTGAGCTCCGTGGAGCTCACAGAATACTCGATTGTCTCCGCCGGGCCTTCGTCCTCCGCCTTCATTGTTACTGCCTCTTCCACGCCGGAATTATTTCCGTTCCCCTGGCCTTGACCGCGGGCCCTCCGCGCGCGGGTAAGCCTGGCTGCGGGAGTCCCGCTCGGGACGGCCCGACCGCGGGCACGGGAGTCCTGCTCGGGACGGCCTGGCTCGCGGCCCTGGTCGCTGCCACGTGCCTGCTTAGTGGGGCGACGCTCTTCCTCTTCCACGTGGTACACATCCTTCTGCCTCCTGGCGCGCCGGTCGTAGGTTTTCGCTTTCGGCCCGGTCCAGGCGGCCAGCGCCTGTGCCTCTGCTTGCCTACGGGTTTTCCCGTCTTCGAATTTGGAGTAGGTGCGCATAATCTCGTATAGTTCTGCGACTGACTTGGGCTCTTTCCTGTCGAGTTTTCCTGCCAGGTTGGGGTTATAGATCGCGTGGCGGGCTGCCTCGCACACGCTTTTGTCGGTGATGTCCGGGATCTGGCACTGCACCTGAGCAAAGCGTTGGGTGAAGTCCCGTATCGACTCGTCGGGGGCCTGCTTGAGGGAGAACAAATCCGAGGAGGTGACTTCCTTATTCCGGTGGGCAATGAAGTGGCTGGTGAGCTTGTCGCGGAGCTGTTCCCATGAGTACATCGAGCGAGGAGCCAGCCCGAGGTACCACTTCCTGGCCAGACCGGAGAGCACTAGCAGTAGCCCCTTGGCCATGATCGCTTCATTGCCTCCTGCTGAGGAAACAGCGGTCTCGTACACCCTAAGGAACTCGACGGCATCAGAGTTCCCGTCAAAGCTGGCGATACTGGGTGCCCGGTACTTGCTCGGCCATGGCGTCACCGCTAGCCCTGGGCTCAGCGGGTTGTACACGTCGGTGAGGCCCGGGGCGTTTGACGATGGCTGGCAGGTTCTGATCTCGAGTTGGTGCGGGGCGGCGTCGGCGGGCCGTCCGGCTACCCATCCCGGGTGGCGGAGCTCCGGGCGCGGCGGAGGTGCTGGGACCCACGCGGGGTAGTGATCCGCCGGCCGACGCGGCGAGGCCGGGGCCTGCCCGCCTGGCTGCGCGACGGAGTGATAGAAGGGCTGGTAGCTGGGGCCTTCCCCCGCGCCATAGAGGGATGCCGCGGCCATCTCTCGGCTAGCCTCCAACTGATGCCGCAGGGCTGCGGCTTCTTCGGCGCACGCGGGTGGGGAAGGAATCGCTCTCGCGCGGCTGTCGGCCAGGGCTTGACGGAGGGCGGCGGCCTCCTGCGCCCCCGCTGGGGATGGCAGCCTGGCGCGCGCTTGGGCTTCCGCTACTTCCTGCATGACCTCCTCGGCGGCAAGGGTGTTACGTCGGGTTTGCTCTTGCGCTTCGGTTAGGGTCTCGTCCAGGCGGCGCCGTACTGCCGTGGCCTCGGCTGCTTCGGGGACCGGCGGGGGAGCTGCCGCGGTTCGTGCGGCGTCACGCTCGGCGCGAAGCAGGCCTGCCTCGGCGCGAGCATTGTTTGAAGCTTGGAGGGCCTGGAGGGCCTCAGCCTTTGCCCTAACGAGCTCCTCCCTGAGCTCGTTAGCCTCGCGCCTCAAGGTTTCAGCCTCCGTCTCGACGCGTGCTTCTGAGTTTGCCGCGTTGCCCGCGGCTGTGGGGGAGTCCCGCCGCGCGGACCTCGACTGGCGCGCACTCGGCTCGAAGGCTAGCAGTCGACAAGTTGCTGACGCGGGCGTCGCCCAGCTCCGCGGCGACGGCCGTGTTGTTCGTTCTTGCCTGACGCGTCGGGTTTGGTGTACGGGGTGCGATCGTCTTGGCTGTGCTCTTTTTCTTCGGCGCCATGGCTTTTCGCTCGAGGCCCCACGGTCGGCGCCAACTGTCGTAGATACAAGTCTAGACAGTGAATTTGTGACACCCCCGGTCGGCTACAGCGACCTCCGGGCATGCGAGGGGCAAACGAGCGAGAGCGCGAACGCACGAGACGGTCGACGAAGTAATTCGGTGTTTGTATTGGGGCAAGAGGTGAGAGCTTACAAATTGGGGGAAATGGAAAAATGGATCCCCCTCCCTCTACCCCCAGGGGAGGTATTTATAGGGTTTCAAAAAGGAAAATGCGAAATTACAGTTTTGCCCCGAAAGTACGGAACTATTACAAGGGCATGACGGTCATTTCCCTACCCCTACGGGATCTTGGGAGAATATTCCCGGGCATCTTTTAGGAGAATCTTCTCGGAGAGTGTGACGGCCCCGCGCGAGGATTCGTCAGAGACAGCCCTGACGCGAAGAGCGGGTGTGTCGGAGATAGCCGGACGTGCGGACGGACGCGGGCGACGAGCCGACGGACGAGGGTAACCTGCCGACGGACGTGGGCGACGTGCGGGCGAATGCGAGCGGAGAGTGTTGACGAAAAACCCAAACAGTATTGCGGCGATTCTGAACGGCGTCGATTCGGGGTAGCGCGGAAACACTAGTACAGAATCGTTCATCCGAGACGCCTTATCCGAGGCGATTAGGCTAAAACGCCTCCAATAACTGATATCTGAGACAGTTATCACAGTTCAACCGCCTCGGATAAGGACTTCGGGAGAAACCGCCTCGAACATATATCGGAGGCGGTTGTGAATACACAACCGCCTCGAATAAGGAAACCCAAAAATTTCAGAAGCCCGCCAACTCTAAAGTCATCCGAGGCGGTTGTTATGTCGCAACCGCCTCGAATATATATCGGAGGCGGTTGTGAATACACAACCGCCTCGGATATGCACCTTATCCGAGGCGGTTATATATTTACAAGTGCCTCCGATGTGTTCAAAACCCGAAATTTCAGAATCCCGCCAATTTTGAAGTTTCAAAATCTGAAATTTTAGAATCCCGCGGGGTATATAATCATCACCTCAATGCATCCCTCCACTCAAATCTACATCCAGAATTTCTTCTTCTCCCTTGCCCCTTTTCACTCTCCTCTCCTCCCTCCTTTCCACCCTTCTCCTCTTATCCTTCCCATCAAAATCCACCGTAAGGATATCTCCTCTTCACGTCGACATCCTCATAGGAATATGGTGGAGGCTACACGAGAGATTTGCTCAGATTCAAGGTAAGGAAGGCCCTCCCCACTCAAGTTTTGTGTCTTTTTGGCTCATTTTCGATCCCTCTCCTCCCTCCTTTCCACCCTTCTCCTCTTATCCTTCCCATCAAAATCCACCGCAAGGATATCTCCTCTTCACGTCGACATCCTCATAGGAATATGGTGGAGGCTACACGAGAGATTTGCTCAGATTCAAGGTAAGGAAGGCCCTCCCCACTCAAGTTTTGTGTCTTTTTGGCTCATTTTCGATCCCTCTCCTCTTCACGTCACTATCCTTGTAGGTTTATCAGATGCGCATCGTCGACATCTTCATTTTGAGTGGTCGTGGAGCCAAAACGGATATGGTATGCAAAAGTTAGAGCCGTTTTAATGAAACCCTATCCGGCACTGCCGGGTAGGTTTTTTTTTAAAAACTGCTGGTACCTTATCCGAGGCGGTTGTAAAATTCCAACCGCCTCGGATATCTATATCCGAAGCGGTTGTAAAATTTTAACCGCCTCGAATATCAGTTATCCGAGGCGGTTAAGAAAATTGAACCGCCTCCGATAAGTGCGTATCCGAGGCAGTTGCATAACCGCCTCCGATGCATGCCTCCATATCCGCAACCACTCGGTGGAGGCGGCTGCTATAACCGCCTCGGATGTGCTATTTTAACCGCCTCGGATATCGATTTTTGTACTAGTGAAACCCTCCTCCAACAGGCTCTGAATTCACAATTGCGCTGATATGAAGTTAGCCCTATTTCACCGGTTGTAGACTTGAATACTCTGTAACTTGATGGATGCCTATGGACTTCTAAGTCACAGTGCTTCGCATAGCCATATGACCGAAAGATTATTGATTGTAAGGAAAAAGATTTGGTGCGTCAGAATTATAATGGTGCAGAAAATTAATTAAATACGGATGGTGCAGATTAACCGAAAACTGATGTTCAATCACAGTACACTAAACGTGTTTTTGTTTGCTAACATAAACACATGTCTCTCATAGTATCTAGCAATTGCATATACACTAGTTTTACGTTTTAAAGGACCTCTTTCTAGTTTCACCTTTCAATCGCGTGATCATCTGGCTAAACAGCAGCATGAAGAAATCGAATCGCAAATATCCAGATGATGCAGGAAATTCAGGTAGCCAAGAATTTAGACACGACCAAATATTGCCAAACTCTACACATGGTAAAGGGACCAAATATTGCCAAACTCTACACATGGTAAAGGGTCTGCTGAGCAATTAATCCATAAAAGAGTGGCTCGAAAGCTTGTGCAATCTGAGAGTATATCAGGTACATAGTAACAATACTCAAGAAAATAACAAAAGAAGTACAATAGCGAAGAGATGATTGAAGTTACAAGAAAGGCCGACTAAGGAGGTTGTAACGGAAGGGTGTTTGGGTGAACTTGTGCGGCGTTCCTGAACGCAGACTCAACAGCAAGGGCGTCTGATGATATGACTAGCAAACGGATTTGCTCGAGGCCTAACAGGTGTTCCATGCCGGCTGGTGTTGCGCCGCCCCAGTGCTTCCTATATAATTCTAGAAAGAGCAATCGTAACTTGGGCATAGCCCCTGCCTCGAACCGCATACATGCTGTAACATCATCATCATCAGAGCTCAGTACAAGGGACAGTAGAAATGGGAACAATCCCGTGCAGATTATGGCAGCCCTGTCTTCAGGGATACGCGACACCATGAAAAAGAGGTGGACAAGGGAGGGCAGCATTCCAATAACATGAACCTCGTCAGTCGACAGGTGCTCAACACGCAGACAAAGGCGACGGGGGCAATGAAGATCACCAATCCATTGGGGAACTCTCTTAAACAGCCAGTTTCGCAGATAAAAGATCCTGGATATGGAGAGGACGGTTGAATAATGAGTCCAGCTGGTCGTCACAATGTTTAGGAGGCTGGCAACCGAGGGAGAGGCGTTTGAGGTTACAGAGCTTTCTATGGAGCAGACCAAAGCATCATACCCTATCGCCTTTATTTTGCAATCATGAGTATCGTCGAAATCTAGGTCACTCAGATTGGTCAGCTAGCGAGCTCTCTCCCGTATCAAAACAATAAAGAGTACGCAGTGATTTTATGTTCCCGGTCCCTTCAGGCAACCCTGTATCAAAACAATGAAGAATGAGATGGGACAAGCAGGGCAAGAGGACTATTATCTGATGGGATGCTTTGCGCCAATGTGCCATGTATGTCTAGGGTCTCCAAATAAACAAGTCCTTGAATTTCAGTATCTTGTATAAAATTTACTTTACTTGCTTGTCATTTTAGGCTTGTTGATGCACTTAATTAAACCTAAATTTTTCAGTTTTAATCTTATAAAATTTCATTTAGTTAAGTTCCACGTTAAGAATTGGCGCGCCTATTGACATCAGAGGTCCTTTGCTCCGCCCGATTTCTTCTTCTTCACCTCTTCCACTTCCTCCGGCGACGCCATTTCCGCAGCTACCGCTGCCGCCGATGAGGTTATGGTTGGGGATTCAAGCGTGGGGTTTCTCTTTGCTCCGCAGGCTTAAGAGTGGTGGTTGTTCGCGGGGGGTGATCACGGGTGCGGGCTGTGCGGCCGTCCGTCGCATGGGGAGTCTGCCCTGTTGTGGCCGCAGCCTCGGCTCCACTGGACGACCTCACCGCCTCCGTCCTATCAGCAGGTGCCACCTTCCTCCCTTCGTTCCTCTGAGGCTTCTCCGTCTGCTCCCGTGCTCCCTCCTCCCATATGCGATCTGTGTCTCGACCTCCTGATGTGCCTCCTCCTCCCCTCTCCTTGCTCTCTCTACCGTTTCAATCCCAACCCTCCACCCCCACCGTGTTTCACTCTTCATGTGTGTGCCCCAATCCCATTCCTCCTCCCAATCCCATCATCTTTTTGCTCTATATGTGTGTGTTTTAGATTTGTTAGCACATAATAGGTTTTCTCTCATTTTTCTTAAGAGATACTTTTTGCAGATTGAAGTGCCAATTTGGTTGCCATTGAGGTAATTTTTCACAGATTCAGTGTGTGGCAAAGAGGATTGCTGTGAGGAAATTGAATCAGGGTCAAGAGCCCATGCTCACGCACCTGGGACCATCGCATGGACAGTGCAGCACTACAGCTGCCAATCGCCATCAAGGATGCTTGCTGGATGTTGCTTTTGTGTGTTGGAGGCATGATGTCGCGAATTATTTTGGCTATGGCCGTGAGTTTTGATTCCAGATCGCCATGCATGTTGAGAATAGGATCTACATTTCATTTTTTGCAAATTCTCTTTTGCAGTTTTCCTAGAATTAATCTCTTTCCCGCGTTCGTGAAAATATGTAGTGATGTATCCAACATTTTTTTTGCTAACAGCCACAACTATTTGTGGACTCTTATAATTCAGCCAAGAGCTCAAGTTGTTATGCTTCATATCGGTTACTCAGATTTCTTACCTGTGCTGCTGGAGATAAACTCTAGCAATCTGTTATATTGAAAGCCAAGCACTAGAGCGTAGGTAAGAGCAGTAGAGTTCCAAATTGCCTTTTCTTCCATGGTCATGACAATTTTATGCTTGCTGCTCGTAGCAATTTTGCTTTGATGTGCCTATCTTCAAATTTTGATCTATCTGATTTCTGATATGGTAAGTAGGTGACAGCTATACATTCATAGCATAGTTCTGATATGCATTATGTCTTCCTCTGTTGTGCAGCCAATATATTGTTATCTACATAGCTATCAGGTTCTCAACTATTATGTGTATTTGCCATAGAATAAATATTTTTATTACCATTCTGGGAGAGTCATCTTCACCAGAAAGATGTTCTACCGACGGAAATGAAAGTCAAAACAATAGGACATCTTTTTTATGGCCCACAACATGGAACTTAGGAAATTCCCCAGCATGTTCTTAGTTACCATTCTCTACCAAGTATTGATTCTTCATTTATTTATTATAAGTACGCTAATATGGGAGTTACCAATATAACTCTTGATTGTGTCCGCGACAATGCCCAGCTTTTACTTTTACATGCAGGGTGCTTACTTTTACATGTGTATATGCTATATTGTTTCTCGGCATGCATGATAATTTGTGTATTTGCTTCAATCGAAAACTTGGATGTACGGAGCTTTGTCCTAACTCCTCACCAAGGTAAGTATTTTTGTTGTCTTATTTTGATGTATCCATTTATTGCAACTTCCATAAGTAGTGGCGTTACCGTTGAGTCTCGAGATATGTGATACCATCATGCCATTTTTCTTCATTACCAAAATTAGATAATTATTTGCTTCACTGCTGATTTTTCTTGCTGTAAACTATCGTGTTGTATGTGATAATTGAAAATTTGCTATCTCTTGTTCTCAATTGCCCCTGCTGCTGTTGTCGTGTAAAAGGATGAGCTTTGTTAGCTCCTATAAATTAGGTGTTTTGGGGCACTATATACCAATTTATATTTTTATTTCTGTGAGGTAACTTTGTTCATCTAAAATATCTACTATGCTTTCACGGTGCCAATGATGTCCCATCCTACATATAGTGTATATATTGTTTGGTTTAGTTTTTTCTCACATTTTTTTGGCACTTCCCTCTAGTTTGGTTTTTCAACTATTGTAGGCTGATGAGATGTGTAACCGGTTAACTCACTTAGCCGTTGTAAGTGCTAAGACTGTGCATCCTGATTAAGAACAGTGATGATTTATTTATTTGCACCCATTTCCAGTTACATGAAAGTGTTTCATATATGAATTATAGTTGCCACAAATTACAATCATCGATAAAATCAATTATTCCAAATCACTATTACCTGTTCCTTTTGTCTTGATCGTGCACATATCTTTAATGTTTTGAGCCCCGCATGGAAAGACTAGTTGCTGCCTGCGGTGCAGTGCACTATACATTAAGGACTGTAACGGAAGGACGTAGGGCCTGGTACACTTGTGTGGCGCTAGCTCCTGAACGCGGGATAGATCACGGCGGGGTTGTTCAGGATGCATAGAGTACAAAGTGTTTGAAGGCTGCTCAGCCTGCAAGCTCTTACCAAATTCTAGATAGAGCTCTCGTAGCTTGTGCATGGGCATAGCCCCTGCCTCGACCAAAATTCATACTGCAGTTGCTATTCGTAGCGCCTGTTCTTCCGGCTGTTGTATGTGATGCTCCAAGCGCTGCCAGACAAAACTGGCTTGGTCTGGATTTAATCATCGTTTCATGATCCCAGCTGGCAGAGATGGTAATGTGGGAGCAGAGTGGTGATAGTGCCAGTGTTGTTACAACATGATCCAAGGTGAACTCCTTTTTTTCATTTCAGAACCTTGTAATAGCTAGATTTCTGTGCTAGCTGGTGTTTCATGCTTTACTAGCACTAATCTTAATAATAACCATCACATAGTGGCAAAACCAGAACGCGAGCATCAGTTCACCTAAACTTTGTTACTTTAAGCGACTGCGATTTCTGCTGCAAGAGGCCTCAAGAACTCGTCCTCATCCTTAGGCGGATGGATGGTAACAAGGTTCGGTAAAGGTGTCGCTGGCCCTTGCTTGCCCTTCGGATCATAGTCAAGCATAATCTTAACCTTGATACCTAGCACACCCTGAAAGAGGGTAAGAAATAGAACATCAGAACCATAACCAAGCTAATCATGTAAAGAAACAATACCATTTACCTATAGCAAAGAATTTCATGTGAAGTAACAAGCTCCGAACCTGTCTCAGAAGATACCTCACAGCCCTTTGCACCACTCTCCATGACAAATCTGAGTACACCATAGCATGCCCTAGCAAATGCATCTTGAGGGTGGGAAGCTTCTTGATGGCGACGGCGACGCGGTGGTGAGCTTCTTGATGGCGACGGCGACGCGTTCTCGGTGGCTCCTTGGCAGCGGCTCCTTGAGCGCCGGATCTAATCGCCGGGGATGGGGACGGAGAAGAGGCGGAGGCAGGGAAGCCAGGGAGGGAGGAAAGAGCCCGGCCAGGGGCGGCGTTGCTCCGGCTACCGCCACCCGCTTCTCTGTGCTCTGGCCGCGACTGGGATTGAGGAGGAGCAGCGACTGGGATTGAGGAGGAGCTCTCAGCGGCGGCCCAATCTCAATTGAGAAGGAGCAGCAACTGGGATTGAGGAGGAGCTCTTGGCGGCGGCCCGATATCTATTCGGATTAGAAAACGAAGCACTGGAGAGGAGAATCATTTTCCGGTCGTAAATGAGAAACCGACGGAAATGGGCCAGCCCAATACCAGGCATCCAAACAGTAATTTTTGGCCCTGTCTTTTTTCTTCGTGGGCTGTAAATTACAGGGGTATTTGGACCAATACCGGGCTTCCAAACGGGGCCTAGAGGATTTTATCAGTAAATGCATGTTATTCTACTATGTATTTGAACGATTTGAACAGATCCCGTGTGCTCCTGATTTCTTACTCCGGAGTTCAGAATAGCCTGTCGATCATGAGCGTTTCTGCAAATAAATCAAAGTGAAAACCATTTTTTTTCTTTCAGAGTGTCAAGTTTAAATGACTGCATTTGGGACCGATCCTGAATTCAGCTTGACAAACCATATAATCGAATTGATTATTGTTTGGAAGGTAAAGGAGAAAGATCTACCGTGCGTTTATAGTTACACAGATTAGTCGAATACAGATCCTCAATCACACACATTACAGGTGTATAACATATTCAGCTAACACAATTACGTGTGTTTATTTGCCAACATAAGCACGCATTTCTTTCATAGTATCTGGCAACACAATTGCATGACGGATTTGACTAGTTTTACCTTTTAAAGGGTCACTTACTAGTTTTAGCTTTTAATCTCGTACGTAACCATCTTATATACAGCATGATGTAGACATTGCATATATTCAGATGATGCAGGAGATATATTCGGATAGGTAAGATTTAGATACGAATATAAGATGTATGAGTTATTTTAAGATACTTTCATCTGAGTCGTTTGAAATGTTTAAGCAAATTTCGTAATTCTTCATCCAACGATTAGACCTTCTGTAATCACTCATATACTTATTCGCTTCGAATTACACTAATTACCTCTTAATTACATTTGAATTTCAATTTGTATCAACATAATTGTTATTTTTCATGCTTAATTTTCTTTCCAGCGTGATATTTCTTTATTCAAAATTTTTTAATTTTCTTACACCTTTAACAGATATGCTTAATACACAGTATTTTTCTGTCGAGTAGTGTTGGAGGGGGGTTTCCGCGCTTCCCCGGATCGACACTGTTCAGGATCACTGCAACACTATTAAGGTTCTCATCCGCGCTCTCCGCGACAAAGCTGTCTCCGACGCGTCCACGCGCTCTTCGTCGTCAGGGCTGTCTCCGACGAGCCCGCTCTCCGTCGTCAAGGCTGTCTCCAACGAGCCCGGTCGCCGCGTCAGGGCTGTCTCCGACGAGCCCGCTCTCCGTGTCGGGACTCCGCGTCAGGGTTATCTCCAACGAGCCCGAGCTCCCCGTCAGGGCTGTCTCCGACGAGTCCGCGCTCCGTCGTCAGCGCTGTCTCCGACGAGCCCATACGCGAGGCCATCACGTTCTCCCAGAAGATTCTCCCGAAGATTCTCCCGAAGATGCTCGGGAATATTCTCCTAGGATTCCTTAGGAGTGGGCAAATGACCATAATGCCCTTGTAAATTCCCTCTCATGTGAGGGCAAAGTTGTAATCTTCCATTTTTCATTCTCAAACCCTATAAATACCCCCCAGGGGGTGGAGAGAGGGGGATCCCTTTTTTCATTTCCCCCATTTGTAAGCTCTCTTTTCTTGCCCTAATACAAACACCGAATTACTTCGTCGACTGTCTCGTGCGTTCGCGCTCTCGCTCGTTTGCCCCTCGCACGCCCGGAGGTCGCTGTAGCCGACCGGGGGGTGCCACAAATTCACTGTCTAGACTTGTATCTACGACAAGTAGTTTTACCCATATGTAGGTATATATTCCATACAATATATATTGAGAAAAACGTGAATTGCATGCGTTGCTAGTATTTTCAAACTTTACATATCATAAATTAAAAGAGTGGTTGGAAAACTCGCACAATCTGAGAGACTGAGACTATAAAAGATGAAGTAGAATACAAGGAATAATTTAAATACTTACATGGTAATGGTGCTCAAGAAATTAAACACACGGCAAAAAAAGAGAGAATAAAATAAGTAAAATAGCTTAAAGTTAGAGAGCAGGCCCGTTGAAGGATGGCCGATGGGTGCACCTGTGCGGCGTTCCTGAACACGGATTCAGCATCACGGCAAAGTTGTTTACTATCCATATAGTACATATCCAAATATATTTGCTGCAGGCCTGAGAGGTGCTCCATGCCAACTGGTCTAGCGCCGCCCCACCTCTTTACCAAGTTGTACATGGAGCCTTCGAAGCTTGGACATAGCCCCTGCCTCGAACTGCATGCATGCCGTAACATCATCACCAGAGCGGAGGTCAAGGTGTTCTAGGACTTGGAATAATCCTGTGCAGATTATGGCAGCACTGTCTTTCGGGGATATACAACACCTTGAGAGTAAGTCTAACAAGGGAGGCAGCTTTCCAAGAACATGAAACTCGTCAGTCGACAAGTGCTCAACACACAGACGCAAGAAACAGAGGCAGTGGAGATCGCTAATCCATTCCGGAACTCCCTTCAACGGCTATTCTTGCAGATAAAGTACCTCGATATTGAGAGGAAGGTTGGATAAAAAAGTACGCAGGATGTTCGGTTGGATCTACGATGGTGTGCTGCAATTGAGGTGAAGGATGTCAGCATGGAGACTGCTCTATGCTCTGGTTCACAGGACGACAGACTGGAACGATAATCTGATGTCAATCCGTGTTGATTTCTCTGTAACTTCAGCATGGTGAACATTATTTTTCTATTCTGAACCTTGTAACGTGTAGCTTTTGTGCTGGTGTTTCATGCTAGTGTTTTTTAGCAGTAAATGCATGTAATTCTACTCTTTGAATGATTTGAGCAAAGTCTGTGTGCTCCTGATCTGATACTGCAGAGTTCATAATGGTCATATTTGAAACCGGTCCTGAATTCAGAGTTATGCTAAGATATAAATTCGGTCATATTTCACCAGTTGTA
The DNA here is from genome assembly GCA_019208055.1 of Stipa capillata. NCBI lineage: Eukaryota > Viridiplantae > Streptophyta > Magnoliopsida > Poales > Poaceae > Stipa > Stipa capillata. The sequence continues at coordinate 246,089 of JAGXJF010005301.1, forward strand.
GACTTGAATATCCTATAAACTTGATGGATTCCTATGAAATTCCAGTTCAAGGCGCTTGACAGACCTTATAACCGAAGGATCATTTATTTTCTTGGTGTAATTTCCAAGTCAAGATACTTGACATATCCTTGTTGATTTTATTTTGGCAATTGCAGTTAGGCTGTTCAAAACTCAAAACCCAGCCCGTTTCCCAAGCAGCCCACAATAGCGTGCTTTACTGTTTCAATCCGACAGAACCCAATCAACATCTTCTAGGAACGGAACATTTGCTGTAATATGGGTTCTGTTGGAGGAGGGTTTCCGTGCTACCCCGAATCGACGTCATTCGGAATTACCACTACGCTGTCAAGACCCCCATCGACACTCTCCGCGTCAGGGCTATTCCCGACGCGCTCTCTCGCTGCGTCAGAGCCATCGCCGACGCACCCACTCGCTGCGTCAGAGCTATCGTCGACGCGCCCACTCGCTGCGTCAGGGCTGTCGTCGACGAGCCCTCCCGCGCAGCCACTACGTTCTCCCGAAGATTCTCCCGAAGATTCTTCCGAAGATTCTCTCGAAGATTCTCTTGGGAATATTCTTCCGAGATTCCTTAGGGGTAGGGAAATGACCGTCACGCCCTTGTAATAGTTCTGTACTTTCGGGGCAAAACTATAATTTTGTATTTTTCATTCTCAAATCCTATAAATACCCCCCCCGGGGGTAGAGGGGGGATGGACTTTTCATTCTCTAGCTTGTGGGCTCTTAATTTCATGCCCTAATACAAACACCAATTTATGTCGTCGACTGTTTCGCGCGTTCGCGCTCTCGCTCGTTCTCCCCTCGCACGCCCGGAGGTCGTTGTAGCCGACCGGGGGTGCCACAAATATATTGTCTAGACTTATACCTACAACAGTTGGCGCCGACTGTGGGGACGCGAGCGAAAAGCCATGGCGCCGAAGAGAAAGAGCGCGGAGGACGATCGTCCCCCGCACACCAAACCCGACGCGTCGAGCCAGGACGAACAACATGGTCGTCACCATGGAGCTTAGCGGCGCCCGCGTCAACGACCCGTCGGCCGCTAACCTCCGAGCCGACGACTCATCAACCGACGTCCGGGCTGCTGGACTCCTCGCGGCCGCGATCAACGTGGCAAACTCTGAAGCACGCATCGAAACGGAGGCCGAAACCCTGAGGCACGAAGCCAATGAGCTGAGGGAGGTGCTGTAATTAAGCCAAATGTTGCGTGACGGCGACACCAGGGGCTTGTCATCGACATCGCCCTCGTCCACGCTCCCGGATTTGGCATCCTCCGCGCCCGTCCTCGGCGACATCAGGGGCTTGTCATTGGCATTGCCATCGTCCGCCGCACGTGTCCGCCGCGAAGAGGTCATCCGCCGCGCGCATCCGCTGTGCCACGCTCATCCGCCACACGCATCCGCCGTGCCGCGCTTGTCCGCCGCACGCGTCCGCCGCGAAGAGGTCATCCGCTGCGCACGTCCGCCGTGCCGCGCTCGTCCGCCGCACGTGTCCGCCTCGAAGAGGTCATCCGCCGCGCGCGTCCGCTGTGCCGCGCTCGTCCATCACACATGTCCGCCGCGACAAGGTCATCCGCCGCTCGCATCTGCTGTGCCACGCTCGTCTGCCGCACGCGTCCGCCGCGAAGAGGTCATTCGCCGCGCGCGTCCGCTGTGCCGCGCGCGTCCGCTGTGCCGCGCTCGTCCGCTGTGCCGTGCTCATCCACCACGCGCGTCCGCCGTGCCGCGCTCGTCCGCCGCTACGGGGCCATCCGCCGCGCGCATCCGCCGCACACGTCTGCCGCGACAAGGTCGTCCGCTGCGCTCATCCGTCGCGCGCGCGCGTCCGCCGTGCCGCGCTCGTCCACCGTACGCGTCCGCCCCGATGAGGTCAACCGCCGCGCGCGTCCGCCGCGCCGCGCTCGTCCGCCACGACGGGGTCATCCGCCGCGCGCGTCCGCCGCGACGCGGTCTTCTGCCATGCTCATCTGCCGCGTTCATCCGCTGCACCGCACTCGTGTGCCACACGCGTCCGCCTCGCCACACTCGCCATCGACGTCGCCGTCGTCCACGCTCTCGGGCTTGGCATCCTCCACGCCCGCCCTCGGCAACATCAGGGGCTCGTCAACATCACCCACGCCCCACGCGCTCGCCCTCGGTGACATCACGCGACCTCATCGTCCCGGTGAGCACCTGCCACTTCGGACTACGTCCTTCGCTCCCCTGTGACAGGTTTCAATCAACTCCGTCTGGGATAGAGTGTTCCTTCCCTCCGGGGTCGTGCGACGATAAGCTCCCCGTGATGTCCGAGTCATCTCCGTCCGGGATAGAGTGTCCCTTCCCTCCAGGGTCGTGCGACGGTAAGCTCCCCGCGACGTCCGAGCCATCTCCGTCCGGGATAGTGTCCCTTCCCTCCGGGGTCGTGCGACGGTAAGCTCCCCGCGACGTCCGAGCCATCTCCGTCCGGGATAGAGTGTCCCTTCCCTCCGGGGTCGAGCGATAATAAGCTCCCCCGACGTCCGAGCCATCTCCGTCCGGGATAAAGTGTCCCTTCCCTCCGGGGTCGTACGACGATAAGCTCCCTGTGACGTCCGAGCCATCTCCGTCCGGGATAGAGTGTCCCTTCCCTCCGGGGTCGTGCGATGATAAGCTCCCCGCGACGTCCGAGCCATCTCCGTCCGGGATAGTGTGTCCCCTCCCTCCAGGGTCGTGCGACGATAAGCTCCCTGCGACGTCCGAGCCATCTCCGTCCGAGATAGAGTGTCCCCTCCCTCCGGGGTCGTGCGACGATAAGCTCCCTGCGACGTCGAGCCATCTCCGTCCGGGATAGTGTTTCTTCCCCCGGGACCATGCGACGATAGCTCCCCACGACGTCAGAGTAAGGCAGGAGTGTTCTTGCACGCGCCACCAAGCGCCAAGTGCTTGTCACCATCGAGTGACTGATTGTTTGTCGCCATCGAGCGCCATGTGTTGGCCACCGTCGAGTGTCATGTGCTGTTGTCATCATACACTAAATGACTGTAGCCATCACGCGCTAATTATTAGTCCTTGTCGCATATGAAGTGTCCATGCCAGGGGAAACATCAATGCACTCCTTGCTACGCCGTCGGGTATTGAAGGTTGTGGTTGCGGAATGCCACAAGCGCTCTCGGCTATGCCCTCGTGCGTGAAGTTTTTCCATTGGGAGGTACCGGACTTAGCACTTGGCGCCAGCCAGGTGCGTACACCACCGCAGGCATCTCGACAAAGTACCACGGTGCGCTTCAACACCATCCGCAGCCAAGGTACCATCTGTGCCTCAATGCCCTCCACGGGCACAGTCCATGTATGCCTCGTCACCTTCTACGCTCCGCTCCATCCTGGCAAGGGGCTCCCCCAGAAACAAAGCCGAGCACCCGGCACCATTGTCTCGCTCGGCGTCGGCACGCTCCGCCTAGTGTCATCGTCTAACCCGGCGTCGACATGCTCCGTCCGGCGTCGATATACTCCGCTGAAGTTACCATGCTCCTCGGCATTGACACTCCGCCGATGTCACCGCCGGTGTCGACACCCCATCCAGCACGCACGCACAACCTTTTGCATGAAGTGGTACGACGCACACTTTGCAAACATTAAGCTCGGTGTCATCTCCACAAGGGGCTCGCTAGAAGCGAGTTTAGACGCCCCGGTACCGATGCACGCAGACTCAACATCCGCGTCGGCGCACGCCGGTCTGTTCCATAACTGACAAGCGCAGACTCAACGTTCGCAGGAACACAACATCGCTACCGCCTACATCGGCGTCGTCAAGGAAAACCTCGACGCCCGTCTCTGTCAAGGACTACGTCAATGTCGTCAAGCACTACATCGACGACGTCAAGGGCAACATCAGCGCCCGTTGCCATCAAAGTCTACGTCAGCAAGATCAAGGACTGCGCCGGCGACGTCAAGGGCAACCTCAGCACCCGTCTACGTCGACATCGTCACAGACAACCCCGATGTCCGTTGCCGTCGAGGACTAGGCCAACATCGTCAAGGACAGCCTCGACGTCCGCCACCGTCGAGTTCTATGCCAACATCGTCAAGAACAACGCCGACGACGTCAAGGGCATCCTCAGCGCCCGTCTATGTCGACGTCGTCAAGGACAATCTCAACGTCCGTCTCCGTCGAGGACTACGTCGATGACGTCAAGGTCTGCGTTGACGTCATTAATGACCACATCAACGTCTGTCACCGTCAAGGACTATGTCGACATCGTCAGGAACCACCTTGACGTCCGTTATCGTCAAGGTCTAAGTCGACATCATCAAAGACCACCTCGACGCCCATTCCCCACTCCGCTCTCACCGCTGAGGGTTTGGGGAGCTCGACGCCATACGGGCCGTCGAGATCTGGGATTTTCCCTTCCGCCGCTAGGCGCTTGACGAGCGACTCGTCCGCGCTGGAAGGGCCCAGATCGAGCTCGCCTAGCCCCGCGTCGAGATCTGGGTTGACGAGGCTCAGCTCGGCGCTCGGCGAGTCGGAGTTTGGGCTTTTGCGTCACGGCTCGCGTCGACGCAGTTGAGGGAGCCTGAAGAGGAGAAGACCGAGCGCCCGATGGCACGTCGTCTGCGCATCGTCAGCACGTCATCGGCACGTCGCCCGCACGTCGTCGCGCTCGTCGGCACGTCGCCCGCGCATCACCGCGCTCGTCGGCACGTCGTCCGCACGTCGCCCGCGCGCGCCAACACGTCGTCCGCACGTCTCCCGTGCGTCGCGGAGCTCGTTGGCACGACGCCCGTGTGTCACCGCGCTCATCGGCACGTCGTCCGCGCGTCTTCGGCACGTCATCGACACATCGTCCGCACGTCGCCCGTACGCCACGGAGCTCGTCGACACATCGCTCGCGCGTCGCCGCGCTCATCGGCACGTCACCCATGCGTCGTCGACACGTCGTCGGCACGTTGTCGGCACGTCGCCCGCGCGTCACCGCGCACGTCGGCACATCGCCCGCGCGTCTTTGGCACGTCATCGGCACGTCGTCCGCACGTCGTTAGCGCCTCGTCCACACGTCGCCCACGCATCACCGTGCTCATCATTCGCGTTCGCATCCACGTTCGTCCGTGTGTCGCCGCGCCCGTCCGTGCGTCGTTCGCATTCGCGTCCGTTCGCACGTCGCCCAGTCACCCGCTACACCGAGCAGCTCGCTCGCACCGGTCGTTCGCGCTAAGATAGAAATGAGGTGGAAGGCGGTTCGCGCGAGTCCGTAGCCTTCGCATGGGAGTACACCACGGCCATTCATACAACAACAACAACAAACATACAACAGGAGGAATCAGTGCAACCAAAAAGGGGACTTGCTGTAGCAGCTCCAAGCCGAAGCACCTCCCCATCCTGCTCCAAGCGGTCGCACCCTGCTGCAGCCCGCGCTCGCCCGCTGTCACCCGCTGGAGCTCGCCGTCGCCCGCCGAAGCCCGCGAAGCTGCCGCTAGCTGCTGCGCGCGCGCGCTGGGAAGTCAGGGGGAGATGGAGCCAAGAGGCGGTGGAGCCAGGACCCGCCGGAGTTCACGCGGGGCTCATCCACAAACGCCAAGCCCGCGGCGCCCCGCTGCCGCCCGTCCTCGCCCGTCCTCGCCCGCGTCGGGGCTCGGAGGCAGCCAGGGGCTCGGGCGCGTGCGCTGGGAAGCCGGGAAATAGCGGAGCCGAGAGGCGGTGGAGCCGGGGCCGCCGGAGCTCGCGCGAGGCTCACCCACGGCCGCCAAGCCCGCAGCGCCCCGCTGCTGCCCGCCCTCGCCCGCGTCGGGGCCCGCGAGGCCGGCGGGAGCGGCGGCGGAGCACGGGAGGCCCGGGGCCGATGCGGGGAAGGCCCGGAGCGGGCGAAAGCGACGAGGCCAAGCTCGGGCCGGAGGCGGCCACGCCCGCGCACGCTCGGGCCGAGCGAAGGAACCTCAGCGCGGACCGGAGGCAGGCCGGGGCCAGGCCGGAGCGGAGAGCGGCGCAAGAGGGGCCGAGAGGCGGCGGCGCGAATGCCCAGGGGTGGCGGCGGCGTGAAGACCCGCCGGGGCCCGCTGCGCCTCTCCGTCGCCCGCTCGAGCCCGCCCGAGGACGTGGAGGCTACGGCGGCTCGGTCCCGTGGCGGGAGGCCGGGAGGCGGCGGCGCGAGAGGCGCCGGGAGGCGGCGGCACGAAGACCTGGGGGCGGCGGCGATGTGAAGCAAGGAGGAGAGAGAGAGCCTGTGGCGGCGGGGAAAAAAAAGTGATGTGGCCGGGGGTTGCATTTTCATACCCGGTCACCCTAGCTTAGGTGGGCCGTGGCCTGCTAGGTGTGGCGGGGAAGTGGGCCGGCCCAAGAGGGGGCCAACGGGGCTCGGTGAAGGACCAGGCAGATGGCGCGCGCGGTGAAGAAAAGAAAGGAAGGGCGCGCGGGAAAGGGAAGAAAAAGGAAAAAAGGAAAAAGGAAGAAGAAAGAAAAAGAAAGAAAAGAGGAGAAAAAAAGAAGAAAAGGAAAGAAAAGAGGAGAAAAAGAAAGAAAAAGAGGAGAAAAAAGGGGGGGACTCATCGTCGATCCGGCCTGCGCACCAACCCCTTGAGGATTAGTGTGCCGGCTCGGACGGGCGCTGTCCGACCGCCCAAACCGGCAAAGGGCTACTGTTGGAGGAGGGTTTCCGTGCTACCCCGAATCGACGTCATTCGGAATTACCGCTACGCTGTCAAGACCCCCATCGACACTCTCCGCGTCAGGGCTATTCCCGACGCGCTCTCTCGCCGCGTCAGGGCAGTCGCCGACACGCCCACTCGCTGCGTCAGAGCCATCGCCGACACACCCACTCGCTGCGTCAGAGCCATCGCCGACGCACCCACTCGCTGCGTCAGAGCTATCACCGACGCGCCCACTCGCTGCGTCAGGGCTGTCGTCGACGAGCCCTCCCGCGCAGCCACTACGTTCTCCCGAAGATTCTCCCGAAGATTCTTCCGAAGATTCTCTCGAAGATTCTCTTGGGAATATTCTTTCGAGATTCCTTAGGGGTAGGGAAATGACCGTCACGCCCTTGTAATAGTTCTGTACTTTCGGGGCAAAACTGTAATTTTGTATTTTTCATTCTCAGATCCTATAAATACCCCCCGGGGGTAGAGGGGGGATGGACTTTTCATTCTCTAGCTTGTGGGCTCTTAATTTCATGCCCTAATACAAACACCAATTTATGTCGTCGACTGTTTCGCGCGTTCGCGCTCTCGCTCGTTCTCCCCTCGCACGCCCAGAGGTCGTTGTAGCCAACCGGGGGTGCCACAAATATATTGTCTAGGCTTATACCTACGACAGGTTCAAACCGTTTGAGCCCATTAGGGCATCTCCAATAGTAGAGAAGGCAGCCTTTTCTTATGTCTTTCATGTCATTTAGAGATAACAACAAAACATGTTGTATAATAGATTATCCCTTGATACCATCTCTAGCAATTAATGCATGCATGAATATATGATCAAAATTAAACTAGAAAATATGAGTTTAAGAGAAGACATATTGTACAATAAAGAAAATAGTGATTTCTTAAATGTGAAGAGATTATCCCTTTACTAAGGAAAGATAACTTTTTCTTTCTTCTTTCTCTCTCCTCTAACTCACAAAAATCATATGTGACACCTCTAAGAAAAGGCTGACATCACCCTATTGGAAATGCCCTGATACCAACCCATTCCCAGCCCCCACAATCCTCAGCCTACATGGCAAAATGGTGAAGAGTATTAGAGACATGCCTAAATGTCAATATTGGTCAGTGCTGAACGGCCGAGCCAATCTTTTGCAGTGAGACTTTGGGGATACGGCATGAAGGCAGAAATTCGAACACTGTAGCTCACAAGCTGGCTAAGTATATGCCTATGTGCCCTGCAGAGGGACGCCGTGCGTTCTATGTAAATCCTCCTGATGGATGCCTATGAACTTCTAAGAATTAGTAAATTCAGCTTTAGTTGCAGATATAGATACGTGCCTCTATTTGCTAACATAAACACGTGTTCTAGTATCTACTATCTAGCAATTGCGTATACAATAGTTTTTAAGTTGTAATCACGTGATCATCTGGATATATAGCAAGGCGTAGAAATTACATATATGTTCAAATGATGCTGGAATTATATTCAGGTAGCTAAGATTTAGATACGATCAAATAATTCCAAACTCTTAACATCATTAACTAAAGGGCCTCCTGAGAAATTAATTGATAAATAAAACCGTACAATCTGATAGTGTCTCGGTTACTACATGGTAACCATACACGAGAAATTAAATACAAGTAAAAATGAAGTAATAAACAAGTAAATTAGCGAAGGGATGATCTAACAAGTTATAAAAAGGCCGACCAGAAGACCAATCAATTCTTAGGAAGGGCGGCTTGGGTGCACTTATGAGGCGCTCCTGAACGCAGACTCAGCATCACGGCCATGTGTAAATGTGTTCTATGTAAATGCTCCTGAGTTTATTCAGACTGCAGTTGCTGCACGTAGGGCTCGTTCTTCGGGCTGTTGTACGTGATGCTCGAAGTGCTGCCACAACAAACTGAATTTGGTCTGGATTTAATCCTCCTTTCATGATCCCAGCTGTCCCAGATGGCAATATGTGAGCAGAGTGGTGATAGGGCTGGTGTTGTTACGATATGACCCAAGGTGAACTTTTTCATTTCAGAACCTTGTGATACGTAGCTTCCATGCTAGCTGCTGTTTAATAGTTGTATACTTCAAAATTCTACAAACTCGATGGATGCCTATGAATTTCCAAGCCACAATAATACTTTACAAACCATACAACCAAATTGATTATTGCTTCGAAGGAAAATGAGAGAGATCTATCCGTTTATTTGCGGTCCCGGTTTTATTGGCAAAATGATAATCACAAGAAAAATACCGGCTTGTGAAGTGGAGCATCTTGTGCCGTCCAAAAGATCAAGGGGGCTTAGAGATTCAGGATTTGGCTGTTCAAAACATCACATTACTCTGTAAGTGGCTATTTAAGCTACAGACGGAGGATGGGGTTTGGCAACAACTGATGCGCAATAAATATTTGGGCTCCACACCTCTATCACAAGTTCGATGGAAATCTAGAGATTCGCACTTCTGGGCAAGGCTCATGCAGGCTAAGCGACACCTGTTTCACTTTGGTACCTTCACCAGCAAAAAATGGTAGTCAGATCAGATTCTAGGACGATCAGTGGTTGGGAGATGCTTCACTCCGAGTTCAATACCCGAGTCTATACAATATAGTTCGTAACAAACATGACACTATAGCTGCGATTCTGCGGACATCCCCCCGTCCGTTTCGTTCCGGAGGGACCTTATTGGACCCAGGTTAGTAGCGTGGAATGCTCTCCTTCCACGTCTTGCTAACATCGTCTTAACACCAGAGCAAGATGAATTTCGCTGGAATTTGACCCCAACGGGGCAATTCTCGGTCAATTCGCTATATCTCGCGCTGGTTCATAGCAATGTTCCGAAAATGAATCAGTGGTTATGGAAACTTAGAGTCCCATTGAAAGTTAAAATCTTCTTGTGGTACCTTCGTAGGGGGTGGTCTTAACCAAAGATAATTTAGCTAGGCGGCACTGGCAGGGTAGTCTGAATTGCTGTTTTTGTCACGAGGATGAGACAATCAAACATCTCTTCTTTGATTGTCATTTTGCTCGCTCTGTGTGGTCTTTTATCCAGGTGGCCTTTGGTCTCTCTCCTCCCCAGAGCATTTCTAACTTTTTTGGCAACTGGCTTCGGGGTATAAGTAAACTTTGAGACCCAAAATCCTGGTGGGGGCGGCTGCCTTATGTTGGTCGTTATGGCTTTGTAGAAACGATATGGTTTTTGATAAAAAAAACATATATCTTCTCCGTTGCAAGTTATTTACTTATGTACGCACTGGTTTCATACTTGGACTATGCTACAGCCACCAGAGTCTCGGGATATGGTTGCGGTGGTGTGTATGCAGTTGGAGCGAGTGGTCAAGAAATGCTTCACCCAACACGGCTGGCGGTCCGCGCTTAGGATCGCCGCTTCCCCTTCCTAGTTCCTGGCTACTCTCCATTAGCACTGGTTAATTAGCTGATAAGTTTTCTTTATGTCTTTTTTCTTATTTCTCATGTTTTTGCTTTCATGTACGTGGATCGTGGGCTGTGTGCATCTTAGATATGCAGAGGCTGGGAGTAAACTCTTATTTTCTGTATCATCTTGATGTGATGATGAGAGTCAATAAAAGCTTCCTTTATCGAAAAATCTACCCGTTTATTCGGTGCTACTGGATTATAATCACGAAGATTAATCAAATTAATACAGATGTTCAGTCACACAGCTTGAGAAGCGAACATAAATACGTGCATTTATTTGCCAAGGAAAGCACGTGTTTCCTTCATAGAATACCTGGCAATTGCGCTACGCAGTTGCATGACGTATTCGACTAGTAGTATTACCTATTAAAGGGTCCACTTACTAGTTTTAGCTTTTAATCACATGATCATCTGGACATACAACATGATTAATTAAAAGAGTGCCAGGAAAATTCGTACAATCTGAGACTGTATAAAAAGTGAATCAGAATACAAGGAATGATTTAAAATACAGTACTGCATGGTAACGGTGCTCATCAAATTAAACACACGGCAAACAAAAGAGAGAATTAATAAAACAAGTAAAATAGCTTAAAGCCAATCGAAAAGCTCGATTGTAACGCCAGGACGGCTTGGGTGCAGCTGTGCGGCGTTCATGAACGCAGACTTGGCATCACGGCCAAGTTGTTCACTATCCATAGAAGTCTGCATACGTAAATCTATTTGCTTGAGGCCCGAGAGGTGCTCCATGCCGACTGGTGTAGCGCCGCCCCACCTCCTACCAAAGTTTAGAGTGAGCCTTCGTAGCTTGGACATAGCCCCTGCCTCGAATCCCATGCATGCCGTGACGTCATCATCAGAGCAGAGGTGGAGGCCCTCTAGAACTGGGAATAATCCTGTGCAGATTATGGCAGCACTGTCTTCGGGGATATGCAACACATTGAGAACGAGACTGATGAGGGAGGGCAGCTTTCCAAGAACATGAACCTCGTGAGTCGACAAGTGCTCAACACACAGAACTAGCTTACGGAGGCAATGGAGATGGCCAATCCATTCGGGAACTCGCTTGAATGGCCAAAATGGCAGATAAAGTGTCTCGATATGGAGAGGAGGGTTGGATAATGAGTACAGCTGGTCGTCATAATCTTCAGGAGGCCGGCAACTGAGGGTGAGGCCCTTGAGGTTACGGAGCTTTCCAATTAAGGGCACCAAGGCATCAACAACCCCTGCCGCCGCCACAACACCCACGGGAGTAGTCCAGCCGAGCACCAATATCCTCAGATTGGTCAGCTCACCGAGGCCCTTAATATCCTCCAGTGAGCTCTCCCCCGTAATATTACAATACAGAGCACACAGTGATTTCATGTTTTCGATACCTTCAGGCAACCCTATATGATTCGCTAGAATCATACGGGACAAGCGTGGCAAGTGAACTATATCTGACGGGATGCTTTGTGCCGATTGGCATCTTATTTCCAGTGATTCCAAATAAACAAGCCCTTTAATTTCAGTAGGGAGTTCTATGCTGCTAGAATCTGCTGAAATCTTCAAATACCTCAGTTGAAACAATTGACCAATAAAAGTGAGGTCGACTATGTTGTCTGAAGTGCGTCCAAATTCAAAGACCAGCACCCTGAGATACTTAAACAGCGAAAGAGGAGGTGTGTACTCGGACTCTCCGAACCGAGCAAATGATCGAACTTGTGACAAGCTAGTCGCAATGGTCCCTGATGTTGCGCCACCAGCCCTCGAGTTCAAGGATAATCGACGGACTTTGTACTCGCGGTCATGCAGTCTTGCTATGTCTTCATAATTGTATGCCACTTTGATAAAATTATCCTCTTGACACTTACTTAGGATCAAGTCAAGCATCATATCATGTACTCTGCAAGTAAGCACCTCCCCGTAGTTGGTATGTTCTGGCTGAATCAGGCTTCTATTGATAAGCTCATTGAAATAACTCTTCGCGGCATCTTCCAAATCTGATCCATGCAAATGATTGACAAAGCCTTCAGCTACCCACTGTCGAACTAGATCATCTCTCCAAATCGTCTTGTCCTCTGGATACATGCCAAGGTACAGAAGACATGCCCGGAGATGAAGAGGAAGATGGATGTAGCTAAGGTTTAATATACTCCTCATCTCTTCCAAGGTGGGCTTTGTCGCAAACTTGGCGCCCAGAGAATTTCTTATGCTCTCCCACTCGTTCATTGATCTTGCTTGGCAACTAGCTAATAGGCTAGCTATAGTGATAATTGCAAGTGGCAATCTGCCACACTTCTTCAAAATTTCACCTGAAACTTCCTTAAATTGGGGTGGACAGCCATCTTCGGACCCAAATACTCTATTAAAGAATAACTTTCTTGAGTCTTGCTCTTCGAGGGGCTTCATTATGTAAATGCACTCAAGGCGATTCCAACACGTTGCGTGAGCCACATCCTCCAATCGTGTGGTTACTATTACTCTACTCCCACTACCACCTTCTACAAAGGCACAACTGATAGTTTTCCATGCTGATTTGTCCCACAAGTCATCAACCACAATAAGATACCTGTGGAATTTTTTTTGCACAAAGTCAACATAATTACATAAGAATATGATTATAAGTTGTACATAAAAGCATCAGAACTTGTTAATGAAAATGAAAATAATAATAAAAGATAGTGGATTCAATAAAAATATGTCACTCCTTAGGAACCATGAAGCATCAATTTATCGACAATAGTTGGTTGCCCTAGATAGCTCTACTTACGGACAATAAAAAACAATGGGCTCATGATGTGTGAGCTCTAAGCCTAACATTCCAATGAATGGAAGGATGGACCAAAAGCCAAGAAAAGTACAATTCAACATGCAAGAACCTAATGCCAATAACATGATGTTAGTGTGGCACGGGAGAAGCGGAACGATGCAGAGCACCTGCCGCGACATCACACTTATCGCACACAGACCACGACCATAGTATTTCTATATACAGGTTCAATCTAACAAGATTATGATCTACTTAATAATTAAGATATATAGTAGGATTATTAACACGTTTGTTTTGGCATGATATACAACTAGACATTTTTTGAAACTTTAATATACCGTAAAAGTGAGATATGGATGAAGGTTTTATGTTTACCCAACAACTTTTTGGTCTTAATCACTGAATACCCACAGGACGTGCACAATCTCGCAAGACGTTTCCACAAAACCAACACGCCATCCTTGCTCTTCAAGTTAGACATCAAGAAAGCGTTCAACTCGCTTCGTTGGGAATATATTTTGAACCTTCTACAAAGGCAATGTTTCCCAAGCAGATTTAGAGAATGGATCTCCACTCTCCTCTCCATGGCTTCCTCCAGGGTGCTTCTCAACGGGGTTGCAGGCGCCCCAATAAAACACAGTCATGGCCTACGACAGGGTGACCCTCTTTCCCCGCTGCTCTTTATCCTGGCAATATACCCCCTACAACAAATTCTGGATATGGCTACTGAAAGGAGATCCTTGCACCGCCTGTAGGGCTGAGGGACAATCCTCCCATCTTTGTTTGTCGACGATGCCGCTATCTTTCTGGCCCCTGTCAAAGATGGCATACGATGCCTAACGGGCATCCTTGAGTGTTTCGGCAATGTTACGGGCCTCATAACAAACTTTCAGAAGAGCTTGGTTGCCCCCTATCAGGTGTTCCAACATCGACCTCCCAGACATCCTAGACAGCTTCCTGGCAACTAGAGCATCCTTCCCCATGCGCCACCTTGGACCGCCGCTCTCAATTAGGTGGCTCAAGCAAGCTGATTTCCAGAATCTAAAGGACAAGATTGCAGCTAGGTTATCCTCTTGGCAAGGCAAACATCTCACAGTGGCAGGAAGAGGAGTTCTCGTCAAATCCGTGCTGACTGCACAAGCCATCTACCACTTGACTCCGCTAGCTCTACCACTAGGAGTGCTGAAAAGCATTGACAAAATGAGAAGAAACTTTTTGTGGACGGGGACATATAAGGTTTCAAGGGGGAAGTGTAAGGTTAATTGGGAGTCAGGATGCCACCCAACCCCCTTAGGGGGCCTGGGCATCCTTCACCTAAAGAAATTTGCAAGGGCTTTAAGGCTAAGATGGCCATGGTTGAAGTGGACTGACCGACAAAACTGTGGATTGAAATGGGGAACCCGTGCGATGATAGGGACATGGCCCTCTTCCACGCCTGCACGACCATAACCATCGGCAACATGGAACATGCTTCCTTCTGGGATGCGGCATGGCTACAAGGCTTACGACCAAGAGATATTGCATCGCTCATCCACTCCATCTCATCCAAGAAAAAATGGCCAGTCAAAACTCCATTGCAAAGTAATGCTTGGATCTCAAAAATCAACATGAGAGGGGGTCTCACTGTAGAGCATATCCACCAATTCATCACCTTTGGACGCTACTGAATTAAACCCAGTTGAACCCAGACCGACCAGATCCATTCAATGGTAATTCACAACAACAGGGTTGTATTCAGCTGCGTTAGCCTATAGGGCTCAATTTCTCGGGGCAACATCGACCTTCATGCAGGACACGATCTGGAGAACATGGGCACTCCCGAAATGCAAGTTCTTCGCCTGGCTAATCATCAATAACAGGGTGTGGACGGTGAACCGGTTACAACACTGAGGATGGCCAAATTGTGGCAAGAATTGCAAGGCTGCTCTTTCCTTGTTCTCTCCTTGTTCTCCTTTCTCTTTTGAGCCACGTACACCTTGTTTGAACCTTGTCTAAAATGCCTTCTTAATTAAATGAAAAGAGGTAAAACTCTTGCCTTCAAAAAAACCCACGGGACCCGATGTTGGCCCAAAAGAAGTGTCCCTGCCTATCATTAAGGGTGTGTTTGGTAGAGTGTATCCCCTTAGCTATTCTCTACTCAACCCACTTTTCAGTGTTTGGTAGGATGTATGAGCTCTCTCAGCCATGCTCACCTCAACCCACCAAAACCTCTCAGCCAGGCCCAGGAGAGAACCCACAAGTGGAGGTTCCCTGGTCAGCATGGCTGACCTCAACCCACCAAAACCTCTCAGCAAAGCCTCTCAGCCATGTCTAGACCACAGATACAGCCCACCAAACAAGATCTCAACTCAGCATGTCTCAGCATATACAGGCTACCAAACACTGTGCAGTTGTATGCACTCAGCATGTCTAGACTCAGCATGTCTTAGGAGAGAACAGCCATGCCAGGGTGAGACTGGTACCAAACACACCCTAAGCAACTATCTAAGACTAGGATTAAGACTGTTCACCGTTGTGGAAATCTGACATTGTCGTAGCAAAAGATCTAGTTATGAAAAATAAATTGGTAATAAAGGTTTTAAATTGAGAGAATTCTCTATGTCCCACTGAATAACGTCACAATTCCCTATATTCCACTGAATAAGCGCTTATTCCATACATAGCACTGAATATTGTATTTTAGTTCCCTCTGTGCTTATTCCATACATAGCACTGAATATTGTATTTTAGTTCCCTCTGTGTCACTCCGTTATCTCACCGTTCCCTCTGAATCAAATAATGCTCTTCCGTGATGAATTTGCATCATCATGGAATATAAACAATGTAGCAGAAATCAGGATGAGGGTGCACTCTCGTCCGCCTTCTTTTTGTACTCAGCTTTAATATAGATAAGATTACGTTAAACCATGCCAAAAGATTGTAAACTAATGTTGATCAAATCACATTACTATTCAAATTTAACACAACTAGATAGCCCATGCAAGTAGAGTATTATTACGAAGTAAATAAGCACCTCTTATGCGTGAGATGTTCTCTAAGGCGGTCGATGATATCTTGCACATCGCAAGCATGAGAAGACGGACGCCTCCTCCTTCATCCCAAGCTTTGATTGTAGGCGACTGAGAAGCACTATCATATCAGGTTTCTGCGAAACTGAAACAAATGCCTTGCAGTCAAATTGGCTTCCTATCCGGTCATACACCTGTTTGGCAAGTGTAGTTTTACCCAGACCTCCGAATCCCACAATAGACACCACCTTCAGTTTTTTCTCACTATCTGCCAACAAACCGACAAGCTCTTCCTTGGGCCATCAATACCCACAAGGCCTGCTGCCTCCTGGTAGATCGCCGACATCCGGGGATCGACAGCCACAACGGCAGAAGTAGAATTGATGCGATCATCAATCCTGTACCTCATGCGCCGTTCATTTGCCTCCACCACAAGAGTCTTGAGCTCCTCCATCTGATGAGCGATCCGATGACGAGCCCCCACCGTCTTGAGACGTCGGATAGTATTCTTGATGAAGCCTGCCTTGTCATCGGCACCTCCAAGGTCGCGCATGAAGTCATCGATGCAATCTTCCATGTCGTAGGCCATCTCCCTGACATGGTCCCTCCAGTTCTTGGCCAACGGATCGAGTTCATCCATGAGCTCGAGCTTCTCAAGGACAGCGTTCATGGCGCTGAGTTCATACTTGAGGAACGACGCCTGCTTCCTCACCCCTTTGAGCTTCTTGTACTCATCGCCCAGCAGCGTGCCGAGCTTTCTGAGGAGGGGGGTTCATCACCCCCGTCGTCACGCTCACGATTGCTGCTACCATCTCGATCCGAGTCTCTTTCCCCTGTTTGTTTAACAGCTACGCTTGCGTGCTGCAACGTGAACGTGACGACGAATTGAAGCGAGGCGGTGCAGTGGTGTCGGCTGTTGGCGGAGCAGTCGGTGGTGAAGTCCAAACGGGAGAGGCGGACCTCGAGAGGTCGAGACAGAGGCTGCTTGTGATGCCGGCAGATCTGGCTAGGGATGTGGGCGGCGCGCCGGAGGTGGGTTACGCGGGTGGTGCGGCGGCGGTGGTCACTGGTCGATGATGGCGGAGGATATTTAAGGAAGCGAGCAGCGAGCAGGGAGTGTTGTGGTGGTCAATCACGGCGGCGATGGGCCAATCAAGTCGCGTACGCGTTGGGACGTGCGGTGTAAAATGGATGATAGGGCTGTGGACCGCCGGAGTTCAGATGTTACATCATCAGCATCACCATGCTTTGCTTCGGCTCTTCTTTGGACTAGTACTCCATGATTTTTTGAAACACTTCAAAAACCTGCAAAGGTGAATACTATTGTTTTGCAGATGGGTGGGTGCTAGTTGGAAACTGAGCAAGCGAACAAAACTAAGCAAACCTTCATCTCTTGATCAACGCCAACATTACCGCGTCAATGGTTTATCACAAATTGCTCCAGAAACAGCATGAACACCACCAACACGCCAAGTCCCTGCAAAAATTCAATGATTAAACTGAATTAATATCAGTGGCTTTAGCAAAAAAATAAAAAGAAGAGTTTAGAGGGATCATAAAAATACCAGCCCACATTAGAAGAGTCTTGACCAGCGACCGTCTAGATCATCGAGGTTTGCCTATCCGTGGCATTTGTCCCCAATGCAAGCGCGCACCTGAGACAGCGGCCCACTTTATGTTCAAATGCCGCTACACTGCATGTATTTGGAACATGATTAAGGTCTAGATTAGGCTCCTGCACTTCCATTCAAACCTCTGGCAAGGGGCTGACAAAGTGAAGAATTGGTGGACAAAACGTCGTTCATGACAGGGGAGTCATAAAGTCATATGAAGGCTATCGCCTTCTTAGCGCAAAAAAACTAGTCTTTCACAACATCTCTGCTATTCCAAAAGTTAATTTCGCTTGGATAAAAGTAGAAGTGGCTGTTGGGGGAGTCCGGACGAGGTACCATGACGAGGTACCCCCTATCCTCTGTTCATGTCATGATTAACGTAAGGTGTTATGCAGGGGTCTTAGGTGGGCTCGTGCCAACGGGAAGCCATCTCGGTCGGACGACTTAACCACTGAAGCGAGAAGCAAGTCGGCCCCCCATGGACGAGGTGAGAGGGCGACTCGGCCAGGGCGAGGAGGAAGGCGAGGCGAGTTTGCCGGGTGCGGACGACATCGTCGGCACTGAGGACGACAAAGGCGGAGGCGAGCCGTACCGGCGAAGGGAATCTACGAATATACCGACGCATGTAGTAAGTAGCGGCGAGGTGGAGAGTACGAGTTCGGCCAAATGTACGGTGACACGAGCTAG
Organism: Stipa capillata; assembly: GCA_019208055.1. NCBI lineage: Eukaryota > Viridiplantae > Streptophyta > Magnoliopsida > Poales > Poaceae > Stipa > Stipa capillata. The sequence goes on from JAGXJF010005301.1 coordinate 264,180, forward strand.
GAAAAGATTGTAACCTTTTGAGGGGTAGCGATGTATTTACACTTGTAAGCCGGTTTTGCCTATATAAGGGCAAGTTGGCATCCCGTATGAACAGAGATCAATACACGCTTCCTCCACACATTCTCCAACACCTTTGTCTTCGGCGGTAGTTGGATAAAGTCCCGCGGACGCTTGGCTTCGTCCCCCCAAGTCTCCCCCCAGCACCTCGGTCTCCGACCCGGGGTGCCTACACCTGCTGACCAAGGAGCACCTCGTCAACAGTTGGCGCCGAGCGAGCGACACGGCTCCACGCCGCGCCTCGACGTAGCAGCGACTCGTCCCAGAGCCTCGTCCTAACCTAGCAGCGACGCGGCTTCCCCCCCCCAGACACCGCGCCATTAAGGTCAACCTCCTCGGCCTCACCAACGACATCGTACGCGAGTCCTACACAACCTCGCCTCGACCAAACAAGAAGCACCTCGCCCATTGTATAAAAGCAAAGCAATACATATCCGGATATGCGATTACAAAGCAGGGCGACCGCGTCTACTTCGCGGTTGCCCCCCTATTTCCGGTGGGGGAAGGCCCCTTCGGTCCACAATAAATTACAAGTCGCGTATGGCACGTAAGGTCGACCGCATTGGCTTAACCGGCGACATGGCATTCACGAGGAAAGATGCTCAACAGTCCTACACCACCTCGCGACGCGTCCAAACAAATACCTCACCCAATATACGAAAACAAGTGAATAAACAGATCTGCGGTTACAAGGAGAGGCGACCGCGACTACTTCACGGTCGCCTCTTTATTTCCGGTGGGGGACGGCCCCCCGTCGGTCCATGATGGATTACAAAGTCGCGTCCGGCGCAACAACAGAAAAAACCACTAAGTCACAACGTCCCAGAATCTGGGCGAACTAGACATTACAACAACCCTACTCGGCATCATTAGGCACTTCGGCGGCGAGGGCCAAAAGGATTAGGTCCCCGTCCCCTTGATCTTCAGCCGAATCGTCACCCTCGACCTCCTCGCTAACCGCGGCGAGCAGCCCGCTCCTTCGGGCTGCGACGGCCCCCAGGGCGACATCCCCCACGGACTCCCCGGTCCATCGTCGTCCTTCCGAGTAGCCAGCAAGGCGGCCGAGCAATGCTTATGCGACATAGCCACGAAAGGGCGAGAACCTTGTCGCCCAGCGGGCGACTTATGTCGCGACGACGTAGTCTGCAAGCAAGCACGATAAAATGAACATCGATAAATAAACGTGGCCAACTCATGACTTAACCAAAAGATTTCTACGCCACGCGGCGAGTTCACAAAAACGCCACAGGCGGCAGGCACGTCGACGCAGCGACAAAAAAGGAAAAGCTTTTAACCGGCCCCAAAGGCAAACTTTAAACCTTTGCCGGCGAAGACGACGTGGCCGACTTGCCACCCGAAGTGCCTTCAGTGCCTTTCGAGCTCGCCCCCACGCTCGGCCGCTTCCGGGACTTCTGGATCGCCTCCACATACTTCTGCCCTTTCTTGCGAGAAGACCAGACCGAAGACATGAAGGCGTCCGCCTCGCCCTTGAACTTGTGACGGACCCCAACCACGTCGGCTGTCTTCGGGGCGACGTACCCTGGAGCCGAGAAGACCGAAGACTCGGAGCGGGACGTCAGGAGGGAGCAGCCGAGGAGAAGCTCCGCGGCGGCCCGGGCGTTGTCTTGGGCAAACTGCAGGGCCGCCAGATGAGAGTCGTGGCAGACCCGAGTCGCCCATTTTATGCCCTCCGCAGTATAGGCCTCCACGTCATCGCAGCTGAAGGGAGCGACGTCCGAGGCCGACCACGTCGCTCGTCACGTGCGCCGCATGACACAACCCTGTGACGAGTCGGTACGTCCGAGAATGTCGGTCGGCGTGGAAGCCGAGCCTCTCGTGCACCAAGGCGAGGTCGGCACGGAGTTGCTTGACCTCCCGCTCGGCTGAGGCGGACTTCTTCTCTTCCGAAGCAAGCAACCTTGCCGCTGCCTCGGCCTTCCCACGCTCAGACACGAGCGTCTGCTCCGTCTCAGAGGCGCACTTCCTTAACACCTCGGCCCCTTCGCGCTCTGTGGCGAGATTACCCTCCGCGCGAACAGCGCGCGCCTCCATCTCCTTCAGCTTAGACTTCAGCAGTTTCCACCTCGGAGGTAGTCTCGTCCAGACGCCACGGCGAGCGCGGCCGACCTATCCTCTGCAGAGCTTAGGGCGTGCAGGGCGTCGGCGGTGCGAGCCTGCTCCTCGGCCAAGGGACTGTCGGTGTCGCCCGCGCGCGCCTCCAGAAGCGCCAGCTTCTCGGCAAGAAACAGACACTGAAAAAGGAAAAGTTAGTATTCACCCACCGGAGGAAACAAGGGGCTGGCGAGGTTACCTTCAGTGCCGCGGCCCGTGCCGCCGCTCCGACCTGAGATGCCGACATCCCAACGAAGCTCGCCGCCACGTCCTCCTCGGACAGCCTCGCCCCGGGGTGACTCATGAGGTCCAGCTCCAGCGGCGAGGTGGCGAAGAACTCCGGCCCAAGCCGACCAGACAGCTCCACGCGAGGGCGAGACGGCTGAGTCGAGTCGAGGGAACCCCCGCTCTTCGTCTTCCCCCTCGGGGACGACGAAGATAGCACCGTCACGACGTCTGGAGCGGAAACCTTCTCGGGTATCGACGCCTTGACCAGGCCGGCCTCGCCGTCCGCGCCGCCTGGCGAGCGCTCCTTGGGAGTCTCCACTAGTGGCGTGCGCTCCACCGTAATACCTCCGGGCGGAGCCTCGCCCGAGCGAGGCTCCTCGGCAGGCGACCGCAACCTGAGGAACCGGGGGGTCTTGAAGGGACCCCTCGGCGGAGTCGCCCTTGACGGCCCCAACGACTTCATCAATCTCGACATCAGACGAAGATGAGGAGGACGAGTCCCAGGAGAACCGGTCCCCTGTCACGGCCGTCGAATGCACCGCGGTAAAGAGACCGCCCATCGGCCCCTTGCCTGCCCCTGGTCCGGACTTGGTCGCCACGTCGTCTTGCTTCTTCGTCGGAGGTTCTTCGTCGCTACCGCCCGCGCGACCCTTCCTCGGACTCCTCGTCGTCCTCGGACCCTTCGGTATTCGCCCCGCCACGAGTGGGCGACTCGTGACGGTCGCTGTCGGCATCGTCATCGTCCCAGTCCGCCAGCTCGGCGGCGATGCTCAACTGCTTCGCCTTCTTCGGGGCCGTCTTCGCCTTCGGGGCCGGAGCAGGCCGCTTCCTCTTCTCTCCTGCCTTAGTATCGCCAGTCGGAGCGATGTTCGGGCGAGGAGGAACTTCCCAACCGAACAGTTCGCAGGCTCAGTTCCGGTGAACTGCGATCATCTTCGACACGATCGTCGCCTCAGACGGCAAGTAGCGCCCTAGGAGGAGATTTGCGTCTCGCTCCGCCCGGGCGAGGTCGTACCCCTTCGTCGGCTCGTACCCGTAAAAGGGGCAGGGCCCGACAGGTTGCCCGTCGGGGGTGGGTTTGCACTTCATCCTCCAGCCGGTGGCGAGCGGCCGGATCTTCAGAAGGAGGTACTCCTCGACTAAGTCGCGCGATGAGAGCTGGTGGCTCATCACCTTCAGGGCGTCGCGCCTCGCCAAGTCCGCCGTGGAGGCGAGCGGCGTGCGAGTGGTGTACCCGGGGGCGACTTTATCGCCGGTAAAGCCGAGGTCGCCGACCCGGTAGAAGAACCACTCGCTCTTCCAATTCTTCCATTTGTTCTTCAATGCCATGGCCGGGTACGAGGCGTCGGAGCCTCGGCACCCTCGGAAGCCGATCGTCCCGAAGAGAGAGTGGGCCCCGTTGTGGACGGCCGAGGTGGTCATCACCGGTTCGTGGAACATGGCGAAGCCGGCCGCCGTGCTGTCCATCCGCATCGACTTCATTGCGAACTCGAAGATGGCCAAACGAGAGATGGCGGTCGGGTTGAGATCCGAGATCTCGAGGCCGAAGTGGTCCAAGACGAGCTGGACGATGGGCGCGGCGGGGAAAGTGAGCCCGGCCCTGAACTGGTCGGCGAATACGACGATATGGCCCTCCGGCAGTTTAGCTCTTGTACACCCTTCCTCGGGGAGGGCCGGCCCGTGCTCGTCCAACCCCAGGGGGAAGCACACCGCCGCGCTGAGGCGAGACAGCGTGGTGTCCGACGCTTGAGTCGTACCAAGCCACCGGGAGTAGGTGACTTTGGCTCCCTTCTTCCCCTTCTGCTTCGTGACCGCGGCGGCCTTGCTGGTCGACATGGTCGTCCCTTCCTCCTCGAATGCCAAATCGTCCTGCAGACGCTTGATCGCGACCCAATGCGAGCGGCGAATTGTGCCGAAGGTAGGAACCGGGCGAGAAGCTTTCAAGGCTCGGGCGCGGTGAGCGGCGAGTTGCAAGCGGAGAAGGCAGATACTGTCACGTGGAAAGGGACGGAGGGGTATTTATAGCCCCGGGGTGGCCCGGACTACGAGGTGAAGTAACGGGCGCGGAGCGGGATAAGCGGGTTGGGGCGTAACAGCCCGTGACGTGAGGCGGCCTTCATGGAAACTGGCGAGCGAGAAGATCGGGGATCGGGAGAGTCGGAGGGGGCACCTCGTCCCGGGCTCTCCGACTCCCGCTAGAGGAAGGATGCGGGCGCGAACGACGTCGAATTCCCCGCCACTCGCCCCCGCAAGGGGCTACTGTTGGGGGAGTCCGGACGAGGTACCATGACGAGGTACCCCCTATCCTCTGTTCATGTCATGATTAACGTAAGGTGTTATGCAGGGGTCTTAGGTGGGCTCGTGCCAACGGGAAGCCATCTCGGTCGAACGACTTAACCACTGAAGCGAGAAGCAAGTCGGCCCCCATGGACGAGGTGAGAGGGCGACTCGGCCGGGGCGAGGAGGAAGGCGAGGCGAGTTTGCCGGGTGCGGACGACATCGTCGGCACTGAGGACGACAAAGGCGGAGGCGAGCCATACCAGCGAAGGGAATCTACGAATATACCGGCGCATGTAGTAGGTAGCGGCGAGGTGGAGAGTACGAGTTCGGCCAAATGTACGGTGACACGAGCTAGGAAAAGATTGTAACCTTTTGAGGGGTAGCGATGTATTTACACTTGTAAGCCGGTTTTGCCTATATAAGGGCAAGTTGGCATCCCGTATGAACAGAGATCAATACACGCTTCCTCCACACATTCTCCAACACCTTTGTCTTCGGCGGTAGTTGGATAAAGTCCCGCGGACGCTTGGCTTCGTCCCCCAAGTCTCCCCCTAGCACCTCGATCTCCGACCCGGGGTGCCTACACCTGCTGACCGAGGAGCACCTCGTCAACAGTGGCAAATTTGGTACTTGCTGGGGCCAACATCTGGGGACCCTATTATCGGGAGAGTAGGCTTTGTCTTTCGGTTTTTGCCCTTCCATGGCCGGTTTTGTATTTAACTCTCTCTTAATGAGGCCTGCGAAACAAATACTAGTACTATACGTGCTTTCTGAATAAGCAACGGATGCATATTCAGACAGATTTACTAGAGTATGGACGCAACTTGGCGGAGTTGGAGAAAAATATGCAAGGATGCTCGGTTGGATCTACGATGGTGAGCTGCAATTGAGGTGAAGGATGTCAGCAGGGAGACTGCTCTACGCTCTGGTTCACAGGACGACAACGACAATCTGATTCAATCCGTGTTGATTTCTCTGTAACTTCAGTATGGTGTATGTACGTGCGCCACGTCTGGCTGGTTACGCTTCGAACCGACTTCCCTCATCTCTCTCATGCCTGTAATTAACCTGGCCTAACGTGTTTCTGAAACGCCCAATTTCACGCGTCAGAGCGCGTGATCAGAAACTTTAGTCGTTTAAACTATTTACTTCTCTTTTCTTTAGAGAAAGGGGAAAAGGAGTTCCTGAAAGCTGATAGAACTCACATTGATCTTATTCCACTTGTGTGAGCCGATCATGATGTTTTCCGCATCTTACCTTGCAGCAATCGTGGTTTCGAGGGATCACAATCAGATCAGAGACAGAGAATTGAGGAAGCTGGAGGCTTTGTTATGTGGGCTGGTACTTTTATGATGCCTCTGAAACTCTCTATTTTAGTATCGACTTATTACTGATATTAATTCTGTTTAACCATTGAATTTTTGCAGGGACTTAGCGCATTGGTGGTGTTCTTGCTGTTTCTCGAGCATTTGGTGATAAAGAAATTTTAAGATGCTCCCAAAGTGTTTCACCGTCCATTTTTTTATCCAATGGTCTAGATACCCTATAAGGAGGTAATAGGTCGTGTCGGTCAGACGCGTGGAGAACAGCGCCTAAATCGTGCAGCCACTAGTGCGCGTGTTGGCCAATCCGTCAGTGCTCAAGCTGAATATTGTACATGTTTTTTACAATTGTGACATTTATGTCTTGTCATTGAGGAAACACTAAGGGTGCGTTTGGTTGAGCGACTCGGGGTGGATGGGATACGGCGATCCAGTTTTAGGTGGTGGGGTGATCCAGTTTTTTGTTTGGTTCAGTGGATTGGAGTGTATGGGATGGACCAAATTTTTGTTTGGCTAAAGTTGGATGGATTCAATTGGATGAGCCACTGACATGCGGGCCCCATGCGTCAGTGACCTCTCCATATTTTCCCTAATCCTCCCTCTCTCTCTCTCTCTCCATACTCTCTCTCTCACCGGCGGCGGACTCAGGCGGGGGCACGGGAGCTCGGGCGGCGGGGCGGAGCACGAGCAGGGGCCGGCGGGGCCGAGAACGGGGCGGGGAGCGGCGGGGCGGAGCTCGCGCCGGCCGGCGGGGCCGAGCTCGCGCAGGAGGCGGGCCGAGCTCAGGCGGGGAGCGGCCGGCGGGGGCTCGGGTGGGGAGCGGCCGGCGGGGGGCGGGGAGTGGCCGGCGGGCCGAGCTCGAGCGGGGGCGGCGTCGGCGTCGGGGAGCCCGAGCTGGGCGGTGGTGGCGAGGAGCAAGAGAATGGGGGGCGGCGTCGGCGTCGAGGAGCCCGAGCTGGGCGGCGGTGGCTTCGGAGAAGGGCGGAGGCGGCGGGGGTGAGGAGGCGGCGGCGGCCGGTTGTGCGGGGCGGCCGCGCAGCCGCACGAGTCAGCCGATTCTTCCGACTCGTGCCGTCCTGATTTCGACCGAATATTCGGCTCGGGGGGCCGCCCGGTACGCTCCACCCGCCAACCAAACGCTGCTCCGACCCCAAAAAATCAGGCCGCCCGATTCCATCCAGGGGCAACCCTCCAACCAAACGCACCCTAAGCAATCGCCCTAAACCTATGTCATGCACAACTCTTCTTTGTGCTTCATTTAGCTTGTTGCATAGCGCAACAAATTTCCCAGGCATTCACACAGTTGAAGGCTAGTCACAAAAAGGTGAAGAAAGATCATCAAATCTGAAGATAAAGATACCACACCGACAAAGAGGATGAAATCATGTAAGCACGTACCATCTCAGCTGCCACAGCGGCCAGCCGGGAGGACCTTCTATGCTCCCTGCCGGCTGGCCAAGAACGGCAACTACCTGCCACGGCCAAGAACGTGACGATGGCCAGCCAAAATCGCTGCTGTGTGAACCCCCATTGGCAGCAAGGTACAAAATCGGGATTTGAGGTTGGAGCCATGGAGAGGATGAGATCCGGAGAGAGATTCGCGGTTGAGTGGTGACTGGGGAGAGATTTTCTGGAAGAGATTAGGAGAGATTTGGGGGTGGAGCACGATTTGGAAGAGAGAGAGTTTCCATCTTTGCAGATCGCCCAACCGGGAGAGAGTGACCGGCTGTAGCCGGTTAAGTTGCATGTGCTAATATCCTGGTCCCATCTATTATAAGAATCAACGGTCCAGATTGATTGGGTGCTCTTACCTCCTACGAGGTCACTCCCTCTTAAAAGAGCTCTTTGGTGATAAAACTATTGAAGCAGTATGTTGTCGCTGATCCAGAGATCAATGTTCACTTAGTTTTGTTTGCTTGCTTAGTTTCCAACTAGCACATAGCCACCTGCAAAACAATATTTGCCTTGCAGGTTTTTGGTTAAATACTCTGGGCAGTCGTTACAAGTTTGTGGAAATAACATCATTGGGATATCAAAAAAATTATGAATAATGCTCTTAAAAGAAAATAATCTATCATCATAAATACCATACTTGTAACTGTATGATAGCCTCTCGTTAGAGATTATTGAGCGACCAATGAACTCCAGCCTTTTATACAAGTTCTTCATTGCTTTCGTGTAAGGAAGAATAACGGCACCCGTTCTTCCTTAGAAGAGGAAGATCAAGGCTATTACACTCGATAATTTGAACCTTTATTCTATGCCTACTTCTCCGTGACACAGATCATTTGGGTGCTTCTATCAAATCAATCTTCCACGTCACCATCCTTAATTTAGTTCCCTTTCCAGGTGGTAAAAGAATTGTGCTTTTTACTGTTATTTATAGGAGGAGGTAGTCGACAGCTCCCTCGAATTCCTCATCCTTGCTAGTGATGGGCTGTGGGATGTTGTAACTGATGAGGTAAGGCAGACATTGCTCTATTGTCTTGCATTACTCAATGAATTTATCCGTGATTTTCTATTAGCAGGAAACTGTTGCTATTGTGAAGCCTATACAAGACCCAGAGGAAGCAGCAAAGACACTACTCCAAGAAGCTTCTCAAAGAGGGAGTGCTGATAACATCACCAGTCATTGTCTGCTTTTTTGATGGAACATCAGATGGAACAACAACTGAAGCTACAACCGAAGACGGATTGAGTAAGGAGGACACCGACCACGAAAAATCATAGCTGCTTGTGATAGAAGCACGCAGTCGTCTTCCAGGTTGTCGTATCTGCTATTGTATCTGATGCTCAAAGTAGATGTACCTTGAGAGATTTGATAAAATGCCCTCTTTTATCTTACCCCCGGACCCCACATGTCAATGGCACATGATGAGGCATTTTATCAAGTGGCAAAATAAGTTGGAGCGTTTTATCAAATCTCTCATGTATCTTCGTGGGACACGCCATGCTGCAATACAAAACTGACTTGGCCCAAATTTTCATCCTTGTTTCATGCTCCCGGCTGACCTAGATGGTCATGTGGTGCAAAGTAATGATTGGGCTAGTGTTGTCACAATATGATCCAAGGTGAACATTTTTTTTCTATTCTGAACCTTGTGACCTGTAGCTTTTGTGCTGGTGTTTCATGCTAGTGATTTTAGCAGTAAATGCATATAATTCTACTATTTGAATTATTTTAACACAATTTGTGTGCTCCTGATGTCAAGCCGCCGCAATGGTAATGTTTGAACCTTTTTTCAAAATGTCAAAATAACTGCATTTGAGAGCAGTTCTGAATGCAGAGTTATGCTGATATATAAAATCGTTCAGGTCAAGGTACTTTGACATATCCTTGTTAATCTTATTTTGGCAATTGCAGGTAGGCCGTTCAAAACTCAAAACCCTGCCCGTTTCACAAGCAACCCACACTAGCGTACTTTACTTTTTCGATCCGACCGAACCCGATCAGCATCTCCTAGAACCGAACCAACCCAACCCATTTTTTACCCAAGCAACCCACAATAGCGTACTTTTGCTGTAACATGCTACTTGAAACCACTTCTTTCTTTTCTTTTCAGAATGTCAAAATGACTGCAATCGGAACCGATCCTGAATTGAGATATTCTTTTGGAGGGTCCTGGATTCAGAACAACGCTGAGATATAAGAGCCGGTCAGATTTCAGTAGTTGTATACTTTAAAGTTCTACAAACCTGATGGGTACAACCTAATTCATAGTAAACCTGGCAATTGCGCTACGCAGTTGCATGACGGATTCGACTAGTAGTATTAAAGGGTCCCTTACTAGTTTTAGCTTTTAATCACGTGATATATCTGGACGTACAGCATGATGCAGTATTCAGGTAACTAATTAATATTTAGATACGACCAAATATTTCCAAACTCTACACATGATTTACTAAAAGAGTGCCTGGGAAACTCGTACAATCTGAGACTCTATAAACAATGAAGTAGAATAGAAGGAATAATTTAAAGTACTACATGGTAACGGTGCTCATCAAATTAAACGCACGGCAAAAAAAGAGAGAATAAAAGAAGTAAAATAGCTTAAATAGCTTCATCAAGAAGTAAAACGTCAGGACGGGTTGGGTGCACCCGTGCGGCATTCCAGAACACTGTCATGGCATCACGGCGAAGTTGTTCACTACCCATATGGTACGCAGACAAATAGATTTGGTGGAGGGCAGAGAGGTGCTCCATGCCAACTGGTGTAGCGCCGCCCCACCTCTTACGTAATTTTAGATCGAGCACTCGTAGCTTGGACATAGCCCCTTCCTCGAACCTCATGCACGCCGTGACGTCATCCTTAGAATCGAGTCTAAGGTGCTCTAGAACTGGGAATAATCCCGTGCAGATTATGGCGGCACTGTCTTCAGGGATATGCGACACCTTGAGATTGAGGCCGACAAGGGAGGGCAGCTTTCCAAGAAACATGAACCTCTTTAGTCGAAAAGTGCTCAACACACAAAACAATGACACGAAGGCAATGGAGATCGCCAATCCATTTGGGAACTCCCTTGAACGGCCATTTTTCCAGACAAAGTACCTCGATATGGAGAGGAGGGTTGGATAATGAGTACAGCTGATCGTCATAATTTTTAGGAGGCTCGTAGAAGAGGATAAGGCTCTTGAGGTCACGAAGCTTTCCAATTGAGGACGCCAAAGCATCAACAACCCCTGCTGCCGCCATGTCACACTCGTAAGCCCGCCAGAAGAGCTCCAAGTCCCTCAGGTTGGTCAGCTCGCCTATGCCCTTAATATCCTCCAGCGAGCTCTTCCCTGTATTCTCACAATGCAGAGCACGCAGTGATTTCATGTTTTCGATACCTTCAGGCAGCCCTATAACATTAGGAAGACGCAGATGGCACAAGCGGGGCAAGTGAACTATATCTGACGGGATGTCTTGTGGCACTCTACCAGAAATTTCCAGCGTCTGTAAATAAACAAGCCCTTTAATTTCAGTAGGGAACTCTATGTTGCCACAATCTAATGAAATCTTCAAATACCTCAATTGAAACAATTGGCCGATAGAAGTGAGGTCGAGAGTCTTGTTTGAAGTCCCTTGAAATTCAAAGACCAGCACCCTAAGATACTTAAACAGCGAAAGATGAGGTGTGTACTCAGACTCTCCGAACCGTGCAAATGATCGAACTTGTGAAAAGCTAGTAGCAATGGTCCCTGATTTTGCGCCACCAGCGCTTGGGTTCAGGGATAATCGGCGGACTTTGTACTCGCGGTTATGCAGTCTTGCCATGTCTTCATAATTATATGCCACGCTGATAAAATTATCCTCTTGACACTTGCTTAGGATCAAATCAAGCATCATATCATGTACTCTACAAGACAACACCTCCCCATAGAAGGTTACTCCGGGCTGAATCAGGCTTCTATTGATAAGCTCATTGAAATAACTCTTCGCGGCATCTTCCAACTCTGATCCATGCAGATGATTGACAAAGCCTTCAGCTACCCACTGTCGAACAAGATCATCTCTCCAAATCTCCTTGTCCTCTGGATACATGCCAAGATACAGAAGACATGCCCGGAGATGAAGAGGAAGATGAATGTAGCTTAGGTTTAATATACTCCTCATCTCTTCTAAGGTTTGCTTTGTAGCAAACTTGGCGCCCAGAGAATTCCTTATGCTCTCCCACTTGTCTCTTGATCTTGCTTGACGGCTAGCTAACAAGCTAGCTATAGTGATAATTGCAAGTGGCAATCCACCACATTTCTTCAAAATTTCAGCGGAAACTTCTTTAAATTGGGGTGGACAGCCATCTTCAGATCCAAATACTCTATTAAAGAATAACCTTCTTGAGTCTTGCTCTTTGAGGGGCTTCATTCTGTAAAGGCACTCACAGTCATTGCGACACGCCCAGAGAGCCACATCATCCACTCGTGTGGTTACTATAACTCTACTTCCATTACCACCATCCGCAAAGGCACAACTAATAATTTTCCCTGCTGATTCATCCCACAAGTCATCAACTACAATAAGGTACCTGTCGATTTTTTTTGGCACAAAGTCAACATAGATTACATAAGAATATGACTATAAGTCCTAGATAAAAACATAAAAAATTATTAATGAAAATGAACAAAATAATAGAACACAATGGATTCTAGAAAATATGTTATTCCTTAGGACTTATGACGCGTCAATTTCTTGATAATAGTTAGTTGCTCTCAACAGCTCTATTTACAGAAAATAAAAAAAATGGAGGGCTCGTGAAGCGTGTGCTCTGAACCACAATCGAATGGACGAAAGGATGGGCCGAATGCCTGGAAAGGTACAGTTCAAGACCTGTTGCCAACAGCATGACATGAGCATGGCAAGGGAGAAGCAGAATGTTGCTGAGGACCTGCAACGACATCGCACTTACCGCACGGACCGCGAGCAAAGTATCCCAATAGTCCCCAATTTCATTGCATGAATCTCCATATAGGTTTGATCTAATAACAAGATCGTGATCTAGTTAATAATTGAGGTGTTAGTAGGATCATCACTTTTGTGGTCTCAGTAATGGAGCCGGGGTCAAAACCCTGTTTTTCTAAAAATATTACTAGGATCATGAATGAACACGTTGGTTATGGAATGATATACAACTAAACTTTTTTAAAACTTTAATGTACCGTAAAAGTGAGATACATCGAGGAAGGTTTTATGTTTATCCTACAACTTCGGTCTTAATTACCGAAAGCTCCACAGGATCCAAATTTGGCCCAAAAGAAGTCTCCCGGCCTATCATTAGAGCAACATCTAAAACTAGGACCACAAGAGCACATCTTGGCGTGGAAATCTTAAATTGTCAATGCAGAAGATCTTGTTATAGAAACTAAATTGATAGTAAATATTCTAAATATATCATGCAAATATAATCTACATTGTATATACGGTAGGTTCTATAGTTTTAAAGCTCTATTGTACGTTGTTGCTATTTTCTAGATTTCTATTATATTGTAGATTTGTAGTGCTTCTTTGCATGCCTTTATGTCCATTAGATGGAAACAGAAAGCTTTGTAACAATATTTGGCGATCCATCTATGAAGAATGTGGTTGTCATAATCCAACTTGCCCAGAGCCTGCCAGACCGGGCATCCCTAGCATTTAGTGACGAACTGCAATGAAAGCATACCTATTTTTTCATGCATTCATGGAGATTATTTGTCAGAGTTTATGGCAAAATAGCATATGTTCGTCACAAATTATAATCAGTGACACGTGACACGTAGCGAGAGCCAATTTGTCACGAGTTCATCGGAAGACATTTATGTGAACAAAATACGCTCTTGCGTGATGAATTTGCATCATCATGGAGCATAAAAATGTAGTAGTGAAGGTAGAGAGAAATTAGGATGACGGTGCAATCACATGCGCCTTCTTTTATAGTCAGCTTTAATATAGATAAAACATTACGTTAAACCATGGCAAAAAATTGTAAACTAACATTGATCAAATCACATAATTATTCAAATTTAACCCAACTAGATATCCTATGCAAGTAGAGTATTATTAGGAAGTAATAAGTACCTCTTATCTGTGAGATGTTCCCTAAGACGGTCGATGATGTCTTCTACCACGGGAGCGCCAGGAGACTCTTCTATCCCAAGCTTTGATTGTAGGCGATTGAGAAGGCTTGTGATATCAGGCCTTTGGGAAACTGAAACAAATGCCTTACAGTCAAATTGCCCTCCGATCTTATCATACACTTGTTTGGCAAGTGTTGTTTTACCCAGGCCTCCGAATCCCACGATGGACACCACCTTGAGTTTTTTCTCCGTATCTGTCAACCAACTGACAAGCTCTTCCCTTGGGCCATCAATACCCACTAGGCCTGCTGCCTCCTGGTAGATCGCCGCCATGCGGGGATCGACAGCCACAACGCGAGAACTAGAATTGATGCAATCATCAATCTTGTACCTCTTGCGCCGATCTTTTATCTCCACCACACGAGCCCTGAGCTCCTTGAACTGGCCGGCAATCTGATGACGCGTCCACAACGTCTGGACAAATTGGGTAATCTTGTGGATTATGCCTGCGTTGGCATCGGCACCTCCAAGATTGCGCATGAAGTCATCAATGCAATCCTCCACGTCGTAGGCCATCTCCCTGACATGGTCCTTCCAGTCCTTGGTCAACGGGTCGAGCTCGTCCCTGAGCTCCAGATCCTCAAGGGCGGCGTTCATGGCGCTGAGCTCAACCTTGAATAACGAAACATGCTCCTTCACCCCCTTGAGCTTCTCATACTCGTCCTCCAGTAGCGCGGTGAGCTTGCCGAGGAGGGGTTTCACGATTTCTGCCATCTCGAGTAGCGCGTGCTGCAAGTAAGGCCGTGCAGTCGTATCGATTCTTGCAGAGTTGCAGGAGCAGCCGGCGGCGAAGTCCAACGGGTGAGGCCGAGCTCGAGAGGTGGAGACGGCGGCTGCTCGTGACGCCGGCAGATCTGGCTAGGGAGGTGGCTGGATGATGGTGGAGGGCATATAAGGGAAGCTAGCAGCGAGGGAGTGTTGTGCTGGTCAATCATGGCGGCGATGGGCCAATGAGGCCGCGTTGATCGACGAAACTCACGACGTGGCTTCCTTGATAGCATCACCATTATTGTTTTGCAGGTGGGAGGGTGCCAGTTGGAAACTAATTAAGCAAGCGAACAAAACTCCAATGATTAAACTGAATTAATATCAGTGGCTTCGGCAAAAAAAAGAAAAAGGAAGAAGAACAGAGTTTAGAGGCATCATAAAAATTCCAGCCCACATAAGAATGGAGTCTGGACCACCGACCGTCTAGAGCGTTGTCCTATCCGTGGCATTTGTCCCCACTGCAAGCTTGCACCCGAAACAACGTCCCACTTTACGTTCAAATGACGCTACACTGCACGTATTTGCAACATGGTTAAGGTCTAGATTAGGCTCCTGCACTTCTATCTGTCTGCAAGAGGCTGACACAGTGAAGAATTGGTGGACAAACCTCGTTCATGAAAGGAGAGTAAAACAAAGGCTATCTTCTTCTTTTTTTTCTTTTTTTGAATTAGCAAGGCTATCGCCTCTTAGTCATGCTAGTATCCTGAGAAATTTGGAACGAGCACAAATGCTGGAGTCTCTCGCAACATCTGTACTATTCCAATAGTTAATTTTGCTTGGATAAAAGTGAAAGTGGCAAATTGGTACTTGCAGGAGCCAAGCATTTTTGGACCCTATTATCGGGAGAGTAGGCTTTGTCTTTCGGTTTTTGGCCTTCCATGGCCGGTTTTGTATTTAACTCTCTCTTAATCAATGAAACGAGGCCTGCGTTCGAAACAAAATACTAGTATTATACGTGCTTTCTGAATAAGCAACGGATGCATATTTAGACAGATTTTACTAGAGAGTATGGACGCAACTTGGCGGAGTTGGAGAAAAATACGCAAGGATGCTCGGTTGGATCTACGATGGTGAGCTGCAATTGAGGTGAAGGATGTCAGCGATGGAGACTGCTCTACGCTCTGGTTCACAGGACGACAGACTGGAACGATAATCTGATTCAATCCGTGTTGATTTCTCTGTAACTTCAGTATGGTGTATGTACGTGCGCCATGTCTGGCTGGTTACGCTTTGAACCGATTTCCCTCATCCCTCTCACGCCTGTAATTAACCTGGCCTAACGTGTTTCTGAAACGCCAATTTCGTGTGTCAGAGCGCGTGATCAGAAGCTTCAGTCGTTAAACTATTTATCTCTTTTCTTTAGAGAAAGGGGAAAAGGAGTTCCTGAAAGCTGATAGAACTCACATTGATCTTATTCCACTCGTGTGAGCCGATCATGATGTTTTCCGTATCTTACCTTGCAGCAACCGCGGTTTCGAGGGATCACAATCAGATGAGAGACAGAGCATTGAGGAAGCTGGAGGCTTTGTTATGTGGGCTGGTACTTTTATGATGCCTCTGAAACTCTCTATTTTAATATCGACTAATTACTGATATTAATTCTGTTTAACCATTGAATTTTTGCAGGGACTTGGCGCATTGGTGGTGTTCTTGCTGTTTCTCGAGCATTTGGTGATAGAGAAATTTTAAGATGCTCCCAAAGTGTTTCCATCGTCCATTTTTTATATCCAATGGTCTAGATACCCTATAAGGAGGTAATAGGTCGTGTCGGTCGGACGCGTGGAGAACAGCGCCTAAATCGTGCAGCCACTAGTGCGCGTGTTGGCCAATCCGTCAGTGCTCAAGCTGAATATTGTACATGTTTTTTACAATTGTGACATTTATGTCTTGTCATTGAGGGAACACTAAGCAATCGCCCTAAACCTATGTCATGCACAACTCTTCTTTGTGCTTCATTTAGCTTGTTGCATAGCGCAACAAATTTCCCAGGCATACACACAGTTGAAGGCATACTCGATAATTTGAACCTTTATTCTATGCCTACTTCTCCGTGACACAGATCATTTGGGTGCTTCTATCAAATCAATCTTCCACGTCACCATCCTTAATTTAGTTCCCTTTCCAGGTGGTAAAAGAATTGTGCTTTTTACTGTTATTTACAGGAGGAGGTAGTCGACAGCTCCCTCGAATTCCTCATCCTTGCTAGTGATGGGCTGTGGGATGTTGTAACTAATGAGCAGACATTGCTCTATTGTCCTGCATTACTCAATGAATTTATCCGTGATTTTCTATTAGCAGGAAACTGTTGCTATGGTGAAGCCTATACAAGACCCAGAGGAAGCAGCAAAGACACTACTCCGAGAAGCTTCTCAAAGAGGGAGTGCTGATAACATCACCAGTCATTGTCTGCTTTTTGATGGAACATCAGATAGAACAACAACCAAAGCTACAAACGAAGACGGATCGAGTAAGGAGGTCACCGACCACGAAAAATCATAGCTGCTTGTGATAGAAGCACGCAGTCGTCTTCCAGGTTGTTGTATCTGCTGTTGTATCCGATGCTCAAAGTAGATGTACCTTGAGAGATTTGATAAAATGCCCTCTTTATCTTACCCCCAGACCCCACCTGTCAATGATACATGATGGGGCATTTTATCAAGAGACAAAGTAAGTTGGAGCATTTTATCAAATCTCTCATGTATCTTCGTGGCACACGCCATGCTGCAATACAAAACTGACGTGGCCCGGATTTTCATCCTTGTTTCATGCTCCCGGCTGACCTAGATGGTCATGTGGAGCAAAGTGATGATTGGGCTAGTGTTGTCACAATATGATCCAAGGTGAACATTTTTTTTTCTATTCTGAACCTTGTGACCTGTAGCTTTTGTGCTGGTGTTTCATGCTAGTGATTTTTAGCAGTAAATGCATGTAATTCTACTATTTGAATGATTTTAACAAAGTTTGTGTGCTCCTGATGTCAAGCCGCCGCCGCAGTGGTAATGTTTGAACCTTTTTTCAGACTGTCAAAATAACTGCATTTGAGAGCAGTTCTGAATGCAGAGTTATGCTGATATATAAAATCGATTTATTTCACCAGTTTTAGACTTGAATAATCTGCAAACTTGATGGATGCCCATGAAATTCCAATTCAAGGTACTTGACAGACCTTATAACTGAAGGATTATTTATTCTCTTGGTGTAATTTCCAGGTCAAGGTACTTGACATATCCTTGTTAATCTTATTTTGGCAATTGCAGGTAGGCCGTTCAAAACTCAAAACCCTGCCCGTTTCACAAGCAACCCACGCTAGCGTACTTTACTTTTTCGATCCGACAGAACCCGATCAGCATCTCCTAGGAACCGAACCAACCCAACCCATTTTTTACCCAAGCAACCCACAATAGCGTACTTTGCTGTAACATGCTACTTGAAACCACTTCTTTCTTTTCTTTTCAGAATGTCAAAATGACTGCAATCGGAACCGATCCTGAATTGAGATATTCTTTTGGAGGGTCCTGGATTCAGAACAACGCTGAGATATAAGAGCCGGTCAGATTTCAGTAGTTGTATACTTTAAAGTTCTACAAACCTGATGGGTACAACCTAATTCATAGTAAACCTGGCAATTGCGCTACGCAGTTGCATGACGGATTCGACTAGTAGTATTAAAGGGTCCCTTACTAGTTTTAGCTTTTAATCACGTGATATATCTGGACGTACAGCATGATGCAGTATTCAGGTAACTAATTAATATTTAGATACGACCAAATATTTCCAAACTCTACACATGATTTACTAAAAGAGTGCCTGGGAAACTCGTACAATCTGAGACTCTATAAACAATGAAGTAGAATAGAAGGAATAATTTAAAGTACTACATGGTAACGGTGCTCATCAAATTAAACGCACGGCAAAAAAAGAGAGAATAAAAGAAGTAAAATAGCTTAAATAGCTTCATCAATCAAGAATTAAAACGTCAGGACGGGTTGGGTGCACCCGTGCGGCGTTCCAGAACACTGTCTTGGCATCACGGGGAAGTTGTTCACTACCCATATGGTACGTAGACAAATAGATTTGCTGGAGGCCTGAGAGGTGCTCCATGCCAACTGGTGTAGCGCCGCCCCACCTCTTATGTAATTTTAGATCGAGCACTCGTAGCTTGGACATAGCCCCTTCCTCGAACCTCATGCACGCCGTGACGTCATCCGTAGAATCGAGTCTAAGGTGCTCTAGAACTGGGAATAATCCCGTGCTGATTATGGCAGCACTGTCTTCGGGGATATGCAACACCAAGAGTTTGAGCTCAAGGAGGGAGGGCAGCTTTCCAAGAACATGAACGTTGTCAGTCGACAAGTGCTCAACACGTAGATACAATACCTCGATACAGAGAGGAGGGTTGGATAATGAGTACAGCTGGTCGTCATAATGTTTAGGAGGCCAGCCGAAGAGGATAAGGCGCTTGAGGTCACGAAGCTTTCCAATTGAGGACACCAAAGCATCAGCAACCCCTGCCGCCGCCATCTCACACTTGTAATCCTGCCAGAGGAGCGCCAGTTCCCTCAGATAGGTCAGCTCGCCGAGGCCCTTAATATCCTCCAGCGAGCTCTCCCCCGTATTATAACAACGCAGAGCACGCAGTGATTTCATGTTTCCGATACCTTCAGGCAGCGCTATACCATTCGGTAGATGCAGATGGCACAAGCGGGGCAAGTGAACTATATCTGACGGGATGCCTTTTGCCAATTTACCAGAAATATTCAGTGTTTCCAAATAAACAAGCCCTTTAATTTCAGTAGGGAGCTCTATGCTGCCAGAATATGCTGAAATCTTCAAATACCTCAGTTGAAACAATTGGCCGATAGAAGTGAGGTCGACTGTCTTGTGTGAAGTGCCCTTCAATTCAAAGACCAGCACCCTGAGATACTTAAATAGCGAAAGAGGAGGTGTGTACTTGGACTTTCCGAACTGTGCAAACGATCGAACTTGTGACAAGCTAGTAGCAATGGTCCCTGATTTTGCGCCACCAGCGCTCGAGTTCAGGGATAATCGGCGGACTTTGTACTCGCGATCATGCAATCTTGCTATGTCTTCATAGTTGTATACTACATTGATAAAATTATCCTCTTGACACTTGCTTAGTATCAAGTCAAGCATCATATCATGTACTCTGCAAGACAACACCTCGCCATAGGTGGTTTCTTCGGGCTGAATCAGACTTCTATTGATAAGCTCATTGAAATAACTCTTTGCGGCATCTTCCAAATCTAATCCATGCAAATCATTGACGAAGCCTTCAGCTATCCATTGTTGAACCAGATCATCCCGTCCAATCTCCTTGTCCTCTGGATACATGCCAAGGTACAGAAGACATGCCCGGAGATGAAGAGGAAGATGAATGTAGCTAAGGTTTAATATACTCCTCATCTCTTCTAAGGTGGGCTTTGTAGCAAACTTGGCGCCCAGAGAATTCCTTATGCTCTCCCACTCGTCCCTTGATCTTGCTTGACGACTAGCTAACAAGCTAGCTATAGTGATAATTGCAAGTGGCAATCCGCCACACTTCTTCAAAATTTCAGCGGAAACTTCTTTAAATTGGGGTGGACAGCCATCTTCAGATCCGAATACTCTATTAAAGAATAACCTTCTTGAGTCTTGCTCTTCGAGGGGCTTCATTCTGTAAAGGCACTCACGGTCATTGCGACACGCCCAGAGAGCCACATCATCCACTCGTGTGGTTACTATAACTCTACTTCCATTACCACCTTCTGCAAAGGCACAACTAATAATTTTCCCTGCTGATTCATCCCACAAGTCATCAACTACAATAAGGTACCTGTCGATTTTTTTTGTATGCACAAAGTCAACATACATTACATAAAAATATGACTATAAGTCTTAGATAAAAGCATAAAAAATTGTTAATAAAAATGAACAAAATAATAGAACACATTGGATTCTAGAAAACATGTTATTCCTTAGGACTTATGATGCGTCAATTTCTTGACAATAGTTAGTTGCTCTCAACAGCTCTAGTTACAGACAAAAAAGAATGGTGGGCTCATGAAGCGTGTCCTCTGAACCACAATGCAGTGAACGAAAGGATGGGCCGGATGCCCGGAAAGGTACAGTTCAAGAGATCTGCTGCCAGAAGCAGAATGTTGCTGAGGGCCTGCAACGACATCGCACTTACCGCGTGGACCGCGAGCAAAGTATCCCAATAGTCCCCAATTTCATCATTTCTGTGGTCTAGTTAATAATTGAGGTATTAGTAGGATCATCATTTCTGTGGTCTCACTAATGGAGCAGGGGTCAAAGCCCTGTTTTTCTAAAAATATTAATAGGATCATGAACACGTTGGTTATGGAATGATATAAAACTAAACTTTTTTAAAATTTTAATGTACCTTAAAGGTGAGATACATTGAGGAAGGTTTTATGTTTATCCAACCACTTCGGTCTTAATTACCGAAAGCCCTACAGGATCCAAATTTGGCCCAAAAGAATTCTCCCGGCCTATCATTAGAGCAACATCTAAAACTAGGATCAAGAGCACACCTTGGTGTGGAAATCTTAAAACTGCCAATCAGATCTTGTTATGGAAACTAAATTGATAGTAAACATTCTAAATGCATCATGCAAATATAATCTACATTGTATATACGGTAGGTTCCGTATTTTACAATGCTCTATTGTACAGTGTTGCTATTTTCTAGATTTTTCTATTCTATTTGTAGATTTGTAGTGCTTCTTTGCATGCCTTTACGTCTATTAGATGGAAATAGAAAGCTTTGTAACAATATTTGGCGATCCATCTATGATGAACGTGGTTGTCATAATCCAACTTGCCCATAGCTTGCCAGAGCAGGCATCCCTAGCATTTAGTGACGAATTGCGATGAAAGCATACCCATTTTTTCACGCATTGATGGCGATTATTTGTCAGAGTTTATGGCAAAATAGCATATGTTCGTCACAAATTATAATCAGTGACACGTGATACATAGTGAGAGCCAATTTGTCACGAGCTCATCAGAAAACATTTATGTGAGAAAAATACGCTCTTGCATGATGAATTTGCATCATCATGAAGCATAAAAATGTAGTAGTGAAGGTAGAGAGAAATTAGGGTGACGGTGCAATCGCATGCGCCTTCTTTTATAGTCAGCTTTAATATAGATAAAGATTACGTTAAACCATGCCAAAAGCTTGTAAACGAACATTGATCAAATCAAATAATTATTCAAATTTAACCCAACTAGATAACCTATGTAAGTAGAGTATTATTAGGAATTAAATAAGTACCTCTTATCTTTGAGATGTTCCCTAAGACGGTCGATGATGTCTTCTACCTTGGGAGCGCCAGGAGACTCTTCTATCCCAAGCCTTGATTGTAGGCGATTGAGAAGGCTTGTGATATCAGGCCTTTGGGAAACTGAAACAAATGCCTTACAGTTAAATTGCCCTCCGATCTTATCATACACTTGTTTGGCAAGTGTAGTTTTACCCAGGCCTCCGAATCCCACGATGGACACCACCTTGAGTTTTTTCTCCGTATCTGTCAACCAACTGACAAGCTCTTCTCTTGGGCCATCAATACCCACAAGGCCTGCTGCCTCCTGGTAGATCGCCGCCATGCGGGGATCGACAGCCACAACGCGAGAACTAGAATTGATGCGATCATCAATCTTGTACCTCTTCCGCCGATCATTTGTCTCCACCACACGAGCCCTGAGCTCCTTGAACTGGCCGGTAATCTGATGACGCGTCCACAACGTCTGGACAAATTGGGTAATCTTCTGGATGATGCCTGCGTTGGCATCGGCACCTCCAAGATTGCGCATGAAGTCATCAATGCAATCCTCCACGTCGTAGGTCATCTCCCTGACATGGTCCTTCCAGTCCTTGGTCAACGGGTCGAGCTCGTCCCTGAGCTCCAGATCCTCAAGGGCGGCGTTCATGGCGCTGAGCTCAACCTTGAAGAACGAAACATGCTCCTTCACCCCCTTGAGCTTCTCATACTCGTCCTCCAGTAGCGCGGTGAGCTTGCCGAGGAGGGGTTTCACGATTTCTGCCATCTCGAGTAGCGCGTGCTGCAAGTAAGCGTGACGGCGAATTGAAGCGAGGCCGTGCAGTCGTGTCGGTTCTTGCAGAGTTGCAGGAGCAGCCGGCGGCGAAGTCCAACGCGTGAGGCCAAGCTCGAGAGGTGGAGACGGCGGCTGCTCGTGATGCCGGCAGATCTGGCTATATATGGAGGTGGAGGGCGCGGCGGATCAGCGGCCGGAGGTGGACTACGGGGTGGTGCGGTGGGAGGGGAGGGCAAGAGAAAGCAGCAGCTTGGTGGAGGGAGTGTTGGAGGTGGAAGACTCGAGTGTGGAGTCCACAAGTAAAGCGATGATGTGGGTGGGCGAGGCTGGCTGTCGGTTGGTGGACACGCTTTTCTTTGGAATTACATGCTCTATGATTTGAGATGAGATATGCTTTGGTCACTGGTCATGGGCTCATGGCGGAGGGCAAGGGAGTGTTGGGGCCTTGGGGGTGGAAGACTGAGGTGGACTACGTACGGGGTGGTGCGGCGGTAGGGGAGGGCAAGGAAAAGCAGCAGCGCGGGCGAGGGAGTGTTGGGGCCTTCGGGGCAATGGGGGGTGGAAGACTCGAGCCTGGAGTCAAGGAAAGCAAGGCTGACTCGATTGGATCTCTCCAGTGGAACGGTGCTCCATACAACACTTGGGTTAGTCAGAAACTCTTTTTTACCGTGCATGCCACATGCCATGCACAGGATCACTGTTGAGCATGCATCAAGATTTATACGTATAGCTCATATCCTCATGTATTCGATTGTATTTCATCATATTCTTATCTTTTCTGTGCACTTTACCTAATATGTCCCATCCACCTTTCTGCCATCTCTCGTCATTCCCGTGAATCTCCTCCTCTCATCTCTCTCTTCCGGTCACTCGCTTCTCCTCTCACCGCGCCTCCACTTCTCCTCTCCCCGGGCCTGTGCTCTGCGCTCCAACCCCCGAGCTCCGCCGCAAGCTCCCCGAGGCTGCGCCGCCCGTCCTCGAGCCCCGCCGCCGGTTCCCGAGCCCCGCAGCCCGTCCCGAGGTCTACCTCCGCACCGGCCGCCGCGCGCCCCCGCCGTCTCTCTCCACCGGTAGTTTCCCCACCGGCCGCCGGTTCCCGAGCCCCGCCGCCCGTCCCAAGGTCTACCTCCGCACTGGCCGCCGCGCGCTCCCGCCGTCTCTCCCCCACCGGCAGCTTCCCCACCGGCCGCCTCCCCACCGGCCGCCGCGCGCGTACGATCGGATCCGCGCGGCCCCGCCGACCCATCTCCACCGGCCGCCTCCCGGCGCCCCTGCCCCGATCCACTCCCTCCGCACCGGCGCGCTCTTCCTCCTCCTCACCTGCACCGGTTCCCGCGGTCGTCCGGCGCACAGTAGCAGCAGCAGCCGCGCCGCCACGGGCTACGCGGTCGCGCTGGCCGACGCGTCGTTGAAAGCCGGCACGCTGCGCAGGGCCTCCCGCCACGCGCACACCGTCCTCCGCGAGCGGCAACACTTGGATTGATTTGTTCATTCTCCAGTTTTTTGTTCTTGATTTGATTTTTTTGTTCGAGATCTGAATTTTGCTCTGAAGAAACGAACTTGAGCCTCATGTTACGAACATTGCATTCTTGCTGGATCTGATGTGTAGTGGATCGCTAATATATCTAGTAATATAGCTATTGGTGGAATATATTTTGTTTGCATTTGGAGTGTTCCTAGAGATTAATCAGTACCTTAGCATATCTAGTAACATTGCATTCTATTTCCGGTGCCTGCCGAGGACCACTGCGCCTCCAGTCGCAGAGACCCCATCACCTTAGTTATCCTATGCTGATTCCTTGCTTAGTTGCTTATAGTTTTTCCCGGATCTGATTTCTTTTTTTTTAGCAAAGGAAATATGTGCAAAACAAGGAAGGAATATATCTAGATTTTGAGAAAGATAAATGAACCTGTGGTCCATTCATGAAATGTACATGAAACATGAAGAATCTGGTCAATTATGATGAAAACTTTGATGAAAACATGATTTAATAAGTTGGAAACACGTCCAAAAATTATCTGATATTTAACTGAATGTTTGAAACTCCCTGAAACTTGATGAAACATGAAAACGGTGGTCCATAATCATCTGAAACAATGAAACAATGTTCCCATAATGAAACACATGATGAAACAAGAATGAACCATAGCAAAACTCATATGAAACACGATGAAACTGAAGTAAACCAGAGTAAAACTCATATGAAACACGATGAAACCAAAGTAAAGCAGAGTGAAACTCATATGAAACAAGATGAAACCATAGTGAACCAAAGTGAAACTCATATGAAACACGATGAAACACGATGAAATCAAAGTGAACCAGAGTGAAACTCATACGAAACACGATGAAACTCTATGAAACATGATAAATCGAAACCATACTGAAATCCATAAAAATTCACGAAATATTTGTGAAACATAACACAGTAACATACAGTGAAAATTACCAAGATTCATGTCGGTTTCATCAAGTTTCAAATAAAAAAATTATTTTTTAGGTAATATATCCAATATTGATCTCATCTTGAAGATCTTCTCATAACAAACACAATTGTTCCAACGAAACTTAAATCGGAGTTTTGGTTGAAAAGATTTTAATCATTTAAAATGTTGTATGAAAAATTAAATGGGTGAGTTGTAGTGGAGAGAGAGAAGCGCATTAAATATCTGAGTTAGAGTGGAGAGAGAGAAGGGAAAAGTAGCAGCACATGCACGTGATGGAGAGGGGAATAAACGGGGAGAGAGAAAAGATGCTATGCATATAGACTATAGTATAGAAATGTATAGCAACAAATGGTGCAATACAGACACAGATCCCAAGGAGAGGTGGACGGGTGATCCTTTTACCGGCATGTGGCGTGCATGCTAAAAAATCCATTCTCTTGGGTTAGTGCTCTCTCACGCAAGACGACTATGGAACGATAATCTGACGTTCGTGTTGTTATCTAATTCCTCTATTTTAAAACAGATGAATTTTTTGACTTTACATAGTCTTCTATATGTAACTTTGACGGTTACTTTTTAGATGAGTATATAAGTAAAATATTATAAAAACTTATATTGTGAAATGATATTTAATAAAAAATCTAATGATACCATTTACATATAACCAACCTATGTCATTTTTTAATTAAATAATAGTCAAAGATAAAGAAGTTTGATTGTGCACTTTCTAAGAGAGAATCTATTTTGAATTGGAGGGAATATTATATGTTCCTAATTTCGGGTCTCTGTTTTCCGCAAATTCAACACGGAGTACCGAATACCTGTTCCATGCCAGGTTGGTTATGCTTTGAACCAACTCCTAGTTCCACCAGACCATCTTCCCCTCATCTCTCTTGCTTATTTAACCTGACCTATGTATCACGGTCATAACATTGGAACAACAGGTATAAACTTGATTGGGAAGAAGAAATGGGATAGGAAAGGGAAACTGGGACTAGGGATATAGATCAGATAGTCGATGGGGTTTGGGAAGCAGCAATTCAGAGGAAGATACAAGAAGGACAAAGGGGACTTAGGACCTAGAGAGTTCATACATCTGTTTTGTTCCTCTTTCCTAAAGCTTCCATCTCCCACCAAAGGCGAGAAATAAAGTATTCACCGTCCACTGCAAACTACTTGGGCCGACTCCACCGGCCCACGTATCACTTTTGATTTTTGTTTAAAATTGGAAAAATAAATAAAACATATAGTTTACGAACACATTTAAGAAAAAATATGTATAAAAGAATATATTTCCAACTTTCAATAGCAAAAGACAAAAAATGTTATATTAGTTCTTCGAATTGTTCCTACAGTTCATGAAATTTGTTCCACCATCCATGAAAATATGTCCATATGTATCATTTCACACCACTCGTAAAAATAGTTCCCATAGATCAAAATAAATATCGATAT
The DNA here is from genome assembly GCA_019208055.1 of Stipa capillata. Lineage (NCBI taxonomy): Eukaryota > Viridiplantae > Streptophyta > Magnoliopsida > Poales > Poaceae > Stipa > Stipa capillata. The sequence goes on from JAGXJF010005301.1 coordinate 290,526, forward strand.
TTAAAAACATTTTTTGATATATGTTTTAATGTCCATCGAAAAATATTCATATATATCATAGAAAATGTTCACACCACCCGTAAAAATTGTTCTGATATATCAGAATAAATATTCGATATTTAAAACTAAGTTTTGATATAAGTTCCAACGTCCATGAAAAATGTTCACTTAACTCGTGAATTGTTCCAAAAGGTGAACATGATGGATTTAGTAGTGTTAATATTTTATTTTTATATCACAACAATTAAAAATCACTATTAAAATAAATTTAACAAAAACACATATCATCTAAAATTTTCTTTAAATAACGCCGAAGAAATATCAATTGATGGAACACATGAAAGCTTAAAAAAACTAAAAGATAACAAAATAAGGAAAATAAGCGAAGCTAGAAAAATTAAAAAAAAGAACAAATAGAACGGATAAAGAAAAAGGAAAATGAAAAATGAAACAGGAAAATGAAAAGAAAAGGAAAAAAAATAAAAGATAGAAAAGGAAAAAACCCGTCCCCAGACCTTAAGGGGCTAGCCCAAGTGGTGGAAGGGTACGCGGAACATTGTTACTTACCACAACGTACGGGAAATAAGATTTTCGCGTTTTCCCTGCTTCGGCTGATCCGTTTTGTAGCTGCACCTCTGGCCATCTTGGGCCCACAAGCCAGCCCAATGTCCACCCCTGCCCATCTCGCGGTCCAGCCCGTGACATTGTCATGTTTCTCAAGTGCCAATTTCACGCCCCTCAAAAACGAAGAAGCTCCAGTCGTTAATATGACTCTGTTTCTACAAGGTCTGTACTTCCATAGTTCCATGTGCGATGTTGTGTGCCTGAGGGTCAAAATTAGTAAAGCCATCGTTTGCGCTGTGCTGCGCAAGATGGACTAGCGCAGGCTTCTGCCGTGGAGTGGGTTTTGACACTGCACACAACCTTCGGGTTTTTATCCTTTCACACCCTTTCATTCTCTTTTTCTCTTTTATTTGTTTGGTCTCCGTTGCATTGCACGGTTGGCTTTGGCAAAAAATGATATGGTCCGATCGCACGAAAATGCCAGCATCGTTATGTAGCAGCATTTACAAGTAAAGTTTGCCACAGAAAAAATGTAGCACTATTTACAAGAACAGCCACTACTACATAAATTATTTGTCCAGACGGTTCGGAAACACCGGGCGGGACGGTTTTCCGAACCGTCTGGACGAAACAGTCAGCACAAATGAACTTTGTCCAGACGGTTATTGAACCGTCTGTACAAATACTTAGTACAGACGGCTCCACACACGAGCCGTATGTACTACTCTCTGGTACAGTACCTCCGATGCATTTGTACAGACGGCTCCCAACCACAAAACCGTCTGCACAAATGCACTGAACAGTACTTCAAAAGCATTTGTACAGACGGTTCCGTTTTCAGAACTGTCTGTAGAAATTATTTGTACAGACGGTTCTACCTCTGGAACTGTCTGCACAAATGCTGTGTTAGGAAAGCATTGCTGTCGCGGCAGCAGAAACAACCGTTTCTGCTGCCGCGGTAGTAGTGCGGCAAGGCGCCATGCTACCGCCTGCTGCCGCGGCAGCGGAAATGGCTGATTCCACTGCCGCGGCAGCAGTGCTGCAGGCCTACGGTAGTGCCGCCTGCTGCCACGGCAGCTGAAACAGACGGTTCAGCTGCCGTGGCAGCCGTGCGGCAAGGCGGCATGCTGCCGCCTGTTGCCGCGGCGGCGGAAATGGCTGAGTCCGCTGCCGCGGCAGCAGTGCTGCAGGGGTACGGTAGTGCCGCCTGCTGCCACGGCAGCTGAAACGGACGTTTCGGCTGCCACGGCAGCCGTGCGGCAAGGCGACGTTGCAGCCGCCTGCTGCCTCGGCAGCGGAAATGACTGATTCCGCTGCCGCGACAGCAGTGCGGCAGGGCGACGGTGCTACCGCCTGCTGCCACGGCAGCGAAAACATAGGTTTCTGCTGCCGCGGCAGCAGTGCGGCAGGGCGACGTTGCTGCCGCCCGTTTCCGCTGTCGCAGCAGCCGTGCGGCAGGGTAACGTTGCCCGGCGCGGCCGCGGTCCTGCCGCGGCAGTGAAAACGCTAGAAACAAAGTGATCAAGCACAGGCATATCATACACAGACACACAATGTACTCATTGATCTTAGACATAACATTCAGAAGCAAACTTAAAACATCATTCTCAACCACAAAGTCATTTACATGCATTGTTAGGGAAAAAACTCTCAAGTCACTAAGGAGGAGCAATTTGAGGACAATGGAACTCTCCGGTTTCCTTCACCACCTCTCTTAATATGAAAGCTATTAACCGTTTTTGAACAATCCGGACGCCCTCAGTGTCGAGCTGATCTGTAGGGAACTTAAAAGTCTGCACAAGGAAATTAAATGGCTAGGTTAGGCACGACGTCCGATCGATGAAAAATGGAACTACATATAGTGTAATGACACTAACCTCCACATCTACCGGACTAGAGCCAACGATCTGCATCATATATGTCGCGACATAGTATCCACAGAGATTGTTGCCCAGCGGCTGCTTGTGGCACTGTAGAAATCATGGTTACGTGCAGGGTAATTTAGTTTTACCGAATACATATTAGAACGTGCGAGGTGATTATTCTTGGGCGAGGGAGGAATTATTACCGGGAAATGAAATCGGTGCGTAGGTTCGGTTTTTGTTGTTTTCACAACCCCCCCCCCTTGGCAACATATCTCTTGAACGCCGCATTGAGCACCGTCGTCAAATCTGCGTACTTCTCTGGTGGGTAGTCCCTGGAGTCGAAGTACATGGCATGTAGACGTTGTGGCTCGATCAGGACGAGCATCCAGTGGAATCCATAGTTGTACGGTAGAAGTATGACGCGCTTAGTACAGAGAAGGAGCATGACGTCCGAAATGTATTCCTCGACCTCGTTCGCCTGGAATTGGACCATTGTGCATATGACCACTTGTGGATCGAGGAATCCGATATTAGGGTTCTCTGTCCTAGCCTCTTGAATCATATGTCTGCACATAAAAGTAATGTCATTGAAAGAGCGTATCAATAAGTTAGGCAATTCATTTAGCTTAAACAGTGATTGATAACACTTACAGTGTCCAGCATCTTAATAGGCTGACATCGAGGGCGTCATGACGGTAGAGGTCGGCTAAATCTGAGAAATTGATGGTAAAGGTTCCACCTGGATGAAGGAAATGTTGCCGCTTGTACGCGGCGCAGATATTTTGAGTAAGCTCTGTCTCCTCGTTGGACCTCTTCATGTAAAATTCGTGCAACATCTGAGCTGCCCAACCAAGTTGTTCTAACGCCGCTCGTGTCACTAGCGGCTGCCGTTCCGTGTATTTTGTTATCTCGGGTTCTTCGTCTACCTCTTTGCCCTTGGCCGACTTTGTGCTATTTCTGGTGGCCCTACGCTGAGCTTGAGGAGCTGATTTGGCAGCCTGTTGGCTAGATCTGCTAGATTGCTGAGATTGTGCTGAAGCTGATTTCACCCTCGGTGGAGGAGGACGGAATGAGAAATCTTTACCGTAACGCACCGGAGACAGCGGCCGTGGAGGAGGTGGAGGGGCAACCAGGGCAATGTACTTCTTCGGCCACTGGATGAACGTGTGGAGGGCCTGCCCCAGTGTCGTGACGTCGTCCTCCGGCGGTACAGGAAGTCTGAAGGATTTGCAATTCGCATGCACCATGTCCACTGTCACCTTAGCGTTACCCGCCGCTAGCGGAACTCCGTGCACCGTCATCGTGCTTTCTAAAGCTGGAAATACTAACCCCTGGCCAGCCTCAATCATGTCAGCGGGGCCAAAACTGCTGGGCACGAGGAGCTTGCACTTGGTTGCCACCGCTACGTCGTCGGCAGGGTGTCTTTCACCGACGTCTTCTGGCTGAATAGTGTCGAAAGGTAAGTCGTCGGCGCGGTCGTCATCTGGAATGTGCTGCGGTGGGGATTGTTCAAGGATGTCTTCGGGATCCTCGTTTTCCACGGATGCGCAGCTACTCCTCCGCCGAGCGTGTGGGGATGAGCCCGCGGGGCTGCGGTCGGCCGCGGCGGCTGCATCCTCCTGCCTTATCTGCCGCACCCGTTCTTCGACCCTCGCGTCGATCCTCTGTTCCAGGCCTGCATATATTTCATCCATCAGCTCTTGTTTCATCCTTGCACGCTCGGCGGCCTCGCGCTCTGCTTTCGTTCTCCGGCGACTTCTGTACGAATCCGCATCGTCGGGGAATCCCATCTTCCATGGAACCGTCACCCCCACGCCACGGGTTCGACCTGGGTGCTCTTTGTTTCCCAGAGCCGAGGTCAGTATGTCCTTCTCCCTGGCTGCTTGGAAAGTTCCTTGTGCGGCTTGTTCTGACAGGCGCATGATGTTTTCAGCCACTTGGACGGTCTCGGGCTTGTTGAAGGTGACGGTGCCATCAGCAGAGATGTTGGCCCTCGCGCGATACCAGTTCCGGGCCCGCCTCTCTGGGATCTGGGAGAACGGCGTGTCGCGACTCTCCAGAGACGCCCGCTCGTCCTCTCTTCTCCATTCCAGCTCTTTGCGCGCGTACCCACCGCTTCCGAGCCTGTGGGGGTGAACGTTGCATGACTGGCGCGCCCTGTTCGCCTGACTCCGCTGCACGAATTCCTCCGACGTGCACCTCTCCACAAATTCCGCCCATTGATCCTCCAGGTACCTGTAATTGTTCGGGTCCTGCCTGTAGGGCATAAGATCGTTCTTCACGTACGTGTTGTACAGCTCGCTCTTGAAGGTCTTCCACGCCTTGCCCATCTTCGCTTTTGCCTGTCTTTCCACGGCCTGCTCGGTACCTTCCGGGAAGTCGAACTGTCCTTGGATGGTGTTCCATAGGAACTCTTTCTCGTTATCCGGCACTGACGGCCAGCTGGCGTACGTTATCGGGATCTTTTCCCTCGCCAGTGACGCGCACGCTCTACGGAATGCCGCCTGAGCCTGCTGAGGCAATATGGGCACACCCTCAGCACTGACTTGAGTTATCGTGAAGTGACCTGTGGGCATTTTATTTTTGCCTCGGCCACCTCGCTTTCGCTTCTGCCCACCCGATTCTTCGGTTTGCTCACGAGACGAGGCTTCTGCAGGTTGGGAGGGCATCTGTTGAGCCGGTTGAGGAGACACGTGCGGCTCGTCTTGTCGGGGAGAAGAGGCCACCGGCTGTTCACGTTCATCTCCTCCGGACGCCATCTTCAAAAGACGAAAAATTCAGATATGCAGTACACGACTAGATTGTAGACATTTTCATATAAAGACACATACTTTGTGAATTAAACAACAATGAGATACATATGTACAACAACTTCGTAAATAGTGCTAATGTTCGTAATCTCATCATAAATATCTTCCTGAACTCTTTTATACATGAGGGCTACATGAGTTATATATGTCTTTGCCTCCGACCTTGCTTCACTCTCCGATGACTTAGACTGACGCTTACGACGGAGCCACGACGAACTGTTTACTATATCTGCCATAGTCTGGCGCTTTGCATCTTCCCTCCATATCTTAAATAAGAATAATGAAGTGGGCACGGTGAAGACGGAGCCGGTGAAGACGGAGATATACATGTACAACTTTCAGCAACATACAGTCAGATTTGCAATGTCATTATCGAGAGTAAGTATTGATAATACAAAAGACCAAAGTGAAGATAAAGAGAACACACGTAGGGCATATGTATAGTAATTTCTGTTATGCCATATTTCCAAGTTCCTCATGTAAGTAGAGGCACCTCTAACTATGCTACTGAAGGATAACACCTCATATTTCCTTCACAAACAGGCATACCTTCTAACATCTGAATTTTGCAAGCTAGAGCCCATTCCAGTGACGTTTATGAATTAGTGTTATGAACCTCATATGTTTAGGCAATTTATCCGTAATTTATCAGTGTAGCTTAGGCAATGGTCGACGATCTGGCCTGGTATGTTAAGTTGATTCGGAGGACTAGTGTAAAACCAAGACGTAAGCAGTAGACACATAGCTATAGAAATGTGTTCTTCCTTTGTTTGGAAACACCATTTAGGACATGAACAAATTTGAAGGAAATAACTGAATACAACATGGTTAATTGAACTTGCTTATTTGTGCAAAGGTGATAGCAAATTTTGAGTTGAGTGGGTGTTTTATTTTACTTTTTTTTTATCTTCACGGTTTCTGAAACAAAGGAAATGATGGCTTAGTAAAAGGTCTGAGTAAGAAAACATTTTCTTAAGTGAACATTGGGATGAAGGAAGAGGGCCCTAGCCCTTGCATAAGTATAGCACTGTGGCTGTCGCAACCTCTTCTACAGCAATTACTTCATGGCTTCATGGAGTGGGTCGGATAAAAAAAAAGGCGTGGGCTTCATTCCAAGTATGAATGCTTGCCTAGACTTCTCCCAACACTTGTTACCCAATGGGAGCTTAAGAAAATCCTGTTTTCTGCATGATGCCTGTTGCCCTAACAAGATAAAGAACACCAACTTGCTCACCCTGGAGTAGAGGATCGAGGGCTGCGGTGGTTTGCTTCGTCGGAAGAGGGGTTGAGCTCGAGGGCAGCGGCTCGGGGGCGGCGGAGCTCGGAGGCGGCGGGGAGCTCGGGGGCGGTGGGGAGCTCGGGGGCGGGGAGCTCGGGGGCGGCGGTGTCGGCCAGAGAGCTTCGGGGTGGCGGCGGCGTCGGCCTGATGGCTTCGGGACGACGGCGGTGTCGGGGCAGAAGGCCGGCGGCTGTGGCGGCGGGGAGCTCGGGGAAGAATAGGGTTAGGGACTTAGCGAAAATTGAAGTGGTGGCGCGGGATTGGAAAGAGGGGATTTATTAGAGAAGGTAGTCCAGACGGTCCGCAATACACAAGCGTCTGGACTAATAGTGCAGACGGTTCTCAATATGGAGCCGTCCGCACTAATCTTAGTGCAGACAGTTCTCACTATGGAGCCGTCTGGACTAATGTTGCAGGCGGGACCCTGCTACATTAGTGCAGACGGTGCTCAATATGGAGCCGTCCGCACTATTAGTCCAGACAATTCTCACTATGGACCCGTCTGGACTAATGTTGCAGGCGAGACCCTGCTACATTAGTGCAGACGGTGCTCAATATGGAGCCGTCCGCACTAACCTTAGTGCAGACAGTTCTCACTATGGAGCCGTCTGTACTAATGTTGCAGGCGGGACCCCATTAGTGCAGACGGTTCTCCATATGGAGCCGTCCGCACTAACGTTAGTGCAGACAGGTCGTGATTTGGAGCCGTCTGGATTACCATTACAGGCGACGCGGGGTTGGACTTTTAGTCCCACCTCGCTGGTTGACGGATGGTTCGACCGGTTTATATACCGATCGGTGATAGGGGGAGCAAGATCCTCTATCACCCAAGCATACACGCAGCTCTTCCGCCCTATGGGCCTGGCCACTGGGGCCGCTGGTCAGTACGGGCTTTGTGCCCATGTCGCCTGTCATGGGCTTGATTTGGGCTTGTGCCCATGTCGCCTGTGATGGGCTTGATTTGGGTGCAGGCTTTGGAAACCAAAACCCCAGTGGTAGGTGGGCTTTTTTTTTCTTTTTTTACCATTTAATGGCATTTTTTAAACAATATGAACCATATTTTATGTAAATTAGTGAAAATAGACCTAGGGCCCACTGTCATCCCCTATGGCTAAGTCAGAGCTGAGTAGTAAAAGTAATTAGGTCTAAATATTGATTTTATTTTCTGAGAAAAATACAAAAAGGGGATTAAATCTTGTTAAATTCGTAGGAAATTCATCCGAACTCAGAAAAATGCAAATAATATATCAAAATGTTCAGAAAAATGAGAACTATTTAAATACATCATTTTCATCCATGTTTGCATGCTAGGGAAAGTGAAATTGACTAAAAACTCCATTAGGGTTTCCAGAATAGCCGGAGAAATTCGGAATGCAAAAATTCGAGCGTCCGAACTCCGATTAACCTGATTCCAGTTGCGTTAGTTTGCATTTGCATCCTCTAGCTCATGGCATACATTGACCCAAGATTACAACTTCGTAACATGCAATACATGGTAAAAAGCCAAATTAGCAAGGCAATGACCAAATTCATGGCTTATATGCCTTAAACTTGTAAAATTCATACAAACTTCATATGAACTCGTAACGAGTTGAACTTTTTTTATAAATTCATATTTTCATATGTACAATTTTATGGTACAACTATTTTGGGGTTACTGTACACTACAATTTATGAACCCTGAAGGTAAATACGTAACAAGCGGGTTACATCACACAAAACAACCTAATCTCCTTTAACAACCAGCCCTTCTTGATGATCGACGCGCAGATAGCAGGTGGCCCCGAACGGTAGTTGTTCTTCGTTGAGCGCGGTGCCGTCTCCAAGAGGGTACTCATCAAATTGATTGTACTCTTCTTCGTCTACGACATTCTCAACTCCGACAATCCTTCTTTTCCCCTGGAGGACTACGTGAAGTTTCTGATTTGCCGGGTCTTGGACATAAAAGACCTGAGTAGCTTGTTAGCGAGTACGAATGGTTCGCCTTTGTATGCGGCACGTTCGAGGTCCACTGTAGTCATGCCGTACTTGTCGACCTTAACACTTGAGAGTGCGACCCAACGGCACCGGAAGAGGGGGATCTTGAAACGTACATAGTCGAGTTCCCAGATCTCCTCAATGTACCCGTAGTACGCACACACCCCTCGTTTGTCCTGGAAGGCATCTATGCGGACACCACTGTTTTGTACCGTGCTCTTCGTATCCTGTGCTCTGGTATAAAAGGTGTACCCATTTATGTCGTAGGCTTCAATTTGAGGATTGTGTGACTTGGCCATCTGGCCAACCAGCCAATATTCTCCTCTGTTGTACTATTAGCAGTTCGAACCCGCAACCAGTTGTTGAAGCTGCAGTTGTGCTGTCTGGTAAGCCAAGCCTCCGTACGGCCTGGATTCTCTCTGCGCAGCTCGTCCTTATGCATGTTGATATACGGGGCTACTTCAGTCATGTGTTGCAAGACTGCGAAATGGGCTTGAGATAACGACGCGTAGTCAGGGATGAGTGTTTTCCTTCCTATGGTCTCTTTGCCATCCAGTCTCCCCTCGTGGCGAGACATAGGCACACCGATCTGTTTGAGCTAGTCCATGTAATCGACACAGAACTCGACCACCTCTTCGGTTGTGTAACCTTCGACGATGCTGCCCTCTGGACGAGATCTATTTCGTACGTACTGCTTGAGAATTCCCATGTACCGCTCAAACGGGTACATCTGACGTAGAAATACCGGTCCACAGACTTTTATCTCTCTCACGAGGTGGACGGTAACATGGACCATGATATCAAAAAACGACGGAGGAAAGTACATCTCAAGATGACATAATGTCTTCACCACATCGGCCTGCAACGCATCTAGTGCTTCGGGATCGATGACCTTCTGAGAGATTGTGTTGAAGAAGTAACACAGCCTAATGATTGTGTCTCGGAGATAGCTCAGCTGGATATTTCGGATTGCAACAGGAAGCATCTGTGTCATCAACACGTGGCAATCATGGGACTTCATACCAACTAGTTTTAGATCTTCCATCGAAACAAGTTTTGAGATGTTGGCGGAGTAACCGGACGGAACTTTCACACCTTGCAAGCACCGGCATAGTTCGATCCTCTCGGCCTTTTTCAGGTTATAGCAGGCCGGAGGAAGCCTTGTTCTGCCTTGTTGGGAGGGCTCAGGTGCCAGCTCGGGCCTGATCTCCATGTCTACTAAGTCGAGACGTGCGTTGAGGCCGTCCTTCGTCTTCCCTGGAATATTAAGTAAGAGACCAATCAGGCTGTCACACACGTTCTTCTCTACGTGCATAACGTCGATGCAGTGGCGAACTTCAAGGTGCCGCCAGTACGATAACTCCCAAAATATTGATTTCTTCTTCCACATGCCGCTGGCCTTCGCTTTTTTACCACTCTTTCCAAGGACAACATCGATATCCTTAACCATATTGTACACCTCTTGCCCGCTGTAATGCCTTGGACATAAAGCTCTCTCCCTCGTCCCGTCAAATTGGTCCTTCATATTGCGGTACGGGTGATCCTCCTAAGGAACCTACGGTGGCGCATGAACACCGTCTTACGGGAGTGGGCCAGCCACCTACTCGCGGTACCATCCAAGCACTGAGGGCAAGCCTTGTCTGGTTCTTTACTTTGGCCCAAAAGGTTGCGTAGGGCAGGCAAATCATTGACCGTGCAGAACAACATGGCGTGTAGGGTGAAGTTCTCCTGTTTGTACGCATCCCACACCTGTACCCCTTCGTTCCACAGTGTTTTCAGATCTTCCACCAAAGGTCTTAGGTAGACGTCGATATCATTCCCGGGTTGCTTCGGCCCTTGGATAAGCAGTGACATCATGATGTACTTCCGCTTCATACACAGCCACGGTGGTAGGTTGTACATACTAAGAGCAACTGGCCAAGTGCTGTGCCGGCTGCTCATGTTGCCGAAAGGATTCATTCCGTCCGTGCTCAACGCGAACCTTATATTCCTCGGCTCCGCACCGAAGTTTGTGAAGATCATGTCGATGTTTCTCCACTGCGCGGAATCGGCAGGGTGTCTTAGCTTTCCATCTTTCTTACGGTCCTCCGAGTGCCAGCACAACAATTTGACCTCTTTTGGGTTCGCAAACAAACGCTTCAGACGCGGAATTACGGGCAGGTACCACACCACCTTAGCGGGAATTCCTTTCTTCGGCTCGATGAAAGACTCGCCGTCATCTGGTTGGCTCTTACGCTTGTAACGAGATGCTTTGCACACTGGACATGAACGCAAGTTCGATAATTCATTACGGTACAAGATACAGTCGTTCCGACATGCATGTATCCTTTCTACCTCCATCCCCAGGGGACAAACCACCTGCTTTGCTCGGTACGTGTTTTTGGGCAGCTCGTTACCATCCGGAAGCATCTCGGAGAGGAGACCTAGGAGCGCCGTGAAACTCTTGTCTGACCAACCATAGCTGGCTTTCAGTTGGAGCAGCTCGAGCACGGATGACAGCTTTATGTATTTCGGCTTGCAACCCGGAAACAAAGGTTTTTCTGAGTCCTCAATCAAGTACATGAACTTGTGTAAGTCTCTCTCAGTATTAAAGTTCACGTCGGCATCGCGCAGCATCTGATCCAACCTATCATCGTCCTCTGCGCCACCACAGTCATCGTCTGCACCTACTTCATCATGGCGGCCACAATCATCGTCTGCACCTACTTCGTCGCCATGTTCTCTCCTTTCGTTGACTTCGGGTTCTTCAACGATGCCAACGTCTTCCTGTAACATGTTCTGCTCTTCACCATGTTTGGTCCAACACGCGTAGTCCGGTTTGAAGCCCCTAATAATCAAGTGCGCTTGGATCTGTAGGGCTGAGTTGTGTCCGAGAAATGATCTCTCATTTCTACAATCGCAACTGAGTTGTGTCCGAGAAATGATCTCTCATTTCTACAATCGCAACAAGGACAATATATATATTCAACACCCTTCTTCAACCTATCCTCCTCGGCAACTCTCAGAAAATTCGTCACACCGTCAAGGTACGCTTGGTTCGTACGAGAACCGTACATCCACACCCGATCCATCAAGCTACACGCGCTGCACAACAAGAAAATTAGTGTTAGATTGACCTAATAAAAGAAAGCGACCTAGCTTCTCATCGGGAAAAAGGAGCTTATCTAGAAATCGTACTGCACTTTAAGGGTTTAAGGGTATAAACATAAATATCAAAATGCGGAACATCGGAGTCCGGATGCTCAAAATAAGGACTAATGCAAATAGAATCAATTTCATCGGAGTCCGGACGCTCAAAATATCGCGATCCTAATTTCTCCGGCGGTTCCGGAAACCCTAATTTGAGTTTTTAGTCAATTTTATTTTTTCTACAATGCAAACACGAATGAAAATGACATAATTGCATAGATCTTATTTTTCTGAACATTTTGATATATTATTTGCATTTTTCTGACTAATAATGATTTTTCTACGATTTTTATAAGATTTAATTATTTAAATACTCTTTTTGATCTTTTCCTCAGTAAAAATAATAAATAAATAAATAAATAATAATATATCCTGACAGGTGGGTCCCACTGGTTTTTTTTTAGTGGCATGAGGTCCGGCGGTCGGCCGGGACGCCGGCCGAGCTCGCCGGCGGCAACCGACGGTGGCGAGGGACGGCGGCGGCGGACGTGGGAGGGCGGCGGCTTACCGGGAGGCGGCGGGGCGAGGCAGGCGGCCGGCGGCGAGGTGGAGGCCACGGCCGGCGGCGGGGAAGCTTCGGGGCGGGCCTGGCGGCGGCGGCAGAGCGTCGGCGGGTGGTGGCGGCGGCTCGGGGAGGTCGCCGGCGGGCGGCACGAGCTCCGGTAGCGGCGGCGCTTGCGGGCGGCTCGAGATGCCGGAGGGAGTGGGAGTGGGAGTGAGGGATAGTGGGACTAGTGAGGAGTGAGCGAGCTACATTAGTACAGACGGCTCCAGATAGGGAGCTGTCTGTACAAATAGTACAGACGGCTCCCAACTGGGACCGTCTGTACTGTCTGGGTTAGTGCAGACGGCTCCCAACTGGGACCGTCTGTATTATTTGTACAGACGGTACCGGTTGGGAGCCGTCCGTACTGTATGTATTAGTGCAGACGGTCCTTATTTGGAGCCGTCTGGACTATTGTTCACAGTGCAGACGGCTGCAGTTGGGAACCGTCTGCATTATTTGTACAGACGGTTCCCAACGGCAGCCGTCTGCACTGTGCCGTCCCGTTTGTTCGCCATCCTTGTTTGTGATTTGTGCAGACGGTTCGTGTTGGGAACCGTCTGTACTAAGAATTGTGCAGACGGCTCCCTGTTTCCGTCTGTACAGCTGGCGTCCCGTTAAATGCTATCTGTAGTAGTGAGCATCTTAATTTCCTCTCATGTATTCTCTGGTGCATGCACTTTTGTCCACGTACTATTGCTTGATTTGGTCTAGGAGGATTTCCAAGATTGCTCATCTTTTGCTTTGCTAGCTTCTGATTAAAGGTACAAATTGCACCGTATAAAAAGAACCTTTTCCTTTTCTTTTTCTTTTTTACTTTGTTGGCATGCATACATGAGTCAAAATGTCAAAAGGGAATTTTGGCTGAATCAGCTCTGGAGCCGCAGCTTCCAGCATCACCGAGAGTATTAAAAAAAAACTGTCCTTTTTTTTTGAAGGCCAAAAGACGTGTGTGCAGCTGTGCTTGGTCGAGGGCTGCTTCCTCCTGGCATGCATTATATTTGCACTTGCATCGATCATAAAGCAAGACTTGCGACGATTATCGAAAGCAAAAGCAATGGTCGCCGTTGGCTAAGCTACATTGCATGCTTTCCCAGTCGTGGCTTCTTGATGCGCGTGTGTGTCTGCTAGCTGCATAGTCGCAACTCGCGAACTATTTTAGCAACCATACGTGGCCCCAGTGGCGAAGCTACAAAGGAAAAACTGAGGGACCAATCTAATGGAGAGCACAAAAAAAATTAAATTCTGAACTATATATACTATTTTTGGTGGTGGGGCTAGGCGGGTCACGGCATGCTTTTGCCCGTGAATAGCTCCGCCAGTGCGTGGCCTCTTAGATAAAGTAACAATCCGGTACTCGTGGATCATGTTTTGTCAACGTAAAATCTGTATTAGTAAACATCCATCGAAACATGCCGTCCTCACTTGTCATTAAACGTCGTAGGAAGAGAAAAAAATTATTATTAATTTAGGTTTTTCATGTCAACGACTCCTTGATCAAATTTGTTGTTTAGTAGAGTATCAAGTTATTGTAATTGGCTTCTCCTATAGGTCACGGTGGAGCTCGATCAGCAGCTGAATATGTCAAGCAGCACCTTCTCAGCAATTTAATCAAGCATCCAAAGTTCATCACTGATACGAAGTCTTGCTATTGGTTTCCCCGTGGGTGCATGGCAATTGAAATTAACTGCATAATAGGAACTCACATTAATCTTATTCCACTTGTGTGAGCCGATCATAATGTTTTCCGCATCTCACCTTGCAGCAATCGCGGTTTCGAGGGATAACAAACTTGACTAGTCAGACGAGAGACAGAGAATCGAGGAAGCTGGAGGCTTTGTTATGTGGGCTGGTGCTTTTAAGTGCAGGCATTGCTCCATTGTCCTGCATTACTCAATTAATTTATCCGTGATTTTCTATTACCAGGAAGCTGTTGCTATGGTGAAGCCTATACAAGACTCGGAGGAAGCAGCAAAGACACTACTCCGAGAAGCTTCTCAAAGAGGGAGTGCTGATAACATCACCATTGTCATCGTCCGCTTTTTGGACGGAACAACAACTGAAACTACATCAGAAGGCGGACCGAGTAAGGAGGTCGCCGACGACAGAAAATCATAGATGCTTGTGGTAGATGCACGCAGTTGTCTTCCAGGTTGTTGTATCTGCTGTTGTATGTGATGCTCAATGTAGATGTACCTTGGTGGCACACGCCATGCTGCAAAACAAAACTGACTTTGGCCCGAATTTTCATCCTTGTTTCATGCTCCCGGCTGACCTAGATGATCATGTGGAGAAAAGTGATGATTGGGCTAGTGTTGTCACAATATGATCCAAGGTGAACATTTTTTTTCTTTTCTGAACCTTGTAACGTGTAGCTTTTGTGCTCGTGTTTCATGCTAGTGATTTTTAGCAGTAAAAAACGCATGTAATTCTACTATTTGAATGATTTTAACAAAGTTTGTGTGCTCCTGATGTCAAGCCGCCGCCACAATGGTAATGTTTGAACCTTTTTTCAAAGAATGTCAAAATAACTGCATTTGAGAGCAGTTCGGAATGCAGAGTTATGCTGATATATAAAATCGATTATATTTCACCAGTTTTAGACTTGAATAATCTGCAAACTTGATGGATGCCCATGAAATTCCAATTCAAGGTACTTGACAGACCTTATAACTGAAGGATTATTTATTCTCTTGGTGTAATTTACAGGTCAAGGTACTTTGACATATCCTTGTTAATCTTATTTTGGCAATTGCAGGTAGGCCGTTCAAAACTCTAAACCCTGCCCGTTTCACAAGCAACCCACACTAGCGTACTTTAAACACACGGCCAAAAAAGAAAGAATAAAAAAAGTAAAATAGCTAAGGTATGAGAGGACGCAAATGACGGAAGGATGGCTTGGGTGCACCTCTGCGGCATTCCTGAACACGGATTCGGCATCAAGGCGAAGTTGTTTATTACGTATAGAGTATGCATCCAAATAGATTTGGTGGAGGGCAGAGAGGTGCTCCATGCCAACTGGTGTAGCGCCGCCCCACCTCTTACGTAATTCTATACCGAGCACTTGTAGCTTGGACATAGCCCCTGCCTCGAACCTCATGCATGTCGTGACGTCATCATCGGATTTGAGTACAAGGTCCTTTAGAATTGGGAATAATCCCGTGCAAATTATGGCAGCACTGTCTTCGGGGATATGCAACACCTCCAGAGAGAGCACGACAAGGGAGGGCAGCTTTCCAAGAACGTGAACCATTTCAGTCGACAAGCGCTCCACACACAGAAGCAGGCGACGGAGGCGATGGAGATCGCCAATCCATTTGGGAACTCCCTTGAACGGCCAATACCTCAGATAAAGTACCTTGATATGGAGAGGAGGGTTGGACAATGAGTACAGCTGGTCGTCATAATGTTTAGGAGGCTCGCACTTGAGATTAAGGTACTCGAGGTCACGGAGCTTTCCAATTGAGGGCACCAAAGCATCAACAACCCCTGCCGCCGCAATACGACACTCGTAAGACCAGTCGAGAAACAATACCCTCAGGTTGGTCAACTCGCCAATGCCCTTAATATCCTCCAGCGAGCTCTCCCCTGTATTAGAACAATATAGAGCACGTAGTGATTTCATGTCTCCGATACCTTCAGGCAGCCCTATACCATAAGGAAGAACCAGACGGCACAAGCAGGGCAAGTGAACTATATCTGACGGGATGCCTTGTGGCAATTTACCAGAAATTTCCAACGTCTCTAAATAAACAAGCCCTTTAATTTCAGTAGGGAGCTCTATGCTGCTAGGATATGCTAAAATCTTCAAATACCTCAGTTGAAACAATTGGCCGATAGAAGTGAGGTCGTGAGTCTTTTCTGAAGTCCCTTGAAATTCAAAGACCAGCACCCTAAGATACTTAAACAGCGAAAGAGGAGGTGTGTACTCAGACTCTCCGAACCGTGCAAATGATCGAACTTGTGACAAGCTAGTAGCAATGACCCCTGATTTTGCGCCACCAACGCTCGAGTTCAGCGATAATCGGCGGACTTTGTACTCGTGGTCATGCAGTCTTGCCATGTCTTCATAATTATATGCCACACTGATAAAATTATTCTCTTGACACTTGCTTAGGATCAAATCAAGCATCATATCATGTACTCTGCAAGACAACACCTCCCCATAGTGGACTGAATCAGGTTGAATCAGGCTTCTATTGATAAGCTCATTGAAATAGCTCTTCGCAGCATCTTCCAAATCTGATCCATGCAAATGATTGACAAAGCCTTCAGCTATCCATTGTCGAACCAGATCATGCCGCCAAATCTCCTTATCCTCTGGATACATGCCAAGATACAGAAGACATGCCCGGAGATGAAGAGGAAGATGAATGTAGCTAAGGTTTAATATACTCCTCATCTTTTCCAAGGTGGGCTTTGTAGCAAACTTGGCGCCTAGATAATTTCTTATGCTCTCCCACTCGTCCCTTGATCTTGCTTGACGACTAGCTAACAAGCTAGCTATAGTGATAACTGCAAGTGGCAATCCACTACACTTCTTCAAAATTTCAGCGGAAACTTCTTTAAATTGGGGTGGACAGCCATCTTCATATCCAAATACTCTATTAAAGAATAACCTTCTTGAGTCTTGCTCTTCAAGGGGCTTCATTCTGTAAAGGCACTCACGCTTATTGCGACAAGCCCAGAGAGCCACATCATCCACTCGTGTGGTTACTATAACTCTACTTCCATTATCACCTTCTGCAAATGCCCAACTAATAATTTCCCCTGTTGATTCATCCCATAAGTCATCAACTACAATAAGGTACCTGTCGATTTTTTGTGTGCACAAAGTCAACATACATTACATAAGAATAATGACTATAAGTCCTAGATAAAAGCATAAAAAATTGTTAATGAAAATGAACAAAATAATAGAACACAGTGGATTCTAGAAAATATGTTCTTCCTTAGGAGTTATGATGCGTCAATTTCTTGACAATAGTTAATCGCTCTCAATAGCTCTACTTACAGACAATAAAAATGGTGGGCTCGCGAAGGATGGACCGCGACAATCCAGTGAACGAAAGGATGGACCAGATGACCGGAAAGGTACAGTTCAAGACTTGCTGCCAACAACTTGACATGAGCATGGCAAGGGAGAAGCAGAATGTTGCTGAGGACCTGCAGCGACATCACACTTACCACACGGACCGCAAGCAAAGTACCCCAATAGTCCCCAATTTCATTGCATGAATCTCTATATAGGTTTGATCTAATAACAAGATCGTGATCTAGTTAATAATTGAGGTGTTAGTAGGATCATCACTTGTGTGGTCTCAGTAATTGAGCCGGGGTCAAAACCCTGCTTTTCTAAAAATATTACTAGGATCATGAACACGTTGGTTATGGAATGATATACAACTAAACTTTTTAAAACTTTAATGTACCATACAAGAGATATATCGAGGAAGGTTTTATTTTTATCCTACAACTTCGGTCCTAATTACCGAAAGCTCCACATGATCCAAATTTGGCCCAATAGAAGTCTCCCGGCCTATCATTAGAGCAACATCTAAAACTAGGATCACAAGAGCACATCTTGGCATGGAAATCTTAAATTGTCAATGCAAAGATCTTGTTAGAGAAACTAAATTGATAGTAAATATTCTAAATATATCATGCAAATATAATCTACATTGTATATACGGTAGGTTCTGTAGTTTACAAAGCTCTATTTTACGTTGTTTCTATTTTCTAGATTTTCTATTATATTGTAGATTTGTAGTGCTTCTTTGCATGCCTTTATGTCCATTAGATGGAAACAGAAAGGTTTGTAACAATATTTGGCGATCCATCTATGAAGAATGTGGTTGTCATAATCCAACTTGCCCAGAGCCTGCCAGAGCGGGCATCCCTAGCATTCAATGACGAACTGCGATGAAAGCATACCCATTTTTTCATTCATTCATGGCGATTATTTGTCAGAGCTTATGGCAAAATAGCATATGTTCGTCACAAATTATAATCAGTGACACGTGACACATAGCGAGAGCCAATTTGTCACGAGTTCATCGGAAGACATTTATGTGAACAAAATACGCTCTTGCATGATGAACTTGCATCATCATGGAGCATAAAAATGTAGTAGTGAAGGTAGAGAGAAATTAGGATGACGGTGCAATCGCGTGCGCCTTCTTTTATAGTCAGCTTTAATATAGATAAACATTACGTTAAACCATGGCAAAAAGATTATAAACTAACATTGATCAAATCACATAATTATTCAAATTTAACCCAACTAGATATCCTATGCAAGTAGAGTATTATTAGGAAGTAATAAGTACCTCTTATCTGTGAGATGTTCCCTAAGACGGTCGATGATGTCTTCTACCTTGGGAGCGCCAGGAGACTCTTCTATCCCAAGCTTTGATTGTAGGCGATTGAGAAGGCTTGTGATATCAGGCCTTTGGGAAACTGAAACAAATGCTTTACAGTCAAATTGCCCTCCGATCTTGTCATACACTTGTTTGGCAAGTGTAGTTTTACCCAGGCCTCCGAATCCCACGATGGACACCACCTTGAGTTTTTTCTCCGTATCTGTCAACCAACTGACAAGCTCTTCTCTTGGGCCATCAATACCCACTAGGCCTGCTGCCTCCTGGTAGATCGCCGCCATGCGGGGATCGACAGCCACAACGCGATAACTAGAATTGATGCAATCATCAATCTTGTATCTCATGCGACGATCATTTGCGTCCACCGCAAGAGTCTTGAGCTCCTCGATCTGGTCAGCGATCCGATGACGCTTACCCAACTTCTTGAGACGTCGGATAGTCTTCTTGACGAAGCCCGCCTTGTCATCGGCACCTCCAAGGTCGCGCATGAAGTCATCGATGCAATTCTCCATGTCGTAGGACATCTCCCTGACATGGGCCCTCCAGTTCTTCACCACCGGATCGAGTTCCTCCATGAGCTCGAGCTTCTCAAGGGCAGCTTTCATGGCGCCGAGCTCACGCATGAGGAACGACGCCTGCTTCCTCACCCCTTTGAGCTTCTTGTATTCGTCAACCATCAGCGTGGCCAGCTTGCCGAGAAGGGGGTTCATCGCCCCCGTCGTCGCGCTCACGATTTCTGCTGCCATCTCGATCTGAGCTATGCTGGCATGCTCTAAGCAAGCGTCACGGTGAATCGAAGGGAGGCCGTGCAGGGCGGCGGCGGAGTCCAACGGGCAAGGAGGAGGTCGAGAGGTGGAGACGGCGGCTGCCCGTGATGCCGGCAGATCTGGCTACGGAGGTGGAGGGCGTGGCGGATCAGTGACCGGAGGTGGACTACGGCGGTGGTGCACGAGAAGAGGGAGGGTGTGGGTAGATTGTGACTGGGTTAGCATTGAAATTGCGAAGTAATTGTGACTGTGTTGGCATTCTGATGGATAATAATAATCCCATTTGGTTGAAGAGTTTTTCTGCATTTCGCCATTTCATTACCTGTTTTTTGGTACGATTTGCAAAAAGAAGTTTTACATCTTATTCCGACTAAAAAATAGAAAAGATGAATCCAACTATATGATAACTGTATTTTTTTTAGCTTCGTGTATATAGGAGTCAATTTGATTAGAAACTGGTGTGCCGAACCTTTTCACAATTGTTTTTCCGTAACAGGTTATAAGATAAGCCACAAATAGGGCTTGGGAATTAGACATGCCCTGCTACGTGCTTTTGAAATAAGAAACGAATGGATATGGAGATCTACGAGAGAGGATCGGTGCAACTTTGCGGAGTTCGAGAAAAATTGTGCAAAGATCCTCGATTGGATCTCTCCACTGGAACGGAGCAAGCAAGACGACAATGGAACGATAATCTGAAGTTCGTGTTGTTATAATTCCTCTGTTTTAAAACAGATGAAATTTTTAACTTTATGTAGCCTTCAATATGTAACTTTGACGGTTACTTTTTGGATGAGTATGACGTTCGTGTTGTTATAATTTCTCTGTTTTAAAACAGATGAAATTTTTAACTTTACATAGCCTTCAATATGTAACTTTGACAGTTACTTTTTGGATGAGTATATAAGTAAACTATTGTAAAAACTTCTATTGTGAAATGATATTTAATGAAAAATCTAATGGTATCATTTACATAAAACCAACCTATGTCATCTTTTAATTAAATAGTAGTCAAAAGATAAAGAAGTTTTACTGCGCAGTTTCTAAGAGAACATATATTTTGAATTGGAAGGAATATTATATGTTCCTAACTTCAGGTCTCTGTTTTCTGCAAGTTCAACACGGAGTAATGTCAGGCTGGTTATGCTTTGAACCAACTCATGGTTCCACTGGACCATCTTCCCCTCATCTCTCTCGCTTATTTAACCTGACCTATTTGTCACGGTCCTGAGAAAGCAGCGGACCGTAGAGTATGAGCTAACGGACAGCAGATGGTTAAGGCCCCTCAGGACGATCAGCACGACGAGACAGGCACAACAATTCATCACCCTATGGCACCTTGTCCACGACCAACAGCTAGACGTGCAGATACCTGATAGCATTCAATGGCGATGGACCCAAAATGCGCAATACTCTGCCAAATCGGCGTACATGGTCCAATTCACAGGAGCGTACGCCAGATTTGACACCTCTTCCATCTGGGAGGCCGAAACAGAGCAAAAATGCAAGCTTCACATTTGGCTCCTCATCCAACACCGAGTGCTCACAGCGGACAAGCTCCAGCAAAGAGGATGGCAGAATGGTTCGGCTTGCACTCTCTGCGGAAATCATGTGGAAACAGCGATTCACATTACAATCGAATGTCCCTTCGCTAGGCAAGTGCTACGCAAGGTGGCTCATATGAACAATATTGCTTCCACTACCCTTCTTCAATCTAATCAACATGATTTGACGAGATGGTGGCAATCATGCTGGCCAGGCGCTACTAGAAAAGACAAAAGGAAGCTCTATGGTGTTATCAGCTATGCGCTATGGAACATTTGGCTTGAAAGAAATGCGCGCATCTTCAATCACAAGTTCACGGATGTCGACAGAGTTGCGCTCAAAGCGCAAGAAGATATTTGTGCCAGGAGACTCGCCTTCCCCAGAACTTCTAGTGACACCGGCGACCCTTTTTGCTTCTTTTGAAGTCGCCCTAGCGGTTGTTTTTGTGCTGACTTTCGCTGTTCTCTGTAAATCCCCTTGTACCAGAACCAAACCTTTTTTTCATTCACCTCTAATCTAAGAGTAAGGCAGAGCTCCTGCCACGTTCTTCGAAAAAAAAACTCTGGAACAGCAGGTATAAACTTGATTGGGAAGAGGAAATGGGATTGGAAAGGGAAACTAGGACTAGGGATATAGATCAGAGAGTCGATGCGGTTTGGGTCGCCGTTGGCTAAGCTACATTGCTTTCCCAGTCGTGGCTTCTTGATGCGCGTGTCTGCTAGCTGCATAGTCGCAACTCGCAAACTCGATCATGTATAGTCACGCTAGAAAAGGTTTAAATTTGTTTTCATGTGTGGTCATTCACAAATATAGTGTCATGACGTGATTTCCTCTTGACTGAACCCGCGGGTAAACCATGAAAACGACAAGGGATAGAAAATCCAACCACAGTCTTAACTATTAATTACAGCGTGACTATTTGTTAATAATATCTTCAACAATCTCTGCTGCAAGCTAGGTTGCTAATTCACTAATCATACGCTCGGAAACTTGTTGGAAGTGGCTGCTTCTGAGCTCCAATACTGACCGTGCATGCCACCATGGCACGTGGACACCAGCAAAAAAAATCGGAGTCTCGGATTCGCATGATTAGCCATTGCTCTGACTTTCTGCGCATTATTGGTGCAATAGTTCTTTCTCTTCGAAAGCAACACGGGAAAGAGATAGTATTGTTGACTTGAGGATGTCTCTGGAGAAGTTGCCAGTGGCAACCATCTCACGACGGACCAATGGATGTTCGGTCGATATCTATTTATCTATCTATCTATTACTATATTAATCCGGGCTATATATCATCGCGGAACTCTGGTCATTGAATCAAATTAACCTTAATGAATAACTAATGATTTCTCTTCTTTTAGCCATCCTTTTTCCCATTAATAACAAAACGAATTATTCCGATATATAAAATATAAATTCCAATGGCTTTTGCTATAGTAACCTTCCCAACCACGATTTTTTATTCTACTCCCTTCAGTTATTTCTATGCGAAATAACAAATTAATTCTAACGATACTAAAAAAAATAGTGGGTTCCTTCGTTTCTATGGTTCCCTTTTAAACGGTGAGGCCCTCTCTATACACCGGAGCCCTTTCTTTCATCAAAAGGTATTGTGAACTTGTATAGTTCACATTCTTTGGCTCTACCTATCCATTATAGAGTAAATAGCTCTTTTCACAATAAGAGTTATCCATACAGTGACGGCATTTAATTATGAAAGTTGGCTAAGTAGCTGACCCTGTTAGTCCGTTCTTTTAAGATAAAGGAGTGTGCAACCGAGTTATAACGGTTCAGATTAACTCAAATAACAGTTATTGCTCCTTACTATCGTATACAAGAAAAATATCTAACCATCTATCTAATGGGATCAAGTTATAATGGTTCAAACTGACTCAAATAGAAGTCCTTATTTTTACTATTCGTAACTTTGGATTTCTAAATAAATAAGTTAGTAAATAAATGGCCCGTTATCAAGCTTTAGACTCAAATGAATCCTCATGCCTCACGATAACACACACATAACAAGAAACAAGTGTTACGTACGAAACATGGCCATTAAAGGGGTGGTTAATTGTCAGACGTTGATACGGCAGCTGTTGAATAAGCACGGCCGTTTTAAGGAGAAAGCTACAACCAACCTCCCCAACAGGTACGGTTTTGGATGCAGCTTGTGCATTTAATTATGCACCAAACAAATACCACATGTAGTTGCGGCCTTAATTCAAAAGTAATAGCAAAACATGCAACACAAGGTCAATATAATCTTAATTTGCTGTTCGTTCTGGACCTTGATGTTCTATGTATCTCAATCTAAATCTTTGTACTAATTACACCTTTTGGAGACTAATGACATTTTAGTATCAAGAAAAGAAAAAGAAAATCATGCAGTCCATGCACAACTAGAAGAACACACATGCAAGATTGAAGGTACACATGGGATAGCTTTACTAAAGTCTAACACCAGCAATGAAGCTATGATCAAATTTAAACCGCAGACCAATACTTTTATAACACATGTGATGTAAAAATGCATAAGAATAAGGCCCAATCCATTGAGTAACGAGAGCATAACAGATGAGATATGCATTATGTCCAACGACCGAGTTGATCAAGTCATTAGAGACAATCAAACTCGGAACATATGCATGAAATTGAAGGAAGAGAAGAACAAAAGTGTAGTACAATTCAATTCAACAATTGTAAATAGTTCTAAGCCTAAGTCTGTCTAATTATATGTATATATTTCTATAGAAATAAAGAGTTTCAGTTTTACATATTTTAGATAGAGTCTAATTTCATTGTCTAAATTCAAAATGTTAAAATACCCAAAATATGTAAAGTATAATGTGGGGTTAAAACCTATCACTACTAATTTTAAAATTACAATTCTCTAATATAGTTTCTGTCAGGACCCCGAAACTACATATGAGTAGGGGAACGAGTAATCGCCAAGAACCGAGAAACCAGTCGGCCTAGTGGCACGGTATCTGCGCCGTACGCACCGAGGCGGAGTGGTCCGACACCCGACCAACGCACCATACGCTTACCGATGTCGTATGCCTTCACCGTTGGTCGAGCCGACCGGAAGCGATTAGACTTCCCAAACCCACATACAATTCTAAATTCCTGTGAAGAATTAAAGTCATTCTCAAATCCACTAAGCACAACCAGATTGGAGGAGCCCGACAATGATACCCTCACCCTAATCTGACCCGGAGGTCAGTGGGTCACCCGAAAGTCCGATACCATCACCCACACCCAGTCTGACCGGCACTGCATCTCAATCAGCGGGTCACTCAACCATAACCAGTCACACTTAATGAAAGAAAGACCGACTATAACTCTTCACGGCTAGCTCATACACTTCAAACCATACACGCACGGTGTATGAACAGCCCAATGAACAACTTGTATATCACAACAAAACACTAAAGAGAAGGAATATCAGATACTTATAACACATCCCGTACTAGGGGCAGTATTTATCTTACATACAACTCGACCCGAAGGTCGATAAACATCAAAATAACAACAAGGGCAGCGGCGGAAACATATTACAATACCCGAGATGGCTATCACAACCATCTCCAAAAGTGTACCCATAACCCTTTGTTGACCTAAGGTACAAGCCTAAGCAAGCTAAGCATCAAGATCGGAAATTTCAGCACCAAGTAAGCCTCTACCAAGGTTCACCTGCAACAATTGGAATCGAATTCCTTCAGTACTTTCGTACTGGCAAGATGCTTTGTAGGCTCATCCCAACTTACTTAAGCATGGCAACGAATAAGCTTTAACATAACATGTAAGCAAGCATCATTAATGGATTAAACATGGCATGAACATGAACGAGAAAGATAACAGCAATTCCTGAGCATGATAAACAAATCATCTCAGATTAGCAATAATAAGGAATTCATCCATGTACCATCCATAATAATCATCACAAGTCAACAAGGCTTAACGTCAATATCGAGCTAGTCAACCGAGACCTAGCCAATTGACAAAACTGAAGTCTAATCCGACTAGAGGACGACTGAGGTAGGATCTCTACCTCGACCTTCGGATCTAGACATATCCAAGAAAAGTAATCGACTGGGGATACGACTGGGGTAAATATGTCACCTCGTCTTCGACCCCGCAGGCATCGACTAGAGACAACTAGGGTGCATATTACCTCGATCCTCGATTACCCTGACCACAGGTAGTGTCACGCCCGGAATCGACTGGGGATCCGACTAGGATACATATGCTACCTCGCCTTCGGCCCTGCAGGAACCGATTGGAGACGACTGGGGTGCATATTACCTCGGTCCTCGACTCATCCGTGACACTCCATCCCAACTTTGACTCGAACAGATGGACCAACCATCAACTCAACTCAGACTAGTGACCAACGTCACAATCATGATCCGTAAGTAGTGAACAGCAATCACAACACTTATTCAAAACCAAAACTTAAGAAGTTAGGAATCTTAGCGAGCTTTCGCAGAGCTTGCCTTGCTGGTCGAAACCTTGGTTGTATTGAGGTTCACCTTCGTGATACTCCTCGTTGCCCGGTTCTAACAATAAGAATACCGAAAAGCAGAAAAACGACAAAAAGGGATATGCAATCAATACCAACAAGCAATGATATGAATTTGTGTATGAAATGTATCTTAATATGTAGTAAATGTTATTACGGGGCTGATGTGATTTGAATCGGTTGATGTGGAGTTCTATAGCTTAAATTGTGTTGGTTTAAGATTAAATTTGGAAATGATTTGTAAATTTCAGCATTATTCGTAATGGTGACATATAAGATATGATTACATGGTTATACTGGTTTTTAAGGGAATTAAGATACTAAACATGGTTATTTTAACTGCTAAGCTAGATTCTCTAGTATACATGTATTGAGAGATCGCATGCATTTTCTACTATTTCTATCATTCTAATCAAACTTTAGTATTTCCTGTCTTCTTCTCAGTAAAGAATATCAGATTGAGTAGTTCTATATGAACTTAAAACATTCCTAGTGGGAATGACATGTGGGGCCAAACTGATATATATATATATATATATATATATATATATATATATATATATATATATTCTTTCCTTTGTTTCTTATTTCTTTAGAATTGAATCCTGGTCCAGTCTGTCAAGAGAGAAAAACCTATTATTTAGTATACCAGTTATGCTCACCCATGATTGATCATAATTGCATCAGTTAGCTAAGGTAATTGGACATATTAACTGTAGCTGGCTGTCTTTAACCAATTAGTCCTCGTAACTAGCAAGTGTTAGATTAATTGTTAGTCTTATTCACTGATCATCAGCCATTTAAGTTTGCAACTAAACCAAGTATTAGTTATTTTGGTTCCTGAATGTTCCACTTGGTTGGAGGATTAAGGAATGGAACTGACTGCTATACTTATGCATAAGTGTAAATCAACCAACTACGACTTACTTAACTGGGTACCAGCGTATTCACTATGGCCTGGGTTTTTAGGTATTCTAGTTAAGGCTGCTTAACACTAATGCAACTAATACATTGGCTGGGGCATACATGTATCTTCATATCATTTACTTAATGAAGGTGGTTAGATGAGCTAGACGTCAATTGAATAGGGTTTTTAGAGAAACAGCTATGGCCTACACCTCATTGATAGCTAACGATTACGGTGAGGAATTATGATCTAACTGCGATGTACCAAAATCAGCTTAGCTAACATGTGATTAGTGTGCTAACTTGCTAAGTAATTCGCGACTACTATTCAGGGTCAACCAGCTAGGCAGTAATATTGTGGCCATTTGTTGGGGTTAAAACTTCACTATCCTACTGTGTATGGATGCATATCAACCCGTCACATCTTGCTTAATTGAATACTGGTGTAATAAGATCATTAACTAGGTAGTATACCATCTCGGAGTCCAATTGTTTGGTTATTTCACGAGTCGACATGGTAGTTAATGGATGCTTAGATTGGTAGTTGTGCCTTAAACCGATGTACTAACCAGGGAATGCATCAGCAGATTAGTAAAGCTTAAATTTATAATCAATCACAGGAATGGATCAAGTACACTAATCTTAAAGCAAACCGCGTACCAGTCAGCTTCAATCGGTTCTTTAATTGCTAACGAGTATGCCAATTGTTAATAACCAATCTAACAGCTAACAGCTAACCCAACCTAATTGATTAGCTGGTAAATAATTACTTGATTTGATTAGTCGGCAACAACATAGCACCCAATTTCATCACTGGAGTATTAGCTCGTTTAATTTGTCTTAAGCGCGAAGTACTGCTAATCAAGATTTTGCGCCGGTCGTGCGACACGGTAAGAGGCTCACCGACGGCGACCGAGCGGGGAAGGCAGGGAGTGCCGGAATGGAGCTTCACTGGGTCAGGTGGGCGGGGAAGGCGTCTGTGGCGGCCGGCGGTTGGTGCCAGGGGCAGCTTGGGGTAGAAGGCCTGGACGACGGCGCCGGCGGGGCTGGTCCCGAGGGAGAGCTCGGAGGCGACGAGGACGCCAGGGGCGGCGGTCCGAGGCGGGGAAGATGAAGTCGACGGCGACGGCGCTCCGATGGGAACGACGGCGGCGCTCTTCACGGTGGAGGAGGCCAGCGGCGAGGCGAGACCTAGAGCGGCGGCGGCATCACCGGAGGGAGGGGCGAGCGGCGGAACGAGCGGCAGAGGAGGAGCTGCAGCCAGCGGTGGCAATCCCGCCAAGGGCGGCGGCGATGCCGACGGCGGCGTGCGCGGAGGAAGGGGCGGTAGGCTCGGGCCTCGGGCTCGGCGCGGTGTCGGTCTAGTGCGGCGCTGCTCGGTTGGGAGAGGACGGCGCTGAGCTTGGGGAGAAGAGGAGGAGCGCTGGGGATCCGGTGGCGGCTCGGTTGGGGGAGAAGGAAAAGGAGGCCGGCGGCGTTTTCTTGGAGAGCTCGGCAGGAGAGAAAATGGGGAATAGAGAAGATGGCTTGGGACTTTGCTACGTGGAGGGGAGGAGCTGCAGGTGGGACCCGCGGACAGAAAAAGAGAGGGGAAGCATCTGTGCTGAGTTCAGCCCAGGGTTTAGCAAAGAGGAAAAATCAAAACTTTGTCTTTGAAAGGTTTTTGGAGAAAATTGTGAACATCCCGTGAGGTATATATATATATATATATGCTCTCTAAAATTTTCCCTTGAACTAAAATATCCTCCTCTGAGCTGCTATGTTCGTGTAATTGTAAAGTAGTTTAAATCAAGTTTTGAACTGTATGTGCTGAAATTGTTTTCAAGCGATTTTAAAACTTCATTTTTGAGGTCTGGGATGTACAGTACTCCCAGATGTAAAATCTTACAATATTTGGAGAAGAGGTGACTCACTCAATTGACTTATATAGGACCTGTCCGAGTGTAACTACTTGCAAAGTCTTTGGTTCGAATATGCAAATGAATTCCAATGTATTTCAAATTGTTGGAGAGATTTATGAGATGTTTAAAACGTTTAAAGATTACTGGACATAAAATTTGGTGATATTGAATT
The DNA here is from genome assembly GCA_019208055.1 of Stipa capillata. Lineage (NCBI taxonomy): Eukaryota > Viridiplantae > Streptophyta > Magnoliopsida > Poales > Poaceae > Stipa > Stipa capillata. Next base: position 318,947 of record JAGXJF010005301.1, read on the forward strand.
CTCAGCCTGACTTTAAAATTGATCCTAAAGCACAAGCTAAGGTTTTATACCAAAGTCATTCGTGAACGATCTATATGTATGCATGTATGAGAAGAAAACCGATTTATCCACGATGATCCTCACTGATCTCGTGTCTTAAGATTTGGTCGCTATAGTTTCTATGATTTTGTATGTTCTTTTGCAATTACAGGATTGACAGATAGGCACACACAAAAAGAGTGTGCTCAAGTGCACATGTGTACGTGTAAATATTGGCACTAGGATTTAAACCCTTTTAGATGGAGCCTTACACCAACAAATGTACCACCGTATCAAGAGGTGGTCCCCATATTTATTTATCTTTGAACATTAGCAATAATTATAATTTTTAATCAAGTGGCTAGATGCCAGATCCATTTTTATTGTAGGATAATGTATTCTCTTAAATGTTGCTTTCTTACAAAAAAAAATTGGTATGTACTTTATACATGATTTTAATCTTATGGTGATAATGATATCATCAAGAGTCATAACATTCAGTTTTTTCTCCCACTTATGCTCTCTGTTAACTACATGTCTGATGTCATTTTGCTTTTACTTAATCATGAAAAATACCACAAGTTTGTTTGATGTGAGCTGTATTCGATGGCAAATATGTGGACGATTTTGAAGTTATTGCGCTATCATATATCTTTTATTCTCAACCGTCGATGTTCCGTAAGCATATACCTTTCAAGTTGAACATATAAAATTTTGGCTATTGGATAATAACGCATACGCTATTCTTATAATTGTAATATTTCTTTAGATTACATATGAAATTTGAACTAATGCTAGCCCGTGCAACTGCATCAATATCACAACAATACTAATGGTATGTCTAATCACATGATCCATATTACAAATTCATTGTGATCGGATTAATTTAATCCCGTGAGACGGTTAGATGATTCATATCCGCACGTCTCCCATGGAAAAAAGAAACATGACCATTAAAGGGGTGGTTAATTGTCAGACGTTGATACGGCAGCTGTTGAATAAGCACGGCCGTTTTAAGGAGAAAGCTACAACCAACCTCCCCAACCGTTTTAAGAAGAAAGCTACAACCAACCTCCCAACAGGTACGGTTTTGGATGCAGCTTGTGATTATAATTTGCTACTCTGTTAGGACATACATTTTTGGTGCACGAACCGTTCGCCGCAACTGTGAAAAACGTTAGCACACAGAGTAGTGTATGACAAGTGGATCAGTTGATGGCTAAGAAAGGGTGACGCACCACCGGAAACTCTATTTGGCTCGCAAGCACTAATGCTCCCTCTAGAAATCTTTATTTTCCAATGTGAAGATTCCAAAAAAATTATCACATGTACATCGCACTACTATGTGCACTTGCGAAAAAGGAGAAATTTGGTGTATAAATAATTGCTATTGTATCCTCTCATCCTTGTTATTTTTTTTTGCAAATCACAAATGATTCGGTGTACGGTTATGAAGATCCATCAGTTGTGGTCCACTAATAATAAAAGGTTCTATCAAATTCATGGTTAGATATCTTATTTTTTTGTGAAACTCTTTTTTTTTACTGTATTGTAATGGGTTTGTAAGTTCTCCCGCGAGAAGGCCATCAATGGGGGATTTCTACCAGGCAAGAACCGATGGTGTTGATGGAGAAACTGTCGGCTCGTTTGGCGTATTTGATGGTATGACTTGCCTAGTGCCAGGAAAATTATTATTAATTTAGGTTTTTCATGTCAACGACTCCTTGATCAAATTTGTTGTTTAGTAGAGTATCAAGTTATTGTAATTGGCTTCTCCTATAGGTCACGGTGGAGCTCGAGCAGCTGAATATGTCAAGCAGCACCTTCTCAGCAATTTAATCAAGCATCCAAAGTTCATCACTGATACGAAGTCTTGCTATTGGTTTCCCCGTGGGTGCATGGCAATTGAAATTAACTGCATAATAGGAACTCACATTAATCTTATTCCACTTGTGTGAGCCGATCATAATGTTTTCCGCATCTCACCTTGCAGCAATCGCGGTTTCGAGGGATAACAAACTTGACCAGTCAGACGAGAGACAGAGAATCGAGGAAGCTGGAGGCTTTGTTATGTGGGCTGGTGCTTTTAATATGCACTTATCACTAACATTGGTTCTGTTTAACCATTGAATTTTTGCAGGGACTTGGCGCGTTGGTGGTGTTCTTGCTGTTTCTCGAGCATTTGGTGATAAACTATTGAAGCAGTATGTTGCCGCCGATCCAGGGATCAAGGTTGGCTTAGTTTTGTTTGCTTGCTTTGTTTTCAACTAGCACATAGCCATCTGCAAAACAATATTTCCTTGCAGGTTTTTGGTTAAATACTCTGGTAGTCATCACGAACACCATTCTTTAGTTCCCTTTCCAGGTGGTAGAAGAATTGTGCTTTTTACTGTTATTTACAGGAGGTAGTCGACAGCTTCCTCGGATTCCTCATCCTCGCTAGTGAGGGCTGTGGTATGTTGTAACTAATGAGGTAAGTGCAGACATTGCTCCATTGTCCTGCATTACTCAATTAATTTATCTGTGATTTTCTATTACGAGGAAGCTGTTGCTATGGTGAAGCCTATACAAGACTCGGAGGAAACAGCAAAGATACTACTCCGAGAAGCTTCTCAAAGAGGGAGTGCTGATAACATCACCATTGTCATCGTCCGCTCTTTGGACGGAACAACAACTGAAACTACTACCGAAGGCGGACTGAGTAAGGAGGTCGCTGACGACAGAAAATCATAGCTGCTTGTGGTAGAAGCACGCAATTCTTTTCCAGGTTGTTGTATCTGCTGTTCTATGTGATGCTTAAAGTAAATGTATCTTGGTGGCACACGCCATGCTGCAAAACAAAACTGACTTAGCCCGAATTTTCATCCTTGTTTCATGCTCCCGGCTGACCTAGATGATCATGTGGAGCAAAGTGATGATTGGGCTAGTGTTGTCACAATATGATCCAAGGTGAACATTTTTTTTCTTTTCTGAACCTTGTAACGTGTAGCTTTTGTGCTCGTGTTTCATGCTAGTGATTTTTAGCAGTAAAAAACGCATGTAATTCTACTATTTGAATGATTTTAACAAAGTTTGTGTACTCCTGATGTCAAGCCGCCGCCGACTTCGCAATGGTCATGTTTGAACCTCTTTTCAGAATGTCAAAATAACTGCATTTGAAACCAGTCCTGAATTCAGATTTATGCTGATATATAAATTCGACCATATTTCACCAGTTGTAGACTTGAATAATCTGCAAAATTGATGCATGCCCATGAAATTCCAATTCAAGTACTTGACAGACCTTATAACTGAAGGATTATTTATTCTCTTGGTGTAATTTCCAGGTCAAGGTACTTGACACATCCTTGTTGATTTTATTTTGGCAATTGCAGTTAGGCTGTTCAATACTCAAAACCCTGCCCGTTTCCCAAGCAACCCACAGTAGCGTACTTAATAGTTTTAGCTTTTAATCACATGATCATATGGACATACAGCATGATGCAGTATTCAGGCAACTAAGATTTAGATACGACCAAATATTTCTAAACTCTACACATGATTAATTAAAAGAGTGGCAACAATCTGAGACTGTAACGGTGCTCGTACAATCTGAGACTGTAACGGTGCTCGTACAATCTGAGACTGTATAAACAATGAAGTAGAATACAAGGAATAATTTAAATACAGTACTGCATGGTAACGGTGCTCATCAAATTAGACACATGGCCAGTGTACAAGAAGTAAAATAGCTTAAAGTTAGATAAGAGTCCGATTGAAAGGCTACCCCTCAATTATAACGGAAGGACGGCTTGGGTGCACCTGTGCAGCATTCGTGAATGCAGACTTGGCATCACAGCGAAGTTGTTCACTATCCATAGAAGTGTACATATCCAAATAGATTTGTTCGAGGCCTCTCAGGTGCTCCATTCCGATTGGTGTAGTGCCGCCCCACCTCTCGCAAAATTCTAGATGGAGCTCTCGTAGCTTAGACATAGCTCCTGCCTCGAACCCCATGCATGCCGTCACATCATCATCAGAGCGGAGCTCAAGGCTCTCTAGAACTGGGAATAATCCCTTACAGATTATGGCTGCACTGTCTTCGGGGACATGCAACACCTTGAGTTTGAGTTCGACGAGGGAGGGCAGCTTTCCAAGAACATGAACCTCTTTAGTCGACAAGCGCTCAACACACAGACGCAGGTGACGGAGGTAATAGAGATCGTCAATCCATTCAGGAACTCCCTTCAACGGCCATTTTATCAGATAAAGTACCTCGATATGGAGAGGAGGGTTGGATAATGAGTAGAGTTGGCCATCATAATTTTTAGGAGGCCGGCAACTGAGGGAGAGAGGCACTTGAGGTCACGGAGCTTTCCAAGCGAGGACACCAAAGCATCAACAACCGCCATATCATACTCGGAAGCCCAGAAGAGCCCCAGGTCCCTCAGATTGGCCAGCTCACCAAGGCCCTTAATATCCTCTAGCGAGCACTTTCCCGTATTCAAACAATATAGAGTACGCAGCGCTTTCATGTTCTCGATCCCTTCTGGCAGCCCTATATTAAACGGTAGAATCAGATGGGACAAGCGTGACAAGTGAACTATATCTGATGGGATGCTTTGTGCCCATGGGCAATATATTTCCAGCGTTTCCAAATAAACAAGCCCTTGAATTTCAGTAGGGAGATCTATGCTGGCATGTTCTACTGAAATCTTCAAATACCTCAGTCGAAACAATTGGCCAATAGAAGTGAGGTCGACGGTCTTGTCTGAAGTGCCTGAGAATTCAAAGACCAGCACCCGGAGATACTTAAACAGTGAAAGAGGAGGTGTGTACTTGGACTCTCCAAACCGTGCAAATGATCGAACTTTTGAGAAGCTAGTAGCAACGGTCCCGAATGTTGTGCCACCAGCGCGCGAATTCAGGGATAATCGGCGGACTGTGTACACGCGGTCATGCAATCTTGCTATGTCTTCATAATTGCATGCTACATTGATAAAATTATTCTCCTGACACTTGATTAGGATCAAATCAAGCATCATATCATGTACTGTGCAAGAAAACACCTCGCCACAGGAGGTTTCTCCAGGCTGAATCAGGCTTCTATTTATAAGCTCATTGAAATAACTCTTTGCGGCATCTTCCAAATCCGATCCATGCAAATGATTGACAAAGCCTTTAGCTACCCATTGTTGAACCAGATCATCCCTCATAATCTCCTGGTCCTCTGGATACATACCAAGGTACAAAAGACATGCCCAGAGATGAAGAGGAAGATGGATGTAGCTAAGGTTTAATATACTCGTCATCTCTTCCAAGGTGGGCTTTGCGGCAAACTTGACACCCAGAGAATTCCTTATGCTCTCCCACTCATCCCTTGATCTTGCTTGACGACTAGCTAACAAGCTAGCTATAGTGCTAATTGCAAGTGGCAATCCGCCACATTTCTTCAAAATTTCATCTAAAACTTCCTTAAATTGGAAAGGACAGCCATTTTCGGACCCAAATACTCTATTAAAGAATAACCTTCTTGAGTCTTGCTCTTCGAGGGGCTTCATTATGTAAATGCACTCACGGTCATTGTTACAGGCCCGAAGAGTCACATCCTCCACTCGTGTGGTTACTATTACTCTACTCCCACGACCACCTTCTGCAAAGGCACAATTTATAGTTTTCCATTCTGATTCATTCCACAAGTCATCAATTACAATAAGGTACCTGTTGAAATTTTTGCACATGTCAACATAGTTACATAAGAATATGATTATAAGTTGTAGATAAAAGCATAAGAGCTTGTTAATGAAAATGAACAAAACAGTTAAAGAAAGTGGATTCAATAAAAATACGTCACTCCTTAGGAACCATGAAGCGTCAATTTATCGACAATAGTTGGTTGCCCTAGATAGCTCTACTTACGGACAATAGAAAACGATGGGCTAGCCTGACGTTCCAATGAATGGAAGGATGGGCCAGAAGCCGAGAAAGGTACAATTCAACGTGCAAGAACACAGAGTCAAGGACATAATACCCATAACAGGACGTCAGTGTGGCACGGGAGAAGCGGAACGATCCAGAGCACCTGCCGCGACATCGCACAAAGACCACGAGCACATTATTCGGGTAATCCCTATTTCATCGCACGAATTTATATATAGGTTCAATCTAATGATCTAGTTAATAATTGAGATATATAGTAGGATTATTAACACGTTGGTTTTAGAATGATATACATATAGACATTTTTAAAACTTTAATACCGTAAAAGTGAGACACTGATGAAGGTTTTATGTTTGGGAAAATCTAAATGGCGCATGTATGCCAGTTAGTCTTGTAATACAGCATAAAAATTTTCACCGTGGGAAAGTGTATTCTACATGCAAATAGCAAAAAAATAAAATTGCTAACATCAGCAAGCGCATGCAAATAGCAACAAAACAAAATTGCTGACATCAGCAAGATTCTCTCAATTTAAAAGTGTTTTATCTCTCAAACCATTAATTCGATTCATGATCCATTTTCACGGTTGGGTTCATCTCAACAAGGGCTTAAAAACTATATCTCATTGGAATATGTTTTGATGAATTTTTTTGCGGCGCCACTTGTTATCAGGCATTAATACGTCAGTTACCAGCCTATTAGTAAGTAGTTTTGGTGGTAACTGTATATTATAAGCATGGTAACTGATGGCACCAAAAAAATTCTTAGAACATATCTAAGTGGGATCTAGTTTTGAAGCCCTCATTGAGACAAACCCGATGGTGAAAACAGATCATGAATTAGGTCAATTGTTTGAGCTACAAAACATTTTGAAATTTTAAAATTAGCATTTACTTCCACTGACATCATCATTTACATGTAGGTGAGAAACAACGAAAGAGACATGAGAAAGAAAATAAGGATGATGTTATCATTTGCATGCATTGCAATTGATTTTCATCCCCGCACCGTAAGCAGTTGGGGCACATGGTTGCCACCTTGTAAAGTCTTTATGTTTAGCCAACAACTTTTTGGTCTTGATTACTAAAAACCCCATGAGACTTGAGGTTGGCCCAAAGTAGTCTCCCTGCCTATCATTAAGCAAAGACTAGAATCAAGACCATTCACCGTTGTGAAAATCTTATATTGTCATTGCAAAAGATCCAGTTATGAAAACTAAACTAAATCGGTAATAAAGGTTTTAAGAAAATTCTCCATGTGTCATTGAATAACATCTCAATTTCCTACGTGCCACTAAATATGGGCTTATTCCCTACATAGCATTGAATATTGTATTCTAGTTTCCTCTATGCCACTCCGTTATCTCACCGTTATCATTTCTCTGTTAAGTCCCTACACACCTATCAGATTTTTCACAAATTCCCAAAATATCCTCCTCCCCCTGCCTCCTTCGGAACCCGTCGCCATCACAACTCCAAGATCTCACCGCCTCCTCCTCGCCTGGTTGCCCCCGTCGCTCTCGTGTTCCGTCACCCGTCGAAGTTGGCCGTCGTGGATGCAACCGAGGGGACGTACCTCACAATCGAGGAGTCTCTGATCGGAATCAGGCTGCCTCCTATTGGATTCGATACGGTGCTGCCGTAATACAATCACCACCCGTCGGAATCAGGTTGTCATGGCCATGGTGACTGAGGAGCCGCTCGTCGTAATCAAGGAGCCATCGGTGGCAGTAGGGCGTCTGCACCAGCGTTGTTCATTAACAGGCAGAGGGAGCCATCCCCCAACACCGCTTTCACCTTCTTCCTCAACTCTAGCTATCTCGTTCATTGTCAAATTTGTCGCACTAGTGAGATATGAATCCAATTGATCGCACCTAAAGCATCCTATCAACATGATATACCGTTTCTCTACACAATTATGGATGAATTGTGCCCAATGAGCTCGCTACGGCAAAACCTCATAGCCGGTCAGCCACCTCACGCCTTCACCCATCTACGATGCATCCATGAAAAAGGTCACCACCAATGGGTTCATCTCGTCACGGTGGTTCCATATTTATCTTCACCGAGTGTCCCAGCCCCACTATCCATCCTCTCGTCGGTGACCACCCTTATTATAGCATTCTATATTCATGTCACTAGAGTCTAGAGAGAGAGAGGATGAGATAAGAACGAGCAAAAAATTATCTAAGACAATTGTGTTCACATTATTGATGGGTGGGTCATATTCGGTGTACAAGGCCGAGGGAATGGGGTGTACATTAATGAGGGCGTAAGAGGAATTACAGTACAAATTATAGCCTGGGCAAAATGGTTAGTTTATACACTTAATAGAGATGTGGTAATGAAAAAATAACGGGAGTGGCATAGATGGAATTAAAAATGATATTAAGTTGCATATAGGGAATAAGACTTTATTTAGTGGTATATATACAAGGAATTGATATGTTATTCAGTGGCGTGCAGGGAATTCTCTCTTTTAAATTACAATGCTCTATTGTACATTATTGCTATTTTCTAGATTTTTTAAATTTTATGTTGTAGTGCTAGCTCCTTTACGTGCATTATGTCCATTGGATGGAAAACCGAAACCGTTGTGACGAAATTTGGCGATCTATCTATGAGTTTGGATGTCATAATCCGATCTACCCGGAGCCGGTCCGAGGGGACAGCCCTAGCATTTAGTGACAGAATGCCAATGCATTAATGGTGATTATTTGCCACAGAACTTATTTCAGACTAGCATATGTTCGTCACAAATTACAATCAGTGATGCGTGGTACATGACCAGAGCCTATTCGTCCCAAGTTCGTCATAAAAACATTTCTGCGACAAAAAAAAGCTCTCTCGTGCGCTTTCTTTTTGTACTCAGCTTTAATATAGATAAAGACTACGTTAAACCATGCCAAAAGATTGTAAACTAATGTTGATCAAATCTCATTGCTATTCAAATTTAACACAACTAGATAGCCCATGCAAGTAGAGTATTATTACGAAGTAAATAAGTACCTCTTATGTGTGAGATGTTCTCTAAGGCGCTCGATGATGTCTTCTGGCACGTTGCAAGCATGAGAAGACTCCTCCTCCTCCTCCATCCCAAGTTTTGATTGTAGGCGATTGAGAAGCCCTGTCATATCAGGTTTCTGTGAAACTGAAACAAACGCCTTGCAGTCAAATTGGCCCCCGATCTTATCATACACTTGTTTGGCAAGTGTAGTTTTACCCAGGCCTCCGAATCCCACAATGGACACCACCTTGAGTTTTTTCTCACTACTATCTGACAACCAACTGACAAGCTCTTCCCTTGGGCCATCAATACCCACAAGGCCTGCTGCCTCCTGGTAGATCGCCGACATCCGGGGATCGACAGCCACAGCGGCAGAAGTAGAATTGATGCAATCATCAATCTTGTACCTCATGCGCCGTTCGTTTGCCTCCACCGCAAGAGTCTTGAGCTCCTCGATCTGGTGAGTGATCCGATGACGAGCCCTCACCGTCTTGAGACGTCGAATGGTATTCTTGATGAAGCCTGCCTTGTCATCGGCACCTCCAAGGTCGCGCATGAAGTCATCGACGCAATCTTCCATGTCGTAGGCCATCTCCCTGACATCATCCCTCCAGTTTTTGGTGTCCGGCTCGAGTTCATCCATGAGCTCTATCTTCTCAAGTGTAGCTTTCATGGCGCCGAGCTCACGCATAAGGAACGACGCCTGCTTCCTCACCCCTTTGAGCTTCTTGTACTCGTCGCCCATCAGCGTGGCGAGCTTGCCGAGCAGGGGGTTCATCGCCCCCGTCGTCGCGCTCACGATTTCTGCTGCCATCTCGATCTGAGCTATGCTGGCATGCTGCAAGCAAGCGTCACGGCAAATCGAAGGTAGGAGGTGCAGGGCGGCGGCGAAGTCCAACGGGCGAGCCGGAGGTCGAGAGGTGGAGATGGCGGCTGCCCGTGATGCTCGCAGACCTGGCTACGGAGGTGGAGGGCGAGCCGGATCTGCGGCCGGAGGAGGTGCGGCGGTGGTGACTGGTCATGGGCTGATGGCGGAGGGCAAGGGAAAGCAGCAGCCAGGGCGAGGGAGTGTTGGGGTCTTGACATGATCGACATGCTTTGGAATTAGATGCTCTACGATTGACACTCTTTGCTTTGGAATTAGATGCTCTATGATTGCCATGCTTTGTTCCGATTGTTAATTAGATGCTCTATGATTGCCATGCTTTGTTCCGATTGTTAATTAGATGCTCTATGATTGCCATGCTTTGTTCCGATTGTTCTTTGGACCACTCCCCCTGAATGCGAAAATAGAAACGCTTACGCTGCGGACTCGCTATTTTATGGTCGATTGTTTTACAAACCGTCATGATCGATTTTCTATTACCGAATTGTGTTCCTTCTTACCACAAGGGGTGTGGTGATTTTCTATGGACCTCACCGGCACCATAGCGGTGGTGCGCGGGAAGAGGGATGGGCCGAGTGGAAGAGGAGGAAATAATACTGTGATAGTGTTAGGAAGGAAGGGAGCAAGTGATCCATCACGTACACTAATGGGTGAGGTGGAATGTGGGTTCTAGAAAAATTCCACTATAACCAATTAAGAAGTGTTTGATTGCGACTGTGTTAGCACTGCGATGGATAATAATAATCTCGTCTGGTTAAACAGTTTTTTTTGCATTTCACCGTTTCATTACCTGCTTTTGGTACAATCTTTAGAAAGAAGTTTTACGTCTCCTTTTGACTAAAAGAAAAATAGAAAAATTGTATGCAACCATATAGTAACTGCAGTATTTTTAGCTTGGTGTTTTGGGAGTCAGTTTGATTAGAAACTGGTGTGCCGAACCATTTCACAACTGTTTATTGGTAGCAGGTTATAAGATAGGCCACAAACAAAGCCTGAGAACTAGACATCCCCTGCTACGTGCTTTCAAAATAAGCAATGGATGGATACGAAGATCTACGAGAGAGGATTGGTGTAACCTTTGCGAGTTAGAGAAAAATGCAAAGATCCTCGATTGGAACCTCTCCACTGGAACGGTGCATGCCTGCAGCCGACCTATCTGTCACGGTCCTCTCCACTGGAATGTTGCTCCATACAACACTTGGGTTTGTACTCTCTCACGCAGGATAACAATGGAACGATAATCTGACGTTTGTGTGCTACTCCCTATGTTTTAAAATAGATGGATTTTTTGATTTTACACAATCTTCAATATACAACTTTTATTATTACTTTTATAATGAGTGTGTAAGTAAAATGTAATAAAATTTATACTGTGAAATGATTTTTAATGATAAATCTAATGATACCATTTATATATAACCAATATAACTTGTTTTTAATTAATTAATGGTCAAAGATAAAGAAGTTTGACCATGCACTTTCTAAGAGAAGATCAATTTTGAAATGAAGGGAACATTATATGTTCCGAAGTTCGGGTCTCTGTTTTTCTGCAAGTTCAGCACGGGGTATCGAGTACGTGTTCCATGTCAGGCTGGTTTTGCTTTGAACTAACTCCTGGTTCGACCAGACCATCTTCCCTCATCTGTCTCACGCTACGATCCTAACTCTGGAGCAACAAGTACAAACTTGATTGGGAGGAAGAAATGGGACTGGAGAGGGAAATTGGGACTAAAGAGACAGATCAGAGAGTCGATGGGTTTAAGAAGCAACAATTTAGAGGAAGATATAAGGAGGACGAAGGGGACTTGGGGACACAGAGAGTTCATCCATTTGTTCTGTTCCCTTTCCCGGGAGCTCAAAAGCGGGAGGTAAGGATTCATTGCCCACTGCAAGCTATTTGGGCCGGCCTGGTGGACCGGCCCACCTATCACTTTTATTTTTTTGGGTTTAATATTCAAAAAATAAATAAATAATATAGCTCATACATCAGGTTTAATAAAAAATATGTATAAAAGAATATATTTCCTACATCCTATAGCAAAACCCAAAAAATGTTCTATTAGTTCTTGGAATTTATTCCTCGAGTTCACGAAATTTGTTCTACCGTCCAACGAAAAATGTTCACGTATACAATTTCACACCACTCATAAAAGTTGCTCTAATAGATCAAAATAAATGTTCTATGTTTAAAAACATTTTTGATACATATTCCAAATTAGTAAGATTGTCGTTTGTGCTGTGCTGGGCAAGATGGACTAGGCTTCTGTCGTGGAGTGGGTTTTTTTTAAAAAGGGAAATAACTATTTAACACCACAGTAGCAACAGTGGGGGGACAGATGTCCCAGACATTACAGAAAAGCACCCCAAAGAAACTAAAATTACAAACAGGTCCCTAGGAAAATCCCCTCTGCCCGCTCCGCTGCCGGGCTCCACGCCGCCGCCGCACCGCCGAGGGCAGAGGACAGAAGCAGAAGCACCAGCAGCTGGGTGACCTGCACCGGAACTGTAGAGGACGATGCCTTGTTTTGTCGCTGCAGTAGTCGTCCGTCGCGAACGGCGGATCTTGACGTCGGTGGAAACCACATCGGTGGGGACGACGCCCCAATCCGGGCAGGTGCTCGAGCCAGAGCCTCGGGATGGAATCCACGAGCTGGCCCGCCTCAACTCAACCGAGGGGATCGGCTCCAGAGCGCAAAAAACAACTACGATGCCGGATCCACCGAGGAGGAGATCGCCGGAGACCACCTCACCCGCCGAGGACCAAGCAACGCGAGGACGAACTTCCACCAGCTCCTCAGCACCGCAAAGGACAGCAGCGCCAAGAGGAGGTTTGAGTCGGGAAGACAAAACGCCGGACACCGCCGCCTCAAACCTCGCCGAACCGGCGGCGGAACGGCGACTACCTAGACCTAAACGAGACTTATGTACATGCCGGCACGAGTCCACGTTTCCTCCCGCCTCACGGCGCCCGCAGGCGACTGGAGGTGAAGAGAAACGACAGCCTCGCCGAAGGGGAGGATGGATCTGGTCTAGGGGTCTAGGGGTTTCGAGAGGGGTGGGGACAAAGCCGAGGTTATGGTTTTTGTTAGCCTAACGTGGTTATTGTCGTGGAGTGGGTTTTGACACTGTACACAACCGTCGGGGTTTGATCCTTGTTCAATTCCTGTGACACCCTTTCCTTTTTTTTCTCTTTTATTTGTTCGGTCTCCTTTGCATTGCACGGTTGGCTTTGGCAAACGAAGAAATGGTCCGATCGCACGAAAAGATCGTTATTTAGCAGCATTTATAAGAAAAGTTTGCCACAGAAAAAAATGTAGTACTACTTACAAGAAAACCATCTTAATTTCCTCTCATGTATTCTCTGGTGCACGCACTTTTGTCCACGTACTATTGCTTGATTTGGTCTGGGACGATTACCAAGATTGCTCATCTTTTGCTTTGCTAGCTTCTGATTAAAGGTAAAAATTGCACCGTATAAAAAGAACCTTTTCCTTTTCTTTTTCTTTTTTACTTTGTTGGCGTACATGCATGAGTCAAAAAGTCAAAAAGGGGCTTTGGCTGAATCAGCTCTGGAGCCGCTGAGCCGCAGCTTCCAGCATCACCGAGAGTATTGAAAAAAAAACTGTCCTTTTTTCTTTGAAGGCCAAAAGACGTGTGTGCAGCTGTGCTTGGTCGAGGGCTGCTTCCTCCTTGTTTGACTCGACCTAGTCGCGAACAATTGCATGCATTATATTTGCACTTGCATCGATCGATCATAAAGCAAGACTTGCGACGATTATCGAAAGCAAAAGCAATGGTCGCCCTTGGCTAAGCTACGTTTCTTCCCTGTCGTGGCTTCTTGGATGCCTGTGTGTCTGCTAGCTGCGTAGTCGCAAAAAATTTTAGCAACCATACGTGTGGCCCGTTAGATAAACTAACAATTCGGTACGCGCAATATACATTTTGTAAATATATATACTACATAAAATCTACATTACTTAAATATCCACTGAAAAACACCGTGTTCACTTGTTGTTGAGCGTCGTGAAAAGAGGAAACTACTTTTCTTAAATCTACCATAACTCTCTCTTAAATATACAATTATAAGGTAATTCACAAGAATTCAATTTAATTCATGAGTCATTGGACATAATTACGTGGATGATAATTTGGATTGTACCAAATTCGTATCTTTTACAGTACTGTGATTTTTCGCTGCTATTGGTGTCAAAGACTCGATTATGTATAGTCATCACGCTAGAAAAAGTCTAAATTGTTTTCATGCACGGTAATTCACATACAGTGTCATGACGTGATTTCCTCTCGACTGAACCCGCGGGTAAACCATGAAAACGAAGGGAGAGAAAATCCAACCAGAGTCTAACTATTAATTACAACACGACTATTTGTTAATAATATCTTCAACAATCTCTGCTGCAAGCTAGATTGCTAATTCACTAATCATACGCTTGTAGACTTGTTGGAGGAGGCTGCTTCTGAGCTCCAACACTGACCATGCGTGCCACGATGGCACGTGGACACGACCAAATATTTTTCGAGTCTTGGATTCGCATGATTTCCCATTTATTCGGACTATCTGCGCATTATTGGTGCAATCGTTCTTTTTCTTCGAAAGCAACACGAAAAAGAGATTGTATTGTTGACTTGACGACGTCTCTAGAGCAGCTGCCAGTGGCAAACATCTCACGACGGACTAATGAATGTTTGGTCGGTTTGCTTATACTTTTTGCTCATCTTTTGGCGCACGAACCGTTCGTGGCAGCCGTGAAAAACTTTAGCACACAGGGTAGTGTATGACAAGTGGACCAGTTGATGGCTAAGAAAGGGTGACACACCACCGGAAACTCCATTTGGCTCGCAAGCACTAATGCTCCCTCTAGAAATTTTTATTTTCCAATGTGAAGAGTCCAAAAAATTATCACATGTACCTTGCACTACTATGTGCACTTGCAAAGAATTTGGTAAAAAAGTTATTTTTATGATACCTCGAAAAAATATAAATACGGTGTATAAATAATTCCTATTCAATCCTCTCATCTTGTTATTTTTTTTCATGCAAACCACAAGTGAACTTTTCACGAACTGTTGCAATTCCATCAGTATAAATTGACTTATCACAAGCTGCTTATCACAAACGGTTCACAAAAATTGTTTGTGATAGGCCTCATCGTAAATGAGTTTATTCAATATAGATATTGTTAGGATATTTAAATCTTGTATATGGACCAACCCACATAGTACGATATGGCATCCACATAGCACAAAGTTAAGTCAACAAGCCAATCAACAATTAGCAAAATCAAAGTAAGTCAAAAGAGGAAATATGCCAATTAGGGAGTGGTATAAGAGGGCTAGTTCACCATGGTCCATCCTCCATCTCACCTCTCTAGTCCACCATGAACTGATGGACCAATTTTTACTTATTTACTCCTCTCTCACTCCCCCTCAAGGGTATCTATGGTTATTTGTCATGTGCCTCTTTTCTCTATAAGCTTCTATGGAGGATGTAAAATCCATCGCACAACTGAAAAATCTCGTGGAGGGAGGCCTAGAGCTCCAAGTTCTAGACCGGGAGATCTAGGAGTGACTCTAGGAAGTCCCGAACGGCCCAAGTCGCTAGCTGAGTCCCGCACAAGGCGCCTCCCTCGACGTAGGAGTAGCCGTACGCCATGAAACAACCGAACCTATTCAAAAAATATCAAAATATCACATATTGTCGAGTGTACGATGATCTTCTCATAAGGCCATCTTACATGGCCCATTACTACCGCACCTTGGCCGTCAAGCTAACGATACCCCTTCTATAGTGTTGTTTTTACAACTACAACAGTGGAGCCGCGCCGTTCGTAGGTAACCTAGCCAACATGAGAAGTTGTGACCCCGCCTAAGAAAAACCTTATTGAAGCCGAGACATCGCTCGTATGGAGCAAAGAAGCAATGACTCGAGGATCAAAGAAGAAAGATGACACCTCAGAAACGATCGGGGACAACTACTCCAACGTTAGACGCATCGAGGACTCCTGCGGTCGACGCCTCCCTATTTCTCGATCCATCTCTCCACCTCTTGTCAGCGCCTTCTCATCCACCATCTCCTCCCGGCTTCACCACCCTGACCGCTGTCACCGTTGGATCTGGTGGCCTCCAGACCGCCACCATTGGATTTGTCCCTCTCCCTTCCTTCGCCACCAATTTCTCCACACCCTGTTGTCCGTAGCCATCATGGATGATGCCTTCCTGTGCTTCCACGCCAGCGCAGTGCAAGCTAACGGTGTGTAGCAAATACGGGGGCGAGATCACCAAAATCATCCTGGACATCTGCGATGGGCTCGATACCTCCAATCCAAGCCTATGTACTCCTCTCCACCACGAATTCCTCCGCGGCGGGGGGAATTGGTGCCAACAATTTGTGGACGAGAGGGAGGTGTTCATGCTATGTTAGATTCTAACCCAAATTGATTGCTTCCGTGTGTTGATTCATGGTTTCCAGAGGTGTCTCGAGCAGCACCTGAGCAGGGTTGTAATTTATTTATTTTTTAATTTAAAAGTTAGATCATATACAGTTCTCTAAATCAATTCGCATGTAACATGTGATCATCATAGACGATTTTTAGCCCGTCTATATCTTTCTCATCACAAACAGAAGATTTCAGACGAATCAAAACATCGTCTATGATGATGCTTTTAGCACGTATGTGACGAGAGCACGTGTAGTATTACATGTTAGTGCCTGGAGCCAAAAATCCTTACTCGACCTATTAGTAGCTATGAATTGCCAAACACTATCATTATTCAGTGAAAACCGATTACATATGTGGCACACTACGAAATACCTTTTTTATTAGGGAAAAGGCACATAACATGAGATGATCACCGGATAGGAAGACAAAATATCACGAGTGTACATGTGAATATAACCAGATGGTTTCTGCTCGAAATAGTAGTACAAGCTAGCTTAGGTAGGCCGTACGACAAGTCAAACCCTATACATAGACCAGTTCGTTTGATCGGGTTTTTTCTTCTCAAGCAAGCACGAAGTCTAGGGGATGACGTGAGCCATCTATGTACCTTGCAGAAGAACACGTTGGTTTGACTGGGTAGAGTAGTTTTCGTTTTCTACTTAATTATATACATTAGGCAGCCTAGTTATTAGTCATCATATATACGGCGTCGTCGTACGTACGTAGCCTGATTGTTAATCATGCGGATCATACGTTATCGAATACGTGATCTCCTGAATGCATATATTTGTATTAGACAGAGCAGCTAGCTAGCTAGCAATGGGCATTGACTGTGTACTAGTAGTACCTAGTGATAGTTTTCAAATGTACATGTGAGGTCATGCATGCAGCACGGATTCAGCTGATTATTTTTCGAAGATCGAGTCGCGTACATACGCAGTTAGTTAATTAAGTCGTACGTAAATTTTGTATTATTTCTGCGTGCTGGTGCATGACCTTGACTGCTTCAGTTATGGTATCCTTTTTTCGTCGGACTGGAGATTATAATTGCAGGGGCACGGCTGATCAACTGGGAATTTAGTACGGAATTCTGTCCAGACACATTGTTGCTTACTCAGGTACGTGCTAGTACTACTAGTAGTTAATTACTGCACGTTGTGATTAATTTAATTCAGAAACGTCTGTACTTACGTGTGCATGCGTACACATATACGAGCGAAATTTGACCATCTAACGTTCACGTACAGCATTCCAGTCCATGCGTGCACCAGTACTCGAGCGTTCATACATGCATGGAAAATATTGCATGTAATGCATGCGTACGTGTCAGCCAGATAACGCTTGGACAGGTCAGCACCACGTACACGTACAGAGAACTCCTTGATCGAGTCGCTCGCTCGCATGTTGCACCTGGTCAAGTAGTCCAAGATGATGCATGCATGGATCGTTTCAACGTGGCAGCTGATACAATGGCTTATTAGTTAACTAATTCCTGTCTGATGCAATTAATTAACTAAGAGAAATTCCTCCCTGATGCTACACATCATGCTACCAGCTGAAACGCCAGCACTGTTCCTCCTAATTAAAGATAAAATAAAAAGACAGAGAGAAAAGAAACGCCAATAAAGTTAAACGCAGAGTTTAACTGTGATGGTTAATACTAGGTCAGCAAGCTTTGTAATTACCCGTAGGTCAGAATGTGCTAACTATAAAAACTGTCATGTTAATGTATCAAAATACAGTACTGGTAATAGCTTTGTTATTACCCGTAGCGTTTGATCACGACCAAGAAATGGAACTGACTAATTTCCTAGCCTTAATTAGTTACCCTCAGTCCAACCAAACATTAATCACCCCTAGTAATCTTAGCTTAATTTTCTTGTTTAATTAGCACACGAAACCGCACGTGTCAATGGCTAGTAGCTAGGCCACACAACATACGGCCACCTATAAAGCCTTCACGCACACACCCCTCCCTACCTGCTCATCATAGACATCCATCGATCACCCCAGCCGGCAGCTAGCCTTCCATCCATCTCGATCGACACAAGCAAACTTGATTTTGTCCGGCCATGTCTAGCCTTACGACCATTAGCAGCAGCATGGAGGCAGAGTCGCCGGAGGAGGTCGTCGACACGAGGCTGTCCCTCGTGATCGGCGCCGGGAGCCGGCCGCCGCCGGTGCAGGCACTGCTACCACCCGATGATCAAGCGCCGGTTAGGAAGAAGAAGGGAGAGAGTACTAGAGGTACTAGTAATACTACTACAAGCAAGCCTAGTAAGAGGACCAAGACGATGAACGGCGACGACGACGGAGGGGACACCGCTAGCGGTGGCGCGAGGAAGAAGCTCCGGCTCACCACGGAGCAGGCGGCGCTGCTCGAGGACAGCTTCCGCGCCCACAACGTCCTGTCTCATGTACGTCCATGCATGCATGTCTTCTAGCTATCTAGCTAAATCCTTAATTAGTCTGAAGAATAAATCGTTAGTTTGATTCATTCATTTGTCTGCATGCGAGATTATTGTAGACTTTTGGTTAATTTGGATGCATCGCCTGATCGATCACAATGATTTACAGGATGAGAAGCACGATCTGGCGCGGCGGCTGAGGCTGAGCGCGAGGCAGGTGGAGGTGTGGTTCCAGAACAGGAGAGCCCGGACCAAGCTCAAGCAGACGGAACTCGACTGCGAGCTGCTGCGGAGGTGGTGCGAGCGGCTCAGCGACGAGAACGCTCGGCTCCGGCGAGACATCGCCGAGGCGCGCTCCTCGTCGGCCGCCGTGTCCAGGCTCATCACCATGGTGAATGACGTAGCGTGTTCGACGTCCTGCAACAAGCTCGCCGGCGGCGGCCGGATGGCGGCCTAATCGATTATAATTAATTACTGCCATAGAAGTGCGTCATTAGTTAATTTGTTAAATATAGTTACAGGATAGTAGTGACTTAGGAGGACCAATATTTAGGGGCCCGGTGTGTCACGAGCTTTATCTATCTCGAATCAGGGTAACACTTTCATCTTTGAATTGGTGCGTACAGATGTGTTTAATCTCTCGATCCTCAATGCCCGGCCGGATGATCACGATTATGATCTAATCGGTTGCAACTTACAAGTCAGGATCGAGTCAGGATGAAATGAAATGCTTACCCGACTGCGAGCTTAATTTCATTTGACCACTGTTTGCAAAATAAATGTTACATAGGGACGTATATAAATGAATGTTTGGTCCACCGATCTCGACCACAAAAATGACACGCATGTATGGCCTACGAATACAGTGCAAGAATATATAATATAGTGTTGTAGGTGAGAGAGCCATCGAGATCAATCTCGCAGATTTTGTTTTGCCCCGATGGCTGGAAAGGTTCCATAGACAGATGTTCTTTGGCTGCATCGTCTTTGTCCAGCAGGAAAGTCTTCAGTGTTGCTTTCCGGATGCCCGTACGTGTCTGCTAGTCGAGTGGCTACATGCACCGATGTCCAGTGACCCGGCTTATCCACGGATTTAACCTCTCGTTTTTGGTGCAGAAATCTCATGGAAACAAACTTTTGACGACCGCCCACAAAATGGTGTTCTATGGTGCAGAATTCAAAAAACATGTAATACAGAAGATCAAGAAACACAGGAAACTAATAACATAAGTTATTTGATTCGCAAAACACAGAAATTTAACTAATAATATTTTATTGCTAACTAGGTGGAATCCATTACTGATATATGTAGTGTGCTTTGTCTCGACCTATACGTAGGAATAAAAAAAAAGTCTTGTGGATGTTGAAGTTTTATGTTTCTCTTTTCAAATGGCATGCAAAGAAAAATTTCTTACATTTTTCCTTTGCTTCGTTCCTATGAATCAAACTGTACTTGAGTAACAAAATCCAATGCATAGAAATTCAAATCCTACGTTTTTGTTTGTTTTTCCTTCAAATCAAAAGAACAGCAAATCTTTTTCACGCATGAATTACCATGTATGCATGGGTTAATTAGCACCCGACACATCCTGTAGTAAATTAGTACTCCCTCCTACCATAAATATAAGACGTAGAAATTTAAGATTTAACTTTGACCAACAATAAAATTAATAATATTAAATTATATAACATAAAAGTGATACCATTTAAAAATATATTTAAATATGAATTTAATGGTATAATTTTTATATCATATAATTTAATACTATTGGTTTAATTGTTGGTTAAAGTTGAATCTTAAGTTTCATACACATTTTATATTTGTGGACGATAAATAGCCTAAGGAAAACACGTGACAAAGCTAGATATCAAGTTTGTCAGGTAGCTTCTGATCCAGATCAGTACAAAGTCAAAGTATCGATGCCTGGTCTTTGGCTAGCACGACACGAGCGTTTTCAATCTTGGCTTTTGGGTGGTCGTGTCGGCTGCTAAGCTGAGAGTGGATTTACATTTTCCAACAACCGCGGCGCATCCAGGAATTTCTCGCTAATACTGTGCTGGTGCCAAAATCCCAATCATATATGGTGCATATATGCACGAGTTAGATCACACAGAACTTGTCCGGCTTCGGAAAATGATATGTTTACATATCTGGAGTGGATGCTTGCTAGTTTCAGCAACGGCGGCGCATCCCTGCTGCCAAAATCTCAATTAGTAGTACTTCTGATGGTCATCGCACACGTAGTGCCGATAACTTTCAGGAAACGATTATCTCCACAAGTATGTATTCCACACATACGTAGAACGTCAGGAAAGGGAAAATGTAAAGGAAAAGAAAAGTTCCTCTGTAGCTAGTAAGAAAGAATATTCGTATGCAAACAGTTAGCCAATTATATGTTTTAAAACAATATATACTTTCACGATACATGTAGTACAACACATACACTGCCACGCGCATTCGCTCACATGAGGCTAGTCGAAGTCCTACGTCCACTAACCATCTGCTAATTGGAAAGCTGTTTTTTCCTTTTTGAAATATAGTTCCCCTGATCATGCATTAAACTGTAGCAGAGTACAACCCCAGCATATAAGCATCGGGCATGATCTAAACATACAAAATTACAGGACTGCCCTTGTGCACAAGTGGCTTGCAACCACACAGGGAGATGCCACGTAGAGGGCGATGTGTTGGACGAACAGAGGCAACGTTGATGCAGCTCTCGCCCGTGCAAGCCAGCACCTTCGCAGGAACAACTCAAACAGATGCCGACAAACACAAAAATTGGATAGCAACATCGCCGGCAACAAGAAAACCAACCATTTCTAGGTGAGATTGGAAAAATTCACAACCGGTGGGACTTAAGATAACAGGGGGATTTATTGAAAAGGAAAGAAAGGGGACTAGAGATGAACAGGGGGAAACAGGAACTTCAGATCAGGCAGTTGGATGCTACATCCGACCACGAATCCGAAGTCCCGGTCGGCAGAGCGGCCCAAGGCCGTGGAAATGGAGGATGAAACAAGAACCAACAGAGATCTGAGGAGGCCAAGGATCTAGAAGAGAAGCTCACCTGGAGCTGGCAGCCATCATTGTCGACATCGGTGCACACATTGACGAGGGCGACGAGGGAGGCCAGTCCGCCAGTAGCACGTGGAAGCACTGGCGATGGCCTTGGACCGGCGACGACGTGGAGCTTCGAGAACCTCGTCTCAGCGAACAAGCCTTTTAAGGCAGCCTTCATCGAAACAACAACGTATACTTCCTCCGTTTTAAAATAAAAATCATTTTAGCCTCTTAAATTTTTTTCAAAATACAAGTCGTTCTACAGTTTCAACCTATTTTTAGCTATAGGTTTCTTAGTTTGTCCTTTCAGTATAATAAATATTGCATGCTTGAGTAATTCATTTTAGAGAAAAAAATAGACAAAGAAATTATTGAACAATGATATTGTTATCTTACCATCACTCTTAATTCATGTTTAAGACTAAAAAGATTTTATTTTTAAAACAGAGGAGTATATAGTAGAGAGAGGATCATGTATCCCTCTCTTCTTTTACTCTGGTTGGTGAGTCGGCGAAGGAGAGGGGAAAAGGCGGCTTGGCGGTGAAAGACAAGAAAGCAAAGGGACGAGAAAGAAGCAGCTGTCATTGACCCCTGAGCGCGTCCTATGAACTGGTCGAAAGCTGGTTTGTTTTGCTAGGCGCTCGCGCGGCTGCTCCGGAGCTCCGTCGACACTGACCCAGCAAGCACGGCACGTGCACGTACGCAGCACCATTTTTCCGATTCACATAATTGCACCACGTACGCGGACTCCTTTTTTTGGTGTAATAGAATTTTCCTTGACACAACCGGCCTGTAAATACTTGATCACCCAATGGGAACATGTGACAAAATATCATCAAGTTTGTGAAATATTATTGAGAACTTACCCGCTGCCTGCTAGCAGGTGGCCCTTCTGTTACAGATACTAGTTCAAGTCAAAGTGTCAAACCCGGCCTATTGTTGGACTTGTCAGTTTCGTCCGATTCTTACTTTTATTATCCAAGTCTTAATTTTGTTATGTACTACAGAATCGACGGTTAAGTCTGGTAAAGTACATAGTTACCAAATTTTTTACGTTGAAAAGTAAACGTGGATACCATGATACCATGAAATCCATGAGATGATAGATGTGTTAGAATTTTTTCCTTTACTTTTCTCGTCTTCAACTTAGTACCTCGCAATATCATTTTAATTGCTGATAACATCGACGATGAAAAGTACATTGTAGATGATCTCTATTGATATGTAGAATATTCGCCTTAACAACAGTATTATTTATCGAAAGAAAGTTAGAAATGAATTTTAAAACGACATGACAATAGGAAGTACAGCACTTTCCAAAAACTATCGTTTTAAATATAGGTAGATAGAATCAAGCATTCAAAAACTTTGTCTCTATGAATATCTTAAAAATTTTTATAGATATTTCAAATATGTGAGTATTTTTTTATCTGTTTTCTAAATATATCACAATTGAAATAAGTGCCGAAAGGTGTATCTCGTATACCGTGCCGATGCTCTCAGGAGTTGGAGCATTTATGCATGCATGATTTGGCGTGGCTGCTGACACTGAGCCCGAGCGAGGATGGAGGTGTGGTTCCAAAACAAGAGAGCTTGGATGAAATTGGCGCAGACGGAGATGCGGATCTGTAAAGACGGTCTTTTTCTCTAGCAGGATGGTGTCTGCTACCCGAGTGGATGCACATTTTCAGCAACCGCGGCGCATCCACTAATTTTTGCGTTGTTGGCGTTAGAATCTCAATCATGATATCTCTCGTGTTTAGTCACAATAGTAAACGTACATATCCAACCTTAAATATGTTGTGTCATATATTTAATATATGATAGTAGATAATTTATTTTCTATCTATAGTGTCGAATTATACTCCCTCCGTCTCATAATATAAGACATATTTCGATTAGTTAAGATAAAATTTTGACCAATAATTACTCCATTAATATATGATTTATATGACATAAAATTATTATCATTAGATTTGTATCTAAAAGTACTTACTTATGATTATAACTTTGTATTACATAAACCACATATTAATGGAGTAGTTGATGGTAAAAGTCTTGTCTTAACTAATCAAAATATACCTTACATTGTGGGACGGGGGGAGTATATCGTATTATTCCCTCTGTCTAAAATTGTAAGGCACGCACGCATCCCAAGATACAATTAGATTTATAATATGTTGGTTATGTGACACAAAGTGATATCATTAGAAAGTACTTTCAAAAATAAGTCCAATGATACCACATTTGTGTCACATAACTGATTATTATAGGTCTAATTATAAATCTTAGAATACGCACGCGTCTTACATTTTTGGATGGAAGGAGTAATAAATAAAATCAATTAGGACATGGAGCAAGAGGGAGAGAGGAGAATTAGGAGAAAATTACTTCATAAGTTAAGAGGGATTAATTAATAAAGTAATTATTCCTTGTAATTAAAGGATAGTTTTTAGTAATCAACTTAAACTATGAACTGTGAGATGAGTGGATGGACGATTAGAATTGGCTGCGTCAAATTTCAAGTCGTGTTTTTTATAATAGTATATACAAATGTGGTGTGAATTGATATATTTCGAGAGTCCACAAATTAGTATAGTGTCAATTGTTATGTTTTTCAGGACAAGTCTCCGACTTTTCTCAATACTAATGTTAAAATTTTGAATCATAATACATTTCTGACGTTTGTTCACAGACATAATATCTAATATAGTAGAAATCTTGACTTGTTTTGGAAAATTGTAGAAGCCGGAATCGGAGAAATGACAGATAGGAGAAAAGAGCGGCTGTAGTCAAATAATTTGTGTGCAAGTTATTGATCAATTTGCATATTTCCTTTCAATGATCTCTGCCGCGGTATGAGGTTGGCAAATACGTCCCTTGTTGCGACCCGTACCGGTGTTTCAGTAGCAATCATACGCTTGGACGAAGCTGCCTTGTTACACTAGATAGGCAGTTTCGTCTTGAGCTCCAGCGCTGACCACGGGCGCACGTGCATGCACGAAGCAACATTTTTTCTTTTTCGATTTTCCGACTTGCACAATTAAGCACGTGCACGGGCTTTGTGAATCATGAACAAATTGATTAGCACTTGATACATTCTGAAAGTACTTAACTGATCACCCAATGGGAAATGTGACAAGATATCACCAAATTAATTTGTAGTATAATAGGGTGCCCTTGTGATAACGTATAGAAATACGTGATTGCCTCTTTCCATATTTAGTTGTGCATATTAGGCATGTGATTATCTCTAACCATATTGGTTACGATCTGTTGTAATCTTCCAAACTTGTACTCCTGTACTCTATATATGTCCAATGAATTGAAAGCCCTAAATGTGTGGTGAATTCCTTCTCTACTCGTTTTCTCTGTGCTTCAGGGTGAGTTTGCCCACTTATAAATTTTAAATCCAAAACAATATGCATCCCTAGCTCCGGTTGCCTCACCGCCAACGCGGATTAGTGGGGAGGTAAAGTCGTGGAATTAAAACTAGATCTGAGATTTTATTGCGTCGTCATGAGATTTTAACACTCCAACTTAGAACTAAGAACGTGGTTTACAAAGAGGAAGGCGGAGCTAATTAAGCCAACCATCGAGAAGGGAATATAAGAGGGAGGAGAGCTGTAGAAAGGTGATTGAGACGAAAAACATTTTAGGCGACCGGCCGCAGGAATAATATATTTTTGTTCCCATGTTATATGATAGTATCCCGTGTAATGCAGACTTGCACAACTTAATTACTTGTCGACTCGTCGCCTAGGTAGTTGACTGGTGATATCATTAACAAGATGATCAGCGAGAGTAAATTAGCACCGGCTAGCTAGATGGAGTAGTTTTTGTTATCTTCTTATGCCGGCGATTTCGTTTGCGTAAACAGCATGGCGACTACGATAACGAGTCGTATAAACCTACTGCAAGCCATGAACATTTGTACCAGCGATAGTTTCGATCCGTACGTGTGAGGTCATGTGCACGGATTGTGAAGAGTCGACCACGTTAATAATTAGTCGCACTTGCGTATGATTTGGGAGGCTGCGACGACCAAGTTTACACACGTATCATATGCTATTTTCTGTTCGGAAATCGATGGTGTTCTAGGAAGACTATAAATAAATTAAAAATATTTAGATTGGTGAGGTAAAAATGATATTATTAGACTTACTATGAAAAATATTTTTTAAATGATAATTTGTTATTAATATGTACGTATAAAATGTAACCATCAAAGTTGTATATTGGTGACCATACCAGCATCTAAAATGATAACTATTTACGACCAAAATAGTATGCAATGGTACTACGTTAGTACTTCAGGTATTCTTATTTTTTCACCGGGACAATCTGACCGTCGATCATCGCTCAATCTACGTACATGGTCAATCGACTGGTCGTTGAGCTTTATATTTGAGGGCCCGGCCGGGGCGCGAAACGTTCAAGATTATGCATGGAAGCACATCAGATAATTCTGTATGAGTTGATGACTTCTTAAATTACTCTCTTTAATAGAGTTTGACCGGGTTCGCAGGTTCATTCTACATCCCACAATATATATTTACGAATGTTTTAAAATGTACGCTAATTTCTACACATGGTACATGCATGCAGAACTTTTCCTATCTACGTAGGAGTAGCTATGTGTATTGTTCACGTACGTGATCGAAATATATGCACTGCATGCATGTCTGGACGTGCACTTCCAATATTTCATAGAATAAACTTATTATTACGAAAATAAAAAACAAATATACATGCATATATAGGTACATGAGTTAAGGATTTAGATCTATTCTCATATTTGTACATCTCAAAAAATTCTCAAAAAATTCATAGATGTTCATCATGTTATAACATGCATACCCACAAATTTTCATGCAAAAATATAACCAGGAGTATAACCAGGAGTATCAACTATTTTTTGTCTTCTTTGTGTAGGGCACTCCTGGTTATATTTTTACATGAAAATTTGTGGGTATGCATGTTATAACATGATGAACATCTATGAATTTTTTGAGATGTATTCCCTCTGTCCAGAAATGTAAGGCGTATTTTAGTTTGTTAAGACAAGGATTTGACCAACAATTACTTAATTAATATATGATTTATGTGATATAAAATTGATATCATTAGATTCGTATTCAAGAGTACTTTCTTACGATTATAATTTTATATCACATAAACCACATATTAATAGAGTAACTATTGGTCAAAGTCTTGTCTTAAATAATCAAAATATGCCTTATATTTCTGGACGGAGGAAGTACAAATATGAGAATTGACCTAAAATTTTAACTCATGTACCCAGATGTGCATGTACAAAATCCACTCTCTTAGGAAAATTTCTATTTCTAAACCGATAGAGAAATTATTATTTCCAAATCGATGAGTTTAGATGTTAATACTAGGAGTTACACATCTTAAAACTTGTGTAGTATAATTTTAGGTTCACAGATATGCAACTGAACAGTTACATATTTTAAAATTAACAAATATTTTTATATAATTATAGGTTTGATGATGTATGAAAAATAATATATTTTTAGAAATATGGCAAATCCATGTTACTACACACAGATTTGTTAGCAAGATTTACTTAGACAAGTTTAATTTTGCTAAAAGATCGATGAGTTAGACATTACACATGCATGCAGCATCAGACGTCCGTATGTCCGTACATTGAATTTGACGTACTGTGTACGTTTGCATGCTAGGTACTCCCTCCGTCCGGAAATGTAAGGCCCCTTTGTTTTGTCATAAGTCAATGTGTTTTAAGTTTGACCGAGTTTATATTAAAAAATATCAACATCTATACTATCAAATAAATTCACTATGAAAACATGTTTCATGATAAATATAATGACACTAATTTAATATCGTAGATGTTGATATTTTTTAATATAAACTCGATCAAACTTAAAAAATATTGACTTAGGATAAAACAAAGGGGCCTTACATTTCCGGACGGAGGGAGTAGGAACTAGGAAGGAGGATACACTGGTTGCACCTACACCTAATACAGGTACATACCCTGCATGCACGACAGGTCAGCATATACGTACACTTGGTCAACTCAGCTCATTCCAGATGTTGATCTCGCTGTTGTATCATTAATTCCTACCTAATACTGCCACACACATGCGTGCATCTTTGATCGATTTGACTGTCCCTTTCTCCTTGATCTCGTTTGCCCTGAGGAAACAACATGGATAACTCCTTCATTTTAAGTCTGCTAATTTGTCGTCGGTTTCACAACATGCATGATAATAGCTAGCTAGTTAACTCGTAGCATTTGATCACGACCAAGAAACTGATTGACTACTGTTTCCTGGTCTTAAGTGTAGCTTCCCCTAAGTCCAACCAATTAAAGCATCGACCAAGTAGCTAAGCAGCAACGTAACCTGATTTCTTTCTTTAATTCGCACACGAAACCGCACGTGCGGTCGACCGTGTCCCTGAGCGCCTAGGTTATAAAGCCATCGCGCACGCACGCACAACAACCACCTGTGAGCCGTCGTCGCTCATCGTCGCGCGCTCCGACCGGCCAGACGCCATGTCTAGTCTCACGACCACCACAAGCATGGAGGAGTCGCTGGAGGAGTTCGACACTCGGCTGTGCCTCGGGATCGGCGGCGGAAGCCGGCCGCCGGTGCGGCTCGACGAGCTGTTCCCGCCACCGCAGGAATACGGTGGCCATGGACGCGGTCACCAGGAACCGGTGAGGAGTAGCAGGAACAAGGGATCAACGACAGCGAGGGGCTGTGCAAGTGCAACTGCAAGGCGTAACAAGAAGGCCAGGACCCGCGGCGGCGACGACGGCGATCGCCGGAGCCCAAGAGACGGAGGGGACGCGGCCGACGGCGCGAGGAAGAAGCTCCGGCTCACCGAGGAGCAGGCGGCGCTGCTGGAGGACAGCTTCCGCGCCCACAACATCCTGTCTCATGTACGTCCCCCATGTCTTCAAGCTCGTCAATCCTTGATTACTCTGAATGATGCATGCGTTAATTCGATCTGATCTACGGTTTTTTCTCTTCGTCGTTTGTAAACTTATTCAATTGCATGCAAGATTTTGCCTTATGCACGTGATCGATCTGATTTCTTTTGGTGCATATCTAACATGTATGTGTGAACATTTTACAGGGTGAAAAGCACGATCTGGCGGGGCGGCTTGGGCTGAGCGCGAGGCAGGTGGAGGTGTGGTTCCAGAACAGAAGAGCCCGGACGAAACTGAAGCAGACGGAGATGGACTTCGAGCTGCTGCGCCGGTGGTGCGAACGGCTCTGCGACGACAACGCGCGGCTCCGGCGCGAGCTCGCTGAGGCGCGCTCCTCGTCGACCGCCACCAGGCTCACGATGGTGAACAACGCGGCATGCCCGTCCTGCAACAAGCTCGCCCTCGTCGCCGGCGGCCAGACAGCACCTTAGGCCTGCCTGACACACCTTAATTTTCCTTTTTTTATAGATAAAACATAATAATTAAGCGATCGAGTAGGTGATATTGACGCTCTTTAATTAGAGATACTTGCTGCCACGGGATATAATGATTTGTTAGAAATACAAGCTCAGAAACTCTTAGCTAGGAATTAATGGATTTAACTTACCGATATATACTTAGTGATGATGCACATGGATACGTGGTACGGTTAATACTATTTTTCAGGCGCATGTACAAGCTAGCGTCGTGAGACAGCGTGTAGTTGTTTTGTCCGCATTCCTTGATTTTTCGACAGCTCGAAGGAGAACATGTGTACCTGAGGCTTGTTGGATAGAGAGGGAATTAAGCGTGGATAATTCTCTTAAGATGTCTGTCGCATTATATTAACTAAGTTAAAAAGAGTTACAAATTAATTAGAAAAAAATTACATAAAAACTACGATTACAACTCATCCAGCAAGTGCTCTATCGGTCGTCAGCCTTGGGGCGCCGCCGTGCATGTCCACCGTGAAGCTGACGTCGGCGCAGACGGCCGCGGATCGCTTGACGGCCATGGAGAACGGTCGGAGGAGAGGAGATCACACGTGCGCACGGCGGAAGGGATGCGAGGGCGAAGCTAATTGATCGGCGAGAGGAGAGAAATGGTGCAGCCATTTTTATTGAACTCGGCAAGACGAGTTCGAGTAGTTCTGGGAGTCCAGGAGAATGCGTTGCACGAGCACGAGGCAGTGAGGTATCATGGTCTCACGGACGCAGTCGGATTCGTAAATCGTAATCCGAAAGGAGACGAAGTGGAAACGGATTCAGATTCTGATTTGGCTGGCCGAAGTCAGGTTGGTTATACTAGTTGATTTGGAAAAGGAGTGCATACTAGTAACAACTAACACGTTCAGAAAACTGTCAGTCTTGCTGCAGCGCGTCTCCTACCTCGCGCTCTACTCTGCGTCCTCCTTCTCTGATTCTCACCATGGCGACGATGAAGACGACTACTCCGGAGACGGTCAGTGAGGTTTGGAGTTTGATCTAGGTACTATTTGTCCTGTATTTGATCTGGGTGAAAAATCGATAATACTGCACCAGTACACAAGTCAAGACTCGTAAGTTTCACGCAAATGAGGGCAGCAACAGGTCAATAAAGTCTTACAGCAAGACCCGAAACAAAAGTGAGGTCAGTTACAACCCCCAGGTTCAGGCTTATCACTGTACCAGTAATAAACCGAGATAACTGCAGACTCTCTGAGTCCCTAAAGAGTAAAGACAGCTCTCCAATGCAAAATGAGGCTTGGCTGTCTGTAGGTATTTCTTTACACTACATAGATAAGAGAAAACAGCATTCCTTGTGCTGTTGTGGACTTGTGGTCAGTGTTTGCCACACAAAATGGAAGGTCAGAGTTCCTCTGCTCTAGCGATCCTTGTAGCAGAGACACATGATACACCTCCAAAGGACCCTTCACTGTCTACCGAAGCATTTGATCAACATTTTCAGCCGCTTCTGCTTCTCGGCAGATACCCTGTAGCGATGTTCAAGAAAGACAGAATAACCCAATTTGGTTCCTAAGGGCATCACTTGACTCTGAATTTCATACTCCTGGTGCAGACTCCTCTGGTATTCCTCTCTTAGAAGTAGCTCAACAGAAGGTCTCTCTTGGTACAAAGGCTGCTCCTGAGGTGCAAGGAGAGTGATGCTTGTGATTCCCCTCATTGGTGGAGGAAGATGTGGCTGAGGCCATGCTGGACCAAGTGGATGCATTGAACCAATCCTGTTTCCAAGCACTTTCTTCAGCTTCTTTACATCTCCAATGCGGAATTTGAAAGTGCAGCTAGGATCTAGAGCAAAGGTTGATCACACTTTGCACTATCTCCTCTCTTTTGGTTATAACCAGGGTAATCTTCTTTACAAAAATCAACTCTACCAACCATAACAAGACCACGTTCAGAGGCTAATTGCACGATATCCCATTTGTCGTAAGGATGTCCTATCTTGTGACTGAGGTGTGTTTCACCGTATGGCCGAAGCAGGTGTCGCACATTGTCAAAAAAACCCTTCACCACCTTCTTATGCAAGCTACAGGTCAGAGCAAAAGGTTAATAAGAACTTAACTAAGAAGAACTTCTGCTTACAAGTTAATGGTCAATCATATCAATCTTCATATGTATAGAAGAACTTCTGCTTACAAGTTACAACAAAAACTTCATGCTGTAGTTCAGATGTCTTTGATTAGTAGATAGTAGATAAAGAGAAGAAACTAGCCAAATGTAACCATTAAGTGGTGCATAAAGAGATTTACGTGAAGGCTCAGGAATCGAACAGAAATGTTCTTAGTTTATCCTTCTTACGTTGAAAGTTGGCACACCGGATCTTTTTTGTCTATACGATAAGATAAATGTTGTCTTGACTATGGAGAACAGATAGCTATGATCTGTATAACTTATCTGCTATTTATTCTTATTGTAAGCATAAAGAGCTCAACTGCATTTCAAACGATCAGACCATGTATCATGGGAGAACTCATACTTAAGTTTAGTAGTGATCGGCAGAGGCTATTGGCTATAATCAAAATTCAAAAGAACTTCCTAGAGATTCTATCCAATGTCACATGCACCTGTGCATAAATTTTCTAAGCAAAACCACCAAAGATGATAACTCATCATACAAAGATGTAGCCCTACGAATACTGAATCAAATTTAAACAAAACGGACTCACAAAGACCAATTATGATTCAACCTGTCCACATGAAAAATGACAGCAACTTTGTAAATCCAGGAATTAACCAAACATTAAATGTGAGAAAGATAACCATAGCAAGAGAGTGCACATACTCGATCATATGCACCTCATGCTCTTTTCCTTTGAACCCAGCATGAGGAAAATTAAAGACAATCCGATCGAACCGTCTTCTCTTCAGACAAGTGTGAAGCTTCATCGTTTTTGCATCGATACCATGCAAAACTGTGGCCCCTAACCTTTCCAGCTCCATTACATTTGATTCAGCTTTGCCATACTTCACCCTCAGAGCCTCTGTCCAAGAGGATTGCCAACACGAAATGCAGAGAAAATAGATAAGGTCATCTAAAAATGATCACAAAATCACACTAACAACATTATCCCTCTGAGCTTATAAGGTAAGCAGGGGCGGGATGATGCATACGTAGGACTTAATGCAGATTTAGGAGTGACGCAAATAAAAAACCTAAAAAGTAAAAACAAATTAAAGATGACAGGCTTACTAAAGAATCCACGAAAATGTAATGGTTACATGGAGTGAAATCAAGATATTTTTGTGAGATAGCCTAAAAATGTAGTGTTTGCGTTGAGCGTTAATTTTCTCACTCGTTCACTTCCATTTATTGTTTCAAGGGCATTTTGTTGGGGTCCTAAAGCAATTACTTCGGTCAGAGTGGTTTAGTCGCCCTTGACACAAAGAATCTGAAATAAAAAATGTATTGGTGTGGATATATTGGGCTGCAAAGTGTAAAACATATGAAAACAACAGGTTACTCCAAGCGGCTCACCAGCAACACATCGGATCTCAACGAAAAAAGATAAAACAGAGTAACCAACAGGGTTCATAAACACAAGTTGAACTTATTCAGTTTACAATGTTCAGTTTATAATAATTTCTAGCAGTAAGAAAAAATACAACACAAATTGGAATCTTTTCTTCATAATTATTTTCAGTCAGATCACGCAAAAATCTTTAACAAAATCAATAATGTTCCAATGTATATTAAATACTAACACCTCATCTCTCCGTAGGCATACGATAAAATTACTACCACCTCATTTTGTAGTATGTTGCATTAGCTCCTCTATCACTCAATGTGCAGCCATTTTAAGGTAGCTCCGATCTAAACCGAGTAAAGTGCATCAAATCCATATTTAACCAACAGAAGATACCAAATTCTCCTAGAATCCTCAAATTAACACATGATATTCTTGTATGTACCCTACACCTCCATGGTTCCATTTATTCCCCATCTCCAAGGCACGAAAAGCCAAAAAGGAACCATCCAAATTTAGTACTACTAGTATGAACAAAGCGCGCCGTTAGTCCTATATTACGAGCAGCAAGGGATCGAACCGTAGGAGTCTAGGGATGTAGCAACGAGGTTCTCGCCGGAGCCGAACGCGGTGGCGAGCGCCAGCGAGAACGAGAAGTCCCCGTCTCCGACGATCAGTATACTCTGCATCGAGGAGTAATGCTTCAGCCACTTGATCCCCTCCTCATCCTTCTCCGCCACCGGCGCCTCTCCCTTCCGTTCAACGGTGGCGACCACCGGATACACTTGCTCCGGCGCCTCATCCTTCCCGCCGACGGCGATCACCGCAACCCCCTCGGCGTTCTCCACCCCCACTGAAACACCCGCGTCCATTGTGCCTCCTCCCCGCACCCGCCGCCGGCCGCCTCGACCACCGGAACCCCCAGCACCGGCGCCTCGCCCTCCCCGTCGACGGCGATCACCGAAGCCCCCTCCGTGTCCTTCACTCCCACCGCAATCTCGGCCTCCGGTGGCACCTTCTCCGCGCCCCCGCATCCGGTCGCCGCCGGTCGCCGCGGCCGCCGCATTGCCCCCTTCACCGGCGAGAGCGATGCAACCGCTGTGTGCTTGTGTGTGACGAAGAGGCCCTAAGCGCGTGGACTCGGGTCCAACTTCGGAAGTGCGAACCGAACCGTTTCGTCTTCCGGCGAAGGGTTATTTAACCTGCCATAGAAAAAGAGTGGGGCCTACATGGCAGGGAGCTAAGTGCTTGGCCGCGTCAGCTTCTGCGCTGATCCGCGTGATCTTGGGCTGGATTCTCCGTTAATTCTGCGCTATGGAATCTCAAATGCTTTGGTTTATGTGCCAGTAAAACGCGCCGTCCACTTCATTACTGCTAGAAGTTTAAGAGTCTTGCATGAATAACATAAAAAATACTCCATGATAGACTCGTACTCGTCTACACCTTGAATTTTCGAACATATAAGTTTTCTAAAATTCTCAGAAACATTCTTAAAAATATGACTTTACATGAAAATATGGGTGGAGGTTATGTACAAAGAAATGACATAAGTTGTCTATAAGAGATGTGACATATAATATTTTCTGAGGTGGAAGAGATATAATGAGGTCATCTATAATTCTACAAACAATCTATAAGACATTTATAAACGACTTACGAACAGAGCTTTTGTTGTTGTATACAAATTGTTTATATCTCACATATTTTTGTAGTCACGGAATGTGGAGTTTTTCATTGACACCTTGTAGATAGATTATTATACTTCATTTGTCAAAATACGACAATTCTAGAACTCAGACTAATTATTAATAAAAAAAGTCTCTAAATATATCATATACCATGTATCCTTATCAAACCAATGTATACCAAATTGATCTTGGAAAATAGTTGTTTGGGAGATGAGGTCTCCACCTCCACACTATTTCTTCTCTCAAATAGAAATGACGCGGTTGAAGTTTTAGGGCCTCTTTGATTCACATAAATACATAAACAAAAAAGTGTCAAGATTACAAAGGTATACACTCTCCAACCCTACATAATGGGATTCCATTTACTTTCGTGATTCTGAAATCTTAGCAGGAAAGGAAAACTAACACATACACACAAAAGAAAAACTAACAGAAGAGCTCAGGTAAAGCATTCCAGACTCGGTAACATATTTTCCATATCAAATTATCACCACATGCCATGCAAATCTCAAGAAACCAGGAGAAAGACGCATGGAACAGAAATGTTTGCATATTTCTTTACTACAATGGTATTCATACGTTGTCAACTCTTTTGGAGTACATCTGGTCATCCACACAGTGATATATGGACTCATCAGCTAGACGTGCCGTCAATTTTCATAACATAATAATTAACAGTGCGCCAAGAACTGGACGAAGCACACGCATGAGCCGAAGCAAAGACGCTTGCTCACGCATGCCATGTCCTTTTGACGAACAAATAGAGGAATCGAGGCACATTCTTCAGCTTCTTTATATTTCCGTGCAGAACATGAAAGTGCAGCCATTACGTAGAGGGAATTCTTGATCACACCACGCACCATCTCCTCTCTTTTGGTTATAACCGGGGTAGTCTTCTTTCCGAAAGGCGACCACCTTAAACGTAACAAGTGAAGACTCAGAGGCCAGTTGCTCGATTTCCCATCTGTCGTAAGGCTGCCCTGTCTTGTGGCTAACGTGGATTTCACCATCAGGACGTAGCAGGTGTCTCGCATTGTGAAAGAACCTCCTCACCAGCTCCTGATGCGCGCTACAAGTCAGAGAAAAAGGTTAATATGAAGTTAACTCATTAGTAAGTGTATGACTAAACTCGGGTTAACGTATACACACAATGGGGAAAAAAATACCACATTGAAAAAGATTCCGAAAACAATCCACATTTATACATTGCCAATACTGCATGCACCTACAAATTCTCCTTTAAAAAAAACACTCTTGTGTGCCATGAGAAAGAAAAGAAAATAGAGATAACCATAGGGAGAGAGCGCACATACTTGATCATATGCACCTGGCTCTCGTCTCCTATGAACCCAGCATGAGGAAAATTAAAGACAATCCGATCGAACCGATTAAACTTCAGATAAGTGTGTCTCTTCATCTTTTTCACATCGACACCATGCAAAACCGTGGCGCCCATTCTCTTCAGCTCCGTTACATTCGATTCCACTTTGTTGTACATGCCAATCAGATTACCTGTCCAAGATGATTGTGGCAAGAAAATGCAGAGAAAATAGATAAATACATACAGAAACGATCACAAAGGCACGCTAACATCATTATCCCTGTGAGCTAGCTTACTAACATACGAGCAGCAAGAGATAGCGGGAAGGATCGAACCGTAGGAGTCTAGGGACGTCGCAACGAGGTTCTCGCCGGAGCCGAAGGCGGTGGCGAGCGCCAGCGAGAACGAGAAGTCCCCGTCTCCGACGATCAGTATAACTCTGCGCCGAGGAGTAATGCTTCAGCCACTTCACCACCTCGATCTCATCCTTCCCTGCCCCATCATTCCCCTCTACGGCGGTGATCGCCTCCACCATCGGTGGTGCCATTCCCCTCCCCCCGCGAGAGCGAGGCCACAGCTATGTGTCAGTGTGTGTGGCCAAGTGACTCGGGTCCAATTTTGAATCAGACCGTCCGGGCTAGGGGTGAAAACGGGGAATAGGTCGGAAATAAGCTCTACCTTATTTGTTTTTGATTTTTTTAACAAAATCGGAAACGGATTCAGAAACCCCGGATTTGGATACGGATGCGGATAGCGTCGGAAACGAATACGGTGCGAACATGGAACAAAAACGGATATTAATCGGGACAAAAACGGAAAAATCATTCACAACAATATAACAAAAACAACAAGCTATTTCAATTTCTCTAATGCTCGTAAATTATAATATCATTAATACATTATTCGTTAAAAAAATTCAGCAGCATAACGACAGTAAAATGACATCAAAACATGAGTCATATGGTGCATACAAAATAATAGTTTCATTATGGTAAATAGCAGTCTACACATGACACATCACAGTCCATAACATTATCACACATCACAGTCCATAGCATTATCACACATCATAATTCACTTCTAAAAAATTAAATAACAGTCCACAAATTAAAAGTCGGTGCACAAAGAAAATAATAAACAACTACATTCTTCCAAGTTCCAATATGCCTACATTTCCTCCATCATGTCGTCTTCCTCTATATCATTATCATCTGCATTGTCTTTCTCCTCCAGCTAAAGAGGTAATCATGTAGCAATATTAATGTTCTAATGTTAATTATTACGTGGGGACTACAAAGTAAGTTTCAATATTAGATACGAAAAGGCAAACCATTTCCACCAAGCTCGTAAAATGTCGCTCAAGACTCTCCATGTCCAACTCAGTGATGATAGATGCGATGTTACCACCTGAATGATTAGTCAAGTATTTAATACACATGCTCGATGCTCTAATATTAAACAAACATGATACTTCTCTATAGGCTAATTTTTTAGACACAAATTTAATAAAACAAACATGGTACTTTTCTAGAGGAAACCATTGAAGCAAAATTAAAAGGTTACCTTTTGAAGCTGCAGTCTAATCTTTAATACAAATTAAAGCTTGCACAATCTCAGGATCATGACGGGTGCGAAATGGGTCAACAACCCGTCCACCAGCACTAAATGCTGACTCTGAAGCAATCGTCGAGACTTGAATAGACAATACATCATGTGCAAGCCGGGAGAGAATAGGGAACTCTCCTTGTTTGAGTTTCCACCATAACAAGATGTCAAAATCCTTGTCTTTCCTACATGCTAGAGGTTGCTCCAAGTAAACTTGTAACTCACTTTTGGTGGCATGGTTAGATTCACTAATGCTATGCAAGAACATGTCAAGATCATCCTCATCATCAACATCATCAAGTTGAGAATCCATTTGCTGCAGATTAGTAGCGCTAGCACCATATGTTGTTTTCTTTGAAGTAGAAACATAAGCTTCGAACAACTGGTTAACAACTTTAGTACACTTATCAATCTCTTGCATAGAAGTGGTGGAGTAAATCAATGGTGCATAGTATTGTATCACATTATTCTTGTATCTAGGATCAAAGAAGCATGCTACAGCAAGTGCCATATTTAACTTTTCCCAATACTTATCAAATTTAATTTTCATAGAATGTGCCATGGCCTTAATCACTACATCGGAGCTCTCACACCATTCTGTGATTGCAATCTTAATTTGATAAAACTTTCTGAAAAACAGATTTGCAGTTGGATATTTAGTACCTGAGAATATCTTTGTAGCATCAAAAAATGGCTTCAAGCATGCAGATATTGATGTTGCCATAGCCCAGTTATTTGAAGTTGGAGCAAATTTCATATATTTGCTTCTATGTCGAAAAAAGAGTCTACCAAATACATCTTTATAGTAAATTACATTCTTCAACATAAGGTATGTGTAATTCCACCTTGTAGGAACATCCAAGGAGAGACCCTTTGTCACATCCAAGTCACACTCTGAAGCACACTTCTTAAACTCCTCATACTGCAATGTAGAGTTCTTCACAATTACAATTGTGTTTCTAATATTTACAATGGCTTGTGCAATTGTCTTCAAACCATCTTGGGCAACAAGGTTTAAAATGTGATTCATACATCTCACATGAAAAAATATTCCATCACAGATTAATGGGGATATTTTATTGAGCTTGCTTACTACTTCCTGAACACATTTATCATTTGATGCAGCATTGTCCAAAGTAAGTGCTAGCAACTTTCTATCAAGATTCCAGTCCACTATACTATCATAAAACTCCAAACACAAATTTTTTCCTGAATGATATCCTTCTACATGCATGAACTTAATTATCCTTTTTGCATGCACCAATTGTCATCTATCCAATGTACCGTGATGCCCATGTAACCTTTGTTTTGGTTAGATGTCCACATATCCATTGTTGTACTAAAACGGCATTGGAGTGTTTTAAAGTACTCATATAATTTTCTCTTTTCCTCCACAAACATATTCAATATATCTTTCCTCACAGTAATGCGACTTCTAATTGGAAACGATGGGCGCAAAGATTTGATAAAGTCCACAAAGTACTCATGCTCAACAATATTGAAGAGATATTCATGCATAATAATTGCAAGATAAAATTTCTTCAAACTAACAGCCTCATTATACCTATAAGTCTCAACTGATGCACTGGAATTGTCGCCTTCACCCTTTTTCAGA
This sequence comes from Stipa capillata, assembly GCA_019208055.1. Classification (NCBI taxonomy): domain Eukaryota; kingdom Viridiplantae; phylum Streptophyta; class Magnoliopsida; order Poales; family Poaceae; genus Stipa; species Stipa capillata. The sequence goes on from JAGXJF010005301.1 coordinate 357,869, forward strand.
TTGAGTATTTGCTGTCCAACTATGATAGAGTGCTTGTTTCTCAAGTGGCTTTTAAAAACCAATGTGCCTCTAGTGCTCTCGGCCCGATCTTTATAGGTGCACCCCCTTTTGTTGCAACTAGCCCATAGTTGAACTTCAGCATTGCCATTCGGGTCTTTCACCGTAACATTATACTTGGTGTAGTAGTCCCAAACAACAGAGGTGCTTTTCTTAACTCTCTTCCTAGGAGGAGGTATGTCCTGATCCTCGGTTTCATCGGTCAAATCCACACTTGGAGTAGCAGCCGCAACAATATCAAGAGTTAGATTAGCTGCATTAGCATTGGGGGGCTCCGTCAGTGGTACCAAGACCGGCGATGTCGCACTTGCACTTGCATTACTACTTGTAGTTTGTCTATGACTTCCTAACCTCTTCTTTCTTGGCTTCTATATTCTACAAAAATCATAACAAGATTGGTGATGTCGCGCTTGCACTTGCACTACTACTTGCAGTTTGCTCCATGACTTCCTAAACAAAAGATACATGAAATTATAACATGAAAGACCATAAAGTATCATACAACAGCTCTATGCCTCTATTTCATAAGGTACACAAAGCCTCCACTCAAATTAGAGATCAAAGAATTCAAAATTCAATAAAATCTGATCATAACATGCCAGCATTTAGAACAATTACACATACATATATTCACCCTCCTACTGTCCTACAAATGCTAACCATACATTCAAACAATCAAACTGGTACTTCTCTCAGTTCTCTACATATTATGGTCATACACGTGGTGCAAAATCTGAATCAAACATTCAAACTAGCTTCAATGCTTCAAAAAGATGAGATGGGCCACCGTGACAGAAAAGAAGAGATGGACACATTCAAACTAACTTCAATGCTTCACGGTGACACGGTGAGCTTCAAACTAGCTTAGAGCAGTAGAGGATTGAGTATTGGCGGTGGCGCTCACCTACGGCACAGCGACGGCGGCAGGAATTGCGGCAGCGGCGGCGTGGAGAGGTGGAGCCACGGAGGCCAGAGCTCGGAGCCCGGAGGGGCTTCACCGCTTCAGTATGCGCTACCGGTGGCCGCTTAGCTGCTCAGCTTCAGCACGGTGGAGGCTAGAAGCGGAGGGCGGAGGGCGGAGGCGGAGGCAGGCCGAAGGCCAGAGGCGGAGGCAAGGCGGCGAAGGCGGAGGCACGGCCGGAGGCGGAGGCCAGCGTCAGCGGATAGAGGGTCAGCGGCAGGGAGCCAGAGAGGAGAGCTGAGAGAGGCTGGTTAGGGCTCAGGTAAAATGAGGCGGTGGGCTGTTGGGCTTGGTTTGTGGGCTGCCTAAGATGTAAACAGTGAACTGGTTATATAATTTCAGAATTTCCGAATTAATGTATCCGGAAGTTCTGATTCCGATGATGTTTCCGACGGAAATAATAGTTCCGTTTTCGATTCTGTTTCCGACAAAAATTATCCGATTCCGTTTCCGTTCCGAAAATTTTCGAAAATTTTTGTTTCCGACTTTTTCCGTTTCCGTTTAGCTTCGGAATTCCAGAATAATTCCGATCCGTTTTCATCCCTACTCTATCCAGCTGACCTCACCACCAACATAGACTCGATACATACCACTAAGAAGAACCATCTGTCGAGGCCGTCCACCAATGTCATCGTCATGACTTGTCGCTCTCGATCTAATGACTTTGACTTCATTGCAGACGGCCACCAACGCATGATCACTTACAACAGTCGCATCGAGCCCACATCGACTACGCCAAATAGTTGGCCAACATGTCGAGGACAAAGTAGCTCTGATTTTGACAATGAGCTTCATGGGATAAATATGCAAGCCTTGCCCCAAAAAAACTAAAAGCAGCAGCTAAGAGCTTCGTTCGGAGAAACCACCTTTTGAAAGTTATCGTCATCGTCATGTCATCCCACGACACTACAACCCTGACTTCATTGCACCATGGCGGAAACAGTGTGTAGAAAACACAACTACTAAGCCGAACTGTCGACACCAAAAGGCTATTGCAAGATGCAAACTCCGCTAGCCTCCATCGTTATTGCCGCACGAATCGACAATGCCAAAGATCAATGGAAATGCCAACCACTTATCCCATAGCTGTAGCCAGCTCTGAGATGATGCCATCGTCCATCCAGGATGACCCAGATTTGAGGTTTCCCCAGGAGCCTAGATGTCGGGAAGAGGATAGGAGCACAACACCACGATAACGTCTTCGAGGAGGTAAACAATGCCCACAGACATCGTCGTCGCTGGCCCTGACCAAGGCCTGAACAAAGTTTTCACCTGGGATTGTCCCGACCTCCTCCCACGTGCACCAACCGGCACACCCGCAGCCCACTGTCCTCACTACAAACGGTCATGTTACCTGCCACCGGAGTGCCGGCACAGGGTTACCATGCCCTAGCCCCTAACCCGCTAGAGCCGGCGACCCATAGTGAGGCCCCAGATTCGGAGCCAAGGCCAGCTACCCGTGCGCATAGCCGGCCACTAGCGACAGGAACCACTCGCGCCACCCCGAAGATGACCGCCCCCTCCCATCGTACCACTGCGCCCTGGTTGTCAAGCCGCTCTGCGCCCCCCACCTTGCCACCGTACTCTCGCCCCCACCGCACCAGCACCGTCTGGCAACCCAGCCACAGCCTGCTTGCTCCAGCTAGCCACCGTCATATGCTCGCAAGCAGGTGCTGCCGCACTACACCACGCCATCCCACCGTGCTATCACCCAAGCATCCACCGCCAAGCAAGGAACGGCGCCACTGTTGCCGTCCGCTGCGCGAGCTTTGCTCGATGACGTCCTTCAGTGACGGCCGCTAGGGTTTGCCGCCCAAGCCGCCCCAGAAGAGTGACGTGGGCGATTTTTAGATACATTAATTGTGATGTGATTATCTGATGCAAACTACTCGTTATATTATGACTAGCACGTGTAACGCACGTCTCGTTTAGAAAATGACAGTGATATCAACTCTTGAAAGGCTGCAACCAGCAGACCAGTGGGCCGGGAGGAGTGCAAGATTAAAATTGGAGTGTTTTAAAAAACTTCTATCCCCGCACACTTGTTTGCAATTTTATTACTAATAGCTCATCCCGAGCTATAGTGCATATGACTCATATGACAAAGAACTACCCTGACATTAATGGGAGCATAGGGTCTTGTAAGATATCTCATTACTTCTTGCACAAGCTTATATCAGTCTTAAGACTTCACTCAACACTACTTACAGTTCATCTGTGAGGGAACACCACCACTTCTGAAGGATGCCCGTGCCCCGTCGCAGTTCTCATGCTTTCAATCTTCACACTACGATTTGCTAACAAGTTCTCAATCATTCTTGTGCTAACATCTCTTTCACAAGGCAGAGAAACTGACAAGTGACAAGTCAACATCTTGCAGCTCAAACAAGATAATTAGATAGCATGATTGAATGGCTGTGGAAATCAAATCTACCAAAAATTTATTTGTTGCATTTTCTTTGACAGTCTAGAAATGCCGGTTGGCCATGAATCACAACTGTCCGAAATGGCTTTCTTCAGTCCATAAGATTATCTGAAGTAAAATAATATTACTTGACTACAAACAACGACAACAAATAAATTTTATCCTGGTGGAACTATCGTCTTTCTACCCTTCCTACATCTTTTAAAAGGAACCAAACACCAACGGTTTGAGGCATTCGAGAAATTAGCAAATAAGTGTAAAAGCAGTTCCGCAGACCCTTCACATTGAGAAATGCTCATCAACTGAACAAATAGGTTATGCATTACACCAAAAGGGAACAATGATCTTGATGAAAATGAAGGACGGTGGTGAAACCTGATACATCCATCCTCCTTTCTTTGCAACAGATTCAGGCTGTGAGTAGACATTTTTGTAAGCTTAAAAAGATATAAAAGAAATAACAAACATCAACTTTAACATTTGGAATTAGCAAATGTTTAGATAAAAATTCCCCTAAATCAAAAGAAGCCATGAACCAAACTTTGAACACTTCACTTTCGTCATCTATGACTCCAACATCAATTTAATTAGCTTACGGAAGTGGCAATTCTTTATTTAAAATTTCCCCTAAATCAAAAGAAACTATCCACCAAACGTTGAACACTGTAATATCTTTCCCTTTCATCATCAATCACTCCAACATCAAATCAGCATTTGGAAGAAGCTATTTTTTATTTAAAGTTTCACCTAAAAGAAGGTTATCACAAGAGATTCTACCAAGCTTAATTACAACACTATGAAGGTCCTTTGAGGAATATAACAACGGCATGACCGCGTAGGGTCTGAAGCTTCCATGTTTGATTCATAAGAAACATGGATAACTAACATGTCCATTCAATAATGCATCATGCTCAGGTAATGTGAAATTGGGATATAAAGAAAATCCTATGTGCTCAAAAGCGTATTTCTGAGAAATCTGAAGGCCAACAAAAAATTTTTGGTCGAACCATACACCAAAGTACAACACTTCGGATGCAAACAAAATAGAGATACTTTACAGTTTAATCTAGAGAAGTAACTAACAAACCGCATCGATGTTCCTGAATAACCAGATGCATAAGAGTCTCGGGGAGGGGGGAGGGCACGACACTCTCATGGTCTCTGCTACTCTTTTGCTTCTTGAGAAGGCTCATGCGCCTGCATGTATGTGCTTCTAATGGACTGGGTCCAATACTTACTCATCGGGGGATACAACAGGATGAAACAAGCAATGCTACACTGTTGAGACAGAACAAACAGAAGATGAGAAAGGATCTGATTCAGCCAGACAGTTCTTGTTGCAGACAGAATATCCACAACTACACTGTTCGTGCAAGATTCAGATGAGATCAAAAACAGAGAAAATCATTTTACCAGCTATATACACACGTAGCTTAGTCAATCGACAGACTACTTCGGACTAGTACTCCAAGATGAACACAAGAGAAATGAACCAAGAAGTCGGGAACAATTAGTAAACCGATAATGCTACACTAGCATATACAATCAATTAGTCACCAAAATAGATCGTGATCTTGTTCATCCCCTGAACCCTGGCCAGTTTTTCTCCTTCCTCAGTTCCTTGGCTTTCTTGGGCCGCCATGGCATGGGATCTTGATCTCCTTAGGTAGCTATGCTATACAAACATGGCCGGCCGTCTCATCTGTTGTGCAAGGGGTTTGGGCCAGTCAGCACGACCCGCTTGTCGTCGTCGTCGTCTGCCAACATCCCACAGCTCGCCGCGGCGCCACCGGCTGCTTTCTTTTTCTTTTTGTTGCACCGGGCGGCGTTGAAGGCGGCCGTAGCAACGACAGCACGGCCGCGACCGTTGGCCGCGGACGCCGCGTGGCGCGCCACGGCCACCACGGACGACGATGATGGCACGCTGGGCCCCGCGCCGGTGCGGACGGCGGCGACGACGAAGAGCACGGCGAGCGCGATGCACGCGCCGGCGGCGAGGGGCCGCGCCCACCGCCGTCTCCTCATTGCGCGTCGTGCGTGGTGCGTAGGAGAGTGGCCTAAGGCCAGTAGGAGCTGCTGCTGCTGCTGTGAAATGCTGAGTGGAGGAGAGGGAGAAGTTTCTATGATGGTACAGGACAATGGGTTGCAACTTGCTACTCACCTTTATATGTTTCTTTTGGGGGATAATTGATCATATACCCTAAAGTTGATGTGTCTTTGATCATATGCCCTAAAGTTGATGTTTTGCTTTAAAATGCCCCAAAGTTTAAATGCCAATTGACAATTTGCCCTACAATCAAAACAACATGAATTAAGCCCTAATCTCTAAGTGAAAAGACCATTCTACCCTTGCTCCCTTCTTCCCTGCATGGGCACCCCAAAGCTCCATTCCAGGAGGCGTTCTGCACAGCTTCCGTGTCCAGCTAGCCTCCCTCTCTTTCTCAATAGCATTACAGCCTAGCTTTTGTGCATATATAGCATTTGTGCAGGCATTTGTTCACCGATGGATGGCGGCGGAGGGCAGGGGAGGCTAGCGGCGCTCGGGGCAGGGGACACGGGGCCCGGTCGAGGCAGGGGACGGGGGCCGGCGGATGGCAGAGGGCGGCCGCGCTCGGGGGTCGGGGGACTGGTGGCGCCGGTTGACGACGGGAGGGCGTCACAGGGGGGCGGCGGACGGCTGGAGGGCGACGGCGCTCGGGGGCCGGTGGCGGCGGTTGAAGTGGGGGAGAGCTCGCGGGGGACGGCGGATGGCGGCAGTGCTCGGGGGTCAGGGGATCGGCGGCGGCGGTTGATGCGGGAAAGAGCTCGCGGGGGGCGGCTATTGCGGGGGTCGGCTGTCGCGGGGGCGGCGGGTGGCGGCGCGGTCGGCGGATGGCGGCCGCGCTTGGGGGTCAGGGGACCGGCGGCGGCGGTTGATGCGGGGAAGAGCTCGCGGGGGGCGGCGGTGCTCGGGGGTCAAGGGACCGGCGGCGGCGGAGACATGGAGGTTCTGAGGCGCGTACAGCGGGGAATGAGAGAAGCAAGGGATACCTAGAAGTAAAGGGGGGTAGAATGGTCTTTTCACTTAGAGATTAGGGCTTAATTCATGCTGTTTTGATTGTAGGGCAAATTATCAATTGGCATTTGAACTTTGGGGCATTTTAAAGCAAAACATCAACTTTAGGGCATATGATCAAAGACACATCAACTTTAGGGCATATGATCAATTATCCCTTCTTTTGGGGGTAAAAGCAAACTGTACTGATCATAAAATCGTAACTACGTACATTAGCATTTCGATGGATTGGGGCTTATATTGTGCCTCTATAAAGTAAAACTATAACGATCTTGAACATTTGAAAAATATGGGGTTGAGAGGGAAGAAACCCCAGCTTAATTTCATCTTAAAGAGTTAAAACTCTAACCCAGACCGGCTAGGTGCAATCTTGCTTCTCTAGCCAGTTTAACTCCGGGGGACTTCTACGATCCTCAACATATCTTCCGATGGCCAGTTTGTTTTACGATCTGTATCCCGGTTTGAACCTCGTAAACGAATCCTCGTGTCGTCTTCTTTGGTCTGATTGCTTTTCTCTTGTAGATCCTCGTCGTGCCTCCGGTTACAACTCTTTGGAAGTAGGATATGCCCAGAGGACATTTGTCACATTTTTTTTATAAAGAAAACCATAATGGTGCACTCTAGTCCGAGGTTTGAGTTTCATGCAACACCAACCAGTTGTTTACCATAAAGTTGATGAGAAAGATCCATACATGCTTCAACACGAGGCGAAGATCCAATGGAAATTTCTCATGGTACACCAAATTAAATTTCACAGAGATGTTGAAAACCGGTTGCCCATTACAGAGCTAGCATTGGTTCCTGATCAGACGGGCAGGAACAGAACATGTAAAAAGAAGCACAGAAGGTTAGGTCAAAGAGGGTAACAACCAAGTCTCCTAGGATTTACAGTCTCAAAGGCTGCCCATCCTCCCTCTGATGCAGCACTGCCACCAAACCCCATTGATGAGCCTTGAATCCCCTCTTGCAGAGAAGGCTAGAGAGAGAGAGAGACCAGAGTGATGATCGGGAGAGAGGTCTAGAGAGAGGAACTCGTGCATGCATGGCATGAAATGGAAAGGGCATTTCGGTTCACTGAATTGCCTAGCTTGGCTCGTCAGTGGTATACTGATATCAACAACCGATGCTCCAATGTGCCAATTCTAACTCCGTACACGAATTTGCTAAGTGCCTCTCCGATTCTTTCTCTGGGGCCTCAATGCGTACTTCTCTATCATCTCCACCGTAAGACACCGTCTGGAACTCGAACTTTCGCACAAACAATTCAATTCCCGTAAGCACCCACGAGACTCCTACGAAGATTCGGCACTCTGAACAAAGCCTCATCTTATCATCTATGATGATCCAAGTTTCTTTTCCTCGCTCTTCCTTTGTTCAGGTTGCAACAATTTGTTGAACTTGTGGAAATGCATCCATTATTCTTTCTGGTGCACCAAAAACAAAAGGTCCAGGTCCATCTCCACAAAATTAAACACAAACAAAAAACAAGGAAGGAGAGATATTGTGAGGTCCACTTCCATCTCCATGTCTTGCCATGTTTATCATCCTTACAAGAGGACTAGACCAACGATGTGGAGGACTACAATTCTTTTGCCAACACCTTACACATGTACCCGTTTTAACCATAAGGAAAACCAGAAGGAAATAAATGGTGTTCTCCTTCAAAAAAGAAATGCCTACATAGCTAGGATCCTTTGTTCTGTCACATTGCTGCCACTGTTGATGCCATCACCTTGGTACATGCTGAGTTATGCTTCATTTAATTCAAAGCTTAGTTTCTACATTTCCCAGCCGTACAAGTCCCATGTTACAAGGACAAAAGATTTGTTCGGTGATTTATCAACATAAGCTTGAAGTGATGGCTTTCCTTTCAGAAAGGAAAATATATTTTTCACCTGTTGATTTTGAGGCCTTCTCCTGGCTTTGATCTAATGCAGGAGCTGCTAATTTGGTCCAATGGGTGATTCAGAAAAAGGTTACTCTTTTGTGAGCTAATCCACACAATTAGTGAGGATTAGACATTGGCGAGAAATTATTGTTTTTCCTTAAACAAATGGACACCTGTATTTGAGATTAGTGACTTTCACATAATCCAAATGCTCAGGTCAGGTGTTCTCATGGACATTTGTCCTTTTTTACTTAAAAAGTTATATATTCCTCGATCGATCTGAAACTCTGAACGTTTCTTTAGCAACTTGGTTTACCTTTTTACTTAGTTTTTTAATATATTTTCTTCTTGTTCGATCGATGAAGCTCTGAACTGTTCATTAACGATTTAATTTACCTGTTGTACTTATATAAATTTTATATTTTCTTCTTCTTCTTCAATGGACTGAAGCTCTGAACTGTTCATTCGCAAGTTGATTTACCTTTTTTAACTTAACTTTATATATATGTGTGTGTGTGTGTGTGTATATATATATATTCCTCTTCTTGGATGATCTTTAATTATGAAGTCCTGAACTGTTCATTGGCAATTTGATTTTGGCAGTCTGATGGACCCAATAGAAAAGCAAGGAAAATGATGGTACTTGCTAGCAACAAGCTCTGAACTGTTCATTAGCAATTTGATTTACCTGTTGTACTTATATATTTTTTATATTTTCTTCTTCTTCAGTGGACTGAAGCTCTGAACTGTTCATTGGAAAGTTGATTTACCTTTTTAAACTTAACTTTATATATATACATATATACATATCTATATATATAAGTCCTGAACTGTTCATTGGCAATTTGGTTTTGGCAGTGTGATGGACCAATAGAAAAGCAAGGAAAGTGATGGTACTTGCTAGCACCAAGCTCTGAACTGTTCATTAGCAATTTGATTTACTTGCTGTACTTATATATTTTTTATATTTTCTTCTTCTTCTTCAATGGACTGAAGCTCTGAACTGTTCATTCGCAAGTTGATTTACCTTTTTAAAATTAACTTTACATACATACATATATGTATATATATGTATATTTCTCTTCTTGGATGATCTTTAATTATGAAGTCCTGAACTGTTCATTGGCAATTTGATTATGGCAGTATGATGGACCCAATAGAAAAGCAAGGAAAATGATGGTACTTGCTAGCAGCATGCATGTCCCTCTTACTGAATTGCTCCTTTTTTAAAATCAGGTTCTGTTCCTAGAGTTTATTCGTTGCATAGCTTTTGTCCCATTGCGATTAATAGAGGCTGACTGATCAGTGGGCGTGTGTGCGCGCCGGAGACGCAAAGCCTGGCAAATTGTCTCCAAGTACTACTGTACCCATGCTTCCAGCTTCCTTTCTCTTAAGAGAGAGGCATGACATGTACTATTTTGATGTTTTTGACTGGACTCTTGCATGATCCTTCAGGCCGTTGCAAACCTACGCACTCGTAGTTGTTTTTTTTACGACAAACTGTCAAAGCACTGTCTTTCAAGAATATTATAAACATGTACAAAAGGCCTGTTTTGAGGGGCAAAGCCAAAACCCCCGAGAGCGACATGCAGATTAGAACTACGAAGGCGAATATCCTCCAAGGCCAACCCTGACACTTCGTGATATATGAGTCTCTTTCTGACGAAAACTCGTTACTTGTGTTTCTTCTATACGTTTTACATAACATAGATAAGGTGAGCGCTTGAACCCGGTTGCGAATATTGGAGGGGCCGCCAAAATATCCCCCCAGCGCTAGTTGACGTTTTGAGATTGCATCATCATTATAATTTGCGGAAAATCAAGCCAAGAATTTACTGTTCTCCACACCGCTTAGGAGAAGGGACAATCCTTACACAAGTGGGAGACCGTCTCATTGCAACCGAGGCATAAGTGGCAAGTGGGGTTATGCATCCATCTCTGGATTGCCAAGTTTTTCGCCTTTAGAATTCGCCCATGCAGAACCAGCAAAGCAAAAAGCTTGCACGTGGGCTCCGCCTCTGCCTTCCATATCTTGCCCGGCATAAAAAGGGCTTGGCAGCTGATGAACTGCGCCTTGTATGCAGAGCTAGCGGAGTAATTTCCAGAGGCGGTCCACTTCCAAAGGATGGAGTGGGGGCAAGAGGGATCCAACCCCGGGTTCTACAGTAGTAACCAGAGGTCAACAAATTGGTGCAGCTGCATGGAGGTGGAGAGGCTAGCCACGGCGGTGACCCATTTGTCATCCTAATGGTCTTGGTGCACCAATCTATTATTTTCTTGTGGCTACTTTGAAGAGATCTGGGGCCCGGTCGCAAAGGGACATCCCTCCAATCCATTTATCGTGCCAGAATTGTCTTCTTCATGTCCCCAATGGAGATAGTTGTTAAAAAGCGTAGAACAGGGCCATGTCGATGGCGTTGCACGGTAGCTCGGGCCGGCCCATAGCTGATCAAGGTTTGTCGTAGGGCCCTGCCAAAATAGTCCACGTCCGTGATCCCCAAGCCACCGAGCTTCTTTGGGGTACATACCGTACCCTAGTTTACGCGGGAGTAACCCCCTCTAGCCAACTCCCCATCATCGTCCTTCTATGAAACCCTGGGACATTTTGTTGAGCTTGGCATCAACCCACTTAGGGAGCACGAGGACTGACATGTGGTAAGTCGTCGTTTCTAAGATGACTGACTTGGTCAAAGTTACTCTTCCGGCGTGGGAGAGGTTCTTCCCCTTCCATCCCTGGAGCCCCCCTCCCCCCCCCCACCTTGTTGATTAAAGGTTGGAAATTGACCTTCTGCAAGCGCCTGAAGTGCAATGGCAAGACTAGGTACCTACTAGGGAAAGATGCCAGCTTTGTTGAGCATACAGCAACAAGGTTTTCCATGTCAATGTCATCACATCTGACCGAGAAGATCTCATTTTTGTGAAGGTTGGTGTGCAGCCCGCTAGTAATTTCGAAAGAGGTGAGGATATGGCTCAACGCTTCTAGATCATCCTTTTCAGGTTGGAAAAAATTCCTGCGTCATCTGCATACAAGGAGATCCTGATCCTTACCTATCTTTCCTGGATGGGTTTGAGGACCCCATTCTCGCACACCACTTGAAGGATCCACTGTAGTGGATCGATGGCAATGATGAATATCATAGGCGAGTGGGGTCGACCTGTCTCAAGCCTCGCGCATGACGAAATGGACAACCTGGCGAACCATTAAGTAGCACGCAAGAGGATGAGGTGGAGAGGGAGAGGGAGATCCAGTCTCTCCACCACTACCCGAAGCCAAGGTTCCAGAGAACCTCAAGGAGGTATGCCTAGCTAATCGAGTCAAAATCCTTAGAGATATCAAGCTTGAGGAACAGATTGAGTGTCTTCTTTCTACGTAGTTCTTTTATCAAATTCTGGACGTGTAGGAAGTTTTTATGGATGCACCTCTTCAAGCCTCGTAGTCCTCCTACGCTAGATACAACCTATAGATGACCTCTTTAGTGACATTGATTTGCAGCTTGGCGTTTCTCACTTTTGCACGTTGCCATTTCTTCAAAGCCTTTGCAGTGCGGCACAGCCTGACGTGCAGCCAACGAATGGGGTCCGTAATTGTGAGGGGCTTGTTCCAAGCAGATTGCACTATGTCTTGGAACCCCGGCATTTTGATCCACTACTCTTCAAACATAAAAAAAGGTGGCAACTTCGCAGTGCCTGAAGGTGGGCTGCTGGAAAGAGCATCTCCAAGTCACCGGAGCAGAAAACATGGTCGATCTTCATGAGTGTTAGCATATCTTGTTTGTTTTACCATGTAAAACAACGACCATTGAGCCTCATCTCTTTCAGCTGGAGGAGATCCAAAGTCACTTTGAATTTTTGAATAAGTCGATGGTTGATTCTAATGTTGTTCTTGTCAGCCAACTTTGCAATGAGGTTGAAGTTGTCCAGGAGGACCCATTCTTTTTCTTACCGATGGTTGCAGCAGCTTTAACTCTTCGATGAAAACTAGCGTGACCCCCATAAGGGTCCATGAGCATCCGTTGCTCATCATGGTTATGGTTGCTGAGATGGTGTCATCTGTTAATGTGACATCCAACATGGCGAAATAAAGGTCAAAAACTACAAGGACGATTTCCCCACACGTCTGGATGCTGGGAGGAAGGCAAAGTTTGCCGCAAACTAAGGTCCTAGTTAAAGTGCAACTAGCTCCTAAGTGTGGTTTTGGTAATTATAACAATCCCTATGGAGTAACGGTTTTCCTTGAGTTGGATATGAGGTTCCATAGGTCATGAAGGATATTGGATGGATTTGAAGATAAACGCCATCAATTAAAGGATATGCATCAAGATAGATGGAAAGATCAAGAGATGACTGTGGCATACCCGGTTTTAAGGCCGGATAAACCCTTGTGCTTACTGTACCGGTCCTTGGATTAGTAGCCGGTACACACAAGTCAACATGTATATCATTGTCGTACACGCACATATTAGAGTATTAATCATATAAAGACCGTCTAAGCCGAAGGTATTATACCTGAAGCCCAACGGCTAAAATCTTGCAGCGGAAATTCAAGCAGTGATGTGGCCCATCAGTATGCCATACCCGACAGGCAACTGACTGGGGTTACGCCCTAGTTTTTGCGATTACCATCGTCGTCTTCGGATACGATGTCTCCTTCGTCTGGCCAAATCAACAAGCTAGGTGAGTACATTGAATGTACTCGCAAGCCCTCCGCCGGGGTGTTCATATATATATGCATGCAGGGGTATATCAAGAATATAGCTCTAACCTATGTCTCATATTGTGCGAGAAAGTAAGTTTGCATTGAAAAGTACGTAAATAGATGGTAAAGCGATTTTTGAAAACTGTCTCGTTCCTTCCGAGACCTTGCATTCCTTTACAAGTCAGTCATATCTAATTCTGAAAGGACCAAGATGTCGCCTAGAGGGGGGTGAATAGGCAATTACAACTTCTAATTAATTCTAGCCAATTTAAATACGGAATTAAACTATTGGCTATTAACAAGATTATCCCCCCACTAGAACTTGATTCAACTAGTGCGACAACAACCTAAACTAGTGTATATGATTTCAAAGCTAGGTTGATGAACACGCAATACTATATGGCAACTAATTCAATTCTATACAAGATATACAATATAGCAAGAATGAATTGCAAGTATGAAGTGCGATATGAAAAGGGAGACAAGGGACAAACGATGTATGACCCGGAGTTCGAATATCCACCGATATCCTACATCTCCGTTTAAAGACCCGATCACACTTGATCAAAGGTGGGCTTCCTCTCGAGGACTCTCCGGAGTCTCCTCGACCACTACGGCTAGCTCCTTCCTCCACTCCCGGAGATGGTGAGCTCTAAAGCGACTTCACAATCTCTCGGTCCTCTTCACAATCTTCACGAAGAGATCACCGAGCTCACAACCACCAAGCCGTCTAGGAGTCGGTGGCCTCCAAGAGTAACGAACTGTCAGACACACGCTCGAACACAATCGATGCCGAATGCTCAACTCGATGCAACTAATGCACACGCCAAGTGCAACCGATGTACAAAATCTTCCTTACACCTCAATCTAGCAACACATGCACTTGAGGACTTTAGAGAGGGTAGAAGCAAGAAGAGAGGATCAACAAATGACACAAGAGGCAGCAGCACCCTTCCCCAACCAGCCAGAGGGGGTATAAATACCCAAACCCACAAAAACTAGCCGTTGGAGAATGCTGGCAGGATAGCCGGTTTAAACCGCTCTCAGGCCGGTTTAAACTGCCCGCAGCCAACGGTCCGAAAATGGTCAGAAAACGACCGTTATACCTCACTGTTCAAACACACAATCGGACCTTCCGATCCAAAGTCGGATACTCTGATTTTTCCAGAGCACTTGAAACACAGGCGACTTCGGGACTTCCGGGAATATCGGAGTATCCAGAAAATCATGTCCGGAACCTCCGACATTATCGAAACATCTGATATTCTCATCGGAACTTCTGAAGTCCCAGAGAAAAGACTCAAAAACCGCCTGCCTGATATGGCCCGGTCAGACCGCTCTCAGAGCCGGTTTAAACCACCCTGGCCGGTCAGACCGCTCTCAGAGCCGGTTTAAACCGCCCTGGCCAGTCTGGCTGAGAACCCCTTGGTTTCTAGCACCATTTTCCCGTGAACTCAAAACCGAGCAAGCCTTGACACAAGGACTTTTACCTTAGTTCATATACCCCGAAAATCGACTTTCCAGAGTCCGTGGACTTAGATTAAACATTTCGGCCACAAAGGTCAAGAAGCAAACCATACGCGCCGAGACACAAAGTCAAGGGCAAAACCACACACACTCATAAAACGGTCCAAAGCCTTCGAGCACTCACAGCTCGGAATCTCCGGACACGCTAGAACCCAAAGCTCTAGCACTCGCAACATAAGAACCAATGCGATGAAATGCAACATATGCAAGGACTTGAGCACTCGACACACGACGTGAACAAGCTAATCATCCGAAAGCCTCTCTTAATAGTACGGCTATCTAACCTATAATTCGATCTCTCTCCAAGCACCTAGAGACCGGTAAAATAGGAAACCCTAGTCTAGACATACATTTGCCTTGTGCTTTCCTCTTGAGCTTGATGACGACCGCCATCCTTTCTCCAAGCCGGAAAGCATCTCGATCACGCTTATCTCTTGAAGTCTTGCATGTGGCTCCCCCAAGATCCTTGCAGGGAGACTTTCTCTGGCATTCATCCTCGCTTGTCCATCTTCACTAGATGAACCGCAAGCTTCCAAGCTCATATCTTCTCAACATGTACATCTTGGAACTTGCTCTTCTTGTCTTGATGACTATCATCTTGATGTCATCTACTAATGGACTCCATGAGCTTTACACTCCATTGCATGCCCATGAATAGCACCTAACCCGCACACATACTCTTTCACATAGAGATATCATGGGTTAGTTCATAAGAGACAATATAAGAATATCTCACCATAGTCACTTGATCATACTATCTCAAGTGACCTATTCCTTTAGCACATGCGTTGACCATCTTAAGTCGACATCTTGATGCATATCTTTAATTAACGACATTCTTCCCGAATTCGTCCAATGTTCTTCATGCATCACCTATAGACATAACCTCATATCCAATCTTCAAGACTCATGTTACTCTATAGATATTGTCATCAATTATCAAAACGACACTTAGGGGCTAGATGAACTCTCAGATTCCCTGTCGAATGACGCCCCACTTGTTAACCTTATCCCCTGCCTAACTCGCGGAAGACCTCAGAACCACTCCTCCTGCCTCACTCGCGAGGAAACCCTCATGATGCTCTGCGAACACGGCGGATCGCGGCCTTAACCCATAACCCATTTTAATTTTCAAAATCCTGGTCTACTATATTGTGGCCCAACCAAGTTCGTCCATGACCGTGGACACGGCTATTCGAATAGTTTTTAACACTTTGCAGAGGTTGTACGGCTTTACCCACAAGATGTAAGTCACCCTGGGTATACTTTGCAACGTATACTGGCAGGGATATTACAACGAGACGTTTCGCCGGGATAACCCTAGCGACAAACCCACCAGATGGACTTAACCAACTATAGTTATTTCAGCCTGCTCGCTTTAAGTAAAGGGGTGTTCCAGCTTTGTGGCGGAAGCAACCCCTTGACTCGGGAAACTCCCTCTACAGAGGACGACACATATTCTGCACTCTACAACTTCCTACGGGTTCGCACACTAGCACCATACAGGGTAATAGGTCAAGTCCTTCCCATAAAGGACATGTGGACGTATGGTAATAACTTGGCCAAACGGCACTTTAGCTCGGTCCTTAATTGATCCGAGAAAGACTCCTCTCCTTGTTCGTAAACAGACCACGAGAGCCACGCCGGGCCTTACCTCGCGTATGATATCCTTCCTGCTTTCGCCCTTCATTTCCAACTCAGATCTAAATCTTCTCCATTTTGTTTTTGGTTTTGAAAATCCTTTTTCGGAATCATCCCAACCCACAGATGTTCCTACCTTCATACACCATCGGACACAACGGTCCTTTCAAGCTTTCCACATATGAATTTCTGGAGAATCCTCCTTTTTATAAAACCCTAGTTTAACTACTGCAGGGCTAAGCCATAAACTACCCTAGGTTCCCGTTATTTTTCTAGGATAGATGATTTCTTAGGGTGACAAGGAATAGTTAACAGTCTAGGGTTTACTAAGCATAGATCATACCTATATACTACATAAAATATCGAGTCGTAAAACATAGCATGCATGTTTCGTAAACAAAACATTTTCTTCGAAATCATAGGATTCAACATGATCAAAGGTAGAGAGCTTGCCCGGCAGTTCTCGTTCCTGTTCCTGACGTGGGGGTGAGTCCGAATCTTCCTGGCGTACGTACCTTACTCTGTCAACTACATGTTGAACAAGCATCAAATAAGAAACGAACAGAGCAACTTCAGCAAATCCAAATAATGGGCATGTTCAAAAGGAAATGGTACCAATAGGGTGAAGTAATAAGGGTAATGGTGTTGAGGTGATCAAATTAGGGTTCTGGTTTTGCTGGGAGGCGGATCGATATTTCAACCCTTAAGTAGTTAAACTTACGAGCACTTCATGGCGGAAACTAGGAGGGGTACATATACGTATATATGGGGTCCAAGCCGGGGTAGGGTGTCAGGGTTTCAAATCTCAAGTCAAAGGAAGAAAAGAAAGCCTTGAGCAATATACATATATATACTACTAGCATAAAATGAAGACGTGTTCGATCGGAGGATTTTCATGCTACTGAAGTTCTTACTCCCAACCCAACTGCTTTGTGCCCTTGGTAGCTGCTACGGACATTTTGCATACTGGATGCTATGCGAGATTTGTTTTAGATGGCTCTAGAACAACGTATATATGGTATATGTTGCTTTTAAAGGAAAGCAAGAAATACCCTAAATCAAGTTCTTACTTTTTTATGATTCAAATACCTCCAAAATTCAAAATCCTTTTAAATCAAAAGCTTGAACTTAATCTAGGGATCCTAGAACCGGTCTCAGAATGCCAAGAACCGGTCTATTTTGGGGTGAACCGATTGAGCTAAGCGTGGCTGGTTTAAAGGGAAACAGAGAACCGGATCAGGGGGAAGAATACGCCTTCTGTAGAATTGGAAGGTGTCTTCCAGTGGCAGAAACGGATCGGGCAGAGGTGTTGCCGCTTACCGTTGGTGGGCCTCACCTGCACTTGTGGCCCACGCGTCAGCGGCGTTCCTTCTTACCTGGTTTGGGTCCTGGTTGGTGTCCTGAACCCGGCGACCTGTTTCCCGCTGCTCGGGTCGGGACAATGGAATCCTGCCGGTGTTGGAGTCCTGCCAAAATTGGGGCTTTCGGTTGCGAGGGTGGTTAGAGAAAATTGGGTGCGGAATTAGAAGGAGAAGAGGGCGGTGATCCTGTTTGGGTGGGCAGATTTGGGGATTGGATTCGGGTGTGGCTCGAATTGCTGATGTCAGAGGCGGTTCGGTGATGAGCCACGGCGGAGATTGAGAGCAGTGGGAATGAATTGGATTGCTACTGGTCACGATAGAAAGGAAAGAAGGAAGCTTGGTGGAGAAGGGAGGCTCGGAGGTGGCTTTTATAGGCGATGGCGGGGAGGAGGCGCGTAAGTGGCTGCGGCAACCGTCTTAGCCCGACGACGTGCTGGGGCATGGCTGCGACAGGGCCGCTCGGTACTACTAGAAGCTGGCAAGAGCGGTGGGGTCGTGGCATGGTGGATGGCGAGTCAGTCGACGATTCGCGCGTCGATGCCCATGAGTAGCATGTGGCGGCTACCGGGTTTTGCTGGTGGCAGCGACGGGATGGCTCAAGGGTGAGCAGCCGGTGGCGCTGTGCTACTGGGAGGCGCGGCGCAATGTGGCAGGTGGGGCGGCGCTTCAGACGACGGGCGTGTGGGGTGGCAGGCGACGAGCGGCGGGTGACATTGTGATGGACGGTGGGTTGCGCGCCGATGCCAGCGACGGCATGCTGGTGCTGTGTCGAATGCCAGGGGCAACGAGGCGACGCTGTGGTTGCAGGCAGTCGAGGAGGTAGCCGTGGAGGGGTCAGTGGGGTGTCGTGGCGCGCGGGGAAGTCATGGGCGGTGCTTGCAGCGGCGGAGGGCGCGCTGATGCCAGCGGGCGGCGCGCTGGCTGGCACGGGGCGCATACGGTGTGCATGCTGGGCGCGTCCAGAGCGGCACCACGCGTGCCCTGGCATGCTTTGGCATGTCCGGGAGTGTCAACTCGCGCCAGGGACTGGGGTGAGGCAGACGAGACAATAGAGGAGTTTGGCACTAGTTGGAGCAGTGCAAAAGATGGACCTGTTTAAATGCCAACACCGGCATGGACTGGCATTTGGCTGGTTTTAGCTGTGTGGAGGTGGCCCTAGATATGCGCTTGGTCAAGGTAGGGGCTAGAGAGTCAGAGGGAAGCTCTGTAAGCTTTTGGAGGCTTTTGGACAGGGAGAAGGACATGATTTCATGCGAGAAACAATTAGGGCGGAACTGCTCGATAAAGGTTATTCAAGAATTTTGTACTAAAGACGCTTGTGTTTTTGTATATCTAGTATTCTGGGGTCAAAAGGAGTGCTCTGTGATTTTATGAGATTTTTCTGAAAATTATTTGGTAGGGTTGCAGTTCAAGGTCCAAATCAGCCCTAATTTGAAATTTTGCAAGAATTCAAAAATATTTGTACTAGACCCCTTAATGTTATTACATATTTTGGTGAAGGTTGGTATTTTATATTTTCTGGAATTTTTGTAGAATTTTTTGACGAGATATAACACATGTGATATAGCTTTTGGGGGTTTCTCAACCAAAAAGGAAATAATTAGTTATTTTAGGTTTACGGTGAGATTCTAGGATTCCGAGGCCCGGGAGGGTGCATGTGGGGCATTAGGGTTTAAGCAGGATCATATCACCTCGGTTCGAGTCTTTTGATCGTGAGTCGTGTTTTTAGGGTTTTTGCCATTTGTCAAGGGGGATGACGTTAGGGTTTCGCGTATACACGTATATGGGTCTAGGTCGGGTACTGATTTAGTTTTAGATGTACACGCATTTTAAATGCAACAAGCTCAAGGAACTCCGAGAGAATCCAACCGACAAAAGGAGAGCATGATCACATGTGGCGTATACGCGTATATGTGACCGAGCTAGTGTTTGGTAGAAAAATTTTAGTAACAGCGTAATTGATCTCGCTTATTAGCGTAAAAAGTTTTTGTAAGCCCTAATTTTCAGGTTTTAGAAAATCGGGATGTGACAATGACCTAGATGAAGTTCATGGTATAACTCAAGATGGTCATGGGTGATCAAGATCTTGGAACAAGTAATTCAAGAGAAGAATTCATTGTATGGCTTCACGAGATAGAGAAATAGGTAAAGAAGTGAACTACTAAGAGTCCATAATGAGCTCAAGGTATGAGCCATATATGGCCATGATGAAGCTTAGGAAAGGGCGAAGGGTTGACCAATGTGAAGTCCGAGGATTGGATTCAAGATGGTCAACATATGAGCATAAATATTTTACCACTTGTCATAGTGTGATCAAGTGAACTCGGTAAGCAATTATGTATTGTATTCTTTGGACTAACCCATTGCTATATGTGATAATGGTGTGTGTACAGGTTAGGTACCATTCGTGGGTGTGCATATCAAAGACGATTCCTAAAAGCTCATGAGAGGATGACATCAAGTGCTCATGATAATCGAGATTGAGAAAAACAAGTTCAAGATAAGAATCATGAGAAGATATATTCTTGAAGCTTGCGGTCCATCAAGCGAAGATGATTTCCAGAGAAAGCTTTCCATAAGAGATTATGGGGGAGCTAAATGAAAGATTTCATTAAGCAATGGTGATCAAGGTGATTCCAGGTTGGAGAAAGGATGATGGACATCATCTAGATCAAGTAGAATACTCAAGGCAAAGGTATGCCTAGACTAGGATAGAATGGTCGTTCTATCAAGAGGGATTATTGAACGAGTAGCTTGATCATGTCACGTGTTGATTGCTTAAATCATTATATGTGTTGCATCTCATTGTGTTTCCTTAGTGCTGGAGGTGCTAGAACTGGTGCTCTAGCTTGTTCGGAGGTTCCGAGCTGTGAGTGCTTGGAGGCTTCGGTGATAGTTCGCCTTGGTGAGATTTGTCCCTAGACCTTATGTCTAGGAGTGAGATCCTACCGGCCTTAGTGGTTGGTTTGATCAACCAAGGTTCAGGGACTCGGGGAGTTCCATTTCTAGAGTATCTGACAAAGGTTATAGTTCCAAGGTTTTCCTGGAGTATCCGGAGGTTGTTCCTCATAGTCGGTGCAGGAATCCTAGTGTTAGAGTGCCTGGACCATGGGAGGGGTCTAACTGGCCCTAGTGGGTGGTCTGACTGGTCCTAGTGGGCTGCCTGACTGGCATTCCCAGTGTGGTCGGCTAGATACTCCAGGTTAAACCTAGAGTATCCGGGAGGAGTTACAGAGAGTTGGGTTTTCCTTGGAAGGTCATCCCGGAGTATCCAAGGTTCGCTGAGTTTGTTCGGGAAGTTTTCCTCCAAAGTATCCGGGTTGGTTTTGGAGACTCCGAAGGTATAATGTTCTGTGTGTCCTAGGAGGTCGGTTTAAACTGATTGCATTGTCAAAACTACCTAGTGGCTAGTTTTTGAGGGTTGACTATAAGTAGCCTCCTTAGGCCGGCTTGGGAGAGTTGCTACTGCCCCTAGAATCATTTTTTGACCTTCTCCACTTGCTTCCACCCTCTCTATTCCCTCTAGCGCATGTGTTACTCTTTGTGAGGTGTGAGGGAGATTAATGCATCGGTTGCACTAAGCGATTGCATTAATTGTATCAGTTTGAACTCTCGGTGTTGATCGTGTTTGAGTGAGAGTCTGAGAGTTCGTTACTCTTGGAGGCCACCGACTCCTAGACTTCCTGGTGTTGTTGGCTTGGTGATATCTTCAAGAAGCTTGAGAAGAGGCCTAAGTGGTTTATGAAATGGTTGTGAAGCTCGCCATCTCTGGAGTGGAGGAAGGAGCTAACCATAGTGAACGAGTAGACGCAAGGGCGTCCTCGAGAGGAAGCAGCTTGAAAGAGTCCACCTTTGATCACAAGTGATCGGGTCCTCAACGGAGAAGTAGGATATCGGTGGATATCCGAACTTTGGAACAAATATCATTTGTCTCTTGTATCCGGACCCCCCCCTTTGGTGCGGAGGGTCATGTCTAACCCACACCCCATCTGCGGTATGGTAGCGCCAACACCGAACATGAACCATTTACTTAACTAAGCCATTGCCGATTTAGCATGTTATTGCACTAAGTTCATAAGGATGCATTAGACATGTTTATTGGCTATTAAAAGATGTGACAGTAATGCCACACATTAGGGTAGAGTTAGATAGAGTTTCAGGTCAAGGGATGCTCAACAATTCCAAGATATCAACAAAGTAAAATGATACAATTAACAGAATATTGGTCATATGAGGAATATAAAAAGGTACTACTCTGCATGGCTAAGAATGATTACTCTATAATAAATAGACATCTACTCTAAGAAGTAAAACTAGGTAATAGGGTATTGTCTAGTTTTGGATTGACCAATAAAACATTTAATAAACCACATGCATCTTTGTAAAACATGAACATAATAATGACTTTAAGAAATATATGATCAACATGATCAAGAACAAGGGGCATGCCTTTGTTGATGTGTTCCTTCGTTTCTCTTTGAACTTGCCCCTGGTCAACCTCGTCACTCCCTAGTCATCGTAAAAGAAATAGAATGCAAGTAAATAAATATAATAAAGAAAGAGGAGCGATGCTAGGGAGATCAAGGACAGGGTTTTGAATCATAGGGTTTGGCTTTAATGGAATAATGGATGTGACTCAAATTAGAGAGGGAATTGCTGATAGAAGGTTACCAGATGAAAGGCATAAAGGACATGATCATTCACGATGAGACCAAGAGTCATTTCAAAATCATAAATAATTCAGGAAAAGGATTATATATGTCTAGAATACCAGGTGACACATAGGCACTAGGTTGACGGACCTGGTCCATAAAGGGTAGATGTTTAATGAAAGAAAGATTGTACGGCTACGATCGATTGATGTGTGAGAAGCACACATCCATGGTTATGATTTCAAGAGATAGAACACTGCATGCGGGGACCACATGTAAGTGAGTTATGATTGAGTCTAACAGGTTTATATCTATTGTTTGATCAATGACTACAATGGATGCTTGATAAAGATGGCAAAGCCACAGACCAGATTATGGTATGAGGTTAGGACCAACTAGGGGTTTGATCCCAAAGGAGAAATACATCCGTATAGATACAGATAAGATCAAGACATCCCGATAAGAGATATGCCACTATTTGAAGATTGAGGTTCAGGCTTTATGGTAGAATATTGACAAAGATCAAAGAATCATGTTGATGGCCAATATCGATCAAGGGATTGTTCCCTACCAGAGGATCATAATTACATTGCATGGTGCAATGAACATGATCGAATAAGATATTTAAGAATACAAAGTATGGGGTCCACATGCTGGTGTTATGCCATAACCGGCATAGGAAACCATGACTTATAACATCGATAAGGTTTTTGAGCAGATATGTACAATGGGGTGCATCGATCAGTAGCATGAAAGAGTGGAGCAGTTTTTCGATGTAGGTGGTTGATATAAACCCTGGGTTTGTTTTGTCTATTGAGATAACATCCTAGGACCGGGTGTATTGATGTTGGATAGGTTACTGATAGCTTGCTGACATCGAACCCTAGGTTTGGATTAAGGTAAAGGGATTAGGGATACAACAACTTATGATGTTGTCGTGGCAAAAGTATATAATAATGGAGTAAAGGGGATTTGGTCGCAGGACAAAGGACAGTCATGACCTCAAGAGCTGATGAGTTCTCGAAATAGGGAGAGGTCCAAGGTTATAGTGGCAACCTTGTCATGAAAGCTGCAAAGGGCGCAACAAGATAAATGACTTGTCACGGTAGAGTGACCTCTGTTGCAGTAGGACGTGGCAAAGAGCTAAAGATGATATGGAAGCACAAGCGAGCATGAAACGAACTCCGGTAGCGAGGAACAGGGCTAAGACAAAGCTACGATTGTTGTTGGGGCAACAATAGACGATGTCGTGGCAACTAGATATTGTCATGACAGTAATGGATGTTGCTACAAAGAGAAAGATATCAGGAGATCGGGTTAGGTTTTTATTGCTAGTAAGAATTGACAGATAACCCACTAATATATCAATGGTCGAACGATATATTTAGGGTTAAAAGGTCTCTATCGGAATTGTGTTGTTGGTGACAGCAACATTTGTTGTGCATAGGGTTCCGGTTACAAGAAGGAAGGTATATAGTTTAGGTCGACGATGACTGATTAAAGGAATCGATTAACTATCTAATCATGTGCCAGAGCTGCGCCGTCGGTTGTGGCGGCCATTCACCATGATGGTTCCAACAATGGGGGGCCAATGGGTTAGGTAAATGGTCGAAGGACCGATAATGAGTACCAAGGGTTTCGGCCGACCTGATGGTAGCACAAACTGATCATCAAGCATGACATAGTTGGGTTCACCAGTAGAACGAAAATGTGTCCATGAGCTGCACCAGATGATACTATTATCAGTAACATAGATGGAACCATCGACGGTCAGTAGCATGAATTGCTTGTCCTGCATGAATTCGATGATGGTCCAAAGATGGAGGGTAAGTGATAAGTTGCAGTTATTAGTGTTGGTAGATAGGAACATGCATAGAAGAGAGAGGGGCAGACATATATAGAGTATAGGGGTTAAGTCCATCCTTTGTTTAGAGAAAAGGACAAAGGAGGATGTTCTGTTAATCCTCTGTATAGAAACAAAACAGCATGGCAACAAGGGCATGACCCTCCTGTTGCACAGGAACAGAAGAGAGAAGGAGAGAGAGAAGGGTGCCTAGCCCTACTATACAGAAGGAACAAAAGAGGGAAAAGAAGGAACGAGAAGGGGTCGGCTTCCTTGTTATGTATAGAGAGAACAGAGACAGTGAGAGAGAAATAGAGAAAGTGGCCCGACAATGGACAAGCTCATGCTCGTTGGCGTTGGAGAAGTGAAGGCAACCGAAAGAGTACAAAGATGGGATGGCGGAGTCCCAAGGAGCTTGCCGATGGTCTTGGTCGAGATGGAGGTGCAGCGGACACCCTAGTGGGGCAACACTCGATGTCAATGGTAGAGGGTCACCGGGCGAGGGAGCTATGGTTTCAGAAACATGAAATTGATTGTGACGTTTTGCTCAGGAAGTCGAGGAGGTGGCATGGTGTGGAGTAATCCAGAGGAAGCTCACCACCGACGAAGATCAATCTCAGCGGCCACTCATCGATCTTGATGAAGATGGTGCCTAATAGAGTGGAGGAGTCATATGCGCGGGGAACTAAGCGTTGCACTGCATCATCTCGTCAGGGCGCGGTCCTCAGGCCGAGGGAATTGACCAAAGGCGGTTCGGTTCATCGGAGCAGCTTACGGCGGTTGTAGCAACGGAACTAGGACAACAGATGGCGGTGGCACAAGAAACAAGTGGAGGCCGAGGGTGGAGGCTACAACTTTAGAGAGGCCTGGAGATAGGGTTCCGGCGGCCCTCACGCGGTGTAGAGGCGTGCAGGAAGGGGACACCAAGGTTGGCTTGCACGACTCTTCATCGAGCTCAGGCGGGAGTCCATCGGGGAAAGCGCAGGGACACCTATAGGCGGGCCGAGCGTGGAAGGGACAGGAGTGTAGTGGCAAGCTGGCTTGGTTAGTTGGACCGTCGGATGGGCCATGAGCCCAGAAAAACAAGGAAGATGTGGTCTGGGTAAAAGTGGGCCGAGGCGAGAGGAGAGCAGGCCAGCTGAGCTGGATGGTGGATTAGGAAGGCTAGCCAGTAAATAGGCTTCGGCCCAAGTTATTTAGGAAAAATAAAAGTCTTTTCTTTTTTTAGAAAAGCTAGAAAATGAAATAAAACTCTGAAAAATACAATTCAACTAGGATAAATTTGGAAAAAAAAATCAAGGTGCACATCTAAATATGCAAAAACCAAATAAAATGTTTTAACCAAATACTAATGTTTAAATTAAGCATATTAAATCCAAAATAATTATGAAAGATTTAATTAAGCTTTAGTTAACTCAAAAAAATTCCATAAAAATCTCCGGTTCTCATTTTTAGATAACTTTTAAAGAAAAAAAATCCCCAAAACTTGCTACTGAGCGGACGACGCAGAGGCTATTGGGTGACCGGAGTAAATGCGCCTACCCACGTGGTTGGCTGGTGCGAGCTTGAGGCATCGTTACTATGGATGGGAGGCAGCGAGTCCGGGAACACCATGCCAAATCCCGATGGGAAGAAGCGCTGGTGCGTTGGCAACGTCTGGATCTAGATCTTTGGTAGATTCGATCTCCAGGAGTGCCCTCTGCCCTCTGCGGCGGGTTGAGGTACCAAGGGGCCTGTGGGGCCAGCACAATGGGCTTGAACGACGATGAAGGGGGTTGCGTCGGCAGGATTGCCTGCGGAAGGGTGGGACCTACATCTACACTTTTAGTTGTAGAATCTCTCGTTTCCTTTCTACACATGTATACAAACATGTATGTTGTCGTCATTCAACTGTAGTGAGACAAGCATCGTATCTGCATAGTTGGAATCTATATAGAAAGCAGCTGGGAATGCTGCTTTCCTAGCGCGCCATGTCATTCTTAATGATGTGGCCCATTTTCAGCCATCGGATCTCATATGAACGGTCCAGATCAAGTGATAAACAGTAACGGGTTGAACAGTAACGGATCCATACTGTTCATAACAGGTTAGTACTGTTCATCTGACCTGCGAACAAAATCTTAACGAGTTCTGTACTGTTCATATCGGGTCTGTTACTGTTCATCTACTGTTTACAATGTGATTTATTCAAAAAACTGAAATTTAAAAAGGAATTCAAAAGGCATCAAAATAAAATCCAAAAATTATGACAAAATTTATCTAGGCTAAATAAAATATAAGAAATTCATTAAAAATAGTTTCACCAAGAAAAACTAAATTAATAATTTATAGAATTAACATATCTCCTTCTTTTAACTCAAATTAATATTTGAATTATCCACAAAGGCATCCAAATGAAATCCAAAAATTATGAAAAAATTCATATAGACCATAAAATATTAAGAATATATTAAAAATGGTTCCACTGAGAAAAACTAAATTTTAACATATCTCTTTCTTTTAACCTAAGATTAGTTCAATATTAATTAAGAACCTTCTTTCTATGCATATAAATTTCAACATGTCTATATGTACGTATGGTTATTTAAATTAACAAAATAAGTTGCGTACTAAAAATATATAAATCAATTTATAGCTAAATTTTTTTAAGTGATTTCATATTTAGAGGTATGTCACTTAATACATTAAAACCAAAAAAAAGGTATGTTACACTTATATTCAAAGGATTTTTATTTATATTCATACGCACTAAATTTAATATACATGTGATAGGTTAGGCCACGTCGTGCAATCACGCGAGCCTTTAGCCATTTAAGCAAGAATTTAAGAGGAGCCTGTTCATTCGGTACAGGAACATGAAGAAATTCCCACCTTCCTAACAGAGCTTGTAAGGGAAGAGAGATAAGAGCAATCAGCAGGAAAATTGTCAATGGTCTCGAATATGCATGCCATTAGGTATGCCCCTTAGCCTAGTCCAACATTGGAGAGGTTACATAAATGAACACGGCAGTCAGGGACTGGTACATGTATATGTCCTTGTTGTACATGATTAGTACTTATACTACCAGTTCCAGAGATGTATGTGCTCCTCCAGCACGCAGCAGCACAGTGGAGTACTCCATATGCATAACATCACCTCATCAGTATGTCGGTGCATGTGTTCACTATACTGTATTTTCCGTGGCTAGACATTGCAATCTCATTACATATAGTTATCTATTACAGTTTCACAGCTCTCGCTGACGGATAAACCTCATGTTTGCAGGTGATATTCAGAAATATTACTACTGCTGAAGATCCCCTCTCAACTAAAAGAATCTGCGACTTGATACTGCCTTCCGGTTACATTTTACAACATCACGGGGTTATATGAAACGCTGTATATTTCAACAAGCCATCAGCACTTGGAAACAATGTGATGAGGTGGCATCAGAAGATTTGCTGACATTTCTCCAAGGACGAGAAGCATCATGACTGGGGAGGAACTTCAGCTTCACATGCTATACCTCAAGCCTGGATGAACTGAAGCTGCAGCATCTCAATGCCTGATAACAGCATGCACAGAAATATAAGACAATCATATTTCTCCGCGGTAACCTCCACCTCCATAGTAATCCCTTCTGGATCCCGCAATCGCCATGGACTTCTGGTGCTCCAGCTTTGGACAGTCAGTAAGACGATGCCCAAGGCCACCACAGTAAGCACATCCCTTAACACCACTCTCCTTGGCAATAGCTTCCGCGTCCTCCAGCGGGTCATTGAGCTCAGCAAGTACGGGTGGTATTCTTTGCTTGCTTCATTGAGCAAGTGCTTAAGGTCAAGAAGCGTAGTCTCTGTCTGTTCTTGTTGATGAATGTCGTTGCTATGCCAGTTTTCCCACATCGACCAGTTCGACCAATCCTGTGGACATAGTTCTCTATTTCAGCAGGCATATCGTAGTTAATCACATGCTGGATATCAGGGAAATCAAGACCCTTTGAGGCAACATCAGTAGCCACCAAAACATCCTTCTTTCCATTCTTGAAGAACTCAATTGCATTCTGTCTTTCCTCCTGATCTTTTCCTCCATGGACTGCAACAGCTTCCACACCCTTTAGAAGAAGATACTCATGGATGTAGTCAACATCAGCTTTGTTTTCACAAAATATAAGAACCGGAGGTGGAGTCTTTTGAAGGCATTCAAGGAGGTATATAATTCTAGCATCTTCCTTGACATACTCAACTTCTTGGATGACATCAAGATTTGCTGCTCCAGCCCTTCCAACGTTGACGATAACTGGCTTCACGAGGGCGCTCTTTGCAAAGTTCTGAATCTCTTGGGCATAGTGGCAGAAAAAGAAGGGTTTGCCTTTGTGCCTTGAAATGATCGAAAACCTCCCGAATGTCATCCTCAAATCCCAGATCAACAAGCCTATCAGCTTCATCTAAGGTTAAAAACCTGTGCAAATCAAGAAAGCACTATTAAGAAACTCGAAATTGTCTGCAGTAGTTTTTAAAGACGTTCGGAGAGGTTTTACTAGTTTGAATAATCTGACAGAACAATCCAATATAGGCAAAGCACTTGCATAAAAAAATGTGGTTATCTCCTAGGTAATGGGGGCATATTTTGTAGTCTTTGGACAGCTAAACATTAGAATACGTAAAAAGCTCAGATATGGAGGATTGACAGCCCTAAGCCCGTATATTTGCTTCAGAGCTATTGAACTTTGAACATTACTTAAATACAACTATGAAATTAGCAAAGTTAACTAACAGAGCTAGCATCTGCTGTATACACCCAGACCACAATTCACAGAGACCACGGTATAATATTATGATGAGAGAAACCAAAGGAAAGGCTTCCTGCTGTCCATTTCCTTTTTCTGCTACAGATAGGATCATAGGAAGAAGAATAAACAGTGATATGCTCCAGCGAATTTTTATGAGGAACTTAGGGACCTAGGATGGTTCAAAATTAAAATTAACAGGTACTTACATAGCAACTTACAAAAGCATTCTTAGTGAAATACAAAGAAAATAACCTTGTTGCGACTTGTAGTATAGAAACAGCATCCCATGCAGAACAATTTATGTTCACTCATTGTTTATCTTCACTTCATTGGAGCTGTGCTCTCTTCTTTAAATTTAGTACTTAAAGTTTATGCAAATTGCAGTTGTCACAGGCACAGGTTGAACTAAGAAACTAGAGAAGATTACTACTAAATATACTCATAGCAATTCATCAAAAGAATTGATACTAGTCATTGCATTATAGAAGTCAGTGAAACAACAGAATTAGGAAGTCAGAAACACATCAGAAAATACTCCTTTTCGATGTATCATTTTTACTCAGAAGTCGTATGTTTATCTTCTATCTTTGTAAATCAAAACCCCAAATTCTGCTTGAAGGTGCTAATCCATGAGAAAGAAGGCTATATTACAATTTCCAATTAATAGCTAGTGAATAGTATCTGCTTATTATGTGCATCCCTTGTACAACAAGTGCTATTGGTGATGAGGTACAACATGAATGACGCATATTCTCACATGCAGAAATTAGCGCACACTGTTCATGCACGTTGTCTGTTTTCCCTTGGTACGGTAGTAATGGGTCCATACCAAGGATCGGGATGGTTTGTCCCATCCATTTTATCTATTTCCCTAAATAGTTTGATTAGTTTCCAAGGACAAGGATTAGTTGTTTGATCTATCAGTTAGGCAAGTTTACATTTAGATTGATCTGGCCTGTGTTTGTTAGGAGAGCCCACTATATAACGATGCCTATTTCAATCGTTGGCATTAAGCAAGAAGAACAATGAAGTTAGTCTTTCTCAGTCTTCTCTACCCAGTCTATGGTCTCATCTTACTCCTAAATCCCTGACCATCAGCCGTGTCATCCAACCATCCCCTCTACTCCGATGTGCAAGCGTACATCACATTCTTTGAAGAATGATAGGCACAGGCAAACCGTCACATTTAAGTTTTACCAATCAGGAATACGCTCACTGGTCCATCTACACTAATGTATAAAAGTTTTGGCGAACATTACAACTAAGACAGTACATGTTTTTGTTGAGCCTATCAGAAAACAGGATTCTTCTTGAAAAGCACATCCTGTTGTACCTTCGTATTAGCTATAGCATGGTTTAGTTCAAACTTTTTAGATCGAGCTCTACATGCTAAGAAGAAATATGTACCTATAAGACTGGCAAAACAGTTATATTATGTTATCTGTTGAGAGGTATAAAAACACCACATTAATCACAAAATCCAATACAAACCTGCAATTGTCAAGGCTCATCTTCTTCTTGGCAAGTAAATCCTTGAGACGGCCAGGTGTGGCCACCACAATATGTACGCCTTTCTTCACCACATCGAGTTGCGTCCTCATGTCTACACCCCCAATGCAAAGCAACGGTCGTATCTCTGGGAAACCAGCCTGCTTGAGGGGATTGAGGAACATCTCGATCACATCATATGTCTGCTTGGCCAGCTCCCGTGATGGGCAGATGATCATCCCGAACGGACCCTCCCCAGGCACAATCGGCATCATCATCTCCTCCTGCAGCGCCACCATGATGAGCGGCAGCACGAACACCAGCGTCTTCCCGGACCCAGTGAACGCGATCCCGATCATGTCACGCCCGGAAAGTACGACGGGGAGCCCCTGCACCTGGATGGGCGTGGGCTGCACGATGCCCTTTTCGCGAAGCATGCGGAGGATGGGCTCGGGAAACCGGAGGTCACGGAAGTCGCGGGCGGGTGGCGGGATCTCATCGCCGTCTACGAGGATGTGCCACTTGCGGCGGAGCTCGTCGGCCTTGGCGTGCGGCATGCGTCGGAGCCGCAGCGGCGGCTTCCACCCGGTCCGGAGTGGCTCCGAGTAGGTGATCCCCTTGGCGAGCTCGCGCACTGACATGAGCGTCTTGCGGTCGGAGAGGTTCTCGATCATCTCCTTCTCCTGCAGGATGAGCTGCTCGGTGGCGGTGATCTCCGGGGCGGCGCGCTTGAGCTGCGTGGACGTTACGAGGAGGCTGGGCTTGGCGGCGGCGGCGGCGGCTTCGGGGGCCGCGCCGGCGGGGTGGTTCGTCGGCGGGGGCGGGGGCGGTGGGAGGGAGGCGGGGGAGCCTGCTGCGGAGGAGGAGGGGGCGGCGGGCATGGAGAGGCGTTGGTGGCGGAGGCGCTCGGCCTCCATGGCCCGGCGCTTGGAGACGGGGATGTACTCCTCGTAGTTGTCATCGTCGTCGGACTTGGCAGCGGCGGAGGCGGCGGAGGCGGCGGGGGCGGGGGCGGGGGCCATGGCTGGGGTTAGGGTTTGGAGGGAGGAGAGGTGGTGGGGAATTCGTCGGGGATGGGAGGGAGGAATCGATTAGATCCGAGTCTGGACTCTGGGAAGACGACGGGTTCAGTTACCGACGTGGAATTGAGGCGGTTGCTGGCTCGCAAAGCCCGGCCCAGAAGTATTGGGCCACGGGCCCAAGACCAAACTGAACCCCCCGGTCCATCGTAGGAAGTAGGGCGGCCCTGTTTGCTTTGAGATTATCAATCTTTGGGAATGTGTTTGGGAGCTTGTAGTGGGATCAGATATGGGAGTTTAATTTTTAGTCCCAATACTTTGTTTGATAGGAGAGATGGAAAATTACTGGAAATTAGGTTCTAAATTGTTTTGAGATTTTAACATAATTTAGGATGAAGGGTGAGATGTTCTTTAGAGTGCAATTCTCTGTGAATTCTCACCATTTTCCTTGTTATTAGAATGGTAGAAGTTGGACTCTTCTACTCCTAAGTTCTATCCTTCTTAAACTTTCATATCTATCGACCAAACAGATGATTCTACAACCTTCAACCTTTAAGTTCACATTCCCTCTCATGAACTCTCCCTAACCAAACAAGCTTTCCGTCTCTGTGTCATTCATATCACCTGTTGCTCACTGGGACGTGCAGACTAACCGAAATATGCCGAGCTTAGAGCCGAGAATTCAAAACAAAAATACGACAAGGTCGTCCTCATGAAATGAGTCAGCAGTCATCTACCTCCCGTACAGAATACTTCCTCCGTCATCTTCCTCCTGTAATAGTAGGTAGCGCGAAGCAAATTCGAGTTGATAATTAACTAAAAGATGAAGCCACGCGGACGGGGAAAAAGAGAGGAGGTAAGCTCTGATACGTGTCGTTTAGGCCTCCTTACGACACAGGTGGAGCTGCGGCTTTGCCTCGTGGGAATTTTCCCGGATTTCGAGATCTACTCGGATTGAACTGTTTATAATTGTAAATCCTTGAAATATTTGGTCTTTTTTGGAATCTCGGATTGAACTGTTTATAATTGTAAAATCCTTGAAATATTTGGTCTTTTTTGGAATGTACGGAGTGTGAGTTTAACTCAATTTAAAGACATTGAACCGCTAACTGTGTGTTAGGGAATTAGCCTCCTATGTGTGAAGTCATGAGCCAATCTCTCGAGGTGCGAGATAATTGAATTTACCGGGGTAAACATATAAAATCAAGAATATCGAAGACACGATGTTTATTGATGAGATTCAATCGAAGCCTACATTCTCGAGAGGCGTTCTTAGGTGCTCTGTCCCTCATATCATAGCAACAAAATTCATCAAGAATAAGGTCTCCAGACTAAGGCGATCTACACATCCACCAATATGAGCTTCACGGAGCTCGCCGACCCGTCCAAGTTCACCAGCCAGTTTGACCGCCTCACTTGATGGTCTAACCGCTTGACTTCGGCTGACATGTCCTGTACCACCACCGGGGGCTTCTGACCCGGGCCGGTCTGACCACTCCTCTCTGAGCAGTCTGATTGCCACCTTTGAATCCGCTAATACTTGTCAAATCACGTTGCCTCATGCCTTGGCCAGTCTGACCTCCCCTAGCCAGCAGTCTGATCTCCACCCCTACTACATCGATTCTTTTTGTTCGGGTTACAACGTGTGACGTCCTCTCATTATATAGAGTAGGAGTTCTGGAGTCTAACTCTAGGACGTACCATATTCCAATTCACGAATCAAAGTTTATTCTTAACTCGAAGTCCAATACGTAACTCTATACGTATACATATTTGATACAAACTTAGCGCTGTAAAAATCATGTGTTCCGTACATGTATTTAGAACATGACCTTTAGTCCCATGAGCCCATGAAATGAAGTAGAACTTACAAACGACATGGTAATATCCAGGGATAGTTTATAACAGATTGTGTTCAAGTGGTAATTAATGAGCCTGAACCTGTCCAACACCTCATATTTGATTGTGTTGTAGCTAAGATAGTTCGGCAAGACTTTAATGATTTTTTGATGTTCAGGTAACTGACTATGAATCTGTAGCTAAGTACTGGCTTTGCAATAGGAAATATATGACTTTTAACATTGCTTCGTCTGCTGTCCCGAGGGAGCTATGGAGATGCAGGAATGATAGTTTTTAACAATAATGGTTGGTTGAATATGAAACAGGTATGGCGCCTGCTTCTTATTTCAATCAGGAATTGGAAAGTACCTTACAAAGAATCAGAGGTAGGAAGACTCCATCAGTTTTGGGGAACTCATACTCAGGAAGCCAGGACGGTAAGGGAACCTTTGCCGTTGGGATGGGGCTGAGGAGGTGTATGAACTTGGAATATGTCAGCACAGAGGCCTCCGAAGCAAAGGAACCATCTTCAGGTCCTCGGGAGAGTCTTCTCTGCCTTGGAGATCCGTCGAGAAAACCTTGAAGATGAGATGGCGATAGACCGTCCTGAAGATGCTGGAGTGACATGCTATTAAGCAGGCCAATGTATCAATGCTGTTGTATCTCCAGTTTGTAGGGTGAAATGGTGGCAGATTTGGTTATCTTTGTATGCATGAACATGTAAGCTGACGTTCTGAACCTGTTATATGGCATGGTTTCGTTTCTAGGAAATGAAACCGGGGAGTCATACTTCCTGATGATCTAAATAAATCCTCTTAACCAAGTCACCGCACGCTATGAAGGTAGACCTATACATTAGGGTGTGTTTGGTAGCCAGTAATGCCCTTAGATATTCCCTCCTCAACCTACTTTTCGCTTTTTGGTAGAGTGTATGTGCCTCCCCAGTCATACCCATCTCAACCCACAAACCCCCCTTAGCCATGCTCACATGGGAACCCATGAGGTGAGGTTCCCACCTCATCCTGGCTGCCTTCATCCCGAAAAAAATCTCCGCACAACCCACCAAGCCCCCTCAGCACAGCATATCTCAACAGATATAGCGCACCAAACAAGATCTTAGCTTAGCATGTCTACATATAGGCTACCAAACACACTGCACTTGTATACACTCAGCATGTCTCAGGGGAGAATAGCCATGCCAGAGTAAGATGGCTACTAAACACACCCTAATTTAACGAGATTCCTGGATCATGACCATTGTTCTCATTGTTTCATCACGAAAATCAGTCGTAGCTCATATTACAATTTCGCAGAAACATAAACACTGAAGTTGAGCAGAACAAAATTGAGATCCATAAACCATGAAGAAAAAGTACAGTTATATGTGTTGTCACGTCGCCCCAAGCCTCTTCCTCATTTCAGCAAAGAATCAGGGGGATTTCGCCACCAACTTCATGAAACCATCGGTCAGCGTGATCTTGAAATTCTCATCTGCCACAACGAAGTCGATGCACTTGGTCTTTAACTCTGGGCAGTTGAACGTTTCGGCCCAGTCTAGCATAGTAGCGACCGTATCCACAGGCACATTTGGTCTAGCAGCCTCCGAGAGCTTCAACCGGTCCAAGGCATATCGATCCGCCGCAGCAAGAAGAGGCCGGAAAGTCTCATTCCCCGGAAGCACGACGCCGTCGTTGTCTCCGGGCAAGTCATCCATGTGCACATGAAGCGGAGCATCGCCTTGAATGTATGGGTTTGACGCCGCGCACCGTGATGGACGACGACGTCATAGCCTGCAGCATGGGGCCGAAGAGCTCTGCCTTGAAGACCAGCAAGCGGGCGGCGAGGAGAGACGGTGAGCGTGCAGCGTCTGGCCGGCGCCGTCCACGACGAACTTCATGTCCGTTCAGGCGGCGTGTCCAGCAGGCCGTCGAGATGGTCTCCCGTGTCCGTGGCCGGCATGGTAGCTATCGTCCTCTTCTTTAGAAAGAGTGGCGCAATGACAGATTTTATTAAGTTTGTGTTGAATATATATATGCGTAGAGTTATATATTGGACTTTGAGATAAATTAGAGTTAGAAATAGACTCTAATTCGTGTGTGGATTATAATATTATTAGGTCTTAGAGTCGGACTCTAATACTTCTATGTCTTATATAATAAGAGAGATATCACACGTTGTAACTCGAGCAAAAGGAATAGACGAAGAAGGGGCGAAGGTCAGACACCCCCTCCACCCCCCGCGCTCAGACTGGCCAAACGGGAGGTCAGACTGGTCAGGCCCGAGAAGATGTGATTCAACAAGTACCGACAGATTCGAAGGTGGCGGTCAGACCACTCAGGAGGAGCGGTTAGACCGGCTTGAGTTGAGAAGTCACAGTGGTGGTACAGAAACTATCGACCGAAGTCAAGTGATCAAATCAGCTAGTGAATTCGGCGAGATTTGCGAGCTCCACAAAACTTATATTAATGGCTAGTAGATCTGTTAATACGAAGGCCTTGTTCTAATATATCTTATAGTCATGATATGAGAGTCGAAGTATTTGAAAAGAGCTTCTGGAGATATAGGCTTTCGAGTAAATATCATCGACAAAACGAACGTCGTGTCTTCGGCATTCCTGATTTTATGTCTTTACTTTGATAGAGGTGGGCTTACAGTCGTCTACGAGCACGACCGCCCACATGATCGTACAGATGGAGATCGCACCGGTGGAGGAACCGAGGAAACCCCCAGTCCCATGCCCTCCTCGGTGGGCAGTTGTAGACGTGCACGCACCTGCACCGGAAGAAGGAAGACGGCCAGGTCGCGCGCGGCCCATCACCAAGGCGTCGAGGATGGCCTTGACGTTATTGGCCTCGCTCATGAGCTCGATCGAGGAACACGGACACGAAGTCGCCGTCGTCTGCTTCGTGTTCGTTCCCGTGCGGGAAGCAGGTCATCATCAGTCGTGCGGCCCTCCGGGGGAGACGATCTTGGAATAGAGAGCGTAGCCGGGGAGGAGGTGATCGTGCCGATCGATGGATGGAACTTGGAACAGGAAGAGTATGAGAGATCGATCGTGGGTTCTGTTGTTGCAAATTAATAGACAGCGATCAAGTACGGTATCGAATTGGAAATCTCCAAAGTTCCTAGCTACCATATGCAGTGCAGGTGGCGTATGGAACTTGGAAACATAATCTGACTGGCGTTCTTGGATGGGAAGACATTGAGGACTCCAGCCCAGCTATCGATTGTTCAAAACCCCAGTGCGCTGGCTTCTCCGTGCAAGGCGCGTCATCGATAACTGCTCGTTTTTGTTAATTCTCAGTTGTTTAAAACTTTCTTTGTATAGCCATCAAATTAATATCTAATGGCTAATCTTGTTGACCGAGATTTATGAAAATCTCAATCAACTAGACAAATCCATACTATGTATAGACTGAGACGGGGATGATGATGGTTAACTAGATGTTGATCCAAATGCTTAGAAAAGCAGAAAATCTCACAACCCCATAACTTCTTCTCGCGCTAGCACGATTCCTACCTCCTCCTCCTTGGGGGCTACACGACCGAGCTCTACCTCCTTCTTCTTCACCGGTGACAAGCGAGGATGGTGTCGAGGTTAAGGCAAGCATGCAACTGGGAGTAAGGTAAAGGTTTACCAGGCCCCAATTATAGAGAGAGGATGGATGTGGTGGTCTGGTATGGGTGATAATTGCTACCCCCAGGGTCCGAAAAAGGGACAGTACAGTGGCTGAAATGGCGACAATAGTGACGAGCTAGGATGGGTGGGGCTTGCGACGACACGATGGTGGGCCGTGGAAGCGAGGAGCTAGCTACCAGCCACGGGTGTTGGCAGTCGCATTCGAAGATATTACGTTTTGAAGACCGTGTTTATATCTATTACAACGGTTTCTTGTTATTTAATTTTGTAGAGGAGCGTAAGGGCCGTTTCTTTAAGCTTCTTTAGTTTCTTGAGGGAGCGTAAGGAGTGAATAGACCCGTTAGTACAAAACTCCATCTTTGATAGCATAGCAGAGAGCTGCAAAATTCAGTATTTAAAATAAGTTGAGATGGAAGTGGAACACAGAAGCTAGTGCAGGAGAAAGCTATGCAATCGTGTACAGAATTTAGAGTAAAATACAACGGCTTCCTCCTTACACAATAATAACTCCTCGATCATCTTCCTCCTTACAAAATATAAGCGATTAATAATTATAGATTGTGCGACGATCGACAAATTGGGGTTGATAATTAATTAAAGACTGGCGCCACGCAGGCGGGGTGAAAAAATGGGAGGCAAGCGACCAATTAATTAAGCGTTCATGCATGCATCTCGTTCAGGGGCGGAGGTTGAGCTGCGGCTTGCCGGCGGCGGCGGGGCTGTGGTTGCCGTCCATGACGGTCTCGAAGGCGCCGACGAGCGCCTTCACCCTACCGCCCTGCCGCATCTCCAGCAGCTTGTTCTTCGCCTCCTCGATCACGTCGTTGCTCCGCGCCGACTCCCGCCGCCGCGGCTGCGCCTCGTCGGACCGCTTCTCCATCGCCGTCTTCACCCGGCTCCCCTGGAACCTCCTCACCACCTCGGCCATGATCTCCTCCTCGCGCTTCTTGGTGATCACCTCCTCCTTCGCCGTCATGAACTCGTCCGTGGC
This sequence comes from Stipa capillata, assembly GCA_019208055.1. Taxonomy (NCBI): domain Eukaryota; kingdom Viridiplantae; phylum Streptophyta; class Magnoliopsida; order Poales; family Poaceae; genus Stipa; species Stipa capillata. Next base: position 395,721 of record JAGXJF010005301.1, read on the forward strand.
GGCGACGTCCTCCGGGGCAGGAGCGGCTCCCCTCTTGGGCTCCTCCTCCTCCTCGACGGCGGCGTCCTCCAGAGCAGGAGAGGCTTCCTTCTTGGGCTCCTCCTCCTCCACCACCTCGTCGGCGGCGGCAGCTGCGGGTGTCTCCTTCTCCTTCGTCTCCGTGCACTCCTGCGCTTGATCCTCCGCCACGGCCGGCAGATGGTTCACCAGGGACGGGTTCGCCTCGTGTATGATCTTCTCCGGGACGACCTCGAGATGGTGCTCCTCCTCTGGCTTAGCGTCGACCCCGCCGTGGACGTCATCGTTGGTGATCTGCTCGTCCAAGGACTGGACGCTGGCGACGTCGGAGCCCTTGCTGGCGACCGACCTGGGGCTGTCAGTGTCGCCGACGGCGTCCATGTTCTTCTTGCGGCGAGACCTGCCGGAGCTGCGGAAGGCGCGGGAGGCCCGCTGCATGAGCTTCCTCGGCGACCACATCGACGTGTACGATGCCGACTTGGACTGCTTGTCCTTGGGCGTGGCAGGCGGCGGCGTGTCGGTGGACGTGGCCGCCATGCAGTTGATGGACGGCGGCTTCTGGCGCGAGAACACGGGCGTGGTGGGCGTGGAGGCCGAGGAGCGCGCCAGCGGCTGGCGGGAGGTTTTGACGGTGAGGGGCGACGAGGAGGTCGCCTTGACGCTCGTGCTCCGCGGGAGCATCGTGACGCCGTCCGGCGGCATACGCTGCTTCGGCATCGACAAACAATTGTAAGACGTGATGGTGTTAATTAGGGCAAACAGATAACAAACCTAAGAACGAGGCGTGGTTTACATGATTTTATCCTTCCGAATTATATTACGAAACAAACGTAAAACTTGACCAGGAGTAGTTCATGACCAATACTACTTCATCGGCTCGGTGAGACAAAGGATTTTATCCTAGTACGATAAGATAAGAGTTGTCTAGGGCCTGGCTAGATCTTTGTCGTGGTCGACGAGGTTAGTCATTGGATATTGATCCGATTGTTTTACAGAAAGAAGAAAGAAAAAACATATAAATTTAGACCTACATAGAAATAACTCACATAATGATCTTAGATTGGATGGTCAGTCTCGTGAGAGTTAGCAATTCTGTTATTTATATGCTTGTGAACACACGAACACATAGAACTAAACAGAGCTAATCTTCTACTGTCGACAACATATCTAAGGCGGAATGGATTACTCAGATTGATGAAGTATAAACAAATTCACCTTTATTTCTCAGTGGATATTGATGAAGATGCGACAATGGATTTACAAGCTGTGGCACCGCGCTAGCAGGAATGAAGGAGGCGAAGGGCCATTTAAAGCCCCCAAATGGCCTGAAATCGCAAGACAATGAGTTGCAGAAGATGATAATAAAGGAGGAGGCCTGCGAAGAGAACATGAAGCAACGGTTAAACAGCTTGAGATTGATCTAGAGGTGGAGAGAAAGGCGGGAAGCATAGGACGAGTCTTGGGTGGCCACAAGCGCTCATGCCAAAAACTGCATGGCCTGGAGTGTTTTTAGCTACCTCCTACAGTTTTTTTAGAGAAAAACCTCCTACAATTTTAGTCTCCAGCTACTTTTGCTTGGTAATGATACGAACTAACAATGGTCACGTGAAGCAAATTGAGAGCCTTGTTTGAAGTTTGGAAGGCCTTGTTTGGAACATTGTAGCCATTTGGTGGACAAACATGCCTTCAAAATATTTCATTTATTTCCTTTTTTTTTGCACCTTATAATTTCCCTGGTCTTCTCCACCCAAATTTTTGGCAGTAAATAGTTCGATGTGGCTGTTTCGTTAAAAAAAATTCGTTTATGAAAAGACGTCCAATTTAGTAAGAGAGGGGGGAGGACTCATTATGTTTTGGCAAACAAAACTAGAAAAATACAATTCTTGTGGCTTAAACTTAACAAGAAGAAGATCCAATGCTACCAATTGAGATAGCCAGATACGGAGGTCCAAGTCGGTTGAAATAAAAAAGAGAGTCCCAACTACATACCGACTCATGACATCGAGGACATCAAATCCACAAGACACCGACCTCACTAGCTCGCCCCTGATGATGGAAGCAACACCACCGTGTTGGGGGGAAGAGCTCGCCGCTGCCGCCACACCTGAATGCCGGAACGACTAACGGCCATGCAAATAAACCTTTAAGATTCTGTTCGGCACACATGAAAATCAAAAGAAGCCGTCCTAATGTATTTTCAGAAAAATAACTGAAACCACAAATCTTACACAAAAGAACACTAGCCTATGAACCAAAGAAACGAATCATTTTCATTTTTAATTTTCAGATGACCCAAGGAATGACGAATGATGATGTGAATGACGTCATTAGGTAGCAAAGCTTGCGATTACTTTCTTCTTCGCCACGCCCGTAAGGGCCGCCCATCACGGCGGCCCATCTCATCACACCCGTCCAAACTCTGACGGACGGCCAGGATGCGACAACGGAAAGCCACGCGAAGGAACGGGCATCCCAAATCTCTCCGCTTTATAAAAGGCGGCGTGAGTCGTGAGCTGTGAGCAGTGAGCAGCGGTGGAGCGGGAGCTGGAAGGTGTGCAGTTGGTGTGCGAGCGGGACAGCGCAGCGCAACGCGGCGGCGAGCGGTGAGATCGTGCGGCGATGGCGGAGATTGGCAAGCCGAAGGTGGTGGTGGTCGGCGGCGGCATCGGCGGCTCCCTCCTCGCCAAGACCATGGAGCCCCACGCCGACGTCGTCCTCCTCGATCCGTAAGCCTCGCACGCCTAACCTGTGTTTGTGGAAATGCCAATATGCCTCGGTGTTCAGGTCAGGTGCGGGTGGAAACCGAGCCACGTTTTTCTTTTCTTTTTTTATTTGGAACCCCCGAATATATATGATTTGCGTGACGGAGTGGCTGGAAGCAGGTGATTCTTGGATCGAGCGCAGTGGGATTTGGCGTCTTAGTTTAGCAGCCTGCCTCCAGCGAATCCTAGTGACAGTCGAGATGTACATCTTAGAGTTGGAGATGGATACTTGGATTTGCTGCTCGTGGGGTAATGGGGGTGTTTGACTTCGGAATGCTGGTTCAGAGCCTCACATCTCTCTGCTTTCGTTTTCTGGTGTGAGACAAGTGCAGCCATGTTAGGATATATCATGTTCCAGCATTTCCTTGTCATTCGTTTGATATTGTGCAACGGAGTATATTTCTTATCTGGAACCTTAGAGGACCAAGGTGAATTGTGCCAATCGTAGTTTCGGAAATGCGGGGAGTGTCACTGTTGATGACAAATTGACAATCGAGAAAGGACATTAGACCTGTTCGTACAAACTGGGCTAAGGATTCCACGCAGTGTTCTTCCTGGACTCTCGATTAACAGCATATAGCTGTTGCTTTCCGTTGATTATTTGGTCATCTGTTTCATAGTTCAATAAGTGAACAGTGTAAAGGATCTCCCTTTTTCCCGAAATAAGTGGTAGCATAAAGGAAGTTTCGCAGGATCTAATTGGTTCTGAATTTTAGCACTTACCAAGTTGGTGTATAGTGTACATTTACATGTGGTGATGTACGGTTGCTCAGATGTGCAATTTGAGTCTCTCTCTGTCTTGCAGTAAACTTTGAACCATCTAAATGCAAATTCAATTATGCTGAAAATCCAATTATTTGATCCCTTATACTGACATGGCTTCATACCCTTAAGTATTAGTATTAGTTACTCCTTCGGAATTGGTAGGTCCTTCATGAAAAAGATTTCTTCTTATGACAGGAAGGAGTACCTGGAGATCAGCTGGGCTGAACTGAGATCAATGGTTGAACCATCTTTTGCTGAGAGATCGTTAATTTATCACAGAGATTACCTCACCAGTGCAACTATTGTAACATCTTCTGCAGTCAATATCACTGAACATGCTGTGTTGACTGCTGACGGTCAATCTCTTGCATATGATTATCTCGTTATAGCGTCTGGTCATGCATTGACTTCTCCTGGAAGCAGAACTGAGAGGATTGCAGAATTCCAGAGAGGTAACTAGAGTCTAAGCGCATAATGGAAATATACTATGTTTTGTGACCTTATGTTTCCTACTTATGCATTCTGATCTTTTTGCAGATAATGGGAAGATAGCATCCTCCGAGTCTGTGTTGATAATAGGAGGCGGCCCAACTGGTGTTGAACTTGCTGCAGAGATTGCAGTAGACTATCCAGAGAAGAAGGTGACCATTGTGCATAGAGGATCACGATTACTCGAATTCATTGATAAGAAGGCTTCAAAGAAGTGTCTTGATTGGCTGACATCGAAGAAAGTAGATGTGCTTTTCCAGCAATCAGTTGACTTAGATTCATTATCCAACACAGAGAAGTTCTACAGAACATCAGGTGGAGAAACAATAACAGCTGATTGCCACTTTGTGTGTATTGGTAAACCACTGAGTTCATCGTGGCTACATGATACTATCCTAAAGGAATCTTTGGACAACAAGGGAAGAGTAATGGTTGAAAAGGATCTACGAGTGAAGGGATATAATAACATTTTCGCAATTGGTGACATCACAGATATTCCTGTAAGTCTACAGCTAGAACTTATGCCCGTTCTATTTACGGATTCTCCTTCAGTTAAGAACATTATGTTTTCTTCAGGTTCAATATTCTCATTTTCCCCATCAGTATTAATTAACTAGCAATCATTTGACTTGAATTAAGATGTGACTGAAATTTGCAGAGTGAATATTCTGCAAGAGTGCATTTGTTTATAGACTGTTAGATTGATTTCAGTAATTCATTTCGGCCCTCTGATGAGTATATACTGTCTTCCATGTCTAAAAGCCTGCATTTTTACCAGACACATTTTTATAGCACCCTCAAATCTTTCGTGCTTTGGAATGTTCAATTCAGATCCCTGTCAAACAAGATACGCCTTATGGAGTTCATATCTCATTCTATGCAACTTCGACTATGCACTAAAATCCAGATATATTTTGTAGAAAATCCTCTAAATCATTCCATTTTATACCCTTGACATTTCATCTTCTAATGAAATTTGTAATGCACTTTAATCTGGCTGTCCGAACCTACTCTACCGCTTGATACTTTTAATGTTGGAAGTGTGAGGTCTCTCGCAAAAACACTGTGAGGTTACTGAAATGACGTCCATTATATGTTCAGGAAATCAAACAAGGGTACCTCGCCCAGAAGCATGCGCTGCTGGTTGCAAATAACCTGAAGCTACTGATGAAGGGCTCGCCCGAGAGCAAGCTGGCGACTTACAGCACCGGTTACCCGTTGGCGATCGTCTCTCTCGGAAGGAACGAAGGGCTGGCTCAGCTGCCGTTCCTGACGCTCACCGGGTGCTTACCAGGCAGGCTTAAATCTCGAGATTTGTTTGTCAGCAAGACAAGGAAGCAGATGGGTCTTAATGGTTGAGCTGCAATGCAAGGAACAAGCATGTATTTTCTTTCCTCCTGATCTTTCAAACAAAGAATAAACTTCTTGTGCCCAAATGTCATATTGTCATGTATCTGTGCGAGTGACGATAGTATTGAGTGATGAACAGTGTTATACATGTACACAGAGAACTCCTTGGTGCATTTGTTTATTGGCAATTGAAGTGTGTGTTTCTTGTTGGTAATGACACCCTTAAATGTCAGCAATGGCTCTTTGATGCCCATGGGGCCTCTGGATGAAAAAGAAGGTACATGTCCTGTCAATTGCATAAATATACATGTCTACATACCATTAAAAGACGTTCTGCATGGTCCCAAACCGGATGTAAGATCACGGTGCTTTCTGAGAAAGTAAAAAAGGAAGAGAATGAGAAAGAATCTGAGCATTGACATGCATAGTTGCGGCCTTGAGGAGGGGAATAATTTGGTAGTTTCCTTCTCTCTTTTTTCTCCCATTGTCCTGTCTTTCATGAGCCACCGATAGGAGACATCTCATGCCATTTCTGACTTCTGGGAGTGCGTGACCGACACCCAATCCGTCCGTCGAAAAATGCCACATTTGGCTATTTGATCGGAGTCAATGCCAAAATTGACCGGTCTCTAAACACAAAGACAAAAATATCAGTGCCGGCCTCCAAACGCAAAGACAAAAATATCAGTGCGACGGGCGAGACGAGTGATGCGTGTCACTTGTCGTTTTGGCGAGCGCGAAGCACGGCGTCGCTTGGCCCGGACACGACGTCAGCTCGAGCGTCGCTCGCCACCGACGCGACGGTGAGCGTCGCTTTGGCCCGACGCGACGACAGGTGGCGGCCGAGACACACGACAAATAAAAAAAAATGCACCGTCGCTTCGGCCGGCCGCGACAGGCCAAAATTAAAAAAATATATGTGACATTTCCCGATTTTTTAAAAATACCTATAAGTTCCAAAAAAATCTAAAAAAATTCATACCGGTTTATAATGGAATGAAGTATACACAGCTAAATTTTCGTAAAATAATATGACTATTTGTGACCTGTGTAAAAAAAACAAATCAAATCAAATAAAACAAAAAAAATCTACAGTGTAACTGTCGCACTGCACTAACGCGATATCGCTACAGTGATGCTACAGTGTACGTGTCGCGGTACTGTAGCGCGCCAGTTACACTGTAGCAATTTTTTTTTCCTATTTTATTTGATTTGATTTGTTTTTTTAGACAGGTCACAAATAGTCATATTATTTTACGAAAATTTAGCTGTGTATACTTCATTCCATTATAAACCGGTATGAATTTTTTTAGATTTTTTTGGAACTTATAGGTAATTTTAAAAAATGGGGAATGTCACATATATTTTTTAAAATTTTGGCCTGTCGCGGCCGGCCGAAGTGATGGTGCATTTTTTTTAAATTTGTCGCGTGTCTCGGCCGCCACCTGTCGTCGCATCGGGCCGCCATTTGTCGTCGCGTCGGGCCAAAGCGACGCTCACCGTCGTGTCGGTGGCAAGCGACACTCGGCTGACGTCGCGTCCGGGCCGAGCGACGCCGTGCGTCGCGCTCGCCCAAAACGACAAGTGACACGCGTCACTCGTCTCGCCCGTCACACTGATATTTTTGTCTTTGCGTTTGGAGGCCGGTCAATTTTGGTATTGACTCCGATCAGATAGACAAATGTGGCATTTTTTCTCCGTCCGTTTGGTCTTGATGATGGGATCATAAATACATGTGAAATTCACTTGTGCCTAATCAGCCACTTTCTTAAGAAGCATTATCTGCTCTCAGGTATATAAGCTAGTCCTGATGATGAACTAATGAGAGTGACATTGCCACTGGAATTTATTTGTTCGAGAGTACGCAGGAGAACTGCATGTCTTCAAGGAAAATTAGCAATCAGACTTGACCTGAACCTTGTTCTTATCTGTTTAGGGTGAGTGCAGTCCAAATAATCCCCCTTTCTGCACAAGGATTTTGCAAAATCAGCTGGCTCTATATCTCCAAAAACCGCCCAAATTCTTGTCTAATGAACCTCACCTAGCTTTATGACCAGGTACAAGTACAACCACCATCCTCTAGTTAGCTAGCAGCGAAGGCCAATTCTGCCCTGTGCAGGCCACACAACACCCGGACATGATGTATTGCTGTCTAATCTGTGAAGTCAGTAAGCTGCAAACGCCTAAACCTGCTGTCTCTACTCCAGGTGGCAGCTTTGTGTTGGCCAAAAGAAATTCTTAATTAACATCATGTTATCCCTAATCTTCCCATTACCAAACTTATCACATCAGGTTGATGCCATCATCTCAACCACCCATACAAGGCCACAACCATATTTTCTTGCACACAATCAATATAATCACTATAGATGCCCTTTTGGAAAAAATGTATAGTCAACATAGATCGATCTTTGTTTATCTTATTCAAGTACGAGTGCAATACACCGTAGGTCCCTGACCTTGCACCCATGTCGTATAGGTCCTCAAACTTCATAACCGCGAGCATAGATTCCTAATTATCTTTTGTCATCTACACAAATATATATGCATTCGATCTGCAACCGTTTGATTTTGAAATAATTTATTGTTGGGGTTTCTTAAACAAATATTTATGAGGATAGCCTCCATGATCACAAAGGTTTGTATCCATAATAATATGGGCTCCAGACAGGATCCCCTGATTCCGGTCTCAGGTGATCGATCTTTCGTTGGTTGCAGCTGAATCATTTCATGTTGCCATGAATCCATGTGCTTGTCTTTTCAGCTACTAAATGACTAGTTGTCCTGCACTTAGCTTTGCGTAGCTGTCTGTGGGCAAGCTCCTGGCCAGGCCAGTGCGGTATTAGTGCTGGTTAAGTGCGGTGATTGACTAGTCGAAATAGAGGAGGCCACTAATAAGCAGCCAAGGCCAACAGGGCATCCGAACTCATCATCTTCGTGTCCATAATATTCTTGTGTTGGAGGCGCTTGTTGCAGAAAGCCAGAAACCATCGCGTGTACCATATGAAGTTTTGCTCGTTTTAGCCCCCCGACAACCTTAATAGCTAATTTAGCTCACTCTGAAAATCAATAATACGTCTAGATGAAAGGAAGCCCTCACAAAGAAAACAACCATGAGAAACACAACGGAAGAACTGGTAGAGTGAACCAGGCACCTATAGCGATCATAGATTATTTTTTGGAAATTAGCACCAGCTTAAAACGAAAAACCCAAGAATAATACAGTGTGAACTGTCGACTGAGACAACTCAGAACGAGCCGACACAGGAAGATACGGAGAGGTGCCAACGAGACTAGAGAAACAGCGCAGGTGGGGGAGGAGAACGCGAAAGGGGGGAGAAGAGGTGGTAGAGGTGGTCGTCGGTGCCGGAGTGGCAGCCGACGTAGGAAGGGAAGAAGCTAGAGGTGGCCACATGGGGGAAGGGGCACCTGGCGCGAAACCCATCTTTTACAAGTAGTTAAGACTTACATAATCAATAATAAACTTAACCCTGTGACAGGTCTAATCGCGTTGCTAGGCCATGACAGCCCTAATTATGGCCCACAAGCACGACAGAAGCTCCCGGTCATAGGTGATCTGTAATTCTATATGGGCTCTGCGTCGCGCTCTCGGCTCACAACAGGATCAATCGCTCTGCCAGGCCATAACAAGAACTATTATGGGGCTAAATTTATCATTGATTTTCAGAGCAGGTAAAATTTGCTATTGGGTGGCCGGTAGGGCTAAAACGAGCAAACACAGTTTGTCTCTGGTGTCTGGGTTTTGGGATCCCTTTCTGAGTTTCTGTCACGTGCACGCATGCTACACATTTCCCGTGTACCCTAGCGCCACCACCCGGGCCCACTCGCCGCACCCTGTCCGGGTGTACCTCCAAACGGGTAAGCCGTATGGTTCCTCCACTTCGACGTTCGACCCGCCTAAACGGGTTCAGGTCATAACATACGCGGCCCGACCCGTTAAGGCTCCTGTCGTGAGCTCAACTTAAATAGCCTTCGCCTCGGATCCTGCTGAGAAGGAAAGGAATCCGAGCCAGGAACCCACCCACCTCTCTTGCTTCGCCGCCCCTCCTCCTCCCATTCCGGCCTACGCCGCCGCGTCCGAGGTACGGCGCCGCCGCGTTCGGCGGAGAGGATGCAGAGCAGCTTATTTTTTCGATGTTTTGTTGGTTGTTCTTGAGTAGAAGTCGCGGTTTTCAGGATCAGAAGGTGCTGCTATATATCTGATTTTTCTTCTTCTTCTTCTTCTTCTTCTTCTTTTTGGGGGGTTTCATTCGAGGGCCGAGAAACTTTGTTGTGTATGATGCAGTGATATACATGGGTTGGGATTTTCTTGCGCGGCCGGTGTGATTTTGGGCTCAGAAATGCACGGAGCTTTTGGAGCATTTCGGGCATAGTTTTGATTGAGAGATACTTCTGCGCCAAAGAAAAAGTTTTTGGCCTTGCAGTTTCGTTTACAAATTTCTGATGAACATTTCGAGAAGGCTGGGGTACTAGCAGAGTAGAAGTTATGTAATTCTTTTTGGCTATTAGTGGCTACTGTTTGCTTTTTCTCTGCATAAGGTTCAGAGTAATTAGTAGGGAGGAGCGTGTGGATAGACGAATGATGTCAGCACACATTATGATCATGTCATGATATGTGTGGAGTGTGGTCCCAATCCTTTTGTAAAGATTATCTTGGAAAAGTATAGTTGCATTATAAAAGGTTCTTGACATCATATAATCTTCCTATGACCAAACTGAGTTCTTGACAGTGGTTTATGTGATATTATTGAATGACAGTGGCCATTTGAACTGTTTCTATATTGCCACTTGACTTGAGGTGTGATTTAGGTATGTCTTGTGAACCTTAATTGCAGTTCATCCTGTTGGAGTAAATCATACTAGCATTGAGCGCGAGCGTTGTTGCGATTATTTTATCCTCCTTTTTGCAATTTAGTATGGAACTTTAAAATATTAATGACTGAAGGAAGTGTTCGGATGCAGCGTTGTAGGCTTGTAAGCACACCAATCAAGGTTAAATACACTTGCGTACTTAGTTTTTAGTTTTTTTTTCCTTCGTATTGACATCCATTCTCCAGGTTCTGTTGCTTATTGACCCTCGCGAATCATAACTGCAGAACTACTGGATACTGGAGAAGATTTCTATCTCTGTATTTGCTACCACCTAATTACATGGATGAATATTTAAGTAGGAGATCCAAAACAGCAATTGGATTTCTTAGAAGAGGTTCTGACATCTCTTCAAGAAACCGAAGTCCTGAAGAGTGGAACAGTGACAACACAGATGGACCAGGAAACACCACGAGACTCAATCCTATGAAAACCAGACTGGCTGATAATCATGAGAGGCCAAGGTATTTACGTGATACATTTAGATCTTCAAGCTCAAAGGTCATGCCTGGAAGCTCTTACAAAGTTCCTCTTAGGAAGTTTGGTGAGGAAAAGAGAAGGCAGTCTTTGTTGGAAGGGGTTGACATTGCTGAAAGAAATAGAAGAAAGGCTGAGGCCAACCATTTGGATGGTAGTAAGAAAATCATTGTGGAGGATGAGAGTTCAGATGCTCTGCAGACTGAGACAGAAGGTTTAGCTTCCAAAGAAGGTCAATTGGTAGCACCTGATCCCAAGTTTTCGCATTCTGGTGGTTCTTCAGATATGCCTGCACATACAGTTGAGTCCTTGGTAAGGAGTACTTCGCTAAGTTCTGACACACATAGACAGAAGGATAAAGAATTGAATTTGGGTAGACCCAGATATTCTCGCTCTTCGTCATATACTAATAAGCCTATTATACGTAGAATTCCTACCATTGATGTGAAGCCATCGTATGGTCTTGTTAGTGGAGAACAGAGACGTGGTCTTAAAAACCTTGGTTGCACTTCAGTCTCAGATGTCCTGCCATCAGGATGTTCATCTGATTCTGTTCATAACAGGAGGTTTGATGCTATGACAAAGAGGGCTTCTGATGGAGAAAGCTCTTCCAGATCAAGGAGCATCAGTGGACCATCCAGTTTATGTCATTCACCTACTATGTATCCTGGCAATAGTGGTCCTAGAATCAGAACTACTGAACACTCGGTTCCGCAACGAGCAATACGAAGCAGCATCAGAAATATTCAGGATTCAGCAGTGTCAGTAAGGACAAGACTACCTTCTCCTCGGGACACTAGGTTCAGGATGGCTGAGGAAAGAGAGGATCTCATGCTTTCTCTGCATGAGTCTGCCACAGGGAATCAACAGTCAGCCGAGGCACATTTTTCTGTGGAAGAAGTTTCCTCAGAAAGCTCCATCAGACCATTCTCTGTGGAACTACCTCATGCAATTTACTCATCTAGTCGTCAGGGCTTGAATAATCAGACTGCAAGGAGAAGATCAAGCTCTCGTTTTGAGGAAAGTCCTCCACAAACATTTCGTGGTCTCTTGGAGGAGAGGGATGGCCACAGACGCATAACCATGGAAGGAATTGCAGAGGTCCGTTTTCCAAACATTTTCCATATTGGTTACAATTGTTCTGTTCTTGTAGGTAGGTTTTATGTAGGATTAAACCTGTCAAAGTGACATCGCTTTTGCTTAATGACTCTGCACTATGACTGAGGTGGTAAAGTGTTTCGAATAAAATGGGCTTGTTGTATGTAGGTATTGCTAGCGCTGGATAGGATTGAACAAGAAGCTGAGCTGACTTATGAGGTTAGTTTGTCTTCATGTCCAAAATTTTCTTACCGTCTACCCTTTCACTGAAAATTGATAAACTTTTGGCAGCAGTTGCGGGTGCTGGAGACAAACTTGTTACTTAGTGCTCTCGCCTCCCATGATCAGCATAGCGACATGCGGATGGATATTGACAACATGTCCTATGAGGTACTATTTTCACCACATTTGATTCTGACCAAAGGGGTTATAGAGAAGTGTGTTTCTGTGATGAACCCTCCCTCCCTCCATCTGGTTTGAAATCCTTGTTATGATTCGAGTAAATTTGATAATTCACAGCCAACTTATGGTATATACTTATTTGAGAGGTTTTTGTGTTAACTTCTCCTCAACAGGAATTATTAGCATTAGAAGAGAGAATAGGCTCTGTAAGTACTGCTCTTTCTGAAGAACAGTTTGCGAAATGTCTCAGAAAAAGTATCTATAGATCAGTTGCTGCAGAAGTTAACAGACCTGTCGTCGATGACATCAAATGCAGCATATGCCAGGTATTTAGTTACCTAAAGGAATCTATTATTTCTACGGGCATAAAATAGAAAAACCATATAAATATTGAATATTATTTTGCTCTTACATCATCCTTGATTTCTTGGGTACCTAGTGGAAATGTCGACTTGTGGTGTTCAACATTAAGTCTGTCTTGTCTTGATTACTCTTCTTCCTGAAGACCAAAAGAACACTTCTAACACTGCTCTGATCCCACCGTCATAGTGCTTTATCAGAAGTATTGCTACTTTAATCTACCTTCTTCTCACAAACATTGTAGCTGCTATTATCTAGTACTCAAACAAAGTTGTCATCTGAAACTTCCTCCTCCACCAATAATACCAATTACTCATGTGTCGTCTTTGAAGTAAAAGGCACAAGATATCCTAACAGGGATTACTTAACTGGTTTACATGCCAAAAAGGATGGCATACTTGATCTGTAAATCCTTACTGAAATGAAAATGTCTGGCTGTTCTTGTTCCAGGAGGAGTTCATGGAGGGTGAAGAGGTTGGCAGGTTGGGATGTGAGCACCAGTACCATGTGTGCTGCGTTCACCAGTGGCTCCTTCAGAAGAACTGGTGCCCAATATGTAAAGCTTCAGCGTTGCCTTCTCTGAACTGAACGTAGGAGGTTCAAGCTTGTAAATTAGTATGGATTTGGAGTAACCTTTGTGGCAAAAACTGTAAATAATCTTGACTGGGTTCACCCCAATTTGTGAATATCAAATGGATTGTGCCCTGCAAAGCTCCTTGAGTGTTTTCCCCTGGTAAATATGTTGAGATATATTGTCTAACTTTTCATCATGAGTTTATCTGTTTAGGTGAACTGATTGGTGTCTGCAACTCAATAAAATGAACGTTACAAATTGGGTACCGTGAAAAAGAAAATCGGCTTAACCATTTCGTTGAAATGGATGACTACTTGCTTAAGTTAATTAAACTTGAATGTGTCATCTTCATTGGTGGGCCTGCTTGGTTCAGAGCCTAACTTGTCATCCTCTGCAACAAATTTCTCCGCAAGCGCGACTAATGCTCACCTATCTCAGTCTCTCGATCTCTCTCACGACCTCTTCAAGTGTGAGTTTGAATTATCAACGAGAGAGAGGCATACGTCAAGCCAACCAACTTTGGGCTCTTACGCACATCAGTGTGACATGGATGCTGAGTCAGATGCTAAGAGCCACGTTTACATTTGGTAAGTACAGCTGGCCTGATCTACAACTCAAAAAATGCTAAACTCAAAAAGTTGCTCACTCAAGTCAACCAACTATGAGCTTGGTTCCTGTCAAAAAAAGAGAAAAAACTATGAGCTTGGCTTGGCTTGTGTCTCTCTGCGCTCTTTTGTTTGCCAACCGGTTACGTGGAGGGTTGGGTGGTCACGAGTAACTAGGTATGTGGTTGATGATATTTTGTTGCTATGTTGTATCGCTCTTGGTGTCTACTTTATTATGGTTATGCTGCCGGATTTATAAGTTGTAAACCCCATCAAAACCGTGTAGATGATGTCTTTCATCTAAATTCTAAAATCAAGATGGACATGCACGGTGTAGATGATGCCAAGTTTTCACGATCATTGCCAGTTGCCACATCACACGGTTGCTGAATTACCTTTTTGCTTCGGTGTTTAGCGCCTCACTTACCATCAAGCCAGGACCCATCGTCAAATAAGGCAATTGACTTTTATATTGGAAAAAAATCACCTTTTTTTGTTAGGAGAAATCAATTTTGCATGACATCAAGGAATCTATTTGGTTTGGTTTGCAGTTCCTACTTTTTTCTCTATTTGCTGGCATTGGTTACTCCAGTGGCCAGCGAGTACCTCGAAGCCAAAAGGAGGAGTCAGCTTCATCCAAATGGGCACCTAGCCTAATTAAGCAAGCGGTTATCTAACAAGGATTTTTAACATATGGGTACAAAATGTACACTTATAGTAGGTTTTGCTTTTGAAAAGAACGAGAAAAGTTCTATAGGGAAAGAAACTATAACAGAAAGCATTGGCATATTTTTTCGTCTAAAACTTCTAACGGAAAGACGTCAACTCATTCTAATATGGAACGGCTGTATCACCACCATCGAACAGTGATCCACATTTATACTTAGAAATCAAGCGTACTCGAAAGAAATCACGTCACACTCAAAAATACTAAGCACTCTCTCTCAAAAATGTAATACTAACAAGTAGTTTTCCCTTAAAAAGAAAGACTAGCACTGAGGCAGCCAGCTGCACAACCCTGTCCCTGTCCAAAGGAGATAGGTCAGAGAACCACCGAACCAGCCAGATCACAGCCGTCCGCGGTACGCAAGCGACGGCCCAGATCACCCGAACCAAATCCCCCGTACGCACCGCCTTCCACTCGTCCCCGCGTCGTCCACTCGTTCGTCTTCCTCCCTCCTCCTCCCCGATTAAATCCACCTATTTATATTTTAATCGAATCCCCCAACGAATTCCTACTTTTTCTAGCAGCCAGCCGCAGTAGCCGCGGAGCCGAGCTAACCCTGGCGAGCGAGCCTCTTCCTCTCCGGCCTCGCCATGGGCTAGGGCTTCCGCCGATGGAGTGGGACAGCGACTCAGACGGCGGCAGCGGGGACGAGGAGGAGGAGGAGGAAGGGGTCGGGGTGTGGGGAGGCGCCGGCGATGGTGGCAGGGGCGCCGGCGGGTTCGCGCTGGCCATCGAGGGGGTGCTCGGTGGCGCGTGCGGGCTGGTGGTGTCGGACGCGCTGGAGCCCGACTTCCCCATCATCTACGTCAACCGCGGGTTCGAGGACGCCACCGGGTACCACGCCGAGGAGGTGCTCGGGAGGAACTGGTGAGTAGTGATCTCGTCGAGATGCTTCGGTTCCAGCTTGCTTATTTTGTGCGCTGATTCGATTGTGTAATCGTGGGATCTGAGCCATGCGGCAGTACACGCTGGTGCTTCGATTGTAAGTTATTTAGTGGAACAAAGGGCAGGAAGTACTAATTCAATTGATCCGCAAAGTTAGCTCATGGTAGTATGTATTTTCTGTCTGGTGCTGATTTTAGCATCGTAAGCGGGGTCGGTTATGGAACTGTCGATGAAGAATGCGAGCTCGCCTTTTGTTTAGTGTTACAATTGTGCCCATAGACACTCACTTTTCAGTGTTTTTCCTTGCACTTGTGACTTGTGAGATTAGGAAAGGTCCAGCGTTACACTTTTTTGTTCCTTGTGTCAAGTTGCTCTCGGGGAATTTTTGCCCTGCTGTCATTAGATCATTCTAGTTTTGTAGAACATACATCTTGTTTGGTTGCCAGGGCAGATAAATCTACTTCCTCTTTTACTGCAAAAGTATATTGGTATTCTTCCCATCTTTTGTTAGTGTTCTGGATTGATTTTGCTGGAAGACGTACGAGCACCCAACTCCCGCTTAAAATAGAAAAGCCAAATCGTAGTTAGGAGTCCTGCAGAGTATTCTAGTCCAATTCAGAGATCTATTATCATGAACGGCAGATAGCAAGCAATATCTGGATGTTATTTAGTCTATGATCTCCTGTAACTCTGTAAGCATGTTTTAAGGCTATGTTAGAGTTTTGAGCTCTCCTTAGAGAAAAGAATCTGTTCATCTAGGACTTAGTACTGCCAAAAATAAAATCAAGTAATTACCTTATGATCATACGACCACTATGTTGTTGTCCTTATCTTGAGGTGCTGTTGTTAATTTTCACTGGAAATCGATTTTCGGATGGAACATTTGCCAGTTTTTTCTGTTAGGGTGCCAGTCCTCTTTGAGTTTAAACAGCATGCAATAGCCATAATGTTTGTGGTTTCTGTTGTTTGCCCAATTTTTTTAGATCAAGTTAATAAGTTTGACTGTAAACACCCTAGCCTTGGTCAAGTTAAGACTTCATTCCAAACTATAATTGTTACTTGCATTTCACTGTCGTGACTCGTGAGCAATAGTGCGGGCATGCGTTGGTTTGTAAAAAACTATGTTGCATCTGCTCTGTCAGCTGTAGTATCGCATGCGTTGTGTGTGTTACTACTGATATTGAACTCAGGGGCTAAATGGGAAATGTTTTAGAGTAGGAAGCACAAGCTGTTAGTGCTGCGAACTGTTCTAATATCATAGCTGTTTCAAAGTTGCATGGACACACATATGCTGAATATGCTGGCATTAGTATGTTGCTTTATGCAAAATAATAATTGGAGTTTATGGTAGAACTGTAGAAGTATCTGAACTACTAATGGTGGCCTTCAGTATTAGGGGGGTTAAAGTGGTTAAGGCACACCAAGGGCATCTTTAGTACTATTGGGGCTTTAATAGTGAAGGGACAGTGAGAAACTCGTGATCATAACTTCTTTGCTGATGCTGTCTCATCATCATGGACACAAAATAAAAATTCATTTGGATTAATCAAATGCTAGTAACAAAAAGGTACATTTCATCTTTGCAAATGTAATTTACCTGTTACAATCTTTCGAATATTTTTTTGGGTTTTGAGCTGTCATACAAGTCATTTGATGTTAGTCATTTTACTTAGACATTGCTTAACTTGTCTTATTGACAATTGTTGTGCTACCTTTTCCCCAGCCGGTTTCTACAATGCAGAGGACCATTTGCTCAGAGGAGACATCCCCTTGTTGATGCTATAGTAGTTACTGAGATTCAGAGATGCTTAGAGAAAGGAACCGAGTTCCAGGGCGATCTGCTGAATTTTAGGAAAGATGGTTCGCCATTCATGACGAGTCTGCAACTAAAACCCATATATGGAGATGATGAAGCAATAACCCATTATATGGGCATTCAGTTCTTCAACGATTGTAATATTGATTTGGGACCGTTGCCTGGCTCTATGACGAAGGAAGTTCTGAGACCGACATGGATTGCACCAGATAACACTCTCCGACCAAGTCCAATGGGGAAGGGTAACTTTTGCTGGGAGCATTCTAATATCTTCCAACTGAGTGATGAGGTACTGTGCCAAAAGATCTTGTCAAGATTGTCACCAAGGGATATAGCATCTGTAAACTCTGTATGTAAACGGTTGTATCACTTAACAAAGAATGATCACCTTTGGAGAATGGTTTGTCAGAATGCATGGGGCACTGAGGCTACTCGGGCTCTTGAGAATGTGGCTGGCTCAAAAAGTTTGGCATGGGGACGGCTCGCAAGGGAATTGACCACACTGGAAGCTGTCGCCTGGAGGAAACTGACAATTGGGGGTACAGTGGAGCCATCTCGTTGCAATTTCAGCGCTTGTGCTGTAGGGAACCGTGTTGTCCTTTTTGGTGGGGAAGGTGTTAATATGCAGCCGATGAATGATACATTTGTGCTGGACTTGAGTGCCAGCAAGCCAGAATGGAGGCACATCAATGTGGGCTCAGCTCCTCCTGGTCGCTGGGGCCATACCCTCTCATGCCTAAATGGATCACTGTTGGTTCTGTTTGGTGGCTGTGGAGACCAGGGCCTGCTCAATGATGTCTTCATTTTGGATTTGGATGCAAAACATCCAACATGGCGTGAGATCCTTGGCCTTGCACCACCAGTTCCACGGTCATGGCATAGCTCTTGTACACTGGATGGATCAAAGCTGGTGGTTTCTGGTGGATGTGCCGACTCTGGTGTGCTTCTCAGTGACACTTATCTTTTAGATGTAACAATGGACAGACCTGTTTGGAGGGAGATACCTGCACCTTGGACTCCACCTTCTAGATTGGGGCACTCACTATCTGTCTACGATGGCAGGAAGATCCTGATGTTTGGTGGTCTTGCTAAAAGTGGCCCTTTACGTCTCAGGTCTGGTGATGTATTCACAATGGACTTAAGTGAAGCTGAGCCATCCTGGCGGTGCATCACTGGTAGTGGAATGCCAGGAGCATGTAACCCAGCTGGAGTTGGTCCACCTCCTCGCCTTGATCACGTTGCCGTGAGCCTTCCTGGAGGGAGAATTTTGATATTTGGTGGGTCGGTGGCCGGTCTTCACTCTGCTTCACAGCTTTACCTCCTGGATCCAACCGAAGAGAAACCTACCTGGAGAATACTGAATGTTCCAGGGCGCCCTCCGCGGTTTGCCTGGGGCCACAGTACCTGTGTTATGGGAGGAACAAAGGCAATTGTTCTCGGAGGACAAACTGGAGAAGAGTGGACGCTAACTGAAATACATGAGCTTTCTCTGGCAAGCTCATTAGTTTGACGTCAGAAAGTCCCCAACAAGCTTACAGGTTCCTCGAAGCTGAGCAAATGGAATGGACAAGCAAAGTGAGTTACTCTCTTGGCAGGGCAGTTGTATATGCTTGGAAGGAGATGACGATTAGTCTCAAGTAGATCAAACCTGGTTACTCTCGCAACCTCTTGGAGTCACCTCATGTAGTCCATGACGTAGGATTATGTTGTCTCTGCTGTTACTGTTTGTTTGGTTCACTACAAGATACGTAATTATCATCCATAACGTTAATATCTGCTGTTCTCGTTAGATATTTCCAGCACTCTGATAGCGAGACCAAAGTGGCTGGCATTGTATAGTTGGAACTTCTGGCGCAACACTGTGTGATGTGCGCTTCGGTGATGGGGCCCCTGACACTGCCTTGATGATAGTAGTGATGTTGTAATTGCCCTCAACTTTCGGTCGCCCGATCGGTTGTGTTTAGTTTTGCTTTCTGTACTTTATGTTTTCCTCGGGTGGCACCATAATTTTATCTTTACAGGAGTTTATCCTCTTACATGTGTTGGATGTCTAATAGTACATTGCTACCACCTGTGCTAACAGAGACCTGTCGGTTATACTTTTGTAACTTGATTGTAGATAAAAGTACCAGGATTGGTTGTATGAAAATAGGGAGTTATGCTTCCACGCTACATTTGTCATAGAATATAATTTTATAACTGCACATATTTTATAAGTTTGTTACCAACATGTTACGGAGACCTTTTTGTGTTTACAAAATAATTGTCTCAAGTTGTTAATTTAGGATGCCATATTGGAGTTTTTGGGGAAGCAGCTGGAATTCGGAAGAGTGGAAGCTGCCACCAGTTCTAACAAACTGCTTTCCAACTGCTCATTTTTGTAAGATAACAAAGAGAAATGTGTTTTGCACCCCGCCACCACCTAATCGACACTAGTTGAGTGAAGAACTAGAAACCCCAATCCCTGCACAACAAAGAAGGTTCGAGCTAAAATAAGATTCGGTGACTAGAAGGGTTCATCAAGGATGTAACCCGTGTTGTAGCCAGCGATTTAGCCGTGCAAAGCAAGTTAATGGAGTAGCAGTGTCCTAGCTAAAATATCTACAAAACAAACAAAGATTCCAAGGCATCACCTATCCAAGTCAGGCATCCTCAAGCCATTGACGCAGCCCTAATGGAAAAGTCAACGGTATCAAGCAGAGTAACGAATTGATTGAAGCGATCAGATATTCAGGATTCAGACAGACATTAGCAGTTCTGCTTCTGCACGAAATTAGCCAGGCAAAGCAACACTTAAGACGATTCAACACGGATGCTCTTGAAGCAACCAGGCAGTAGCAGCCAAGCACATCCCAGCACGGCAGATCATCTACAACAAGCCCAACAGCAGAAGCAAAGCACAGCACATAACCTTCTCACAACCCAACACTTAAAAACTTTTTTACCATGTGAATCTTTTTGAATTTTGACCATGTGAAACATCTGAACATTTTCCGACAATTAGCACGTATGAAAGATTTCATAGAGGTGTTTTGAGATACAGGGGTTTCCCGGATAGAGACCGAGATCAACATTGCTATAATTGTAAGGTAGAAGCCAAATATTTACACGAAGAACCTAAAATGGCGAAACCTGCCGTGGATGAACAATGAGGGTATATGCACACGGAATTCAGGCTGGGATAGCAGAGAGATTAGGCGGGGAAATGAAATGGGCAGAGGTAGAACGATTCTGATTGTTGCTGCATTGTATGTCAGCTGAGCTTCCTTTCTCGCTGGTTGATCCTAGGAGTGCGGACGTCGGCGTCCATATCTGGGATCCCTGAATTGACCAAAAAATAGATCGCATATAAGATAGTGCCAAAGTAAAGATGAGCATTAAAGATTTGCTGCAGTTCTAGATTAAGAACTGTTTCTACAGTTTTATCTGCAGACTATCAAAGGATCAAGACGTTTCTCAAGAGTTGAAAATAAAGTTTTGCTATTGATTGTCTTGGGTTATCCTATCTAAAAAAGTACTTATACTAGTACAGTCTATCAGCTACCCAGAAAATAAGTGTATGTCTATAGTTTCATGCTGTATATGCGATCAACAGGGAACTAACAAGGGGGAAAAAGCAAAGTATATACACAGACCTGTAATGACTGGCCATTCTCCTGGATGCTGCAACACTAGGCATTGCCCCTGTAACTAGATATTCATCATCTATTCCATCAAGTCTGATTTCTCTTATGTCAACAGATCTTGTCGGAACCTCGAGAGTAAAGCTTTCCTGACTAGGCCTGTTGCTGCTCCTCCTTACACTACCTCTCCTTTCCCTTGCTCTTCTTCGGCCTCTTGAAGATCCAAATGCCTTGCAGAAAATACAAGATGTCCACCAGTTCCCCCTAACCCTGTGGAAAACTTCATAATCATCTCCAGCTTCATCATCCCCATACTCGACAACATAATCTCCCAGAACTATACCATTAGGCACCTGTGCATGTATTGTGCTCAAGACGTCTATGATGTCAGAAGATTGCTGGAAATTCTCCCAATCAACTCGGCGAGCAGGATCAATTTCCGAAGGGCGTGAATTTGGATGCTTTTGCTGGGTGTGCTTCTGGAGTTCATGAAAGTTACCAACATACGTACAGCGACTCTCTTCACAGCATCTTTTCTTTTGGTTCAGATGCTGGCAAGCCTCGTCAATAACAAGCCACCCAATAACATCGCCTCTACACAACGGGCAAGCTGGGAGGTTATTTGCATTTGATGAGATGATATGGATGCTGTCACGAGGAGCGATATTAACAGATGAGACTTTCACGTTGGCCGGCTGTCCATGAGCACTTTTGAACCGCTCAAGGCAGTTCGAACGAGACTGGTCAGTGTCACATACGAACGGCCTACAACCATTCTCATAAGAGGTGCACCTCAGTAGGACTGCATTGTGCGGGAAATCAAGACAGATTGGGCAAGTAACGTCCTTCGTCCAACTTCTATCAAGTTGTATGTCCAGATCGAAAGAGCTGGGCTTCACCACCTTCTTCATCACCAAATTTCCTGAACCCATGCTCAAGTTCCTGGATGCAAGTCGGACACCAACCAAAAATCTTCAAAATTGCAAAAGGAAAAAAAGAATCAAAGGAGGAAGAGATGATGATTGGGGACGACAGAGAGACGCACCGCCGCTGCAGCAGCTGAGGCCGCGCTGTGCCGCTGAAGAGAGCTAGACAAAGGAACCCTGAGGAGGACGGAGATGGGAGAGAAGTTGTCGCCTTCCTCCCAACCCCTCTCTCTCTCGCTCGACAACTTTTCTCCTCTATCTCTCCTCTCTTCTCACGCGCTCCTGTTCTCCATTTCGTTGCCTCTCCTTCCTAGCTTATTATTCTCTCGGATAAACGTACCACCACCACTGCTAGTCTAGTACAAGTATAAAAACTCCAACTTTTCCTATGCTTCCGTGAGGAAAGCGAATAAAAATCGAATTTTTGTTTCTGGCGTTTGCCAATTTCGTTTCATGTGCGAGATGAGAGAGAAAGGTGAAAGTCCGCGGTCCGGGGTAGAGAGAGAAAGGTGATGCACACGACTCCAAAGCAGCGACGTCTAGTGTTAGCGCACTTGTCTCTCTGTCTATCCTCACATCATGCGGCCCTTTTCAACGCATTGCTTTATTTTTTTCCCCCTTTATTTGAAGTTTCCGAAACACCCTCACATTGGCTAGTGTTTCTTGGAAAATTTCTGCGTCATCGTGAGAAACTTTTTTGTTTTTTTTTCTTATTTGAAACTAGTTTTCGATTTTTACAGTTCTATTTCCGGAATGAGTATAATCAGCAGATGAACCATCAGGCACCATCCATCATCCCATGCATAAAGTAAAGGAACTAAACCCAATTGCCACTATTTAATTAGCCTCGTGGATTTCATCCGACATTTTTAAGGGACAGAGGCCAAGAGGATTGTTTAACCCTCTGATCTGAACTTGGTGATCCTATATTTTATTATATTATATCGCCATGTTTAAAAATATAGGTCTACGTGAGATTCATATAATCAAATTTTACAATTTAATATTGTTGAGTCCGTATTGTAAAATGCTTTCATATTCTGTATATTCTATTATTTTTACTAGCACATTATGATTGATAATAATAGTTAAGAGCTTGTATTTGGGAGGGTAAAGATGTCAAGAAATGACTTATATGTGTAGGAAATTTACGACAAGATAGCCGCTTGGTTTATAAAAAAGATATTGTCGGTAATGTCTACGTTAATAATAAACTACATTTTATGAGCATGTACAATCTCCAAAAGGGAAAGAGAGGAATGAGTGCCGACTAAATGCTCCCCTTTTAGTGTAGCACAAGTTTTTATATAAAATTATTTGTATATGACGTAGATGTATATTTTTTTTATTGTTGCTAGCATCCTAACCCATTCACATTTTTGTAATCCTCCATTACACTTACACCCCTCAATTGCCTTGTAATTCTATTTACACTAGTTTGTGTTATCATCCTTTGAACCAAACACCATCTTAGTTAATCGGTTTATACACAGTGGCGTTTTTGCGAAATAACTGTACTGCCATTCTCATTCCAAAGATGAATAGGTGTGGTACATAATCTAAGAGAAGCCACATAGTTCCTTCAGACAAAAAAAAAGTTGGCTAGGTAGCTTTCGGTGACCTCCAAGTCACTAACCCCCACCTTTTCTTTTTCTCTTGAGCTTTATGCTATAAAGACCCAGAATGGTAAAACTAAAGGAGAAAGAAGAGTGTCTTGTGTGGAAAGAACAAAAGGGATGTCAGCAAAGGAGGGCATATACAAATGTTTTTTCAAGATTAAGACATGACATACATCTATCATGACATAGTAAATCCAATTCAGTTCATACATCGCGAAAAAAGATAAAGCATGCTGCTACTGTATATAGTTCTTGGACTGCAAATAGCAGCCCATATATATTATTCGATTCACATCAAGATTTATCTTTTTCTCCTGATAAGACCATGGTTCGTTTTGGATTTTGTGATCTTGTGTAAAAATCTCATCTATGAATGTTATGAAATATTTTAGAGCATTGACGCAATATGCATCTATCTGGCACAAATTTAATTTCAACCTATGCACGCATCAAAAAAAGACGAATTCCGTTGTTATTAGTGCAATTCAAATTGCATTGCAAACAATAGTCCACATATACTATTCACATTATGACTTACCTTTTTTCTTTTCGATGTATGTATTAAATTTGAATTTAAAATTATATTACATGGTAGATGTATCTTGTACCAATATCGGTCTTTTTGGAACTTGTCACAACCTCTGAGGAGTATTTCGACATTTCATTTAACAAAAGGCATAGTTCACGTGGCTTACTAATTGAAGAGATTAGTGAGAACATTTTGCACGTTCAATGGTCAATGGACATGGATTTGGAGCTGGGTTGAGGTGGTAGTACCATTGTGCCTGGGTCACGTGCCGCGCACGCACGTGGTGACCCATGCATCGCGTGGAGGCCATTCCATACATGCATTTTTCGCAAGGTCAACGAGGAGAGCAAGGCCATTTTATTTCCTCTTTTTTTTAATTTTTTGAGCCGACTGATTCCTTTCCTTTCCTTTGAGAAATTAAAGTGGCTTACTTTTATATCTCTCTCTCTTTTAAAAAGTTGAATTTGCTCTTTTCTCCTTTCTCCCTTTTTTCTGATGTTCTGCTACTACCTTATTCATGTGACGTAAGTCGTTAAAAACTACTTGTTGAACTTATGTGTGCATTTTATTTTTTCTAAACAAATATGTTGATCCCAGAGGATATGCTTGATTTGGTCTCGAAGTTACAACTAATCAAACTCTGCTGATATATTTTGATTTTATCCATATCGAGGACCTACAGCTTTGCATATGTCATCCTTTTGACAACCAATCACATTTTTATTTTCAAGAACACAAATAAGGATACGTGTCATGAGCTTATCCCAAATCCGTTACACCTCTTCTTGAGTCCTTGATAGCTCATGTCAAAATGGATTAGCTGATAACAACGCTGTGTCAGAATTGAATTGCCCACCTAATTATTCTACAGATTTAGACTAGTAGTATATTCTCCTTAATTTAATTAATCCAGGTCTCCATCCTCATTTAATTCGTGCACATCAAAGTCGACGTGGTTGTGTTGACCACAAAATTTCAACCATGCCGACCACTCGTGTCATGCCATGGTTGGTACGCACGTCGATCGAAACCTACACGCTTCTCAAACAGGCACACGCACGCGTCAAGCATGCGAATGTGTTTGAGATGGTGTTTTTTCAAGTCTATTCTAGTACCTTCTAGGAATCAAGCAGCTCATCTTTTCTAATACAGGTGGTTAATTCAGCACATATATAAATGTTGTTTTAAACTGTGCAGTCACTATTTAAGACTTAACTACTAACAGAAAAAGTTGGGTTCTTCATGTGCAAATACTGTTACTATATTTGTCGTATAGAAAAAATTCAGCTAATTGTATTTTGAAAGAAGTCCAGATTACGTGCAAAACGACAAGTACAGAAAAGCGTAAGTAGTATAGTAGTAATTGATGTGTGGAAAATATAAACATGAAAAAAGAGCACATTAACTATAGTAATTAAGGAGGGGTAAATTAGAAAAAAATGACACAAGTATGTATTGGGATCCTAGAACTACTTATATTTAGACAAAATTCTAGAATGCTAAAACTACTTATATTATGAATAGTATTACATAAGAGAAACAATGGATTAATTGCAGATTCAGAACTCCTTCGGTTATAAAATGTTAGCGGTAACGTGCAAAGAATGAGTCGTTTGAAAGCTTACTCAAGGGTTTCAAATTCAATTTGATTGTGTACCACAAGAAAGCAAATTACACAAGAACCACCTATAATTAATTCGGAATGCTTGCATGCATGCATGATCGCAACAGCATTTCAGGATCCAGAAATGTCTACTGTTACATCATCAGATCGACAGAAATGCGTGATCACAAAAATATCAGAAAAAGTGTTAGCTTCGAGTTACAGCCATCAAATATATGATTGATCCCATTTCAACACCATATTTTTATCAAGAACACATAGACTCAATCTAAGCCAGAAATTTGAGAACTGACAGAGAGACAGACACAAGTTTTATAGAAGAGGACTTTTACAGTACCCTCAAATCAATTTGGACCGTTTATTTTAGTGGATCTAATGGTTTGTATTATTTTATACTAGTGTCAAAATCTTGAGTAGCAGAAGACAGTAGCAGTAGATGTAGGGTCAAAATTGGCAGGACTTACAACAAATCGCACGGATGGAAGGTAATTTCGAAAAGTGAAAAAAATAGCAAGGCCCAAGAACCCATCGCCTTGCAACCCTAACCCCTGTTTTGCGGAGTAGGCGGTCGGAGGTTCGGCGGCGTCACGCGCCGCTCGTGGCAGCTCCTATGGTGGCCATGGCCAAGAAACAGAGGCGGAGGGAGGCGCCGTCCCTAGACGCACTCCCAGACGGGTGCCTCTTCGAGATCCTGCGCCGCGTGGAGGGCGCCCGTGTGCTCACGCTCCTCAGCAGCATCCGCGCCTCGAAATCAAGCAGGTAGAGGCCTCCGCCTCCAATTGCAGCTTCAAACAAGTGGAAGACCAGCTATTCAGAAAAATCCAACAAGTTTCAGTGACAGCCATCAATAGCTCCACGAATCCGTCAATGCGATGTCAGTAATCCTGATAGCTCCAACATATGTACCACTGGATAGAGCTCAAGAAATGTGCTAGCATTAATAGTTTGAGTTTAGTTGTTAATGTACTACAATCAAGTTGGGGCTCATGTATTTGCTCGTTCACTACTTGTTTGAGTGCAACTAATGCTTCATTGAACTATAATTATTTGCTTGTTTCAGTCCAAGTTTCAGACAGTGCACATGTGCTACTAAACGTACGAGTGCTTGTTTCAAAAAATAATATGCTTGTTGCGACCCAAGTTAATTTTAACTTTAACTCAATGAACTATGTTGCTATCTCGTAGCACATACAAATATCTGAAGTTTCTACATGTTCCAGTTTTCTAAACTACAATCCTCGTTTGTGCCTGTGCTTGATGAACATTGCCAAGTTTTTGTGCATACGTGATGAGTAAACTGCAAGTGGCTGTGCATGCCTAACGAGTAGTATTAGGTTCCAGTGCCTATAAGCATTTGCAATATTTGAGTGAAGTTTATATACCTCATTCGGCTAACCTTGAACATGCAACCTTCAACCGATTTATATTATACTTGTGTAATCTGAACAGATATATATCCAAAGCATAATCAACAACGCAAAACTGCGAGAACGTAGGAATTACATATTAGTTGAATCGCGCTATTATCATTAGTATCCCGTTCTCAACTGTAGTATCAGATAGTACCAGGCTACCTTTCTGCAGGAACGTCATATTCACTCTCAACAGTGTATAGCAAGTATCACTTGTCCAATTACACGTCCAGTGATGCATTAGAATTTCATAATGATACACTATCCGCTATATACCAAGAATCACCAGTATGTGCTCATAACTCATACGCCATCCGGTGATACATCTAAAATCAATTATACAAATATCATCTAAAGGAAAAGAAACCTAATAATCACCATCCAATGATACATCAGAATTCACTCCTCAGTGCTCCGGCAGCAGCCATCCACTCCTCAATGCACCGCGCTTTAACAATCCAGAAGCAAACAATCATCAGCCAACACACTGCCCATGCCAACGCACCACCACGCTCTCCATGCTATCCATGAGATTCATCATGAACCCAATGATGTGCTCCTCGCCGTAGCACCATGACAGAACTCCTTGGCCGCAGCGCCCTGCGAGGCCTACGCCTAGGAATAGAATCCTGGCAATGTCCTGGGTGACAATCACGCGATGCTAGACGATTGATAGTGGAGGACATTGAAAGAAAAATATTGTATGGTGGTAGATGTGCGGTGGCGGCGGCAGCCTAGTCGCTACGAGGAAGAAGGCAACACAATGAATCTAGGGATAGTTATAACTAATGATGAATTAGGGAACGATTGACCAGTCATGTATAAACACGAAACTGCCCCAACAAAAAAGTTAGTTCCGGATATAAACCAACGGCTAGATTTAATTTATACTACTCATCCTGTTACCAGTAGTAAAAGGTACCGTAAAAAATCTCTTATAGAAAGGTAAGCGAAGAGGGCTCTAAACTCTATCTCATTGCAGGACCAGCAGCAACTGCATCTATCTCCCCAGATTGTTCTTCTTCCTCAAGTGCACATCCCTCTCCAGGGTAGCTCAAACCATCACCAGCCGAACCCAAGTTTCGCTTCTGATCGCGACGGTTCGCAAGCTCCAAGCTCTCCTTGAGCTGTGCCACCACCTCTGCCATTGTTGGCCGCTCCCTGGAGGCTTCTTGCTTGCAGTGCAGTGCCAAGTTAGAAGCTTTCCACACAGAGTTAATGTCGTAGTCCGCTCCCATCCTTGCATCCACAATGCACTCGATGTTACCGTGGTCAAGGCTCTGGTGCACCCACTCACCGACGTGGATGCTCACGCTGTCGCTGATTGGGACGACAGGAGGACGACCTGTGATGAGCTCCAGGAGGACGACGCCGAAGCTGTACACATCGCTCTTCTCGCTGATGTGATAATTGCGGAAGTACCTGAACAATTGGTAGACACGGGGATCCTTAATTCTGACAAAACAATGTCACTTTAGGCAATGTTGAAGAAGCAAATGGAGTATGCATAGAAGTAAATGTTGTGTAGGACGTACTCAGGATCTAGGTAGCCCACAGTACCAGCTGGTTCAGTGGTTATATGTGTTTTTGAGTCGCTGAAAGCCTTGGTCAGACCAAAATCAGCAATCTTAGCCCCACAATTTCTGGTCAGGAGGATGTTCCTACTCTTCACATCTCTGTGAATCAATGCTGGCTTACACGCGATGTGCAGATACTCCAGACCTGTGATATAATAAATAATAGTTTCTGTAACAGCATACACGTGTAAAGGAAATCTCAGAAAATAGTAGATGGTAAAGTCCTAACCTTGTGCAGCATCAAGGGCGATCTGAAGACGTTGCTCCCAAGTGAGTGGTTTATTACTAGAGGTGGCTTTGCATGTCAACACAAATTAAACATGGTTAGTTTAAAGAAGATTTGGAGAAATTCATGGACTTCAGTTAGTAACCACGGTTGATTTAGGGTCTACGCAGTTCTCCGTTGAGAAAATGTAGCATCCCGTTACCAATATGAATTTAAAGATACAGCACCAAAGCTGATCTAATCTACGGCACCTAAAAACTTGGATTAGCCGATATAAGCATCTATATTTGAATAACTAAGATGAACAACCTCTTAGATGATCCTGCAGGTTCCCTTCGGGCATGTACTCGTAGACAAGGGCCAAATGATCTTTGTCGTTGCAATAGCCAATCAAGGAAACCAAGTTCTTGTGATGAATCCTTGTCAAATGTTGAGCCTGCAATATAACTTGCAGAACTGTTGTTCAGAAAATTTAAGCAGAACATATAAGGAGAATAATTACTAAGGATAGTTCTATTTATAAACCGCAAAAAAAAATCTTGAAACTGCTCATTCACCAGAATACAGAAACAGATGGCTACACAAAGAAAAAGGCAGATGGAAGGAAAATATACTGCCGATCTGCCAATAAATTTGAGAGGGAAAGTATGAAAGGATTGAGACGCATAAAACTTCTTCAAATAAAATATCTTTTTACCTCAGCCAGAAACTCTTTACCCCCTTGTGAAGATGACTCAGAACGCACTTTCACAGCAACTGGGTTTCCATTCTCCAAGTAACCAAGGAAGACAGATCCAAAGCCACCCTTGCCAATCTCTTGGCTAAAGTTATTTGTAATATGTTTCAGTTCTCTGTAAGAGAATTCTCGGTTCTCAAGTAACGCTGATTCATCTTTAGGACCAGTAGCCTCTCTCTTAGCTAAAAACATGCAGGAAATGTAGTTAAAGGAACGAAATAATTCTTGTAGAACAAAGACAAGAAACATTACAGCAGTTAACGGTGTACAATGTACAAAGCGGAAACCATAATTGCCACCTGACTGTCTTACCTTTTCCCTTCAGCGCTTGGTGCAGCAGAAGAAATACGATAACTAGTGCAATGAGGGCAACTATTGGAATGATTATTGCAGCGAGAAGTACCCCATTAATTTTCTTTTGACCTGATCCGCAGGCAGTACCAATGCCACACAAATGTGCATTATTACCAGCCCTGGCAGTATCAAAATGTACACAACAGTTCAAGTTACGAATGTGCTTCCATGGTATTCCAAATAAAAAGAGATGTTCGACTGAGATGGAGTCTATATATATCAATCTAATTGTAACTAGGCGAATGTAATAGTGGATACTATTTTTAGAGGGGTTTTTTTTACAATAAATGCTATAGGAAAAACAAAACTACCTGTAAAATGCATTGGAAGAGAGTAAACTGATATATAAATTTATTCATGCCTTCCTAGTGGAGATGAGAAATCCAAACATAAACACAGTTTTGTGTACTTCTGAAGTTTTCTATCCTTATTTTACTACCTATTACAATTGATACCTGATGATTAGATACTTCTCTTTCCAATTAACCAAAAATATTGTACCTTCTTAAATGAACAGATAAGGAAACTGAAGAGCAAAAATAGCCCAGGTAGAGTGGTATATAAATTTAAAAGAGCCAGTATGATATTAAATCACCAGTTTTAAAATATCAACGGTATCCTTCCTCGCAACAAAAAGGACATCCTCCAAAAATGCTGAACATTACATGATCAGTTTGAATAATTTTCTTCGAAAAGACATATATGTAATTTAGTTCTAGTGCACGCTATCTTGTGGTAACATAAAACAGACCTTAGTGACAGAGACCCATTTTGGGATTTTTGAAGAAGACTGTAAGGAACTGGTCCACTGAGATCATTGCTTGAAAGATCCCTATAAAGAAAATGCATGATATAACAAAAGACCATTCTGTCGAGATTCAAGTACCTGAGCAGATAAGTAATAAGACTTACAGAAACCTTAGTAATGGAAATTGCCCAAGAAAATTTGGAATAGGGCCAGACAAGTTGTTGTGTGACAAATCCCTGGAATAAGTAACAGCTCTTGTGAATTACAACTACTAAGGAATGGGGAATTAAGATGTTTTGGAAGTGCTATTTTTCAGCATCACTTCATGACTTCAAGAGGGAAAAGTATACAGGTAGTCGTTGCATGTAAATGAAGAGGATTACGTTTCTCTTCTAATATATAGTTAGTTTTCTGACGGTATTTTTTTAGTGAATGGTGAAGACAAACGAGGAAGCACGTAACTCTTGAAGTATCTAGAGTTCCAGACTATATGGAGATATAGACAGTTCTCTTTTTTTCCCCTGAAAACATGGAGACACAGACAATTCAAGAAATGTACTACCATCGACTGCGAAGTTCAAAAGAGTCTGTCCCTGTACTGCTGTGTAAATTGTTTCACATATCATTGAGTAATTCGCTCAATGTGTAACTATGCTAATCATCTTAGGAATATCAGTGCAAGGATTCTATTTTTTTGAACTTTGCAATATGTTGGTGATTATGCAATTTAGCTTCCTTAAAGAAATACAGACCTCTATGTTTTAATAACAAGTACAACAATTCCTAAGTATGCTAAAACACAAAGCAGAGGGGGAAAGATCCAAATGGATTCCTTTGCTGGTGGTATCAAAAGGAAAAGGCAGCGGCACATTAAGAACTCTACAGTAAGAAATGACGAGAAGTGAGGACCTACAGGTACTGGAGTGCTTTCAGATCTCTAAAATATGTAGGGATGGCACCAACCAACCCAAAGGAAGACAAGTTTCTGCCAAAAATAATAACCCAGAGAAGTTAGTTTCTCTTGTTGAAATGTCCTAACGTATCTTTAAATGACAACATATTCAGTGTATAACAGCGGATTTTCTTTATTTCATTCAAATATGATTATGAAACTTACAGTGCTGTTATTTTAGAGGGATCAGCTGGAGGATAGGAGCAGTTTAATCCTCTCCATGAAAAAGCTTTTGGAGTACATGGATCTCCCATCCAATTTGACTTCACACCAAAATTTTCTTGGATTGCCGTCATGGCTTTAGCTGGCGTGGAAGGACAAGGGAAACGGTTAAGCCAATACACAAAAATACATCCCTCATATTTCAAAAGCTTGACATAGTAACAGTAGCTGATTATGCACTCTGTAGTGCTAATGTTGCATCAGTATTCATACCATCTCCAGGATCAGTTGCAACCTCAGTTATCGGTGTCACCAAGTACATCTCCATGGCATTGAGGATAGGTGGAAGCTTTGCCTTTTTTGTAGCAACAAGTGAGACACTATAACTTGCCAGCCCCTGCACGATGCCGGACAAAGAATCGGCGAGTAGGAATGGTGGGGTGTAAGGTTGTGTGTTCCATGTCTTGTTATTGATAATGATATCAAACTGCCGCATCGCATTGCTAGATACATTCTGCAACTCAGCAAAGTAGAAAACAAAGAGGTATTTGGAGCTTATGTTCACGGATGGATCAGATGGATCCCATGAGAAATCAATTCTTGAGCCATTAACGCTTGCAGCATTTTGCATAGCAGCTGATGGCACATCGTAGACATCACTGAGGTAATTCCGAACAACAGATGTTGCAGATATCTCAGTCCAGTTTGGGATTGTGTCATACGTCGACCAGATGCGGTCATGGGGATCCAAGGGGTACCTGTTGACCAATGAAATATGTTTGGTATTATTGTTCATTGAATTAATTAGAGTCAAAACGACCATCTCCTTGTCCAAAAGTATACATTGCAGACATAATTCAAGTGAAATAAGGCTAAAATCAGCGACTACAGTCTTCACTCATTTATAATTTAGTACATCAAAAACATGCCACGGTGACCGACATATTTGGCTCAATTCTCCTTAATGTGTCATTCCGTCGTGTTATAGTTGGCCCCAAGTTGACTTAGTGGTATGAGATTGTGCAAAAGGTTGTATCGATGTAGCTCTCCTCTGAACAGGACTCTTTTAAATGGAGTCTGAATAGGTCCCGCCTTTTTCCAGTACAATCAATGTACAGAGCACTGGGTAATTTTAAATCTCCTCGCATAAATGTACGTTTGTAGAAATCCAAAGTACCATTGAAGATAAAGATCTTCTTATGGTACCTACGTAAAGGGGTGGTTCTTACTAAAGGATTATATGCGTAAAAGACGTTGGAATGGCAGTCAATTGTGTTGCTTTTGTTCTAACTATGAAAGTGCCCAGCATTTGTTCTTTGATTGCCCCCTGGCTTGGTCTATTTGGCGTCACATAGTGCTTGGATGTGGCCCACTGTTTAATGTTGCTCGGATGTTTGGGTCTTGGTTGAATGGAATGGGTGGGGATAATAAGGATCTTATGATTGTTGAGGCTGTGGCTATTTGATGGTCTCTCTGGCTCCATCGTAATGATGTTGTTTTTGATAAAAAGAGCACTTCTAACCCTTTGCAGGTTGTTTATATGGTCATCCATGGATTTCGTACATGATCGTTTCTCCATCGTCGGCAGGGTGCACAGGATATGCTTGGTGTGGTCTCACTTATACTGGAACAGAGTGTGCGGGATTTACTCCATACACATGAGTGGCGGTTTAGCCTTCGACTATGCTCCAGTTAAGTGTTTTTAGAGCTAGTCTTATGTCTTTTTTTTCTTTCATGTTTCCAATGCCATTGGGCGCTGTGTGCACTTGTTTGGTGTAGAGGCCAGAAGTAAAGTTCCATTTTCTAAAATAAAAGAATGTGTTTTTCTTTTTGATTTTTTTTCAATAAGTCTGCAATATACCAGCCACCTAGGTAGTACTAAAATGTTTGACATCATACCAATTTTACTTCTATCGATCAAGATATGGTGGTAACACTGATTTGGTATGTTAAAATTTGATTAAACAATGCCACGTCAAAAACTAACCTGATTATAGAATTGTCTGTGGGCCCCAAGTGGAACCGATTGGAATTAATCAGCACCAGCGATTGACTTGCATTTACCTCTGGGTAAAGAGTAGTCCTCAGTGGCCTCAAATCCAGCCCAGAAATAAATGGAGTTCCCATCCCTTTGTTAACCAAACAAACTTGCAGGTAATCAGCAGGAGACAGAACTATGATGTCCATCCAATTAACTGCCCCTGCATCACTGAAGTTAACTTCATGCCAGTAGTTTGTCCCCAGGTACAGATCAAAGACAGGAGGTTTGTTCAGGCCATCGTAGTTTCCATAGTAGAAGCAGGCCCGAACAAAGTACTTGTTTCCCGCTACCAAGGATCTCAGGGTATAGCAATTCCGTGCGCCATGCGGAAAGAACCGGACATTGAAATTGCGTTTCGCCAGTGTTGGCTTGATGTATTCTGAGGAAATGTCGTGGTTTTCTCCTGAGTTGATGAAACCATAGTCTGATACGTATATTATACTTGTAATGGAATCTTGGTATGAAGAGTTCAGTGGGATGCCACAATCGATGCTTATGAAACCTGGAAACAAAATACAAGTCACGAAGATTTTTCGCACGCATTGATGTTTGAGTATGCTTTTGCGGAGTGGATCATTTTTCCTCTTTTACACAATAATGGCTATGCATTGTGGATTCGTATTATCAATCATGTTAATAGACCTTTGGGTGGTACTTATGAGCAATGGAGGTGCTTTTCATTGCACATTTTCTGACCATAAAGAGCTGTAAGAAATAAGAATTAGGGGTAACGCACCTCGGTAATCCGGCTGGCCATGGATAAATTGAAAGATGTAGAATAGGAGAATTGCAACGCATAGATTCATGCTTCTTGTTCACTCTTCTGAGCATAACTAGAGCCTTCTAGCTAAGAGACTAAGAGAGAGACAGAGAATATGGGCATATATATATCCATGGACTAACAAATACTTATACATGCATATTAAGGTTGTCACGTTCCTCAATTATAGGTCAACAAAGTCGACGTACAGCAAGTTAGGTCGGCTATGGTATGCTCCAATTAGAAAAAAGTACGTTTTCATGATAATTACGTATGTTCCACAATAGAAAAGATACAGCTGCGACATTCTTTTTTTTTCTTTTTTTGAGAAAACACAAAGCTTGCGTCTCGATGTATAGATAGATAAAAGAGTATAGGAACAGGATCCAGACCACACGTATGAGAGAGGCAGGCATACCTCCCTCACATTTAACAACCAAAAGAGAACCTAAACGACAGGTGCCAATGGATGGTACACTACAAGCCTAAGCGATAAACACCACCGGAAAGAGTGCCTGAAGGCCGGAAGCCCCGGCAGAGATCCATCGCCGTGCCTCCGCGCGGATTGTACGCAGGAGAGTGTGGATGTTGGGGCTCTCGCCGTCGAAAATCACCGCGACATTCTTCCAGCTTTTGTAATTGACTCCTTTGTTGGCATTAGACAAAAGGCTGCCTTAATTATCTGTTCATGGGGTTTCAATCGTCCTGATCATCATGAACTCAAGGAAATACACATGTCCACCTGTACCTTAATGTGGATATCCCACAGTAGAGTAATAAATCAGGAGGGCAACTAAACCATAAGGATCAGACGTTCCAGTATCTGCATTAATATTCAATATCGAAATACATAATGCGGGACTAATTACATAATGCGGGACTAAACCCACAAATTTGATGCATCAGACACTTGATCGTGCCGGCCACATGATAACATGCTGCGGTTATCTTGTGGCCGTGGACTTCTGCATACCTGAACTGTTATCTGTCATCAACCTAATGACCTGATACAATAAACTAACGAGATAATCCTTAGTCCTGACGAATCTTACAAGTGGCACGCATGAGTACGATTAGAGAAGAACAAAATAGTTTAATTGCTGGCTTGATGTGTACTAGCAAACAATTTTTCACGATTAGCGTACTGTAAGATAAACAAATTTTCACAATTATTTTTCTACCCAATGACTCGGATGGCGAAAGAAAACGACGGTGGGTGCTCAGATGGAGCCTACCACTATCAATCAGTATTGGAAGAGCAAGCATCGCCGCAGTTGCACAGCGACGACGTACCTTACCTGGCCAAAACGACGGTGCGCGACGATGACTTCGGAGACCATGAGACAGGTCGGCACCCGCAGTTTTCGTCCTCCCCGCCGTCACGTGAACGGTAGTGTCGCGTCACGACACCACCAGCCAGTGGACGGCAGCCATCGGAGAATGGACTCGCCCTTGTCGTCTTCCCTCCTTGACCTCCCTTGTCTGCTCAGTGGGCATGTCGGCACGCACTGCAGGAGACGGGGCCAACACCTTCCCCACGCGTGCACGCAAGCAGCAGGCAGGCGTAGGCAACAGAGGAAGTCATTGCGCCCAACACCCTGTGCGCGCACCAACGCGGCTACTGCCGTCTCTCCCAGCACGCAGGCGCGCGCATCGAGAGGAGAAGTGCGGCGCCGAGCTCCCCCGGAGTGGCGCACACGGGAGCGCGAGCAGGGCAGAGCCGGCGCTGGCATTGGCATTTCACCGAACACCTATCGAGCACCGCTTCTCGAGCATTGTCACCACCCCTGGTGCCTCGTCACTCGTGAGAGCTCGAACTCGATGAGAACTCGCGGTGATATTTCCCGGAAAACTGAACAAAAACCTTTCTGGATGTTGCAGTGTGATCTTCTCGTATGTTGCACGCATAAGTCATCGATGTTGCACCGAGTTATTCTCCATTGCTGCAGTGAAAAATTATCGATGCTGCAGATCGCTACTTGTATGTGTTGCAGTAGTAAGACTCTCCATGTTTCAGTCTAGTTTTTCCATATGTTGCCGCACGTAACGAGGAATGTTGCAGTACGTTTATACTACTATATAGTGTACCAAATTTGAACTAGTCTTGGTAAGCAATCTAAACCATTGATCCCATGAATTTGACGGCTAAGATTGAAGGGATTCGCATGAACAGTACCGTAAACAGTGACTGTGAACAGTATCATCTACCATGACCGTAAACAGTACCATCTACAATGACTATGAACAGTACCTACGTGCACTGCACGTACTGTTTGCTAGTATTTGTTAATGTTGCACAAAATACCATTGGAATGTTTCAGTTTGGAGGTTTTCGTGGTTGCATACTGTTTCAGGAGGAAGACGAGGTGGGTTGGGAGAGAGAGGGAGGAAGACGAGGGAGGGGAGGCTGCCGCTCGGGGCCAAAGAAGGCGCCAATGCAAGGATTTGCAGGTGAGGAAGACCGTGAGCAAGATGTGGAGGGTGCCGCTTGATCGGACAGAGGAAGACGGTTATGACACTTGATCGTACGGCCCGAGAGGTCCGACGGGAGTGCCCCCATCAGACGTCCAATGGATAGGAGGTCCTAAGTGTTATAGTAGTAGGTAAGCATTGTTGCCAAAACCCAAATTTCATAATATCGTAGTTTTTAAACCGTACGTTTAAAACACTGTGGTGCTTGTACATGGACCAACAGAAGAAAAGAGCTTGCAACGGACGTCCTTCTGACCCTCTTATTCGTACCTCCCATTCTACGTCACTCTCTTCCAATACTGGCTTCTCGAGCCCTCATGAGCACTGCCTTGTAACCACTACCACATTTTATCGGATTTACTACCTCGTCTCCAGCCACGTAGCGTCTACTCCTCTATACTAGTTTTTCATATTGTAGCATGTTGCTTTTTATTTTTTGCACCAGTAAGTTCTAGGTGTTGCAGCATGC
This sequence comes from Stipa capillata, assembly GCA_019208055.1. Lineage (NCBI taxonomy): Eukaryota > Viridiplantae > Streptophyta > Magnoliopsida > Poales > Poaceae > Stipa > Stipa capillata. The sequence goes on from JAGXJF010005301.1 coordinate 433,169, forward strand.
AAATTTCATCTGTCGCATCTTTTTTACGGTATATGAATTTGATTTGAATGTTGCAGTATGTAAATTTCATTTGTTGCACAACTTAATGTCAGATTCACAATCCGTTTGAACCATCGCCATACTTGTGATGATACATTTGAAACAAGATTATATTGGATATAGTTTTGAATTTTGAGATTTTGAATTCTAAAACCCATATGAAACATGTGTCTAACTCCTTGAAACCCTGTGGAACTTTGGATAAATTCCATAGGAGTTCCTCAATGGTTTCAGTAAGTTTCAAAACTCTAAATTTGAACAATAGTCAACTTTTAGATTAGCTTCCTTGTGTTTCACACATGCTCCATAGGAGTTTCATAGAACTTTTATTGAGTTTTGAACAAATACGAGAGGAGTTTCATACACGTTGGATTGAATTTCAAAATTCATAATCAAATTTGTGAATAAAATTTATAGTAGTTTCACACACGTTTCAAGGAGCTCAACACATGTTCAGTGTAATCTCTTCTCTTCTTGCAGCAATACATCTTTCATGCTGTAGTTTACTCGTTGGCACTTGTTATACTTTATTACTTTCTTATGTTGCAGTATGTATGCTGTGGTATAGTTCTCTATTTGTTGCAATAAATGATTCTTGATGTTGCAGTGCATTTTTTTCACTTGTTATAGTAGCATATTTTTCATGCTGTAGTGCATTTTTTAATATTGCAGCAATACTTCTATGTTTCAGTACACTCTCCCCTCTTGTTACAACGATACATTTCGATGTTGCACAAAGTTTATTCGGCGGTAGCGGTGACATATCTTCAATGTTGCACTAAGCTTTTCCGTTTGCTTGTTGCAGTAATGCAACTTTCATGTTGCACAAACAATTTGTGTTGGTTTTGTCGATGTGGAAAGGATCTATGAAATATTTTTATATTTATGAAAAAAAATTATTCACTCTTATTGAGTTGCATGTACTAAGTAGTTCACCCAAAATTATAAACTTACGAAGAAAGAGTGGGCAATATATTTTAACATTTTCATCAAGTCTAGGATCTTCCAAGACTTACACATGGGATCAAAATACGATGCAACTAATTTATTATTATTATGTTGGTCAGGTCTTAAACTCAAGACCTCTTAACTTTGATACTATATTGAGTTACATGTATCAAATAATTCAATCAAAATACGTTGGCTGGGAAAGGGTGGACAATATACTTCAACAGTTTTAGTAGTATGTTTTGCATCTACCGACTTTGCAATAAGTTTCGATCCGCTCCCTCGGATTAGACAACTCTAACAGCATTCGTCGTGCACATATAATTTTTTTATTATCTATTTCATGTGTAATTATGGTCTCATTTTTTTTTCGAACGCAATTATGCATTGATTAATTAAGCCGAAAAAGAGTTGCCCAGTTAATTAGCGGAAAACTAGGCGAAAACCAAAGTTGCCCAGTTAATTGAGGAAAACCGGGTGAAAACCGCTATTACACGCCCATAGCCACACATGGCTCAGGGCACCTGACCAACCTGGCCAGCAGCACAACACGCCGCACACTGCAACGAAGAAACAAAACAGCGAAACCAACCACGATTCATCGTCATCACCCATTGCCACCACAACCCGACGACTCTGACTTCGCCACGGAGGGCACCGAAGCCTCGAAGCACAATCACAGATACACGAAGATCAAGCAAGCCCATGCCAAATAGCCGGCCATCACGTCGAGGACAAGGCAGCTCCGATTGGGGACGAGCCTCGCAAAGGGAGATTGCAAGCCTTGCCCCGACAAAGCCCACCGCGGCAGCAAAGTATCGCCCACTGAAGCCACCCTTCACATGTCATCGTCGCCGCCGTGTCGACCCCCGCGACATACAGCTCCGACTTCACCGTCAAAGGAGGGCAGGTGCACAGAAACCCTACCGACACACCGGACCGTCGATGTCAGAAGGCCATCCGCGGTCGATTCCGCGCAACGCCCAAGCTCCGCTCGCCACCACCGTCGTTGCCACACAAGTCACAACGCCAACATCCACCAAGACCCGGGGATGCCACCCCGGCATCCCCCGCGATCACTGGACCTTTCGTCGGCCAAGACCTCTGTCGAAACTGCAGCGTGCCGCCCACCGGAACACCACTGGCGCAAGTCATCGTTGCCGTCCTTGTCGCCCTCCACGACGCAGCAGCTTCGACTTCACGGTGTCCAGGTGGGCCCGGCGCACGGGAACACGCAATTGAGACGTCGGAAAGCCAACTAGAGTCCGCAATGCACATCACCTGCCAACGGCGCGCATCTCGAGTCATCGCCGTCGCTCCAGCAGCCGCCAACCAGGGACACCACCCCCGCCGCAGCCTGCAGCCACGCACCGCATCACCGAAGCCCTACCACAGCTCGTCGCATCTGCAGCTCGCCACAGCTCGCCGATGGACGCCGCCCCGCGCCGCAGCCCTCCGCCCGCGAGCCGCACCGCACCCAACCACGCTGGCTCTGAGATCTCGCCTGGCCCAGCCCTGCCCGCCGCCAGCTGCCGCCTGAGGCCCTGGAATCCAGATCTGGATGCGGAAAAGGGCCGCGGCACTCCCCGGCCGCCGCCTCGCCACCATTACTTCGGCGGCCTCCTCCTGCAGCTGCACCGCCATTCTTCTTCTTCCTCTTCTTGCAGCCGCCGGCGTTAGCATCCACAGCTAGCGCCCAGCACCGCTGCTACCCGCCAAGAAGGTGACGTGGAGCAGTCCAAGACGGCGACGGCGGTGGCGAGAGGACGGCCAGCCGCTCCTCCCAAGGCACGCCCCGGCGTCGGCGGCAGGAAGAGCAACCTAGCTGCTCCGACGAGGACGAAGCCAAAGAGGAGAGGACCCTCGCCGCCTGGTGGCCCGAAGGAAGGCTCCGACGCAATGGCGGAGTCGTCCCCGCAGCCGCCGTCCTCCGCGCGGGCTTTGCCCGGCAGCGTCCTCCGGCCGCGGCAAGGGAGAATGAGGGGGGGGGAGGGGACGGCGGCGGCGGCGGCTAGGGTTCCGCCCGAGCCGCCCCAGGGAGCGACACAGGGGCCCTCGTTAGTTTTGGTAAGTCTTATCATTCATATGGTCTCATTTTTAAGGATCCATCACAAGAAACATGACGGTGCAAACAGATCCTAATTTAAACATTTCTTTAACAACCATACCATTTTGAAATTTGGGTTCCTAAAACAATGTGTACGTACAAAGAACTCACCTAGTGAATATGGTAGGTAACATGCGCTATAAGCCCAACCCTTATTTTGCACGTGGCAGACCCCATGCGTTTTGGCATTCAACGCAGGAGAGAGCAGCACAAAGTTTCCGTAGGGATAGAAATCTAACGACGCTAATTGGTTGCATCGCAGGACAGACTGGGCGTCCGATGCGAGAAAGCGTCGGACCGACGCCAAGCCCTTCCTTAAATTTTGATGTACTCTCTCCATTTTAAAGTAGATATTTTTATATTAAATATATAGTCAAACTTCATAATATTTTACCGCTGATATTAAAAACAACTTAGATTGATCAGATGCAAATAGTAACATCAAATTTGTCATTAAAAATTGTTTCACAATATAAGTTTTGAAATGACATCCACAAAATAATGGTCAAAATTACATTTCAAAACTATGCAAAGTCAAAAGGTCAATCTATTTTGAAATGGAGAGAGTATCTAATACGAAGACAATGCAAGCAACATAATATGGAATGTTTGCCCCAAGTACTCGTCGCTCCCTTGCAAAAGAACTCTTTCGGTTACAACATGTTAGCGGTTACGTGCAAGGAATGAGTCATTTAAAAGCTTATTCAAGGGTTTCAAATTCAATTTGATTGTGTACTACAAGAATCACCTATAATTAATTGGGCATGCTCTCCGAGTGCCTTAATCTTGCATCAGCATTTTCAAGAATCCAGAAATGTCAACTGTTACATCATCATCACATTGACAGATGCGTGATCACAAAAAAAATCAGAAAAGAGTGTTAGCTTCGAGTTACTGCCAACAAATACATGATTGATCCCATAACAGAACCATATTTTTTTATCAAGAACAGGTAAGCTTCATCTAAGCCAGAACTTTGAGAAATTTACAAAGAGAGACACAAGTTTTATCAGAAAGGCGAGGGACGAGAGACAGATCAAACCTATCTCATTGCAGGACCAGCAGCACCTGCTTGTATCTCCCCAGCTTGTTCTTCTTCTACCTCAAGTGCACTTCCCTCTCCAGGGTAGCTCAAACCATCACCATTTGAACCCAAGTTTTGCCTCCTATTGTGACGGTTCTCGAGCTCCAAGCTCTCCTTAAGCTGAGCCACCACCTCCTCCATTGTTGGCCGCTCCGTGGAGGCTTCTCGCTTGCAGTGCAGTGCCAAGTTAGCAGCTTTACACACAGAGTTGACATCGTAGTCCCTTCCCATCCTTGCATCCACAATGCTCTTGATGTTACCGTGGTCGAGGCTCTGGTGGACCCACTCGCCGACGTGGATGCTCATGCTGTCGCTGATTGGAACAACAGGAGGATGACCTGTGATGAGCTCCAGGAGGACGACGCCAAAGCTATACACATCGCTCTTCTCAGTGATGTGATAACTGCAGAAGTACCTGAACAATTTGTAGACAAGGGGATCCTTATTTAGGAAATGTTGAAGAAGCAAGTGGCGTATATATAGGAGAAAAAAATGTTGTGTAGGACATACTCAGGATCTAAGTAGCCCAGAGTACCAGCTGGTTCAGTAGTTATATGTGTTTTTGAGTCACTGAAAGCCTTGGTCAGACCAAAATCAGCAATCTTAGCCCCAAGATTTATGGTCAAGAGGATGTTCCTGCTCTTCACATCTCTGTGGATCAATGCTGGCTTACAAGCGATGTGCAGATACTCCAAACCTGTGATAAGGTGAATACTAGTTTTGTGTAGCACTATACATGTGTAAGGGAAATCTCTGTAGATGGTTAAGTCCTAACCTCGTCCAGCATCAAGGGCGATCCGAAGACGTTGCTCCCAAGTGAGTGGTTTACTAGTAGAAGTGGCTTGGCATGTCAACAAAAATTAAACACTGTTAGTTTAAAGAGGACTTTGGAGAAATTTATGGACTTCAATTACTAATTAGCTGCTTTAGGGTCTAAGCAATTTTCCTTTCATAAAACGTAGTATTCCTCTATAATCTGAATTTCAAGATATAGTACACAGCTTTTCTACTCTTAGGCACCTAAAAACATGGATTAGCTGATATGACCATCTAAATTTAAATAGCTAAGATGAACAACCTCTTAGATGATCCTGCAGGTTCCCTTCGGACATATACTCGTATACAAGGGCCAAATGGTTTTTGTCCTTGCAATAGCCAATCAAGGAAACCAAGTTCTTGTGATGAATCCTTGTCAGGTGTTGAGCCTGCAATATAATTTGCAGGACTGTTGTTCAGAAATTTAAGCATAACATATAATGAGAATAGTTAGTAAGTATAGTTTTACAAAACCACAAAAAAAATGCTGAAACTACCCATTCATCAGAATTACGGATGGCTACACAAAGAAAAATGCAGATCTAAGGAAAACATATGCATATAAGCATATTTGCCAGTATATTTCAGAGGGGAAGTATGTGTAACGGTGAAAGTAGAGAAGTTGCGAAAGTGATCAAAGAGTTTGACGATATCACGCCACCAAAAAGATCCAGTCGGCTCCGGAGGCATGAGGTACAGAGTCAGTGTAGTGTTCCCAGACCAAATGGACCCAAGGAATATCGTGTTTGTTGTAAAATTTGTGGAGGAACTTCATGAGTAACACATCATTTTGAATGGAGAGGTCGATGATGCCGAGGGCACCCTTGACTTTTGGTTTACATACTGTCCCAAGCCGCTAGCGATTTGCTTCTGTTTGGACACTTTGATTTGCTCCATAAGCAAATGCGTCTGGCCCTGGTCGATATCCTTCCGGGAGCTTGAGGGCACAAAGGTAAGGTGGGTAAGGAGCTGAATATAGCCTTAGTAACCGTGATGCGGCCACCAAAGAGAGAAATGAGGAGCAGGAGGCCAGACATCATTCATTTGGTCCCATAAGGGGAGCATAGTCTCGGATCTTCAGTCTGGTTAGGCCATTGGAAGGCCCAGGTATGTAAACGGAAAGGAGCCAATTTTGCAGCCGAAAACGCCAGCGAGGTGGGAGGTTTTGTCTAAAGAGACGTTAATTGGGAGAAGGCAGACTTGTGGAAATTAACGCTCAGGCCCGTGGAGTGCTTGAAGGTTTTCTAAAAGCCTTGAGACAGACACATAAAACTTATTCAAATAAGCAACTTTTTACCTCAGCCAGAAACACTCTTTACCCCCTTGTGAAGATGACTCAGAACGCACTTTCACAGCACTGGGCTCCATTCTCCAAGTAACCAAGGAAGACAGCTCCAAACCCACCCTGCCAATCTCTTGGCTAAAGTTATTCGTAATATGTTTCAGTTCTCTGTAAGAGAATTCTCGGTTCTTCAAGTAAAGCTGATTCATCTTCAGAACCAGTAACCTTTCTCTCAGCTGATACATGCGAGAAACATAGTTAAAGGCAAGAAATACCTTTTTCCTTTAAGAAAAAAGGCATGAAGTACCACTACTACAATGTGTAATGTACACAACAAAACCATTAATTCCACCTGACTGTGTTACCTTTTCCTTTGAGCGTCTGGTGCAGCAGAGGAAATAGATGACAAATAGTGCAATGATAATAACTATTGGAATGATTATTGCAGCGAGAAGTGGCCCCACTAAGTTTCTTCTTCGACCTGATCCGCAGGCCGTCCCACTGCCACATAAATTTGCATTGTTACCAGCCCTGGTAGTCCTCAAAATGTATTCACATTAGGAATGTGTTTCCATGGTATTCCAAATAAAGAGAGATGTTCAATTGAGATGGGCGCTAGAAGGAACCAGTACCTCTCCATATATATTCAGGAATCAATCAGATCAATGTTAACTAGGCAAATGCAATACTGATACTATTATTAGAGGTGCTTCTACAATAAATGCTCTAGGAGAAACGGAACTACTGGCTAAAATTCATTGGAGAGAGTAAACGGATAATCTAAATTCTTCCATGTCTATCTAGAGGAGATGAGAAATCCAACCATAAATACAGTTTTGTTTATTTCCAAAGTTCTATGTCCTTTTTAACTGCAGTTACCAACTGGTACCTGATGATGAGATGCCCTCTCTTTCTGATTAAGCAAAAGTTGTATTACCTTATTAAATCAACAGTCAGATAAGTTGACGTACCAGAAAAAAAAACACAGATAGAATGGCATAAGTTTTTAGACAGCTAGTATGACACTGAATCAACATGATGAATATTTACATCATTGGTTTGAACTTTTTTTCAGAAAAATATTGGAATCTTATTCAAGTGAACTCTATCTTTTGGTAACATAAAACAGACCTTAGTAACAGAGACCCATTTTGGGATTTTTGAAGAAGACTGTAAGGAATTGGTCCGCTGAGATCATTGCTGGACAGATCCCTAAAGAGAAAATTCATGATATACCAAAGAAGTGTCCTTTCAAGATTCCAAAAATGGAGGAGATATGTAATAAGGCTTACAGAAATATTAGTAATGGAAGTTGCCAAGAAAGTTTGGAATGGGGCCAGACAAGTTGTTGTGTGACAAATCCCTGCAGTAAGTAATAGCTTTTGTAAATTACAACTAGTAAGGAACGGGGAAACACCGAAACACAACATTTCAGAAGTGATATTTTTCAGCTTCATTTCATGACTGAATACAAGAGGCAAAAATATGCAGGTAGTCATTGCATGTGAAGGAAGAGGATTGCGCTTCTCTTCCAACATTTTCTAACAGCATATTTTTATTGGATGGTGAGAACAAATGAGGAAGCACAAAACTATTGAAGCACATGGAGATATAGAAAATTCTCCCTCGTTTTGTTTTCTGAAAGCATGGAGATACAGAAAATTAAGGAAATGTACTGCCATCTACTGTGAAGTTCAAAACAACCTGTCCTGTAGTGCTGTATTAATTGCTTCACATATTGTTGACTAATTCAGGTCCATGTGTAACTTTGCCAATCGCAATCGCTAAGTAAACTAAGAAACAAAGCAGAGGGAAAAAGGATCAACATGGGTTCATTTTTCTAGTAGTATCAAAAGAAAAAGGCTGTGGCACATCAAAATTCTACAGTAAGACATGATGATGAAAACTTACAGGTACCGGAGTGCTTTCAGATCTCCAAAATAAGTAGAGATGGCACCAGCCAACCCAAAGGAAGATAAATTTCTGCCAAATAAATTATTCTAGACAGTTAGTTTCTCTTGTTGAATGTCCTAACGTTTCTTTAAATGACAACATATTCGGTGTATAACTGCGGGTTTTCTTTATTTCATTCAAACATGATTGTGAAACTTACAGCGCTGTTATTCTAGAGGTATCAGCTGGAGGATAGGAGCAGTTTAATCCTCGCCGTGCATAAGCTTTTGGAGCACATGGATCACCCATCCAGTTTTTCTCCACATCAAGATTTTCCTGGATTGCCATCATGGCACTAGCTGGTTTGCCAGAACAAGGAAAATGGTTAAGACAATACAAAACAAACAGATAGGCTGGCAAGCTTTAAGATACTAATACACCTCAAATGTGATAAATAGCAACGGTGGCACTGTCAGTCTAATGCATCCTCTCATATTGCACATTTTATTATAAGGAACATACACTTTGTCTGTACTGAAACTGCATCAGCAAATCCATACCATCTCCAGGATCAGTTACAGCTTCAGTTATCGGTTTCACCATGTACATCTCCATGGCATTGAGCATAGGTGGAAGTGTTGCATTTTTTGTAGCGACAAGTGATACACTATAACTTGTCAATCCCTGTACAATGCCGGATAAAGAATCGGCGAATAGGAATGGTGGGGTGTAAGGTTGTGTGTTCCATGTCTTGTTATTGATAATGATATCAAACTGCCGGACCGCATTGCGCGATACATTCTGCAACTCGGCAAAGTAGAAAACAAATAAGTATTTGGAGTTGATGTTCACTGATGGATCAGATGGATCCCATGAGAAATCAATTCTTGAGCCGTTGACGGTTGCTGCATTTTGCATAACAGCTGATGGCGCATCGTACACATCATTTAGGTAATTTTGAACAACAGATGTTGCAGATATCTCAATCCAGTTCGGGATTGTGCCATATGTCGACCAGAGGCGGTCATGGGGATCCAAGGGGTACCTATTTAGACCAAAGAAATGTGTTTATGCGATCTAGTGTTGCAGTTCATTGAATTAATTAGAGCCTAAACAGCCATCTTTTTTTATCCCAAAAGGATAGCTTGCAGAGACACAATCCATACAAAATATATGGCTAAAATAGTAACATCAGCTGCTAAACCCATTTACAAATATTTTTTCCTATCTACTTCCAAATGGTCTGCAACATACTCACTTACTCAGCCACCTAGGTGCTACCAAAATGGTTGGCATCATATCAATTTTACTTTTGTCAATCACACAAGATGGTGATAACACTGAATTGGTTAGTTAAATCGATTCAGACAACACTAAATCCAAAACAAACCTGATTATCGAATTGTCTGTGGGCCCCAAGTTGAACCGATTGGAATTAATCAGCACTAGCGATTGCCTTGCATTTACCTCTGGGTAAAGAGTAGTCTCCAGTGGTCTCAAATCCAGCCCAGAAATAAATGGAATTCCCATACCTTTGTTCACCAAACAAACTTGCAGGTAATTGGCAGGAGCCACAACTATGATGTCCATCCAATTAACTGCTCCTGCATCACTGAAGTTAACTTCATGCCAGTAGTCTGTCCCCATGTACAGATCAAAGACAGGTGGTTTGTTCAGACCATTGTAGTTTCCATAGTAAAAAACAGCACGAACAAAGTACTTATTTCCCGCCGCCAAAGACCTCAGGGTGTAGCAATTTCGAGAGCCATGTGGAAAGAACCGGACATTATAATTGCGCTTTGCCAGTGACGGCTTGATGTAATCTGAGGAGATGTTGTGGTTTTCTCCTGAGCTGATGAAGCCAGAGTCTGAGACATATATTATACTTGATGTGGGATCTTGGTAGGAAGAGTTCACAGGAATACCACAATTGATGCTTACGAAGCCTGCAAACAAAATACAACTCAAACCTACTCTACCCATATCCATCATGATCAAGAACTTGTTAGCTTTCACTAAGATTTTTCACGTGCATTGATGTTTATGGAGTGGATCGTTTCTCCTCTTTTACACAATATGGCTATGCATCATGGATTCATATTATCAACCATGTAACCAAACCTTCAGCTAGCAGACAATAAGCAAAGAGTTAGGTATTACGCACCTCGGTTATCAGGCTGGCCATGGATAAACTGAAAAATATAGAATATGATAATTGCGATATAGAGCTTCATGCTTCCTGATCACTCCTGTGAGCATAACTAGAGCCTTCTATCCGTGAGAGAGACAGAGACTATGTCCATATATATCCATGTGAGGGGGACTAGCAAATACTTATACATGCATATTACGGTTGTCCTATCCCGCAATTATAGGGCAAGAAAGTCATAGTAATAAATTAGGAGGTCAACTTAACCCCAAGGCTCACGCATTTCAGAACACGTATTAAGCTAGTGCCTGTCCTGAGAGGAACCGGACTGAAATTAAAGCAGAACTAGTTACCTTCCAAGTCAGCAAATTTGATGCATCAGACACTTGATGGTGCTGGCAGCATGGTCTCTGCTACTGTTATCTTGCGGCCGTGGACCTGAAGCAGAACTTAATTGTTATCTGTGATCTGTCATTAACCTAATGACCTGATACAACAAACTAACAAGATGATCTTAATGAATCTTACAAGTGGCACACGAGGATACAATCACGGAAGAGATAATGTACTTCAATTGCTAACTTGATATGTACTCCCACTTATCCAGAAATGTAGGTCTCATTGGGATGTGTGTGGTCAACATTTTGAAATTTTAACTAGTATGTGTGGAAGTACATAGAGTGGCTACATAAAAATAATGCCACATGATTTTCTTGCAAAATTATTTCATATTATATATATATATTTTTATTCTTCATAGCTTAATATGATCAGAAATTGTAATCAAAGTCTTGAAATGAAGACTGGGTAAAGTGAAAAACGACCTGCATTTCTAGATGAAGGGAGCAGTCAAAAAATTTCACAATTAATAATTATACTGGAGTAAGCCCTGTTTCATGCTTTGCCAATAACTCTGATGGCGAAAAAAAATGTCGGTAGGTGCTCAGATGGAGCGTAATCACGTACTACCTGGCAAAGACGTTGGTGCACGATGACTTCGGAGCCTGAGGTCAGCACGCGCAAGGCCGACCTCCCCGTCGGGCGATGTCATGGGAACGCTCAGGGTGAGTTCGTCAGACACCACCAGCCAGCCACTGGATGGCAGCAACCAGAGAAATGCTGCCAGAGAAAGAGAAGTCACCTCCCCTTGACCTCGGTCTCTCAGTGGGCATTCCGCCACGCACTGCAGGAGTCCCGCAGCTCAGTGTCGGCAGCCAAGCACGCCGGCCCAGCGTTCTTCGGCACACACGCTCGCGGGCAGCAGGCGTAGGCAACCGAGAAGGTCATTACGCCGAACACCCTGTGCGCGCGCCGACGCGGCGACTCGAAATCCTCAGACTGAAGCGCACGGGAGCGCGTCGGCGCGAGCAGCTGGCGCTGGCGCTGGCATTGGCATTTCGCCGAACACCTATCGAGCACTGCTTCTCGAGCATTATCACCACCCCTAGCGTCTCTCGAGAGCTCGGAATCGAAATGGAAATTTGCGATGATATGCAGAAAGAAACTGGCATGTGGAGCCCAGTGTCAGTGATAAAAAGGTCCGTGGGGCCCACTGTCAGAGAGAAACAGTTTCCTGTCTCTCCTCTTCCTTCCAAGTCAATGCAAAGTCTAATTGATGGCCATAGTGGAAGAGAGAGAGCACAGATCAATCAATGTGATGCTTATTCTTCTTTTTCTTTTAATTTCATTCCTACATTTAAACATGAAAAAGAAGAAATGAAACCTCTATGAATTAACCAACAAAAAGAATGTACACGCCCATCCATCCATCCTTAAAAAAAAATCACTTTTTTCACTCTTTTTTCCATCTCTTCTTCATTATTCATCGCCTCAATTAATCCTCCTATGTACTCATCAGCTACAGCTCCACCGACGTCGCCGTCGTCGCCGCCGGTGGCCGCTGCTGCTGCTGCCGCTCGAGCTCCATGAGCCTGGAGAAGACCCCGACCATGGGGGCGGTGTTGTACGTGCACGCCTCCGTCTGCATGTACGCGCCGCGGTGGTCAGTGAACACGTCATCGCCGTTGGGCCCGCCGACGACGGCGCCGATGAGGTCGTGCGGGTTCTCCCTCCCGGCGCTGTACCACGAGTCGAACCCCTGGAGGCACCCGATGAACTCCCTGTCCTGCGCGTACGACGCCGTCGACGCCGCGCGGTGGTGCACCCGCCGCGGGTACGCGCCGCCGTACCCGACCAGGTAGCTCATGCCCATCGGGTTCGAGCCCAGGATGTAGTCCGCCTGGGACTTGGCGAACGCCAGCACCTCGTCGACGCTGACCACCACCTCCTCCTCCGGCTCCTTCTCGCCGGCGGAAGCGGCAGCGGTGGCGTTGGCGGCGGCGGTGGCGTCGGCGTCGTCATCGGCGTCGGCGCCGCGGCAGCGGAGGGGCTGGCCGAGCCCGGCGAGGAGGTCGGCGTGGACGGTGAGGAGAAAGGCGGCGTTGGTGACGTACTGGAGGTTGTTCCAGGGGCGGATGAAGAGGAGGCCGGCCGGCGTGCGGCCGGCGTTTCGGGCGGCGCCGCCGGGGTTCTTGTTCATGTTGGAGCACACGTAGAACTCCGCCTTGGACCTGTACTTCTCCAGCACCGCGCGATGCTCCTCGCTCAGGTCCTTATCCTCCAGCAGCAGCTGATCAACATAATTACACAACATAAATATTCGTTAATTACACAGATTAACTAGATGTAAAATAATTAAATTCTTGTTTAACTGTTCGCGTGCACAACATAAAAATGAGTTAAATTTTAGTCATCAATGATTTAGTAGTATGAAGACAATGAATGTATCATAATTCATACATATGGAATGTTTGTCCAAAGTACTTGTAGCTCAGTGAGATTCAGTCTGAAAGCTGTATTTCTTTGACTATTCTGCCAAATTATTTGTAGTTTTAAGAAACTTACTCGTTATGCATTGCAGGAAAAAAGGTTTTTTTTGTTGTACATCAACATGAAGTTATACTATACTACTTATATAAAAGTATGATTCAAAATCTGATGCATTTCATTCTAATCATCCAACTCAATCCAATGGTTGATAAAAATAGTTGGCAAAGTCATTTATCCCATAACCTCTACTTTAGTTATTGTCTCATAATTACTTTTCTTTGGCTCCCTGTTTCAAAATACCACTGTGCTCACCCTAATCAGTTTCTTTAATTATTACTATCTATTAACTCCTTGTTTCAAATAATATAAAACCACCGTGTTTCCTAGACATGTGATGTCTCTATAAATACATATTCTACATAATACATATTGTAAAAATATACGTTGTACATGTGTGGTTGCTAGTTATGATTAAAAAAAGAATAATAGGTGGACCCTAAAGACTAGGGAGAAATGGCATATTTGGCCCCACGACTACGGTCAATGCCAAATGTGACCCGTCTCCAAAATCAATGGCAAAAATGACGCTGCGAAAGGCCAGACAGGCGCCACGTGTCCGCTGTCACCGCGAGGGACCGCGACGCCGTCCGGTCGCGCTCAACAGGCGCGAAAGGGCGCTATCGCGCTGGGCGCTGTAGGGCTGCTACAGTGCACATTTCGCGGTTCACAGGCGCGATGGGCACTGTAGCAACCAAAAAATACTTTTCCTCGCTTCTGTGCACAGGCACATATCATGGACTGCGAGCACGCGATGTCAATTTTTGGAGCACTGTAACACACTGCAGTAGTACTGTAGCAGGATACTGTAGCAAAGATTTCGCGGACGCTAAGCACGATATGCCAATTCTGAGTACTGTAGCAGGAGTATTTAGCACTGTAGCGAGAGATTTTGAGGCACTACGCGATAGGTGAGAAATCGCGGCCCACAGGAGCGATAGCGCTTTGTCGCGCCTGTCGAGCGCGACCGGACGGCGTCGCGGTCCCTCACGGCGACAGCGGACACGCGGCGCCTATCCGGCCTTTTGCGGCGTCATTTTTGCTGTTGATTTGGGAGACGGGTCACATTTAGGCCATTTTCTCAAAGACTAGTACTTATCAGTAAGACCGTGAGTTCCTTTTAGTCAAACTATGTGCCAAACTTAAATAGTATGGTTGACTTACCGAGTGATTGTCATTGGGCTGCTATCTGTGAATTCTGATCTTGCCATCTATTGACAGATCCCATGGCTAAATGGCATCCATGGATATGGAACCCAGTTTTAGTTCCATACAGAACTAACCGTACAATTTGATTAAGGTAAACTAACCTACGTAATAAAAAGATAGAATCTAGGCCACATGATCCTTGATCTTGGGTTCAGTCGCCAGGGCTTGGTTGTGATCCAACCACCTCCACTTTTCCCAAACATGTAACTACTGTTGCTTGAATCTTTCTTGTCTCATGCATGCTCTCACCTTTTTTCCCCTCTCCTCACCAATGGAAAGTTCATATACATTTGTCACAATTAACATGTGCTTTCATTTAATAATGTCCAGGATTAGTTGATTTGCTTGCTTCAAAGATCACATTCCAAGCATGCCTGACAGAGAAGGTGAGGGAACTAGCTTCTGGATGAATAAAGAAATGGGCATGCTGCATGGTAAAGCTGCTGCCTTGTATTCTAAGCATGGGAGGGAGCTATACTGCTATGGTCAATGGAATTAGGGTTAGGACGGCAGTCCATTCCTACAAGACCCCAGTAATGCTATCATCAGTCTACACCTTACAAAATTCCAAAGGTTAGGAAAACAGTCTGTTTCTAGAACAATTAATAATTCTTGCTACCTAGAGCACATGAGAAGAAACATTAGAAATGGTTAGCAGAGGACAAAGGCACAGGTGGAGAAAAAAGATCTTCCTGGCCCATATATATAAAACAATTGGGGGCATCTCATATTCTTCCCTTTGATGGGTTGAGCATCATCTGCTCTTCATGATTAGCTCTTTTCTTTGTTAAGAACCATCATCATCTGCTTAATTAACTATATTTTAATTGTACCTGGTTCTCAAAGAAAACAACACAAATAAAGCATGTATGTAAATGTGCGCAGTTCTTCTGCCGCCGTATCCTCTAATATGCTATATATGCATTCTCCTACAAGATGGGAGTTGTTGGGCATGGCGCATCCATCAATTCCAACACAAGCAAGCTAAGCTACGGGTAGCCATGCTTGCAAGTTAGAGAGTAGCTAAGCAAGCAAAAGGGTTGCACCAAACAGGCTTGTTCTTCATGCTAGCAAGAGCCGGTAGCACAGCCAAATCAAAAGAGGATGTTAATTAACCACATTGATCTCTCAATATATATCACCTATCATAATGACTACTACCTTTGACTTAATTTACAGCGCAATCGGCGGTGGAAAAAGATAACAATCTGATGATGCAACCATGAAAAGAAAAAGGTGTAAAACTTTGACCAGTTAAAAGAAAGTATGGGCAGCTGTAGGTATAGGTCCATGCATGCATGCGTCGGCAATGGAGGTGTGGTACTGACCTTGGAGGCGAGGATCTGGAGGCCGGGGTACTTGATGTCCCAGCTGAACTCGGAGACGCCCCAGCCGGTGCCGCCGAAGTCGTCGGCGTTGGCGACGGCGTAGTCGAGGTAGCTGCGGTGGCCGGTGGCGCGGTGCAGCCAGAGCGCCGCCCAGAGGAGCTCGTCCTTGTAGCCGCTCGCCGACGGGTAGTAGCTTCTCACCACCCGCACGCTCCCGTCGTACCGCCCCCTGTACTTGTCCCCAAACTCAAACAGCTGCACACAAATACACGTATAATTCTACATCAATTATACATTTATACACCGTATATAAAACAGTGTATAATACTGAAATGTGCGTGTACGATGGATGGTGAGCTGCTGGATGTCACGTACCAGCAGCAAGCAACTGATTGAGTGATACGTATTTTAATTGAGAAGTTTGTGTGAAGAAAAGCAAACTAAGCTTAAAGGGAAATAAAGCTATACTTTGATTTGATGTTAGTGCTGATTTTAATTAATTAGACGTTGTTGGTGGCCGGGGTGGCAGCGACGGCGACGTGTGGTAGTAGATGGTCCGTACCTGCTGCGCGTGGTGGAGGAGGAGGTGGGCGTAGTGGGCGTCGCCAGCTCGGCGGAACACGACGGACGCGGCGGCCATGGCGGCGGCGGTCTCGGCGGCGACCTCCGACCCGGGGTGCTCGGCGTCGACCTTGTACGCCCGCCGCGACGTCGTCATGTCCTCCGGCCGCTGCCAGCAGTAGTGGTCCGAGTCGCCGTCCCCGACCTGCCACACATACGTATACAATACACATCGATCAGTTAGGCATACGGTGTATGCATGTGCGTACTCGCGTATGCATACGTGTACGTGTACGGACAGGAGAGGAGGAGGAAGAAGAGGAGGACATTGATGGATGGTGACCTGAGTCCAGAGCTCGTTGGGGCTGGTGTGCGCCTTGATGAAGTAGTCGGTGCCCCACTTGATGGCCTGGAGCGCGTGGGCGCGCTCGCCGGCGGCCGCGATCTCGTCGCCGTACTCGAGGACGCCCCACGACAGCATGGTGATGGTGAACGCCATGGGGAGCCCGAACTTGACGTGGTCGCCGGCGTCGTAGTACCCGCCTACCAGATCCACCTGCATGTACATGCACGCGCACACACGGTCAAAACCACGCAGCTCCCTCGCTCGCCGGCGCCGGCGCCGAAGACGGACGGACGTGTCATGCACGTACCCCTTGCTCGAGGCCGTCGGTGAGGCCGGAGTGGCCGCGCCACCGCACGCGCTGATTGTACGGGAGCCGCCCCGACCGCTGCGCCTCGAAGTAGACCAGGCTCTTGGACAGCGCCTCCCCGTAGTCGTGCTTCACTGCCGCCGCCGCCGCCGACGCCGACGCCATCACCAACGACACCGCAACCACCGCCGCCGCCACCACGAACCTGCCGGTGACATCGCTCATCTCAGCGACCGCCCAAGTACGCCACGCTCCTCCTCCTCTACAAACTCCGACGCATGAATCGACCTCGCTAGCTCTGCTCTGCTCGACCAATCAATCAATTCCTGCTCAAAAGACTCGATCGAATGGCCGCCGGATCGAAACCCACCGGTGGCCGGCCGGGCTCGCCGCGACGCTATTAATCACTGCCTCTTCTCCAAATTACCAAGAATGAATCAACACGCCTCGATCGCTTCTCCAATCCAAAACAAAACCTGCTCTTTGCCCTCTTGATTAAGCTCGGAATGGAAACTGATGAATGAAGGATTAATTGCGCCGAGTAATGGCTAATCAAACACTGCCAGCTTTAGCGGGGGTTCCTCCACCTCCTCCTCCTTTTACTCCTCCTCGAGAAAAGATCGATCAATGGCGCAACTACACACACAGGAGCGCACCAAAAATCTGCGAGGAACATGGTGCGTTTATATACATATCTGCAAACGGGCCGGGGGAAGGAATTAATTTGGAAGGAGGTGAGTGTGGGGGGGTGGGTTGGTGGGTTGAAACAAAGAAAGAAAGAAACTTGGGAGCCTTGGCATCCATGCATGGCCGGCGGTGTCTTGGCGAGGCGGTGACAGGGACTGCACCTGCTGTCCGTCAGCCACTAGTACTGCCTACTAATACTGCTAGTTTAGTACGAGGGACTTAATTGCAAATTCCTCGTGTTGCATTGACTTAATTGCAAATTCCTCGTGTTGAGGAAAGTTTGAGCTCTGTTCTGGTTTGGGTTGGCCCCACGTCCGGCTACTCTGGTTGGTCGGTCCACACCGATCCACGTGGCAAAAGAAGGTTGCATCCCACGTTTCCTGGGCCGTTGGATTACACGTCTACGGTCCAGATTAATATGCCGATAAAAACCTTCGAAATATGGTTCTTGTTATTCATAGATTCGTGATTTTTCATTTAAAGGTCTATGCAAAAAAAGATGTGTAGTTTGTGGACATTTGGCTTGTATAAAGGTGCATGTGCCATATGACGTGTCACGTTTTGGAACGTGGTAATTTCACAGCAAACAGTTTAATTTTCGTAGTAACAATTCTCGTGTTCCATACTATGCAAAAAAGAAAAAAGAAAAAAAGATGCGACTTGTGCTTACGAGAACTTCAAATCTACTTACAAATTCGAGCAGACAAATATTGTTTCCATGAGAGAATGGGAAGGTGCACGGGAGAAGCTAGCTTCATTTTCGCACGTATGTGTCGACGTGTTGTAGGTGAGAGTGCCGTTGCGACGTAGCCGTCAGCTGGTGTTTAGCAAGTCGGGTCTCCGTCCGTAGTGACAAGCGAACGCAAGCAAGGATCAACCTGTGACCAGTATCGGATGCTTCGGTTGGAATCAAGAAAATAAATACTATTACTACCTTTCCTTGACACGCACTTGCTTATTCTTGCGTCTGGTAGCTAGGAGACCCACGTTTAGAACAAGATTAATTAGTGGCGAAACTGTTAGGCAAAAACTGGACCCTGACGAGGAGCACCACTGGAAGCTGCCACGATCGAACAGTGTACCGGCAAATGGTACGTGTGGAGAAATTGAGCGCTCACCACCAAATGTTGTAGCAGGTGGATACTTATGTGGAAGAAAGAACTTTTTGGGAAAGTCTTGCCGTCCATGTCTGGGGCGATGTTTTGCTCGGATGCATGCCGCTCGTTCCATGCGTCTCTTTGTTGTGTTCTCTATTTTTCACTTCCTATATTCTCAAACTAAAATTATTGGCCTCACGCTCCTGAGAATTAAAATCGTAGCCTCTCATCTCTCTCTCTCTCTTTCTCTCTCCCTATCTCTTTCTCGCTCTAACTTTCCCTTGATCTAGCCACCGAAAGTGGTTCTCCCATGCAACACTTCTAGATCTAGTGTCCCTGAGTATCCAGCCGCCGGATCTGTCCTCGGTGAGCTCTGGTGCGATGGGAGGTGGAGGGATTGAGCAGCTACAAGATCCATAAGCGTGGAGAGGAGCTCGGCGTAACGGTCGGCCGTCTTGGATGCACAGCATCACGGAGATGCTTTAACGGCGGCAAGGCCGCCCGCCGACCATCTCGGTGTGACATCAAGGCAAGCATCACCCTCCTAATCTGGCCTCCCCGAGTGCGAAACCATAGAGGACGGCGGGGTGCGGTTAGTCATGGTGGTGCTGCTTGTTTGCCAAGCTAGATCTCGATGGCGCCGACGAGCGCGCTGGTGCAAGCGGCGCAGATGTCCATGGGGTCGCTCATCCTAATATTGTCATCCTCATCCTCTCCTATTTTTTTGGTGTTTGGTGTGGTGAAATCATGCTTATTTTGGATGCAAGTGCATTTGTTCATGATTACTTGCACATATGTGCTTAGTTATGATCAATTTTGGGCTGCACAAAGTTCTTTATTCCATTAGCATTGTTTTTGTAATGATTTTGGTTGTTATTTATGTTCTAGAGATTAAATAGTGCACCTCCATAGTTTGCAATGTTGTAGTACATTGGACCTTTACATTGCACTAGAAAATTGTTTAAAATCTGTATGAAGCCTAATAAAACTATTCAAATTTTTATGAAAATTCTTTAAAACGTTCCTAAACCATGACTGAAACATGTATGAAACAATTTTTATAAAACATGCCTGAAATTTGTATGAAATATGAAAAAACGTCATTCAAACATTTGTGAAATTTCTTTGAAACACTCCTAAAACCTATTTGAAACATGCATGAAATTAGAGAAAACTTTGGTTAATTTTTTGCGAAATTTATGCCAAAAATGCTTGAAGTTTGTTTGAAATATGTGTAAAACTCGATAAAACTATAATGAAACATTTGCGAAATTTTCGTGAAACATACATAATTTTGTTTGAAACCAAAATTATCCTTATGTATCTTGTTTAAAATTCTCATGAAATTTGGCCAAGTTAATTTGAATAAAGTGATCTCTAGAGAAAGAGAGAGAGAAGGGTAGGCATTGGGGCCCATCGAAGGAAAAGGTTTAGTTCTCTTGCATGTAAAACTATGAGAGAGGGGGGGGTATTTGGACCCATAAGTCAAATGTAAATATGACGATGCCGTGTCATTTAATCTAAGGGATGTCCATGTGAGAACCCGAAATTCGTTAACAACAAAGAGAAGGGTTTAGGAGGCATTGGTGTGCATCATTCGCATACATGCATGAAAGTAGGGTAAAATTTGTAAATTTATGTCTTTTGAATTCAAGTTTGCAGATATATGAACAAGTGATATATTATTGAAAAAAGAAATAAATCAGATATGATAACACAATTAAACAAACAAATATATATGTAGTACATATGAAATGTTCAATACATTATATTAATATTCTGATAAGTCATAAACAGTTCAAATATTCATTTCAAAATAAAATGAATATAGAGTAACAGTATTACAATAATTTGATATTACAAAAAGGTTTACAATGGATGGGTTTAAAAAATGGTTACAAGAGTTATGTGCAAGAATGAAATCCTAAATAATCTACCCTTCTAGTTTTCTTTTCTTTTCTTTTCTTTTCTTCATTTCCTTCCTTGTCTCCATGTTAACCTGCACACATGCAAATATCTCAAACAAGAAAGAATTAGGTTAATGGTTAGAATGTTTGCACCCCTTGTGGGAATGCAATTTTGTTTAGGAGATTAATCTTGAGGAATGAAAGAACTAGTTTTAGTTCAAAAGGATTTAAAGACAACTTAGTGCAATCAGATTTTCGATTATGAAAAGGTAACCATTGGAGAGAAAGCAACAACAATTGTTCAATAGCATGAAATGCAACATTAGGCAACTAATCTGATTCCATAAGCTAACTTTTTACCCTTCTCTCTCTCTTACAGCAGCTATGATCCATAAGATAAGAAGAAACCTCAAGTCAATATGTAGCTGAGCCATAGGGAGTACCCACTCAAGGTACACAACCTAGCAAAAGGGTAGCTAGGGCAAGAGAAGTTTAGATTGAGAAAGCAAAGAAATAATGCCTAATTTATGCAAAAATAATCGTGGTTAGGCAAAATAAAACCTCTCCAACCTAATGTGGTATCTGTTCTAATTAGTCTAACATAAGTAACTAAATAGAACTATTAGTTTAATATACAATAAGAAAAATGATATGTTCAACATGCTAAGGATTAATTAACACAAACACCTCTAAGCACATGGGAGTTTTGTTATATCATACTGCTCTTTTATATGCTACACTCTATATATATAGTGCTACCTTTTCTTACAATTCAACATTATGATGTTCTATGATCCGTAAACCTTAAACAGTAGTTAAGGAAACATAGTATTGTACACCACTAGTCTCTAACTAGCATGGTAGCAACCTATGCATAGGATCCAGTAGATAGCAATCATTAGATATATCAAATTAACATATTTAAAGGACTAGAGCCACTACATTAGTAACACACTAACTTCTAACTAAAAGGCAAACATGGAATAGTACATGATTATATATATAACCAATGCTTGAAGATGTTTAGAGTTATTCATAGCTTAACTTAGCATCGTAATATATGACACCTACACAGAGATTTTAGGAGCCAACTAAATAATATAGCCTTAGAATCTTGATCAAAAAGGGATTATCATCTAAAAACGTCATCACCAATAAAACATAAGGATCACATGCATATAAATATACTAGGTTTTCATCACAGAAACTCTAGATCATAAGCTAATACCACTGTCACATAATCATCTTATCTTTCATTAGAGCACATGAACCACTGATGATGGCATCATCATCACCATCACAGACTAAGGGAGCACGAGTAGCACTTACCTTGGAAGAGGGCACCACCGCCGTGGTAGCAACATGGTGAACTCGTTGTCGTTCCTTTGACAGCGGGGCCTGAAGTAGCAATGGTCAGGGATGTGGAGGAAGAAGCTCGGTTGCGCGACGCCGTGGTCATGTCGCTAACCCAAGGCCGAGATCGGCGACCTAGGGCCAAACCTAGGCCATCCAAGCCCCACCTTAGACCAGGGCGGTAGCGATGAGGAGGTCGCGGCAGGGATACGAAGTGTCGTGGGGCTGTAGCTTGTTCGTGGTGTCACTGGCGCCCGCTGTGCTCCACCCAAACCGAGTTGGCCTTGTGGCTAGGGTTTCACCGTGGTAGTCGAGTCAAGGACTGTGAGGGGCCGCGTTCATGCCGAGGAGGAAGAGTGGAGGGATAGAGACTCATTTCGGTGGACAACAATTTTGGATGTCGATGGTGGCGATTGGATCTAGGCGGCTACGGAAGCGGTGAGGTACATCGCTCGGATGAAGCAAAAAGGGGATCGGGAGAGAAGTATGTGGTGGCTGAGTGAGAGAGAAGGGGTGAGAAGTGGAGCGCGAGCACACCTTAACAAGGTGGGCCTTTTGGGCCATAGAAAACTGAGCGGGCCACCTGAGCCAAGAAAATGATTGGCCAAGCCTATGGGCCCAGCCCAGGTGATTTTTTAGAAATTGCTTTAATAGCTTTTCCATTTATATATTTCTATTCTATTGAGCAAAGTTTAGAAATATGTATTTATGTGTATTCCTTTGAGCTAAATTTCGATAAATGTAAATTGCTGACTTTTCAATAACAATTATATCAATTTCATGAAAGTAAATTTTCTTGCAATAATCTACATAAAGTCATAGAAATTACAAAAAAATGAAAAGCATACAAAAATGAGAAATTAATTATGCCCTTGCATGTATTCATATTCATATGCATATACATTTGAATTGTTTGGAATTAGTCTTTGTTAAATTATTATTCGATCTTCAAATCTCGAGTTGTGCCAACTCCTCTCGACGAGACCTCGAGCCTCATTTCTTATCTATCACAAGGAAAGTTTATTTCTTGTCTATATCCTCTAATATTTTTACCAAAGTATATGCAAATTATACCCCTCTTATCTCCTACATAGAAATAAAATGATAATTTTTGAAAATTGAGATATAATATTAATGATTCGCAGAATCATATATTGGTGGGTGGTGGAACCTCAGAATGGAAATTCTTGGCATGATCGGTTCCACTACATTTGGTATCACCTTAAGGGTAATAACAATTGTTAGTTGGTATTCTTGTGCCATATAGATAGCGTTAACGACAAGACCTGAAGTGGGATGTGCGACTAAGTAGTGTCTTCTTACTAACATATCAAACACTTATTGCTATTCATGAACTTGTTAAGTACTATTTGTACTCATCATCAACATAAAACCTCATTTGTTAGGCTCTGAGTCGGTAGAGTTTGAGTTAGAGAGCACTGAGCTCCCAGAGGAAATGGAAGAGCTGAACCTATCAAGAGGAGTCGAAGGAATTGACTACTACATCGACTATAGAATACATGACGATGTGGACTCGGACCAATAAAAGTTTAGTTTAGAACAATCAATGTAACGTCACTATAATAGAACTCTGTTGATATGACTTTCGGATATTCACTTTCTGCCATACATTCTAGTATTTACTATTATCAGAACTTATTGTATTGTACTCCTTTCAAGTTAGACTCTTTTGTATATTTTTTGCTTGTAATAATAATAAGTTTGTATTTAGACCACCGCAATACTTCAGTTATACTACTCTGATAGACGTACTATTAATGAGATGTGATTTTATTAGTATTATATTAGAAACTGGTATACTATATATCATATAGTAGGATGTAGGGTCGCTTCAATTCGGACGTCCGATCCAAACTACATATCGGACGCCCAATGCCTAGCTTCTCCCAAATTTTTTTTCCTGACGCGGTGGGTGTATTTGTAATGTTCGATCACGCACGCACCGGTGTAGCCTCCTAGCACCGGCGACAGCAACTTTTGTAGAGGGCGCGACGACCTGACAATAATTTTTCTTAGCACTTTAGGGCGTGATTGGCTGCTTGGACTACATACATAAATTAATTAGACTAGCATAGGCAGACCAATGGTGATTGCGAACCAAGTGAGCCAGCCAGGTTCTCAAACTTCGATGCTCTGTTGGGTCCGACTGCGATAAAAGGCCAATTTAAGCTTCTCCATAGTGTAACCTTAGTTTAGTAATCAGTATGTACTAAGCATTTTTAGCATGGTTAGAGTACAATGCAAAGTTGTGCGCCAGGAGACATATTTCCACAATATAGCGATCGAGCTCCGTGTCATCCTCACATCCATGGATTAAGACTCTAGAGCAACATTCCATTTTGACAAACAAGCCAGGCAGCTATAGATTCTTGGATTCAGACTCAACCTACGTACACACCGCTGCCATATCAAAATAATATTTGATGCAATATATCTTGAAGAACACAACCCGTCGTTAATTAGGAGGCATCCTAATAATTAAGATTCCATCTTCTTGTTTCACAAAAAGAAAAAAGATTGCATCTTCAAAAATAAAATAAAAATTCCAGGCTAGATGGTCGACGCCTTGCATGCATGACGCCATCCGTTCGTCATCACTGACAGGCATGGACTAACTAAACTGGTCAATTCAATTCCAATCCGTGTGTAAAGAAAGATCAGAAGATTTTGGCACATACATACATACGTGTTTATTCAAACTGCAAAAGTTCAACGCCGAACCCTTGACGACGGATGAAAAAATCAAGCATGCATCCATGCATCACCAGGTCAAGGTCTCCCAATTATTGTTACCTACCTCTACCTGATCACAGTCTCAAAGCAAGCGGTTGATTGGATTCCAAGCTAGAAAGCTACTAGCTTCGGATGTAGCAGAAGTAGTTTCTTGTATGAAAATGTATGGTCACATCGCCTCAAAAAGGAAAAATGTATGGTCTCACATGAATGCAGATTCAATTCAAACCCAAAGATCGGGTTGTTATGGGGAAAAAGGAGGACACAAAGGTTGAGCATACGTGGCCTTTTTGTCTACTTGATTATTAATTAATTAATTTACTAAGGATAAAATGATTGTGCTATTGTATGATTGGTTAATGTATCGTCCTAATTTGACTTTGCTTGTGATTAAGAAAGGAAACATAGAAAGAGCTAGCTGCCGGAAAATGCCTAACTACCTTGATTTTCTGAACAACCGGTCGGCATCTATCCGTGGAAAGGAGTAGAAATGTACAATATGCATGCACTCGTTTTTCATTATTGTATAATTATAAAGAAGATCGCAAACCAACATGCATGCTGTAACGTGGGATAAGGGTAAGGCAATCATACCAATTAAACTTTATTAGGTATACGTTAATAAATTAAAAAACAACTTGCAGTTTTCCTATCTTCCATGCGTTTGTTTTCTTCAGCCGGTCGGCCAAGTTCGTTGGGAGTCCAAATTTTTTCGTCAGCAACGTACTAACAACTGTAGTTGCCAGGTGAGCATCATAGGGAGACGTTGCTGCTGTTTGCGGTGTACCGAATCAGGTTTTGACGGACAGGTCGTGCTCATTTGTTAGCTTAGATCATGAGGATGTTTTCTGGGAATAGGGAGATTTCACTCAAGAAGATTCCTGCAGTAGTCATAGTAGGGTTGTGCACGTGTTAGCTAATTTTGCGAGATCCAACCGACGTAGGGATGTTTGGCTCCACGGGCATCTGATTGTGTCTGGTAACTCATTTTAGCTCATTCACTACCATAGAAATGGTTATCCTAGACGGTCTAAAATAGTCATCCAAGATAGATTTTTAAATCGTCTGGAAACATGTGTTAGAAATAATCAAGTATCATCGAGAAGGTTTTGGAACCGTCTGTCATACAGAAACATCGTAGATGGTTGGAAGCGAAGAACCGTCTCGAATTGTAATTTTGATTAAAAAAATCACCACTACCGCAAACCCTAGTTGCCGTCCTCATGCTCTTCCTCCTTGTAGCTGCCATGCTAGCTTCCTCTAGCGGCGCTGGGTCAGCGGTCGTGAACGGCAACCGCCTCTACTGCCATGCTTGCTGCTGCCTCCGTGTAGAGCAGATCCAGGAGCACGTCTTGGACATGGCCGCCTCCGCCACTGCATTCGCCGCTGCCTCCGCGCGGAGCTTGATCCGAAAGCACATCATATCTGGAAGCAACACCGCTCACTCACTCAGTCACCCACATGTGAGACTTTTCCATCACTTTGGCACCCACGCCTTATTTCCTTATCCCCATTTCATTTGCTTTGTCTCTCTTTCTAGAACTTTCTCACACTCGTTACATCTCTCAGCCTGTTGCTCCGCTATTCGTGTGCTCCAACGAGGATCCCCAGCGCAGAGGCTCGGGCAAGAGCTCTGACGAGTTCCGCCTTCACAATTGATGGCTACCCTAGAGGAAACTCTGGCGAGCCTCTATTTTGTCTCCAATGTTCCTGACGAACTCTGATGACGGGAGGAGTTGCTTGATGAGGCTAGGAGGAGACACTAACGAGCTATAGTGAGAAGTCACTAGTATAGAAAATGCTTCCTAGTCGTCTCAAAATTGTCATTTGAGACGATTTTGTGAACTATTTGGAAACATCCGTCACGAATGTGAGGGTCTTATCCTAGACGGTTTTGAAATCGTATGGGATAATGAAAACGGAGACGATTCAAATCCACAAACCGTCTCGGATTAAATTTGCAATTTTAGAACAAAATTGATAGATCTAGAAGCCTCACGCATCTCCTGCTCGTCATCGGAGGCGCCCTCGCCTGTGCTTACCCGGTGTCACCAACACCCTCACTGGAGGCGTCCTCACCCATCGCTGCCTCTCCGTCATGTTGGTCCAGCGCGCCGCTTCCACTGACGCACGTTTCTCCTTCGGCTCATTCTGCGCCTTCTCCGTTGCCTTAGCACACTCCTGGGGAATCAACAGGAAGGAATCAGAGGAATCACCTTCTCCATTGTGTTGTCCGGCTAGAGCTGCTCGCGGTCACACTCTTACACTTCTCCCAGTTGAATCTAGTCGTCGCCTTGGCCGGTCGGGAGCTCGCAAGAGGAATCAGAGGAAGGTAGATCTCTGTCGGCGGTACGGGAACTAGGGTTCCCTTAGCCGTCGGCAAAGGCCCAAACTCGATGCCACGTCACCGAAAGGGCGTGGGAATCGGGAGTATGCGCTCGGGGGCTTGCCCCCCGAGCACTGTGTCCGCTTGGCCCCTACGGGTTTAGTCAAGTGGCCCACGCGCAGCGCGTGGTCGGGGATGCGGGCTCGGGGGTCCCCGAGCCCCTTTGGTTCCTCCCTCGTGCCGCATGGCAAGGCGCCCCGAGTGCCCCTCGGGGGCTCTACCCCGAGCACCGCTTGTTTCCTCCCACGGCGCCACGTGGCGGGATGCCCCGAGCACCGTTTGGGGGCCTTGACCCCGAGCAATCCTCGTGGGTCCACCAGTACACATGGCGGGGGATCCACGGCGCCCTCCAAAGGGCCCCGGCGGGCCCTTTCCACGTGTCCCATCGGGCGCATTTAAGGCCTGTCCGGTGCATTTAATGCCTGTCAGCAGACGTGCCTACTCCAGGCCCAACGCGGGCGTCCACCGACGTGATAAGGCCTGTCAGTTATCATCTGACACGCTTTATGACTTTCGGGCATGGTACGGCATGCCCAGGTGCGTCCCTTGGGTCCGTGGGACCCGGGCGGTTGTCACCGTGGCGGGTAGCTTACCCGTTAAGTACTCTCCAGCACACTTCAACCCATCATGAAGATCCGGTTTCCGAGGATGGTTTGTCAGACAAACATCCCTTCCGCAGCAGTTTTCGGCGGACGGCATGGCGTGCCCACGCCCCTCGCGTAAGCAGCGCGTCTATTGCATTTAATGCCCTTCGGTCACTGTGGTAAACCCCCGGGTATATAAGGGGAGAGCCGAGACCATGCAAAGGGTTAGATCTTTTGGAGAAGAACACCCTTCGAGCAAGCAAGGGCTTTGTAATATCTCAAAACGCTAATACCCACACACCAAACCAGGACTAGGGTTTTACACCTCCGTGGTGGCCTGAACCTGGATAAATCTTTGTCTCTGTTTTCCCATCATTTAACCGGGCCTAGGCAGATCGTAGCTCCTGTTCCAGCTCCTCCCTGGCCGAATCCTAAAGGGGGTCCTTCCGGACCACCGACGCCGGCGTTTAGTCGTCGACAATCTCCCTCACTAGTGGCCGGGAGGCCAGATCTGGCAGCGGTGGCCAACGAGCTCCCACCCACGACTGCTGTAAGAGGTGTACAAGGCCGCAAGCTCCTGACCACCGGTGCCAGCGCTCTGTTCCCTCCGTCGGCTGCCGCCATCCAAGGAGTCCGGCCCGCCCTTTTAATTGTGCCAGCGCCGATGCGAGGGGGGGTCAAGGTCAGATCCCGCCGCGAGCTCCTGCCGGCTGAAATGGTGGATGAGGCAGAGGCCCAAGGAGCGGAGGGTGGCGAGAGAAGGAGAGAGAGGAAGGAGGCCCGGATTGGGAATAAGGAAGGGAGGGAGGGAGGAGGGGCGATGGGATGAGGAAGGAGGAGGGAGGGTAGCTTGGTGCGGATCGATCACAGGAGGTGCTAGGGTTCAGAAGTTGGTGGGGTTTGGTACGGATCGACCCTCTTAACTGCAGTTTGGTGCAGGACTATTAGGTCGGGCCACCGGTTGGTGTGGGTAGGTGGGCCTCTACGAGGCATTTGTAGACGGTTTTTTATCGACATCCTAAATGGTTTTTATTTTGAACCATCTAGGATGAACTAGTAATCCTAGATAGTTTTTAAAAAATAACTGTTTAGGATGTAAATTTTAGAAGAAATTGTCTGGAATAAGCCTTATCTCAAACGACTTTTAGAGAAACATCTGGAAATCATATAGTGGTTCTGTAGTAGTGCGTTGTAAGAAATTGCTTAGATCTAGAAGAACTGGGATTTTTTCATGGTGCTTTCTGATTAGGAAGAGCTGGATGATGTTTTTGCTACGTGTTTCACCAATTAATCACTAGTGTTGCACTTTGATTTGCACACTGTTGCAGCAAAACTTTTGAGCTTTTTGTATTTGTTGCACCAATCCATATTCGATGTTTTAGTGTACGTTTTTCCATTGTTGCAGCAGCACAATATTCAATGTCGGCGGTGCGCATTTCCGTTGTTTCACCAGCACAATATCCAATGTCGCGGTGCGCTGAATTTGGGTGTTGCAGCAAGTCCATCCAGATGTTGCAGTATGTTCAATTCGGGTGATGCAGCGTGTTTAATTCGGATGTTGGAGTGTTTTCAATGCAGGTGTTGCAGCAAGTTTCCCCAATACTACAGTTGCTATCCAGTTTCTACATGGTGTTTTTTTTAACCTTTCATATCATCATGATTTCTATGGAAGCAGCGATGCCTCGTCGCTGGTGTGGATGATTTTTTCTGATATTTTTGCTACCAAAGGGGAGGTGGATGGGGAAGAACGAGGAGGAAGATCAGATAGGGAAAGGTGGAGGAAGAGGGAGAAGGAGAGAGCGAGGAAGATGAGATGAGACCAGAGGAGCGCAAGGCGTGTGGAGAAGAAAACCAACACGGAGGAAGGAAGATGGATCGGGATTCTCGATCGTGGGTTAAGGGGGCTTGATCCTACGGCCAGATGGGTGTTCCATGAAAGCTCTCGTCGAGCCTCGGACGCTGCATAGTTCCGGCAAAAGTTTGAACTCTTTGTTGCTATGACTCGATGTTCGTTTTTATTAGTGACTCCGGCGCAATGGTACGGGGTGTCTTCGCACTTGGGGAGCTGTTGGGTCAGATGGCCTTTAACCCAGGCTATTACTATAAGATTGCTGTTAGGATTAAGAGGCCGCGTTTCTGGGCTGTGTAGGCACGTCGGCTGCTATACTTTTTATTGGGCTCAAAATCTCCGAGCTTTGCGGAAGGGGACGCGCAGAGGCGGGCACGTTGCCCAGGCGGACCGTAGCTCCTCGTTCGTTTAGTCCCACCTCGCTGGCGCAGCACAGCAGAGTCGGTCGAGGGAGCTATAAAATGAGGCGGAGGGCAGCGTTTCAAAGCATACCTTTCTCGGCCTTTTGGCTAAGATCAAGTGTAGTATCTGTTCTTATCAGTTTAATATCTGATATGTGGGCCATGCGCCCACAACGATATTAAATTTATTTTTTGTGGGGGAGGGTCCACCACAGTGGCTTGCCACTGGGGCCCTCGCGTGTCGCCCGGGCGTTGCACTGCTGCCCGGGCCCGGCGCACCCCAACCAATTCGAAGTTTAAGAAATTGTTTCCGTCTCTTTAACTCTGAGTGGCCCAATCTTAGGTCCTGTTTATTTGGGTTTTTTCTGGCTTCTGGACTTTGGCTTCGAAGCTAGAAAAGCACCTATTTACCCTGCTTTTAGCTTTTGGCTTCGAAAAGACTAAAACAATTTTAAAAGTTGTTTCAGGCTTTTCGAAGCCAAAAGCCAAAAGTACCTATTTAGGTGCTTTTTTGGCTTCGAAGCCAAAGTGTAGAAGCCAGAAAAAGCTCAAACAAATAGGGCCTTAGGCGTCCAAGGCCTTACAAAAAGTTGTTTCAAGCTTTTCGAAGCCAAAAGCCAAAAGCACCTATTTAGGTGCTTTTCTGGCTTCGAAGCCAAAGTGTAGAAGCCAGAAAAAGCCCAAACAAACAGGGCCTTAGGCGTCCAAGGCCTTACAGGTATCTGGTTGGTCTTTGTTCCCTTCCTTGCGGAGGATTCTGCCATTTCAGGTCTTGAGCTTTCTTGTCAAAAGATTCTGAATCTTTTTTCTTTTTTGAAACTCGATGATTATATATCCCATCGTCTAGGCCACAGCGTGGATTTGTACATAAACCTGTTAGAAGTTCGATTGCCTATCTCGGTATGTAAAGCAGTAAAAGTATATAAAACTGAATACACGACAATGTTTAATTCCATAGAATGTATAACTTTCTCTGTTTTGGTTATAGCATATCATACCTGAGAAATGGGGGGTCTTTCAACAAAAAAATAAATAAACTGAAAATGGTGCGTTGTACTACTGCCCTGGCACGGTGCAACCCCACGTAATGAAAATCAACAATTTTGTTGGCCCTAACATTGGTACTCAAGTACGCATAGGGCTATCATATGACAGTGTAAAAATCGGACTTTTCTGTACGGACGTACTCGATTTGAGTGTTACAGGGAGACCGAGAGCCTGAGGCTGTGCTAGGGGTAAAAAGCCGGTTTTAGTCCCTTGTTTAGTTTTAATTGTAATTTTAGCCCTCTTAAAAAATCAAAACTAAAAACGTGTCTCTTATTGTGGGTTGGACCCGTGACAGGTGAACCCGTAATAGGTCGTTGTCACAGGTGAGAGCCGTGATACTATCTCGGGCAGCTAACGGGCAGGCGAGCACGTATTGCGGGTTCCACCTTTGACATGTGGGTTTAGAGGGTCCAACCCATGACAGGTGAGTCTCACAGATTCGATCCACGATTGGGGACATGTGGTAGCTGTCTAGACAGTAACGGAGTTGTTTTTGGCTTTGATTTTTTAAAGAGCTAAAATTATAATTGAAACTCGATAGGGGCTAAAACCGGTTTTTTACCATGCTTGGGTTGGTTTATATTCTGAATATAGCTATATTGGTCCATCAATGGCTATTTTCTCTCCCTCTTTTTGGATTTTGAATAACTTGGAAGATACAAGAAACCTATTTATTTTGTTACAACGCTGTAACTCCCACATTAACAAGTCGAGTGCCAATGTGTTGTAATGGAAAATCAAACTCATGCATCGCAATGGTATGATTTGGTTCAACATCACGCGTTAATCACTTCCGCGAGTACACAATGCAGTAAATATGAACACTTCGGCGACGAGTGAGAAAAAATTGTTGTAACAAATTGAGAAAATACATCTACGAGACGAGGTGGCAATATATGCAAATAGACGAGATAAAAACCTTTTTCCTTTCGTGTCGAAAGGAGGAGGAATCAATATCATCTACAAAAATAAATAAAAAAGATCCCTAAAATAGCGTGCACATCTATTTTTGCTTTGTTTTCGTCGGACCATTTTACCCCTGGCGAGCCACTCGAGTCCAGACCTCGACGAGGGGAGACGTCCCCCGCCAAGCTCGCGGCCTCCCCTCCCCTCCATTTTCCCGCCTTAATCTCCCCACCACCACCACCACCACACCGACGCCGCCGGTTCCCTGATCCTCCTCCTCCGCCACCTCGCAATCCTCCACACGATGTCGTTCCCCACGTTCCACAACCCGCCGATCGTGACGGAGGCCAAGAGGCGCGACGCCGGGGGCAAGAAGGCGGCCCTCGTCACCGCCGCGATGAAGCGCTCCGGGTCCAAGGGCCTCGCCGACACGGCTGGGAAGGCGGCGGTGGCCGTCGACGGTGACAGGAGCAGCCAGCACGCGCTCAAGTGGGCCGCCGACCACGTCCTCTCCCGCTCCCAGTCCTTCTACCTCCTCCATGTCCGCGGCAAGCACGCCTCCCTCCACCACCCCGCCGGTATCCTTGGATCCTGATCCTACCGCGTGAACGATTATGCGGTCTTCATATAGAATTTAACAGGTTTCCAATCGTGATTCGATCTTGAATGCAGTCGGGAGGCAGTTCTCCACGTCGCACGTGCAGGAAGATGTCGCGACTTCGTTTCTGGCTCAGATGGATCTCCAGACAAAAGATATGCTGCTTCCATTTCAGTGCTTCTGCAGCAGAAGAGGGGTATGCATCATCTGAACCTGTCTTCTCTTTTGGTTGCATTCTGATTTTCAATTGCTTTTTTTTTCCTGAACTAGCTAAATTTCCTGTGCAAATTGCGGGTAGGTACATATTACAATTCATCTGTCTATATCCAATTATTTAAACATGGAGCTGTGTTTACCATACAACTGTAATGCACATGGCTCGAAATATAACCGTAATGTTCGTAATATTTCGGTTTTTAATTTACATTTATCTGATTAATCTGAACCTTAATAATTTGGACCCACCAACCTAAGCGGGGTAGAATCTCCTCTTTATTCTCCGATTAATTTGGGAATTTCTAGCCTCTCAAACCGAACATGGAGGCTTATTTTAACCTTCTTTTGCTGTAATAATATAATAGGCTGATAGATGTCAAGATAAGAAAAGGTAATACAGATGTATAAAAGTACTGTATAAATGTTCTTCCTGCATGTGTCTGTTCATGCATCCCATTCATTAGTGTCATCCTTGTTTGATCTCCAGATAAATCAAGCAATTGGGGGCCATACTAAGTTACTCTCTTTTGGCTGACCTACTTTAATATCTACAGTTACAATGCAGGGAAATCATTCTTGATGGAACAGATGTGTCAAAAGCTATTGTCGATTTTGTTGTGCAACATAACATTGACAAGGTTGTGCTGGGATCATCATCTAGGAATGCATTTAAGAGGTTCTCTATCTAAGTTAGAACAACTTCTGCACACCATTTGTTTTGTGACATTATTTGATGGTCCTCTTTCTTAACACAAATTTGTCTTACTTTGACGAGTTCAATAATTTTCCTTAACTATAGCAGGACAATTTGGAAAATGGATGTGGCTACATCTGTTACAAAAACATGCACCAAATTTCTGTTCAGTGTATGTGATAGCAAAAGGAAAAGTTATCGTCTTTTAGGCCAGCCACTCATGCAAATGAAAATGATACAAGCAAAGAGGATTTGAAATATGATGCACCTGGGGATCGACTTTTAGCTGTAAAAAGTTTGTGTTTCTCTTGACACTCTTGTTCGTTTAGATGCACAATATTTTTATCTCTAGTAGGTTATTCTTTATATGCTCATGATGTGCATTTGTAATTTGCAGATGAACCAGCACGCAAGTTTGCTGTTGAAGAACCTCATTCTTACAGGTGAGTTTACATCTTTCCCTATCTGCTGAAATGGTTGTATAAACTTTATGCAAGCTATATATAGAATTACGACGCATGTATTCACGACCATCACATCGAGCTGTCCATATCTGATATCTTCGTTTATTTCTATTGGTTAGTTTACTATTCATAACTTTGATGTTTTCTTCAATGTTGCGATCGTGCTGCACTAATTCGTTTCTATATGGGCTTGTATTTTGTATTCACTCTGTTTGATCTCTGATCAGGCTGATGTCAACACGCGCTGCTATGCACATGGTGCCAGTTCTGATGTACCAACAGAAGGGGGCAACCTCAAGGCACCAGATCAACAGCGACATGCCGAAAGTTCATACCTTGTAAAAACGTCTTCTTGTCCAAGTGACTTTTTAAGAATGATGAATCAACAAGGCAATCATTTGTCTCCAGAATATCCAGAGAATCATAGAGATATATTGTTTTTGCTAAATAAGGACAATGAGCATGCATTCCAAGCTCCACACAAAAAATACTTGGGCATTGATGATAATGCACTTAGTCTTGAATACGATGCCTGTGAACCTTTAATCCCAAGCGGAGAATGTGCTTCATCAACTTCTAACTATCAAATAGTATGCTTTGATCATTTCTACCTACTATTTTGTTTCCTAATTCTTATTGACTTACAGAACTACTAAAATCCAACATATACAAGTCTATCAACACCATGTCATTTGCAGGAAGATGTGGAAGCTGAACTGAGGCACTTTAAGCTTGAAATGAAGCAAAAGAATGGCAATATGCTTCCATGGAACTACAAAGAGGTATTGCTAATACCTTCTGCAGTCTTGGTTCTGGTTTACCTCATATAATCTTTTGTCTTCAATCCTGAACATGCGCTTGATCTGAAGGGAAGCATTCTTTTGGGACCACAGTTACCTCTTCGGACTGAAGGCGGGATAGAAAACTCATATGGCATTGGTGAACAAGATGATCCATTACAAGAACTAAATGAGAAGAGAAGGACAGCTGAAAGTTCCTCTTCGAGCCTTCCCTACAAAGGCAGACAAGATGCAGAACCCAGTTCAGCAGTTCTTGGCCCAAAGCATAAGCTCATGATGCTTGAAACTTCATCTTCTGACCCTCATTGTAGAGAAAGAATCATAGAGGAATTTGAAAATCATGATTCCCAGGAACAAATTCATTCGATGTTGAGACGCTTGCCACCAAAATTTTACTCACCTATAAATGATAGACATGGATCTGCTTCAGAAGATAAATATAGTCTTGAACTGAACTGCAAACCCTTGCCGAGGCAATTGAGACTAAAAGAATGCTAGAGTGTCTCCCTACTAGATTACAGTGTAGATTATACAAGCCAGAAGAAATCGCGAGAGCGACCGGTCATTTCTCGGTGGATCGGAAGGTTGGGGAAGGAGGTTATGGACCGGTCTACAAAGCTACACTAGACAATACCCTTGTTGCAGTCAAGATTCTCCACTCTAATGTAACTCAAGGGCTGAAACAGTTTCAACAGGAGGTATGTTCACAGCTGATTTTGTTTGACAAAAGTATCTTCTGCAAATATCATTTCTCTCTTCCTAACCAAAGGAAAAGGTTGCTATGATATATTTTGGCATTACAATCTTTTACATTAATTTGAAAAAGAGCACAGTTGCATCCACATTTTGGCTTTGTCGGTATCGTCACTACAAATAGTCACATACTAATGTTGAAGACAACTACATTAGAAAAATGAATGTAAATTCTATGTTTTGTGGATTGTGACGAAAGAACTTAAGTTGTGTTATTATCAGATTGATCTGCTGAACAATCTTCGCCATGTCAACATGGTGCACCTGGTGGGTGCTTGTCCCGAATATGGTTGCCTGGTGTACGAGTACATGCCGAACGGTAGCCTTGAGGACTGCCTCTTCTGCCGTTCAGGCACTCCGCCACTACCATGGCAGCTTCGTTTCAAGATTGCAGTGGAGATAGCCACCGGCCTGCTTTACCTACACAAGATGAAACCTGAAGCCTTTGTCCACCGAGACCTCAAGCCTGGGAACATCCTCCTTGACAAAGATTTTGTCAGCAAGATTGCCGATGTTGGTCTTGCCCGCATCATCCCCAGATCGATGGACGACGCCGTGACTCAGTACAGGATGACCGACGCTGCAGGCACCTTCTGCTACATTGATCCTGAGTACCAGAAGACCGGATTGGTCTGCACAAAATCCGATGTGTATGCGCTCGGTGTCATCTATCTTCAGATGATCACTGCAAAGGATGCCATGGGGCTCGCCTACGCTGTATCTGATGCACTGGAAGAAGGAACCTTTAAGGAGCTCTTGGATCCCAATGTGACCGACTGGCCGGTGGAGGAGGCAAAGAAGTTTGCTGAGCTTGCACTGAAATGCTGCGAGATGCGGCGTAGAGACCGCCCCGATCTGGAATCCGTTGTGCTGCCTGAGCTAATCCGTCTGCACGCACTCGCTGTGCCATCTGGTGATCCTTCCATGGACCAACCCCATCAGCGTTCAGCCAGCGACAAGGTAAAGGAACTAGCCAATCACCCTTTCTTGTCTCCATTGAAACATGAAAATGTTTTCCCTCTCTTTGGTGAGGGAAATATCGAAATCGTTGATTGAACTGAAGAAACAAAGATATCTTAATTGGTGTTATGCCATTCACAAATCAGCTGGAATTGGTCAAATTTTACAATGCAGACATTGGTATTTCAATTGGGCTCATATTTTTGCTGCTTTGAATGCAGGATTTGGCTTTGGGTGATGAATTGGCCGAGATTCTTACCGATGGAAGTGTGAAGGCAGCATCATTTTCAGCATAGCAATATGAGGACCAGGAGTAGGCCTGTCACTCTGGAACCTGCACTTGTTCCATTTCTGTTGTAAATACTGCCCTAGCCCAGCAAAATTATGAGACTGTTGTAGTTCTTTCTTTGGAAATGTTTAATACCAATACCAATATCAATAAACGTGTAAACTTAACACAGAAATTTGTAATTCTCATCTGCTATTGCTGAACAACTAGTACTTACCGTGACCCAGAGCAATCCCATGCTGTTCTTCTCCTTGATCAAGACCAGGAACCATGTCAAAATCTTTTATCCTGAAATATTATAATTTTCTATAAAGAAGGTGATTTTAGGAGTTTGCTCACAATATCATGTCCAAACAATTACGCAGCCAAAACAAGTGACACGCACCTTTTTTTCTAACAGTAACAAGCCAATTAGCTTACTATTTTCAGTGAGAAGGAAAAAGGTTGGCGATGACCCCAAAGGAAGAAATCACCATTTCTCTGGTCCATCGCTGCAGTAAAGACATATATAAAGCTCTCGTGATCGGGGCCACCGTTTCTCCCGGCCAATGGTTCAAATGGCCAATGACGGAGATGTTTCATTTTCACTTGAGCCCTGGGTTTTGTTGAATTGTCCCAAAAGAGATGAACATTGATCACTCTAGTCCTTTGATCATATATTATTAAACGTTGCAATGTGATAGTACTATATTAGTACAAGTTGAGAATTTTGTCTCTTATGTTAACCATGGAGTTAAAGATCCTTGTCACCAAAATAAAATTGCAGGCTGACACCAAAACAAAAGAAAAGGATGGCATCTTTAAAGAAACTAGATGGCTGGGGATCCTCTTGAGCTGTTATTTGTTTGATAAACTGATTTTAGAATTTGCGTAACCAGACTATATAATTGGTAAGCGCGCGTTAAAATATCTTTGTGTTAGCTTTCAGTCATTTGTAAGCTTTCAAGGCGCCTCCTATGGGCGACGAATCCTCAACGAGACTTGGATTTATCATCGTTGTTGATGTCTCCTCTTTGCAATAAAAGATGGCACGTCGTAAACTCAGTATTAGACATCAGCATGTGGGAGGCTAAAGACCTACCAAGATTAGACATTTAAATCATCTCATCTTTCATCGAAATTACCACCTCCTGGTAGCATATGCGCGGATATGACATGACTGAAAATTTTCGCTACACATTCACATTATAGCTCGATATTAAATATCCCAACACCAACCCAGACCAAAAATAGAATGGTGTATAGGAAGTAAAGTCACATGCTAGATCACTATTGAAGATCATAGGATACACCAAAGCTTGTTTAAATAGCTGAGCAGTGACACATGAATTAAGTATAGGATATCTAAACCAATAAACGCTAACAGCACGAGCGCTTAAAGAATATGTCAAGCAAGGACGAATGCACATTCAAATAAGACACGATGATTAGCATGTCATGATCGCCGATGGGCAACATGGTGATTTGGCTGATTAGCACCCATACACTAACATAAGCAGTTATGTCCAAGGAACTGTGCATTTAGAAAAAGGAAAGGGAATTGCATACAACATTTAGAATGAAACCCACGCAGCGGTAAGGAGTTCAAACGAATTAGCTTGGACAATGTGATATATATGCTTGAAGCGGTAGCAGATGAATCGACAACTCCAAATCCAGCCAGACGCAAGACAACACAACCAGAAGGCTATATTTGAAGAAAAACCACGCGAGAAGAATCGTCCAACCTAAGAAAGCGAAAAGGGGAGCACGAGATCTGAGAAACCCCGTACATCTAAGCAAACAAAACTGGTGAGAAAACATTACAAATCCTAAGCGATGCACTCCATGTGACCAAATAAATGGTGTAAACAGATAAGGTAGCATGTAAGAAGAAGAAGCCGATAGAGGAGATGAGACGATATAAAAGAGGGTGAGGAACTCAAAAGGCACTGAAAGATGGCGGGGCACTCACTTCGGCAACGGCAAGCCTGGAATGGAAGAGAAACACCACAATGCCCTCCCTCCCTACCATAACGTCATAGAAAAACCTGAATGAATCAAATACAGCTCCTATGCGCCTTCCTGCATGCACTAATATGGACCTAACCACCGAGCAACCTAGACCCATGATGACACTAAATTAATCCATAAGACATTAATTGCATGAAATAACATAAAAGACTATCTAAATTTAAAAGAATGTAATTAAAAAATTTGTGATGACTTATTAGGAAAGCTCCCTCGTGTGTGCACCCTTAAAGGTTGTAAATGTGACGGTGGCATCACCACTGCAGCATCTGACTCCTTTTGACGGTGCTTTTTTATTATTATCTCCGACTCTCTATCTCCCGGGTATTCTTGTGTGGTATTTGTTTCTCTCTCAAGAACATGTTCATCAACACAACCACCCAGCTTGGCCGCCGCCGCCGGCATCGCCGGCGTGCGTCCAGTTTCTCTGGCGAAGCTGGTCCGTGGTCAGAGGAGAACGATGGCCGGCCGGTTCCTGCAGGGCAAGACTTGCCAACGCCTTCAGAACCTACTGCATGAGGATGACCGAACTTTATTCATCTGCGTCTGCAAGTTTGCGTCGATCATGCAATCAATCTTCAATTAGTAACGGATCTTTAACTGGATGTTTATAATTTTTTGTGCAATGATATGATGATCGAATGAATGGATGGATGATCAGACATGGAACCCTTTCACGAACAGGAGGTACGAGGCGACGTCGTATCTGCCTCCGCTGAGCGAGGAGTCCATCGCCAAGGAGGTTGAGTTCACTTGCCTCGAGTTCGACAAGGTACCTGCAGCATGCACAGCGCATGTGCCCGTGCTCTTCTTTTTAACAAGAAATAAGCATGGAAAACACAATAGCATCATTGAACATAGATCTTTGACTCGTCAAAAACAGGCAAAATTGGCTACAGGACACCGCACTTGGTAGAAACTGCCGGAAGAAGCCTGGAACACGCGCCGCAAAATTGTGTCATTATCAAAACACAGTATAAAGTCGGCTTCACT
Organism: Stipa capillata; assembly: GCA_019208055.1. Lineage (NCBI taxonomy): Eukaryota > Viridiplantae > Streptophyta > Magnoliopsida > Poales > Poaceae > Stipa > Stipa capillata. The sequence goes on from JAGXJF010005301.1 coordinate 472,872, forward strand.
TTGGTAGTAGAAACTAATCGTAGTGTCCACCAGCAAATGACCATGATTTCTTGTATGTTTTTATTCAGTTTTTTTGCATGCAGGTAGGTGGAGATCCAGCGGAGCAACAGCCGGATGCCGGGGGTACTACGACCGGCGGTACTGGACGATGTGGAAGCTGCCCATGTTCAGCTGCTCCGACGCGTCGCAGGTGCTCCGGGAGCTGGAACAGTGCCGGAGCGAGTACCCGGACGCCTACATCCGCCTCATCAACTTCGACGGCAGCCGCCAGTGCCAGTACATGTCCTTCCTCCGCCACAAGCCTGACTCCGACGACTATACTCCTTGAGCTTCTTCACTGCATCTCCCATCATTATTACCCACTAGCAGAGTGCCCGTGCGTTGCAACGGGTATAAATTTTAAAAGGAAAGGAGGCTCGACGGGGAGGTGATGGCGCGGCGCTAGCGGCGGCAGAGGGCGAGCGGCCAGCTGTCGTCATCGGCAGCAGCGACGAAGGCAGTTGTGAGGAGGTCAGGGCGACAAAGGCAGCTGGCGAGACGGTTGTTATTTCTTGTTTTGATCAAGGAAGATTAGGAGAGATAATTGGGGAAAATTAGATATTTGTTAGAGGGTTGTTGATGAGTTAGTTGTAGATATAGATTAGTTTGTTAGAGAGTTGTTAGAGGGGTAAAAAGGGTAACAAAAGTGTGACACCACCACTCAAATATTATAAGGTGGTATAGATCTGTGATCTTCATGCTGCAATGCAACCTGGATATGATCATTCTCTCCAGTTTGATCTGCTTCTCTGCTTTCACTTCGACTTTGAGATCGATGAATGAATGAATGGGTTAGATTATGATAATAATGTTGTTATCGTTCATTGTCAGTGGTTTATCCGAATTTGAGACCCCTACTAATTATGGTTCCTTGAGAGAATCTTGACAATCTTTTTTCCTCCCTGCTTAATGGAATGGCGCGCAAAGCTTTTATGTGTTTCCAGAAGAAAAAGACACTTTTAGGCTTCAAAACCTTGCGACTGAGTTGGCCACAGTGCATGCCTCTGGTAACAGGTGAGCTGGATGAATTGCCCAACCTGACCTTCATATACTGCAGAAATGCAAGACCAATGGAACTACAGAAACAGTATAGTAGCAAGCCAAGAAATGCGGTACTAGATAAAAGGCATAACATTAATTTAGACCTGCTGTTTCTCATATTCTTAAACATCATGGTTTACTCCCATTCCCAACATAAGTTAGCAACACATTGCATGATTTTCCCCAGATACAGCATATCATCTTTACTGACATGACATGGTTAGCTCAGCCCGCTTCGTCCCACACAGGAGTTTTTCCCTGATTCAGCATGAGAATCATTCTTCTTCGAGCAGCTGGCAACGGAAACTTTCAGGTTCCATGCAATAACCTGACCAAATTGCACAGCTCCTGATGCTCTAAAGATAAATAGCATGGACGACACGAATGGCAGAACTGTAAGCTATGGACTAAAAACTGAAGAAGAAATAAGTTGCGGGATAAATTAAACCTCCCTACTGTCATAGCGAACATAGTACCAATGAACAGATTGTATAAGTTAACTACTTCAATGAAATTTCCAATGAAGAATCAATGCAACGATCTGCTACGAAAGAATGGGACCAAAATATGCTCCCTCCAAAAGAGAATCGCAATAGCTTCCCTCTTTTCAATGCCAAAGGTCCATGCAGAAACCAGAGGGAACCAAAGGTGGCCTCTTGCTGTAGATTGCCTCTGAGAAAGTGTCAGAAAGCTGGCCAGAAAGGCTTACAGGATCATCGATAAGAGTATCAACGTAGACACTAACTATTTTCCTCTCATGTGGGGTAGCACGCAAGCTATACCATGTCAAAAACTTCACCCTGAAGTTGGTCTCAATATAGCCCTCACACTCCAGCCACCTGACCACCTTGACACAGTACTCATAAGATGCTTGGGGACATCCATCCTTGTGGCCAATGTCCTCAAATTTACCTGATCTTTTGTTTGATGAATTCCCCGGTTCCCTTTCAGGCTTTGAAGAGCCATTTTGAAGAATGTTATCACCAGGTTTTGCGCCGAAGCTCCTTCCACCAATCTCCTTACCAGTTTCCATACATCTTGGTGCAGTGGGTGGCATAGAGCCAGAGTATCGAGGTGGAACAATCACCAACTCATTTCCAGCAGGTGCGTTTGATGCATCCTGTGATCCAGGAACTTCGATTCTTTGATTTTGCTCCATTGAGTTTGAAGACTCCCTGAGTAATGCAGTTTGAACGGTTGAATTGGGCTCCTCATCCAAAGCAGACGCTGACAGCCCAGGAGCTTCCTCCAGTTCAGTGACCTCTGTTACCCTGGCTGCAACCATCTGTATATTTTGCGAGTTACCAGTAGGTTCATTGGGGTGATGACATGCTTTATCTGAATCAAGGATCTCAGGATTTTCACAGTATTCAAAATCACTTTCCGGTGACTTATTAAGATCAGCATACACTGTAGTATTATTGTTTGAGTCCACACCCTCTGAAGAACGATCAGATTGACCACCACTGTTTGTCTTTGGGCTCCTGTTATTTTGGTCTACTCCAGCACCACCTGGCATCGAACCCTTTGGCTCATCTTCTTTCTGACAGCTTGTCTTAATTCTGACTTCCCATGACCCAAACTCATTGGAGTTGCTGAATGCAGCTACCTTAAAGATATAGCTTGTAGATGGTGCAAGTTCCGTGACAGGTAATGTTTTCGATGGTGCAAGTATGGTGCCAGTCGGATTTGACGAGTAAAATCCAGTACCAGCCACACAGTGCCATATGTTAAAGCCAGTTATTCCTTGGGCAAGTGTAGGGCATTGACCCAAATCCAAAACTACAGTGACAGATGTTGGGGTTATAGGTTCAAACTTTATGAAGTTCGATGGTATCATACTGGATCCTGAAAATGCAAATTCGCCAAAAATTCAATATCATATGTATATGTGAGATCTAATGTGAAGGACCTGGAAACTTACGTTGAAACTGCGAATTAGTAGGAGATCCAATAGAGAACAAAGATTCCATAGCATCTATTGCTCGAGCACAAAGTTTCTGAACTTCAGCACCACAAACAAGCCGACTGACAATTCCACGACCCATACTTCCAACTCCAGCTATAGGTCCAACCTCAGCCTCCAGTTTCTTTATCGCTGTGTCAACAAACTCATGCAAGACCAAGTACTTCTCTGTGGAGAAGAGAACCTTATGACTCAAAAAAATCCGATAACACAACACATCCAACCGCCGAGCGTCTTTAGCTATCACTAGCTGCTTCTTCCAGGACCTGACCAAGGGCATCAATCAGCCATTTTATTGCTCAGCAAGCTAGTTTACCAAAAGACCCCTACTAATTATGGTTCAAACATCAAAAAGAGGAAATAGAGCAATGCCGGTGGAAAATCAACCAGGACTCTTTGAAAGGAGCTACCTTTTGTAAAATGAACCAGTAAACTTGATGTATACAATAAAGGGCATTGTACTGGATTGCTAAAAAGTCAATTATTCAAGCTCTTTTATTATACAACTACTTCTGAAAATACTACTAAGGTAATGATCTAGCACATTCCTTTTGAAGGTATGTATTTTACACCAGATGGAAAAATGGATGGATCCAACATTATACCAGGTAGAAATGAGCACACAGACCCACCAGTATGACAGCTCATAGTATAAAGTTTAAAAGGAACAGCGGCAGGTCATTTCAAAAGATACCAATGTGAAATATCCATTATATGTTTTTGGAATAATGATGATGAGAGAACAATGATCTTGTCCGAAGAATTCCTAAACATAAACTGTAAGGTAAGCAGTGGCACTTCTTGTTTTGAAACAGTTTGGTTATTTCAGTATGGAAGTTCCAGAAAATAAAAGTGACTGGAAACCAGATGAAAATGCAAACTATGAAAGCCAACTTAGCAAAGTCTAACAACAATCAAATTAAGATGTTTCTAATTGTTATCAATGCAAGCAATGCGGGAAGAAACAAACTAAGGCAATGAAACAATAAGCCTGGAAGCACAGAATAACAGGGAAGTTACACAGAAAATCCAAGTTACTTCTTTTAGTTGAGAACACAAAATCTGCATAAATAAGATGTCCCAGAAAAAGTACCCAAGCAAATCATTCTGTTTCCAACAGCGAGTGCAGTAATAACCGCCATCAAGTTTCTTGCATTGGCCACTCTGCAGAATGCCGGTTCTTCCATCCTTGAGGGCACATTCAAGATGGCATGAAAAACCACAAGAATCTTTTTGCATGGGTTGTTCTGAACTACAGAACAACCATAGGCTAGGGTCCTTGTTGTCATCATACTTGAAACATATACAGCATGAACAGCGCCTGCAAAATTTATCTTCCGGGTTAAGAATTGCCCTGCATGCTAAATTTAGGCAGAATCGTGCATTATTTGTTGGCACAGGTACATCAGCTGTTGCCGGAGTGCTGGCAACAATTGGTAATCGTGATGGATTGTCAGTCTTTCTTTGCCGTTTCGCAGGGTACAGTTGGTTACTTGTGTTGGGGTCAGGAGTTGGCTCCTTTTCTTGCACATGCACCACATGGACAGATGATTTGCCAGTCACCACCCTGAAGAGATAATCCAGCATTCTCTGCTTCGATAATCCAGTATATTTCCTTTCCCTTCCTAATCAGCACAAAGAATCTCTACAATATCACGGCGACTCCATGACTGTAGTTTTTCAGGAGCACTTTCCGGCCACTTCGATAATTCACGAACAAGTTCCCGCTTTTCATCCACACTCATCAATCGGCATTTACCAGGCTCAATAGTAATTCCTGGAGCAAGAGAACACTGAAACATGTTACTATCCATTTGATAAATACTTCAGTCAATTTTGTGCAAAAGTAGATTTTACATGCATAATCAGGTATGCTTACAAATCCACAAGGCCAAGAAGCAGATACCAAACAAACTTTGTACACATCCATATGAACAATAACGTGTCTACAATGTTCAAGTCCAGAATGCAAAATTTAAACTTCATTAGATTTCATGAAGTCAATGAAGAGTGGTGGTTTTGGGGACATCATTCCTGACATGATTTTAGAAAATAGCAGGACAAAAAAGGTATGGTGCTTTAGGTTGCCACAGATAACATGCAAGAAAATAGTCAACGTAAGGCCTTCAAATCTTTACATACTCCATGTAAAGAAAATCTTTACATATGATAAGTAATTTTTTCACGATTGGACTGTACTAGACAGAATTGAGGAGTTAGTTTGTGCATTGCATTGAAAGTGCAGTCATGCACAGGAATACCAACCAAAAGCTGCCTGTGCTCTCAACACCAAACTTCTCTACTATGCTACTAACATCCTCTAAAATGTAACATATAGGGAGGTTAGTCTTGCTAAAAGGGGTAATTGTGTAATACAGATAAATAAGAAAGGTTTTGCAGGACACACGAGAACCCATCTAGTATTAACAAATGAGGTTACAGAGTTGTGTTGTGTTTATCAGCACTCTCTTTTTAAACTTGAAATGCACCTGCCCATGTTCATAGATTCTTAGGCCCTCATGTAACTAATCTTATGGGCTTAAGACTTGCATGTCATTCCTTCTACAAAACTCAGAATTTGGCACCATACACGGGCACATTTTTTTAGAAAAAGGTCCCAAGACCCAGCTTGTATTGAAAGCTGATATAAGAGTCAGGCTGGGATTACCGATATTACAGGGAACACATGGGCACATTTAGTGGAGCAACAGATGCATTGTACGTGTTATGATCATTATACAAAAAATATCATCAACGATATAAACCAAGGTTGGCATAATGGAACCATTCACTGGTGTAGACCTTCCCAATAGACGGCTTGACAAGGAACGCAAGACACCACTCTCCTAACACACATCATCGGCGTACCAAGCTGACCCTATCAACCCAAAGCATCAAATCCACAAGACAGACAGACAAACAATCCGCGTGCATGCGGACAGAAACCCCGTCCGGCCAATGCGAATCCCACCGATGCAACCAATGTGCAATGCACCAACAGGAGGAGCCAACAGCCGAGCCTTTCCCCCATCCCCTCAAAAGAGATTCTACTACCAACGTAGGGAGTGAACCAGCCATGGACACGTACAACCCAGGAAAACGACGTAAAGCCACGGAGCGACGTCGCTGGCGTCTCCTGCAGGAGAAAGGAGCGCAATGCGAGTAGCCATCGCCGCATGCAACACCGAATCTGGCACTGTCGGCGGTAAAATCTCATCCAACCCCTCCGACTAAAGCAACACCACCAACCACCACCAGTAGAACAACCACGCATCGGCAACAATTACTACCAATCAATCGACGAACAGCACAAGTGCTAACCAGACGCATCGCGCGGATAAACCCTCCGGAAAAAAAAAGGCTAACTAAATCTCGGATCATAGACACGAACACTCCGCGATTGCTCGCACTCGCGAACCCCTCAAAATCCCGACCCAACGGCACAGCCCCGAAAAATCCCGCCTCGGAACACCCAATCCGCGGCTCCCAGATCGCGGATTCGGCTCCCAATCGGACAGATCGAGCGGGCCGCGACATCGGCGACGCGCGCATCCGCGCCAAAAACACACGACGGAGGAACCGGGAGAAATCGGGAGGCGGCAGAGCTGACCTGCGAAGGGGGGATCCATGACGAGCGGGGAAGCGGAGGAAGGGAGGGATCTCTCGCTCCTCCTCCTCCTCTTCTTCACTGACGTGGACTCTCTCCTCTCTCCTCTCTCCTCTCTCTCCTCTCTCTCTCTCTCTCTCTCCGGTGGTATGAGGACGCGAAGTTAACTCCTGGCCGCACGGATATCAAAGCCTTCCTCCGCTTTTGCGATGCCGCCCCCCGCTTCCCGCGTATTCTCCAACGGCTCTCCCTCTCCCTATCCGAGTGCGATTGTGAGTTGGTCAAAGAGAGGTTAATTGTTAGTTGGTTTTAAGTTAGGCGCAGCTACCGCGACCCCGCCGCCTGCCGGCCTGGTTTCATACTCACCCTCCGATGTGGCATGGCCGCCATGCATAGATAATGGAACGGCGGAAAACCTAGGTGCGTACGACCCTGTGTTGTTAGCGTATGCATTTTGGATGCCTATCGTCACCGTCTGGTTATGCACCCGTCAGATTGAGATGCGGTGATAACGTTTTGGCATCCCGATCTTTCGATGGGAATAATAAGATCGATTTGATAAAGATGTATTTAACGATTCAATTATACCTAAAACTATAATTATCTTATCAATCATTAAACCAACTTCGATAAATTATTAACAATGTCAGAAGCACAATTAACCTGAACACGAGATTCTAATCCCTACGAGCAATCGAAGAACAAGCAAAAATTATTAAAGTAACAAACTGAATTGCGAATGTAGATGAAAAATTGAACTATATGCGTTCTAAAAAGCAGTCCTGACAATTAGTCGTTGAAATAATTGACGAACTCAAAGTACCAACATGGTTGAATTTTAACTAAACTAAATCCGACGAAACCAGAAGCAGCCAGTGGATATTTATAGGTGGAAAGACACCTTTGGACCAACTCGAACTCAATCGACCTAAGTCAGTTTTAAACCGTCCCAGAGAAGTTTTGCCTCCAACTTCTCTCGGACGCTAGAATTATAGGCCAACAAAGGCTTGACCCATAAGACACGTAAACGGACTCAATATTTAACTAAGTTTTTATTTCTTCAACTCTTGATCTAGCTTCATTTAGTCTTCCCTTAGGGCTTCTCCGGTCTTCGTCACCATATCATTTTCTAGGCTATATCTTGTAGTAGAGGGCAGCTACGTCTTGATCATCTTCATGTATTATCACCTTCTCCATTCATTGCTTGGCATCCTTGCTGATTTTGATCACCATGATGCCACGCTTGTACTTGGAGTTCTTGTGCTTGTGTTGATCTTGATCAGTGAGTGATATAGTATAAGTAGATATAGTAGTGGTTATATCTATGGAGATCATGTCCCCATGACCCCTTTGTATGAAAACAAAGCTGTCCTCAGATTTCAATAATCTGAAAACTAACTAACAAATAAAACAACGTGTATGGAGCATGTATATATACATATACATATCATTCAAAACATGTCCTCTTTGCGGTTGATCAACAATGGTTAGTACATAGCTAAAATTTACTTCATTACCCAGCCGGAAGAAATAGATCAAAAAATAGGATAATTCAAAATTTCTCAAATAGCAAGTATTGCAACCAATTTTGAAAATAGGTTCAGATTCACAACTCTCTTTCTTGAACCATCCCAACATAGATGAATAAACTTTAATGACTCTACTTTGCATAATTTCATCTCTTATGTTGGAGGTCATATCGTAAGGAACAAGTATTTGCATATTGTTATCTATCAAATAAGTAACTTCATAATTTGGAATGCCCAAAACAGATAAAAACCATTAGCATCATTGCATAGCATGTCTAAATGATGAGTTTTAGTATGAATAGTATTTGTATCATCGCTAGATGCATCCAAGATAAGTCAATGGTATCATACAGTGCACAAAATTCGTCAGTTGAATCATTTATGTCATCAAATAAAGTATCTATTGGAGTGCCTAGAACAGAAGATACATTATTAACATCATCACATGGCACACCCAAAACACAACTTTCAGCAGTATTAGCAAACAAAGCATGCACATTATTCAGTTTATTATTATCAGATGCTTATTGAGTTTCAGTTTTACCACCCTCCTTATTTCTTTTAGCTCTTACTTTCTTTTCTTTTAATACATCATCAGGTGTCATGGGTAGCCCTTATGAATGGGAGTATAAATGGTTGTCCTACCATGATAAACAATGCTAGTATCATTATTGCCAAGGCCTACCCAATAATATAGAATAAGCTTGCATAGGTACGACATCACAATTAATATAATCATGGTATGAACCAATGGTAAAGTGCACTCTCAGAAGACGTGTTACCCTCAGCTTACCATGGTCCTTGAACCATTGGATGTGATACGGACAGGGGTGACGTGTTGTGGTTAAGCAAAGCTTCTCAACCATCTCTAGGCTTGCTAAATTATTGCAACTCATGTCGTCAATAATTGCACGTACTACTCGGTCCTTGACGATAAACTTGAATTGAAATAAATTGTGTCATTGGTTCAATTTAGCATGTTCCACTTGACCACTAAAACTCGCTTAGTAATGAGAGCTCGGGTACCTAGCCAACAAATTAGTTTGCACTTCCTCCAAATTAGAATTATGCTCATCACCTACAAGATCAATGGTAACCAAAGCATATGCATCATCATCAATATCACTAGTTAAAGTGTATTCACCATTCTTCCTCACTAAAAGAACCCTCTTGCTTACACAATCACACATGAAATGGTCATGTCCTTTGCAACGATAACATCGTTGATCTCAAGCTCTTCCTGTCGAGGTAACCGAAGATGAACTTGGTTGGGTGTTTGGGTTGTGTCTTTGCTTTTCATAGGCGTTGGGGCAGACAGAGATGAAGTAGAAGGAGACCGGAAGCTTGCTGATTTGGAAGGGGCGGCAGGTTCTTTTGGGTAGATGGACTTGCATGAGCTATTTCTTGACTTGGCTTGACGTCCATGTACTTCTCTTTCAGCTTTACAAGCAAGATGAAACAAATGGATGATAATAGTGTACTCTTTATAATCAAGGATTTCCTAAATATCATGATTCTGACCACCCAAAAATCTAGTTCATCATAGCATCATCAGTTTTAGTTAAACCGCTATTAAACTAGTTTGTAACTCTTAATAATAATCCTCTACATAATTATTACTTTGTAAAGGTGTGGTCAGACCATGGGAATGACGACCAAGAGTACTTAAAGTAAAGGTAGCAGTTGTTGTATTTATAGAGATCATGTCCTCGTCGTGCATGATAAGGAGTGCATAATAAAGTGTCGTCTCTTGCTCTCTGAAGGAATAACCACGTGATTAATTATCCACGTGGACTGTGATAATGTGGCTCCTAGAAACGCTCCTGGGAAAATGCCACTGTGGTGGATCAAAGGAGAAGTGGAGAGTAAATATAGTTTTCGAAGATGGCTACGTAAGTGATGGTATCGTTCTTGTTTCGCATGTTTTGATGGTGTTTTATGTTTAGTAAAAAATATGATAATCTCGGATGCAATTCATAAGTCATGCTACGTTTCGGCCTACTTTTGCGCATGAGGCTAGACAACGGTCACTCACTACAGATGTCGTATTCATCATCGTGCGGTTATTAGTGGAAAGTCTCGGCACGCAACTACCCGTAGAACCCAAACACCATCGATCTACAGGCCGGCTTTATCCGTGGCACCAAAAGCTAATCACAATCCGATGAGCTCACCATTACAATCTGATTAGGACAGTTTCCTTTTCAAACTTAGCAGTAACCAGGGACACCAAACGTAGTTAGAATTATCGGAGGGTGCATCTGCTTAAAACCACGCTAATCATCTTCGTCAGTCATCACAAATCATAATAAAGTGGAATCTCCGTAAATCAACGCTACTTGGGATTTTACCCCGACATGGATGGGTGTCCTGGGAGCGACCGCGGTATTAATTTATCTGCTGGAGATTCCGCGCGATCGGACGGCGCTCCAGCGCGCGCGGGTCGATGGAGACGCTTCAAGATTCGTTGCTGTTGATGGCGCTGCATGGTGGTGGCCTCGTCTTCCGAGCTGTCGATTGAGCGTGCTGTGAAATAGTATTACTACCTGTTCTTTTTTCTTTTATTTTTTTCTCTTTCCTTTTTAAGAGTATCTCCAATAGATAGTTCAAATTCTGTAGTCTATATCTCCATGTAGACTATCATTAAAAAGATCCATCATCTATATTTTACAGTTCTCTAACAGATAGTCTATATTCACATCCTCTATATTATCTCTCCTATATTTTAATATTTTTTTCTAACTACTAAATCAACTACCATTTCAACAGCTATAATTCCAACGGCTATAATTCCAACGGCTACTTTTCCAACGGCTATAATTCAAACGGCTATAATTCCAGATCTATATATACCACTCCCCTCCCACATCTCTCACACCATTCCAGTCTGTGGCTTCTCTCATATCCCTCCCAAATCTCTTTGTCTCCACTTTCACACTACAATGAGTGATAACGGATTCGTTTTGGATATGCTCATGAATTCGTCGTCGTCTTCATCTGGTGAGGACGTACTCATTGTTGCAGCATTCACAGATCGCGAGGAGGATGAGCAGGTGAATGCTCGACGCCATGGCGGCTCCATGCTTGGACATCGGACGCTGAATCGCATAGGAGATGTCGGATTTACTACACTGTGGAGAGACTACTTCTCAGAGAATCCTGTCTTTCCCCGTAACTACTTCTGGCGCAGGTTGGTAATTAGTACATTAGTTTGTCTTTGCCTATTTTTCATCTTCCTCTCTCATTTAATTTGTCCGCACAAGTTTAGAATGTCCCGTGATTTGTTTAATCGCATAGCTGAAGCTGTACGTGAGCATGCTGATTATTTTAAGCAGAAAAGAAATTGTCTTGGAGTTCTTGGGTTACATCCTCTGCAGAAGATGTCCGCGGCAATGCGGATGCTATGTTATGGTATAGCAGGGGATGTTGCAGACGAGTATACTTGGTGTGCCGAAGCTACTACTCTAGAGGCTTGCAAAAAGTTTGTGATAGCTATTTGTGAAGTCTTCGGGGATCAGTACCTGAGATCTCCAAATGAAGATGATACTACCAGATTACTTGCAGTAGGGGAGCAAAGAGGTTTTCCTGGTATGTTAGGCAGCATAGATTGCATGCATTAGCCGTGGAAAAATTGCCCTACAAAATGGGCAGGCATGTTTACAGGCCATGTGCATGAGCCCACAATGATTCTTGAGGCAGTTGCTTCACAAGATCTTTAGATTTGGCATGCTTTCTTTGGTTTACCAGGGTCTCACAACGATATAAATGTTCTTCAGCGTTCTCCTTTGTTTGCAAAGCTAGCCGAAGATGAAGCTCCGGAATTGAATTATACTATCAATGGTCATCCCTACACAATGGGGTATTACCTTGCAGATGACATATATCCACCATGGGCAACATTTGTGAAGACCATACCAGGTCCACAAGGCAGAAAGAATTTTTTTTGGCCAAAAAACAAGAGTCAGCTAGAAAGGATATGGAACGAGCCTTTGGAGTTCTGCAATCTCGTTTTGCTATTGTTCGAGGACCAGCTAAAGGTTGGAAACGTAAAGAAATTGGTGACGTCATGAGAGCTTGTGTCATAATGCACAATATGATAGTTGAAGATGAGAGGGACAACGATGAGGTGGACTGCAACTATGAAGAAATGGGAGAAAAGGTGAGAGTTTCTCGTGCTCACGCATCAGATCTGAGAATGTTTATACAGATGCATCAACGGATTTCAAACAGAGCATTTCACTCTCAGCTTCAAGATGATCTAGTTGAGCACCTCTGGCAACATCATGGAGACGAGTGGTGTAGTTGTTTTAACTTCGTGCGATGATGTAATAATGTAGTCAATTTCCTTTCATGTAGTTGTTTATGCAATCATGTGCGTTGTTGTAATAACGATGTCGGATCCTTTCATGTAGCAGTTGATTTATGCAATGATTCAATGTTTTCAATGTATGTCTTACACAAATAGTTCATACAATACAATGATTGACACAACAAATAGTTCATACAACAAAGTAAGCTCAACACAAATAGTTCATATAACAAAGTAAGCTCAACCTGATGGGTTTGTACCGGCGAGCGGCGATCTTATTCTGCTTAGCCCTGTAAAATTGTTGTTGTGCCCCACTCATAGCAGTAGTGTCCATGGACATGATCTTCTCCTCTAATTCAAACTTTCGTATTGCCATTTGCTCCTCTTGCATTGCGAATGCTCGCTCATAGCGAGCCTCCTTCTTGGCCTCTTTGATCTCATCCTTCTCTAATTTCTGTGTCCAGATAGTTTCTAATGATAATTTGCAACCACTTCCATCAGATGCAGAACCTTTACCTTTTCGTAATCTTTCTTTCTCGTACTTCCTACCACGAGGTCTTATCTCTATTTCAAGATTTTGAGCACATGCCTCCACTTCATCATCATTGGAAGTCGTACCCGGACTTGCATCTGAGGTCTTTTTCTGTTTTTTCTGAGGCCCCCTCGAAACCAGAAGAGTCTGCCACTTTGCATACTTCTGTAACTCTAACCAGCAATGCATTAATGTAAATGGCCTCCCTTTAGGATCTTTGGACTGGTACAAAACAAGTGCATGGCCTTGCTACACAAATAATAAATATCTTATTAAATTTGCACACAACACAACAATTAGAATCGAATCAAAAAGATAGAAGCATACCCTCTCATTAATAGTCAACCCACTTTGATTTCTATTAACAATAGTCTGATAGCATCCACAGAACTTGTTCACCTGTTCTTGAATAGTGCCCCCAACGACAATTGAGTGCATTTTGATTACGCATCAACCAGAACGGTTGCTTGTGCACGTTATAGTACTCATAAATCCTGCCCCAATAAGAATTTGATGTTTGATCGTTCCCTGTCACCGCATCCAAACTGGTGTTCAGCCATGCTAACACCAACATGTCGTCCTCGACACTCGACCAATTTTTCCCTTTCGTGAACTTTGCTTTCACAGACGCGGAAGTTTCTTGAGTTCGCGGCATCTCTTGCTCCCCAACCGGACTATACGACTGTTGTTGCGAGACACCAAAGTTCATCATGTCCAAGAAACCTTCGTCCCCTTCCATCTACAAATAATCGACAGAAGCATAGATCAATATGTTAGCAACCAGTAGCATCAATCAGTAGCACAGCAGCAGCAATAATCAATAGCTAGCACATTAGCAGCAATAATCAGTAGCGATAATCAGTAGCTAGCAGCACAGCCAACCAATAGCAGCAAATAATCTCTCTCTATCAGCCCCAACCAATACAAAATCCCCACAGATCTCTCTCTTTCTCACCAATTCTCCACTCCTCCCCTCCTCCACGGCTCCATCACCCCGAGCCCGTTCTCCTTGGCTCCTCCACCCCGAGCCGCTGCTGCCCACCCCGTGCTCCTCCACCCCAGCGAGCGAGCGGCGGCGCCACCCCGCTGCCCTACACGCCATGGCCCTCCACCACGCTGCCCTCCACCCTACTGCCCTCCATACCAGCGCCCGGATCTGGCGAGCGGCGGCGGCTGGATCTACCGAGCAATGGCGGCCTTCATCTCCACCCGAGCCAGCCTCCTCCCGAATCAGTGGCTGCCCTCTTCTCCACCCGAGCGAGCGGCGGCGCCCGGATCTGGCACCAGCCGAGCGGCGGCATCCGGATGGACCGACCGGTGGCGGCCCTCTTCCCACCCGAGCCCGTCTCCTCCCGAGCGAGCGAGCGGCGGCCATCTTCTCCACCCGAGCGAGCGGCGGCACCCGGATCCGGCACCAGCCGAGCGGCGGCCCTCTCCTCCCCCCGAGCCCGTCTCCCAACCCCCTCTCTCAGTGTCTTAAAAACGAGTCATACCTTGCCCCAGCGCGCGACGGCGAGTACTCCTGATGGTGGCGGGAGGAAGCCTCGGCTCGAGCGGTTGCGATTTGGACGTCCTCGAGGCGTCGTCCAAGCGTGGACGATGTGGAGGGATATTTGGACGATGTCCACGTATAGACGACGCGATAGACTATCTATTGGAGCTATTTTTTCCACTCGTAGTCTATATTGGGTTTAGACGATGGTATCGACCATCTCTTGGAGATGCTCTAACACTACTACTAAAGTTATTCAGAAAACACTACTACTACTGATAGATACTTTTCTCTGAGGACAACACTTCTCTCTAGACAGTGACGTGAAATACCTTTTGGTTGTTTTAGACCCGTGACGTTACAATTGGCAAAAATAGCCTCTTTAAAATTAAACGGTAATTTCCCCCTAGATAAGCCAGACAAGTCCATCACACAGCTGGCCCACGATATAGGCTTATTGTGCACCAGACTTGTGACAGAGATAGGCCTCATATGCTCGGCTACGACAGACTGGCTAGCGTACAGTCAGGCCGTAAAAATAGCCTATTGTGTCCGAACAGCCCAATAGGGCGCTATCGCGCCACGAGGCGCACGCCGTATGGCCGGCCTATCGATTGGGTGTCGTATCACGGACAGGACGCACGACAGGTGGCCGGTCTGCTGATTGGGCGTCCTATCACACCGCGACGACGACTCGTGCGCTCGTGCAAATGCGTTGTCGCTAGAGGTGGCGGGCCTGGTCCTATCACGCACCCAGGCCACGATAAGTGCCCGATTGGACTGCGTGGCCCCGCCTCTGTCTCGTGTCGTGAACAGTGTTGCTTACGCAAGGAGGACGCAATAGGTCGGGGCCTTTTTTAAGCTATGGTCCAACACGCGTATTTTCACCCTCTATCGCTCTCACTCGCTTGCCCCTCCCTCCCAACAGCAACTAAGAGCCCCCTTCCTCCCAATAACAACATAAAGCAAGAGTGAGCAGTCAAAAGAGAAGAAAATAGGAGAAGAGGAGAAGAAGAGTGGGAGAAGAGGAGAAAAACAAGATTAAGGAGGCCAAATTAGTGGCTGCAGCAGTTGGGGAAATTATAATTACACGACAGCTGTCGTCGTTTAATTTTCCATCACACAACGTCTGTCTGGTCTGTCATGGAGAAAAAGTATCATTTAGTTTTAGAGGAAGTCATTTGCGACTTCATGGGAGGCTAAAGCAGCCAAAAATCCTAATGCTAGTCTGGTCTTAGTGCATAGTGGAGTACTTGATTATATAACTATAAAACGACGTACGGAATAGGAGTATCCTCCTTGCATCCTACTCAGAACTCGTCGATATGAGTGATAGATAAAGAGTAGACTTCAATGGAACCACATTGTTCGAAACTATTAGAAGAAACCTCTATTAAAAAAAGCAGGAGTATTCCTCATCACTTTCAGGCTCTTTAACAAAAGATATATTTCTAATCGGTCCCTCGCCATGTCTTTCTTTTGGCCTCATCCATTGATCATAGGCCATGACGTGCAACCACAGTACTGCCAGCAGTTAGCATGATCCCGTAGAGTAGCCAGCGGTGAAATAATAATAGTACAAGCCAGTAGACAGTAGTATAGTACGGAGTACTAGCTGCAGTGTAAACTAGGCTAGTACGTGACAGACAGGTGAGTGCCAGACATAAAAAATCTGGCAAAAAAATGCGGTTGCATGAATAAGAGGGCCATGCACGTAATGTTAGTACTAATAATAATTAAGCTGTGGTTACACAGACTAGCTAGCAGCAGCAGCAGCAGCAGCATAGAATACTAGTAGTGGTACCGTGTACTGGAATACTACTAGTGGTACGTGACAGGGAGAGGTGTCGGGGTGCGCCATCGTTGGTGCATGGCATCAAGGTGAGCCCCGCTCCTTTTTCCCCTGCTTGACGACGTCGTTTTCTGTTGGGATATGATACGGTGAGCGCAGAAAAGTTGCTGCCTTTTCTCCGAGACGGGTTCGGCTCTGTTAATTCGTACCCTTTTGGAAAGGCCGCATCGCTCCCAGCTTCCCATGCATCGAATGTGCAAGTATCCCCTCCCAAAAATATAAACAAGAATGTGCAAGTTGCTCGACGAGATATATGCAAGTGGTCTTCTGGCACACTCAACTTTTGTGTAGATACTAGATGCTCCCCTCTAATGCGATTGCGGCCTTTCTGTTGCCAGACGTGTCGAAATTGTTTGTGGTCGTTCAAGTTTAGGCTTGTTTCGAGTCGAGAGGCACCGGTGAGGGTCGAATTTGGTCTCTGCGACTGGCAATGTGACAGACAGTTGGGTCTAAAGAAATAGATTGAGCGTAAACCTTCGAAGATCACAGGATCAAATTCCATGTACCTCCTTTTTCGCCGCTAGAGCAAGCATTTGGGTTAACATGAGGACATATATGATACTTCCTCCGTCCACCAATGTAAGGCATGCACAAAATTTAAGGTCTAACTTTGACCAATAATTAAATAAATATTATTGAATTATATGACATAGTAGTGGTACCATTAGATTCATATTCAAACGTATTTTTAAATGGTATCACTTTTGTATTATATAATTTAATATTATTGGTTTAATTATTGGTTAAAGTTGAACCTAAAATTTCGTGCACGCCTTACATTTGTGGACAGAGGGAGTATACGTAGACGTTAGTCCGGGCTTAAGTCCGTGGAAACTGCGCCTCTCTCGACAGCTTTTCTTTTTGTTCTCGTGGTTCGTGGCGCGATAGTTACGAGGACAACTTTAGTCCAGAGATCCATGAGTCTCGTGTTGTGTTATAATCATAGTTTTTTAATATATTTTTGATATACTTGTTTTGGCAAGTTTGTATTATCTCTCGAACTCTTTTGAATAATATTCAGGCTAGGATCCCTTTCAATTTATGGAAACTCCTATATTGAAATAACATGCATTCCATTCCACGTATCGAGAGAAAAAAACAATTCCTGACAAGATAATATCTTGTTCGATTTGGGACATGAATAGTAGCCCACATGTCCTATTCATAATAGGATTGGAAAATCTAACACGCAACCGGTCGCGTGCTAGTCTTATCACGCAATCGGTCACGCGCTGTTAGGAAAGACAGGAGGAGGAAGAAGGAGAGGAGGAAGGGAGAGAGGGAAGTCTCATAGACAATGGCGACGGCAAGCGTCCCTATAGCTAACTGACGGCCAGACAAGTAATACCCTCTCTCCTCCCTACCCCGAACTTAGAGGGAGCACCTGATCGGAACAATGACGCCCCGACTTGCCGCTGTGGGCCAGCAACAACGGCGGCCGACCAAATCTAGCCAAGGTGGCAGTGGAAGAGTCAACAAGATGACAGTATGGGAGGCAACGATGCAGTGGTGGCAGAGGGAGGTAGAGGCACTGCCCAGGAAGAGAGAGGCACCGGCGGTGGGGTTGGACCGATCACCTGACAAGGCTATCGGGCGCGTTTGGATTTCTCAATTGTGATTGAATTTTCATTTCGATTTGTGTGTTATCGACGTTCCAAAAGAAAATCAAGACCTTTATAGAGGGACCTTTCCAGGCTTAGGACCATGGGGGGCACCTCACAATCCCGGGTCGAGATCATGCTATCTAGGGGAGTAAGTTACTAAATTGAGTGTTTCACTGGTTAGACTACCACAAGTTGGCAGGTCAATTTTAGGGATCTCCATCGAACACATTTTGCCATAAAAATTTGCCACACAAACATAGCTTTCACGAGGTACTACTACCTGCTATTACATGGATAAGCTCCAAGGCAGGCGGCCATTGGCTGGGCCCGTCTAGATTTGCTCCAATCATAGCAGTTCACTGTAACCACATTTAATCATGAGTCGATTTCGAGGATATAAAACACAATAAACTCATGATGTGTCCATGTCATTTTCTAAAGTTCTCTAAAGTTTAGTTGGCAACCGGCTTTGCGATTGTCCAATAGCAATCAATCAAAGAGGTAAAGGTGGATCGGTCAAAACATAGTAAAGTTGGTGTTCAAAGTTTCACTGAAAACACCTCAGAAAAGATCAAATCTTTGCTTACTTTGCAGGGAGAAGATTCCGGTTTGCAACCCGAAGTTAGATTCAGATGAATAAACAAAAACAAGGTGATGTTGAATCTCTGCCAAAATTCTGACTTCATAGCTGCAAATGCATAAACAAACAATCTCCTACTGGCAGGTGCTGAAATGTGAAAGAAATAGTTGCAAAAAGGTTACAGTAAATGTTCTTATGATCATATGTGGCATAGGTGCACCAAATCCACTTCCAAAAGGTTACTTCCACCTCTATTTACAGTGGGTACAGAGTAACAGATCACCATGGGTTACTACAGTTTTAGAGGTCCTTTTTGTTCCTCAACCTTCTAAACTAGCAGCAGATTGAGGCAGAACAAAATTTACGACTCTGTTAAAAAGAAACCACATTTTCCTTCGTGGAAAAAAAATCCACACTTGATCATGGATATTAGCAGTCCCATGCCGCTCCTGTGCCCTTCAGCATGTTATCCAGCAGAGGTAACATACCCTTCAGCGTGTTATGCAGTAGAGGTATTTTACCGTACAAACATCAGTGGACAAAAATTCCTAAGTAACGCAAGAAACTGAACGTGGTCAACTGGTCACTCCAAATCCCTGTACTTCAGAACATCAATCTTATCCAAGTCATACGCCTGGCATATGCTTGAAATGGTGTCACAATCCAAGCCTTCATCCAAGCCTCTCCTTTGGAGAAACCCATCAAGCTTTTTTGAAGGCTGAAAATTCTATTGAAGGAAGAACACAATAAGCATTTTCTTAAAAGGAATACAAGGTGCACAGGCATGAAATGGTATATATAGTACAAATCACTGAAATCATTTGTTAGTCAAACAGCCAAACAGGAAGGGAGATGCATGTCAATGATCAGAAGGATCCAAGCACAAGAACTTGATCCCCCAACCCCAACCCAAAACATGCAAGAGAGTACATAGATGCGAATGATCAGAAGGGTGCAAGCACAAGAACTTGATCCCCCAACCCCCAACATGCAAGAGAGAACACACACAGAGGTGCTAGAAAGTCATCGAAACCTAACAACCTCATCTAAATAACTAGAGGATAATCAGCAGAAAGCAAGTAGAGTGGCAAGCAACTATTACCCAACACCCCAACAACTCTTATTTACACCTAACCGCTGAAAGGATATTATATTAAAGAAATGCACATAGTAAACACAACTTTTTTACTGGAATATAGCAAACACAATCATTTTATGATGCTAAAAATGGAACTCTAAAGATTTGTTTCTCCATTCATTGTGGGTCCATTTTATAGAGGATTGAGAACTCATGTGGTGACATGTCATTTGATCTTAACTTGATACCAGATAAAGAGCAAAAACAGAATTGCACCACAGTCCAATCAGGCTACATGACAGTAATGAACAAAAGTAATGAACTTTGCAAGAAAGGATATCAGGGCTATTGCGACAAAAGAAAATGTCTCGTCTAGATTTTAATAGCAAAATTATTACATCATGTGGCAGGTTGGCATATTGGATCGGTAGAGAAACTATAAATTCAGTATGAAAGGTATGCAAAAACTGGGAACTACTTCCTTCAGGCCAAGATGCAAGTATCCTCTATTTATCATTGTGTTGTGATTACCCAATAAGATGAACAAATGCGCCGATCACCTAATCATTGTTGTACATAATTAAGGAAAACCTAAATGTACACATCATTATTAGGTGTATAACAAGTTAACAACTAAAGTCCACATAAGATATATTAAAATAACTGATCGTGATGATTGCTCAATGATTGTTATGTGTGGAAGTCTGGCATGCCTGAAAATACACATCAGTTGTATAAAATAACTATCAAGGAAATCAATAACAATAAATTCACCCATCCAAAGTCATGGTCATCCATGCCTCTTTGTGTGCACACACATTATGCTGCGTGCAAGGACATACAGCACACATGTCATACACCCCAAGGTCAAACAAATCATGCCTAGTAGATAAAATTCTAATGCATATGCAAGTAGATAAATTTTTTAGTTGACCAACTTCCTGCCAACAACTCCCATTTGTGCATATTCCTAGGGGCATACATATAAAATGGTGGCTCATTGGACATGTCTGAAAACAACACAACATGCCAAAATCAATCAAGCAGCCCGAAGAACCCTCCATGGCAACTTTTGACCAAATGCTTCACTGCCAATTTACTCCAGGTTCTCTCAACATGGTCACAAGTTTAGTTACCTCACCATTCAAGTATTTGATCTAGAACTGATGGATTTATGTTCCATCTGTATTGCAAGGTCGTATCTTTAATCAGCAATGACTCCATTGTGGGAATCTTATTCTATACATATTTTAATGTGCAAGGCATTATTGGTTCAGAAAAGAAACCACTTTAGTTCAATTAACAAACAAGAAATTCAAAAGAAGACCAAATTGCCAGAGGTCCATTAAATTGCCTCAATCCAAAACTGCCTCAAGGATATAACAATCTGAAGGTTTCACTCATTTTGAAGTTAAGGTCAACTTACCCAAGGAGCATATTGTGCGTTTTCAGAAGGGTTGCCATCCTTTCTCGAACTCATTCCTTTCTTCTTCTCAAGAAGGATTTCCCATTGCCCTGAGCAGTCAGAAACGAGAAACTGGAGTCTCTCGCTTCCCTGTGCCAAAATAAATAACAAACAGACCTGAGAAACAAAATAGCATAGTTTACAAGAAAATGGCATGGGGCATGGCCCGGTAATTCCTCACATACACCAAGAAAGGGCAAACCAGCTACAACTTTCTCACTGAGAACAAGATTTAACTTTCTATGCGGTATTTTTTTTTCCTAGATAGTTTGGAGATCCTTTGGCTTATAGCAAGGTTTACCAGCCACTGTTGCCACTTGCCAGTGATTAGCGCAATACCAACAAGGAAGTACATGCCTATACAGTGGAAGTTAATGAAATCTCAAAGAAGAAGAACACAAGACATCTGGGAAACAACACAGCATAAGATTGACATGTCAAAGAGTCTTAGTCTACATAGTTTTGTTCACCCTTTTATATTTGATTTTTCCATTTTGCTGACTCGATTATGTTAAGTCTGTCTCTATCCATAAAGGAAGACATGCCAAATCCAGGTCTCAACAGTGGCTTCCATATTCGACTAAAAAACAAAGTAGCAACTAAGTCATCACCAGCAACTCCCTTCCTAACAAACTAAACTTGTAATGACCTATTTGACTTGCTTGCCCTTTATAGCTTATCCACTGGAACAGAAAATTTTGCCTACATGACACAAACCAATTTGGAGAATAAGTTTTTCTTTTCAATGAGAAAAGCACTGGGAGTATAAGTTCACAAGTAGAAGTTCAAAGAAATTGGGATAATGTTTTACATGATTCGCGTATCTAGAAAACCCACAATAAGAACAGAGAGTAGTTCGAACAGAATAATAAATAATTTAATAATGAATCTAAAATATCTGTAGAGAATTGGATAATTTCACAAACCTGTAGAGCCCTCCAATGAGAATAAGCACGAAACAGTACCCAAAAAAATGCTATGTTTGGTAACGGCAGTACCTGCAAATGAACAGATAGTGTCTAAAATAATGATGGCATCTCATCATAGTCTACTGAGTTAATACCTATCACATACATTTAGAATTTGCATGTATAAATATTTAGATTCCCAAGGTATATCATCTATTTGGCACTGTTTTAATCTGTTCTATTATGAAACTTATTTACGTTATGTAGTAATGTACAACAACCACATCCTTTGATTAACCAGATGATGATATTGTGGTCAATGATCAAAGCATAACAAGCAATTGAGTCATCAGGATGTATATATAAACCAGTAACCAGCATCAAAAAAATACGATAATTGCATCGTAAATGGTTAGCTACAGTTCTGTACTAAACTATTAACTGCATAGCATGGACCACAATTGGACAAAACAAATCATTGTACACTTATGTGCCATGACTTCATTTTTCACTAACTGCATCAACATTGTTAGTATTAATCGCACTTGCACAAATCTCAATAAGCAGGCATAGTTCCCTGATCTTTAAAATGTGCAAAATTAGCTTATCATCTTTTTTTTCTTAATTTGGAATTCTAAGTCACAAAATAGAGCAAACAAGAGCGTTGCTCCAGCAAGTATTAGACCTCAACCAACTGAGCTGTGTGCAACCTAGAACAGACAGCGGGGACCACTATTCAAATGACGTCACCATGACAAATAAGATCTAATGATCAACACTTGATGACAGTAAAATCAACGAGAAATGTAAAATAACAAGCTCTCCAGAATACATTTAAATAAATCCACTAAATGCACTGTTATCATCTGCTAGCTGACACCGTTTTCAAAGCAAATGACTACAAACTTACCATGAAAACACTAGTAACTGGAAGCATACAAATTGAGCCATAAAGAAATTTCCTGTGAACAGACGCACCCCTGATTCTCGAAAACAATGTACAAGCAAAAAGGTCAGAAAATGTCTAAAATGAACTATACAATACACAAATTGTGGGGGTCATCAAGGATTCACCTAACAGCAATGTGACGCAACCGTCGACGCACAAGACGAGGATTTATACTGCAATTAAAAATTGTGGTTTAGAATAAACATTCAGAGAAAATTGCCGACCAACTGTATGGCAGTGGGAAGACTTTGTCTTGCGATGCTTGATAATGCTGCAGCAATTCCTAAAGCTCAATAGCTAACTTTTAAAGTACATCAGGCATAAGATTTAGTAGCACAGATATGAGGTTACACAAGAACGAACAAGTGTAAGCAAAGAAAATCACAAAACAACAAAGTAAGAAAGCATGACTGCAGAAGTAACAACTAACAACAAGTGAATTTTAGTATGTGAACAAAATTGTAACTCCCAACCAATAACAATTTACAGAGAAAACAAAACTTAAACAAGTGAATATTCATTTTTCAGTTTGCAACTACTTAATAATAGCTAACTAGCCTATCTATAACATATGACATAAAGTTTTCTTGGGAAGAGGTATTACTCCAGAGGGGGGAAAAGGAAGTTAAAAGTAATGCATGTTTACATAGAGTAACCAAAATCACTATTGGTGGCATCTGCTAGCATGTAACAATACTCCTTTTAATTTCAATGCCAAGTATGGTCCATGTCCTTTCCTGCTAATCCAGTGAGTGACTCAGTGTGCACAAGTCATTTGCCAGGTCTTTGGAGGTAATGATATACAGCAACAACAGGTATTGATGAATCATATCAGGGGTGTTCAAACCCAGTTTTCCCAACTGTCTCAACCCGCACTTTGAACTAGCAAATCATAAAAAGTCTAACACTATTGCAATCATTAGTAATACAGTGATTCTTTGCCGGTTTTTTGAACCCCACCTTAAACTGGCGTGAACACCCCTAAATCATATTGCCACCCTTGAGCAAGCTTACCTAAAGGGAGTAAGGCCTTGATCACAAGATATTAAACCAAACACACTCTCTTCTACAGTTCTGGAGAACACAGAAAAACAAGCAACAACTGACTATGAACACACGTTTGTACAGCAGATTGTACACATAAATACACTTGCATTGTGACATTCATATTCATCTTCTTCCAAAAGAGAAAAATAACTAATTTGTGTCTGTCCTAGTTTAAGAAACGTGAACCATAAAGCCACTGCCATCGAAAGCTGGCGTGTAATGTCTGCTGAGGCCAGATATCAGTGTGCACTTGATCATACAGAACCCACTTATCTCACCAGGAAACATACTCAAAATCATCTTTGTTTCCATCTTCTGCTCAGTACAGTTAACGAGTTCTATCACTGGTAAGTAGCGACAATGCAGGTTTGCTGCTAATGGTATATTGATTTTATACCTCCACTAACAACAGATACTGTTTACATTCAGAGTCACAACGTCAGGAGATTATCAATACAAGACAGACAAGCACTACAACCTTCCTAACAATTGAAAAAACAGAACAAAACGACACAAGTCCACGTACATTGTGCAGCCATGGAAAAGCAGCAATGCAAGCGATCATAACAGAGCTCACCTTGCCGGATGCACGATCTCGAGCGTGGAGACGTCCTTGGTCACCGACTTCAACAGCGTCTCCGATGGCCGCACCCGCGAGAGCAGCTTCAGGCCCAAGCTGCACCACAACAAAGCGACAACGGCATATGCATGGATTCAGCATCTGATCTCGCCGTTTCCAACTCCACATGCGTGCGCGCGCGCACATAGACACACGCCACAATCCCAAAAGCTTAAACCCCCGACCTGTGGATCCGGCCCTTCACCGACCCCTCCGGCGCGCTCCCGAACCCGATCCAGGCCGTGTTCATCTACGCAGCCAAACCCATAACAAAACCCATCAGAAACCCCAAAACCTCAAATGCAGGCAAGAGAAACCGGTGCTGGCACCTTGTCGGCGACGAAGTCAACCACGGCCTCGGCGTTCTCCGGCGCCGTGCGCCCTCCGCCGGCGATGCTGCGCCAGAGGTCCTTGAGGGTCGGCGGCGGCGGCGGCGGGAGAGCGCTGTCGCCGTTGACGGAGGAGGAGGCGGATGGGGCGGCGGCGCGCGGGCGGGTGAAGCACCAGACGCGGCCTTTGACGGGGAAGACGACGATGCGGGCCTGCATGGCGAGCGGTGAGGTGGGAGGCGGTGGTTGGTGGTGGGGGCGTGGGAGGCGGCGGGCGGGGGCTGGTGACGGCGAGGTGGAGTGGAGCCCGTCGAGGGTGTATGCGAGTGGGGGGCTTTCTTTTTAAATAATATTTATTTTGTCAGAAATTTCAGAAATAATACCGCATTTCAAAATATTGCGAAAATAGCCTCCAATCGCCACGGCCGCTGGCGATTAGGCAGAAATCGCCACAGCTCGTGGCGATAGCAGGTGACGCCAGAGCCACCGACGATTTCTACCAGTCTCGACACGACGCGTGGCGATAAATCAGAAATCGCCACGAGCCGTGGCGATAGGAGGGAAATCGCCACGAGCCATGGCGATAGGGAGTTAAATGCGCGCGCTACTCGCCAACCGCCAGGCCACGCGTCGTAATCGCCACGGCTCGTGGCGATAACTGCCTAATCGCCACGGGCCGTGGCGATAACGCCTGGATATCTAGCCCGAGCGCGCCGCCGGTGCTGGGAACAGAGAGCAAAGGGGCACGGGCGTTTCGGGGAGGGAGAGGAAGGGAGAGGAAGAAAGAAGAAGAAAAGAGAGGAAGGGAGAGGAAGAAAAGAGAGGAAGAAAGGAGAAGAAAAGAGAGGAAGGGAGAGGAAGAAGAGGGGAAGAAGAGAGGAAGGGAGAGGAAGAAGAGAGGAAGAAGAAGGGGAAGAAGAGAGGAGGAAGAAGAAGGGAAGAAGAGAGGAGGAAGAAGAAGGGAAGAAGAGAGGTGTTGTGCAGCGATTTGGAGGTAAATTTCTGAAAATTTCACCGTTCATTGTAGCATTTTAATATTTGTAGTAGTAGATATAATATTAGATGTAGATTTAGGGGTAAATGTAGGGTAGATTTATTCGGAGTAGCAATTTAAATAGAATTGTAGGGTATATTTATTCGGAGTAGCAATTTAAATAGATACGTACGGTACAATAGATAGATGATTAGATGATTCGGAGTAGTAAGTCGATTAGATGATTAGATGATTACGGTACAATAAATAGACATTGATTTAGAAGTAGCAAATCGACATCGATTTAGGATTTCTATTAAGTTGAATAATAGTTCGTAATACTCGAAACGTATTAGAAATCGACGAGAAAAATTATTGGCGTATGATAGTATCTTCGACTGTATAGGCTAAAATATGACGTTTTGGATGGTAGGAATGTCAGAACCAGACGAATTTATAGTTTACTACGGTGTTGGCACCGTCCGTACAATTCCAGAGACTGGTTCGGTGGATCTTAGTAGTTTCCCACAAACGAGATTAACCCTGCAAGATGCAGAGAGATACCACATCAATGACATTAAAGAATGGTTAACACGGGCATTCGGTCTTGATCCGGAGGTCTCAAGTGTAAACCGTGCAGGCGTATTTTAGCAAGTCTTGCAAGCATGTCCGGTGGGATCTTTTCACGCTAGATATGACAAAGGACTGGCGGGCTTGGTTGAGGGCAAGTAAGGCACGGAAGGGTCCGCATTATATGTTGGTCCAGGCAGTAGATAAGGAGGTGTCATCTGAAGAAGGCGGACGCGGAGGCAACGGGGTTTGGACAGAACAGCGCAGCGGCAGAGGAAGTTGTTGGCGAAGAAGAAGGCCCTGTAGTGGAAGTCGGTGGAACTTCCGCTGGACCTTCCGCGACAGGAGGTACTGAATACCTCAGCGGTTCGGTGGACGAGGGGGAGATACGGCCTGAACTAGTGCAGATCATGGAGCATGATGATGCCGTTGCTAGAGAGGAACAGGCGAATGTCGAAGACGGTAGCAGCGAAGAGGACGAAGATGAGGATGAAGACGGAGGCCACGATCCGATTCCTAGTATGTGGAATCTTGACATGTCCGGCAGAATGAATCTCGAGGGCGGAAGTGACGATAGGTATGCGTACAAACCGAATGAGGTTGTCCAAGGCGCGTACTATGGCACGAAGAAAGAGGTAAAAGAGGCGGTGAAGCTTTGGGCGATGTCGACACAGAGAACATTTCGAGTGCAGAAAAGTAGCAGGGATCAGTACTCAGTGAAATGTAGGTCTGTTGGGTGTGAGGGGTACGTGCATGCGTCCCTAAGGAAGTATGAAGTGCATTGGGTCATACGAAGGGTTGTGCCGCACACATGTGTAATAAGCGGTGTTCCTGACACCCATCGGAATATCAGTGCTGAGCTCGTGGCTGGGTTGATGTATCACGAGATAGTGAAGAATGTCTGCATTCCAGCACAGTTCATACAGACATCTGTAGAGAGCAAATACCAGTACAGCATCAGCTATGCCATGGCATGGAGGGCTAAGCAGATCGCACTGGAGCGGCGGTTTGGGACATTCATCGATTCATACCACAATTTACCATACCTACTGGAGACACTGGGGCAAAGGAACGACGAGTCATTTATTAGCCGTCTCGTACACCCCTCTGAGGACATACCTGGGAAAATGACGTTGAAGGGTGCTTTCTGGAGTCTAGGCCCATGCGTAGAAGCTTTCAGACACTGTCGGCCGGTTATTGTATTGATGGGACGTTCATGACAGGCCAGATGAAGGGGACACTATTTACCGCAATTGGGGCAGACGGAAATGACCAGTTAGTGCCACTGGGAATGGGCTTCGCTGACTGCGAGAACTACGATAACTGGCTGTGGTTCCTTGTGTGTCTGAAGAGAGGTGTTGTGCAGGATCGACCAAACGTGTGTGTCATCCATGACCGGCATGCCGGGCTGCTGCTAGCAATTCGCCATCTTCAGCAGGGAGTAGCAAAGACTGGGGACGGGCAAGATTTGCCAGAAGATGGCAGTTGGTACGACATACGGAGTAGGTGGTGCACGCGCCACCTAGCGGCCAATTTCTATCGGCAATTCAAGAACAAGCAGTTGATGAACCTCTTCAAATCGTTATGCAAACAGAACCAGTCTAGGAAGTTTGACGAGTTATGGAGCAGACTCGACGAGTTCACGAAGAAGGAGGTTAGACAACGTAACCCTGCGGATGTAACACACAGGCTTTGTGACCTTCCGGGAGTTGAGGATCCAAACACTAGGAGGAAGGCTTCGAACCGGGTGAAGTGCTTCTCGGATTGGATAAGTAAGGAGCCACTTGAGCAGTGGTCCCTCCTCCATGACACAGACGGCGCTAGGTACGGGATCATGACTAGCAATCTTGCTGAGGTTTACAATTTCGTTCTCAGGGGGGTACGCGGTTTGCCGCTGATAGCCATCGTGGAGGGTTCGCTTCACAGCACAATGAAGTATTTTCAGGAGAGGCGTGCAAAGGCAGTACTGCATATGGAAAAATTCGGTGATACACCGTATTGTGCGAAGACTATGTTGTACATTGAGGAGAAAGCCAAGAAGGGGCAAATGCACAAGGCGAGACGCGTGGGTAACGTGCACCGTAGGTTCGAGGTATGTTTAAAGCAGAAGAGTGGATTTGGGGTTTCCACGCAGGAGATTACTCATGAGGTTACTTTTCATGTCCAACCGAATATCTCTGCTACGTGTACGTGCAACAAGCCGAAGCTTCTGCACAAGCCTTGCTCTCACGTGCTATGTGCGGCTGCGAAGACAAAGATGGACACAAGACCGTTTGTGTCGTACTACTTCACGAAGGAGGCTGTCCGCGATACCTGGACAGGCGAGCTGTATGGTTTCCGTGTGGTCGGTAATTTCACGCAGGTACCTCCAAGCGAACTGATGTATGTCCCCGATTTCGGCCTCCTCCGAGCTACCGTGGGACGACGCCGGACTCGCCGTATTCATAACACGATGGACGAGGCGGAGGCTGGTGGGCCAACCAAACAATGCAGCTATTGCAAGAAATTTGGCCACCGCGTGAAGAAATGTCCGAAGATGAAAGAAGACCAGGAAAGAAGGGAGCAGGAAAGAAGGGAGCAGGAGGCGGCTGGTGGTGCCTCCGGTTCTGGGCATCAGTAGTCTATGTCGCAGTATTGGTATTATGTAATTTGCTACTAGCTCTGACATGCGTGTCATATTTAGTTAACGTACCTAATGTATTTCGTGTATCCGTGTTATATGTACTTCATTCATTTCGTCTATTTGTATTATGTACTTCGTTCATTTCATCTATTTCTATTATGTAATTTGCTACTGCCTTTCACATGCCTGTCATATTTACTTCACGTACTTAATGTATTTCATGTATCCGTGTTATATGTACTTCAATTATTTCATCTGGACAAAAAAAAATTTTGTATCGCATGAATAGGGATGGCTGGATTCGAGCTGATAGATGACCGAGAGGACCGAGATCACCGGTCTAGGCTGCTGGCTTCAGGAGACCGTAATCTCGGAGTGTTTCGGACTCGTACACCTGATCACGCGTGGAGGATTCACGAGTCGTGGATCGACAGGTACGTTAATTGAATGCATGTACGTTTTCGTGTTTCCGTACTAATTTGACTACTTTCCTGTTTTGACAGGCTGGCGTGGTCCGGTTACTACCACTCGCTCGGATGGTTGAGGCGGTGGACGACGAGGACATCGGAGACCCGGCTGCAGCGGGCGCTCGTTCCCGGAGGTTTCCATTCGATGCCTCGTTACTCACCGCAATTGTGGACAGGTGGAGGCCGGAGACCCACACCTTCCACTTCGGCTGGGGGGAGATGACGGTCACGCTGCAGGACACGGCCTGCCTACTTGGCCTACCTTTGGCGGGAGCGCCAGTAGGTCCGCTACCGGTTCTTGCCGGTTGGCCGGAGGATCTTGTGGAGAGGTTTGCCGCAGCTCTACCACCTGGGCCGCCTGAGATTGAGGTGGTGACAGCGCGTAAGAAGCACGGACCCAGGCTCATGTGGATTCGTCAGTTCGAGGTACGTATCTCATTTAATGATGTTCGACATATTCGTGCTGGGCTGAACATATTTCCGTTCTATTGTTTTATTCTTGCAGCTGGGCAGCCTTGAGCAGAGATTTCACGGAGATCTCACGAGTACCAGCTCGACCGGGGACTCGAGGCGTACTTGCTTTGGCTGTTCGGGTACGTGCTGTTCACGAGTGCGTACGGAGACAGCGTGGACGCTCGGTACATCGGGCTTGCCCGGCAGATCGCGGATGCTGAGTCAGCGGATGAGCTACCTCCTACGAGCTGGGGGTCTGCAGTGCTTGCGGGCTTGTACCGAGCGCTCTGTGGCGCGTGCAAGAGGAAGGCGGCCGCCGCCAATCTCACAGGTTGCCCGCTTCTTCTTCAGCTGTGGTCCTTCGAGCGCTTTCCGGTCGGTCGTCCATGGGTCGACGACGACGCTTACGGTCCAGAGTTCTACCGTGGACCAGGACCGCTGGACGGACCTACTTTCGGGTCCATCTGGACAAGAAGAACAGTGAGTTACTTCCTCTCTTACTCGATTTGTATTTCCATATAGCATTTCTACCTCAGGCCGTTAGTTCATTGAGTATGACACCCTCGTACGTACTTCTTGCAGCCTCAGTGGGCGAGGGCACAGGTACGAGGTTGTTACCTCTCTTTCGTGGAGCAGTTCCAGCACCTCCCTGCGCAGAGTGTCGTATGGGAGCCGTACTCAGACGAGAGGACGTCGCGACGTGCGCCTGCCCAGGGGATGTCTTCACTTTGCCGGCGGGACGAGACGTACTGGAGGACCAGTTCGAAGATTGTCTTCGACATCTTCGTGGAGGCCTACTCACCACACCGTGTGATGAGACAGTTTGGTCTGTACCAGGCGTACCCGCCTCCGCACGTACCTCCCGTCGAGCCGAACGCACACACGTAAGTCAATTTTTCGAAACTCCTACGTACTTAGATTGTCTGTTGCTTTTACGATATACAAATTCATGACGTAAACAGGTGGACTCGCAAGGGCGGGGGTACTAGGGATACACAGTGGGCAGCACGGATGGCCCCTTTCGTTGCCGAGTGGGACACTGCTCTGGACAACGTCCTACACGAGGAGCGGCCGTTTCGGTACGCGGAGTTCGACGCCTACCTGCAGTGGTATTTGCCACGTACGCGCGTCCACCTTATTCGCGGTACCGAGGCTCCTGACGAGGCCGCGCCACAGACGACAGACATGTACCCGATCATCGGGGCTGAAACTCTGGATTTGGCGGTCAGTACATTTCGTGCTTTCCTTGTCCGAGTTTATTTTACTAATTATACTAATGCGCGCACCTATGATTCTCACTCTACAGGGACAGTGGGCGACTGCGGCGAACACGGAGGTCACGGCAATTCTTCGTCAGATCCCATCCGGCACGGAGCACCACTCAGGGTTGTCCAGGGTCGCGGAGTACACTAGGAGGATCATGGACATCTTCAGGTGTACGCGCAGGGATGACGTCGTTGCCGGCGCGAGCACTAGCCGGGGAGCACAGAGACCACCGCGTCCTGCACGGGCGACGGACCCTCAGCCTGGTAGCTCTCAGCCGCCGGGGCCCACAGAGGTGGGAGGTTCTGCATGGCAGCAGAGTGCGGGCACACGCTTCATGACTCCGCAAGGTAAAATAAATCTCGACTCGTACAAGCCTTTTTTCCTTATATTGTCGTGCTCACTAATTCGGGTCATATACAGCTGTGACGCCGCCTCAGATGCCATCTAGTCCGCTTGACTACCTCGTCGACAGCCCCGGCACTCATGGCTTCATCGTACACGACACGGCAGAGGAGTTGGTTCCCACTCATCCACCGTTGCCCACGCAGAGTACGCAGGACCCCGACGAGGCAGACCCGATACTTCACGTGGGCAGGCAGCCTAGAGCGGGAGCGGGACAGGCGAGGCCGAGGTACTCACCTTCGCCGCTGATCAGGAGGAAGAGGGGACGACGAGGCGTTTGAATTACGCATTTCTTTCAGTACGTTTTATTGTAACAGCTTTATGAATTAGTACACTTGACGTGTGTGTTAGTTCTCGATGGAGCATTGTTAGTTCGTTCTTGTTGTTGCACGTTTCGACGGTAGCCGGATCATTCACCATCTCCTTACGCTCGATGACTTCCAGAGTGGTTTCTTCTTCCTCAGAACATGAAATATAACAGACATGTTCCTGTCAGTCTTTAAAATCAAACCTGAAGACAAAAGGATTGTACACCACTTCTCACGAGACACGCTTGCATGAACAGACATGTGGAGAAACTATGTTTTATAGAATACGTACATATCTCATCCTTAAAAATTGATTTGAGCAAACACCAATCAACTTATTTGATCAAACACAACCAAAATCAGTTTATTCTACTGAATTGCATGGAACACTCAGTTTATTTCTTCGAAATATAGAGTTCGATACATCGTTAGGACTACGCATGACGTGACAACACGGTACGATAACATTCGCATACAGCCAAACAACCTAATACAATATTGAAATAACTACTCAGGGCCTTTCGGATATTTTCCCTTCCTCATACGACGAGCGTGAGCTTCCTCCCCTTCTTCCTTCGCGCAACGCGCCATCTCGCGCTTCCTCGCCCTTTCGGCCTCACGTGCCTCCGCAGCTCGACGTTCCGCCTCCTCCTTTTCTTTGCGTTGCATCTCCTGCCAACGCTTTCTCTTCTCCTCCTCCTCTGCCTCGTGCATGCGTTCCTGAATCCGACCTCGAGCACAGTTAACCTTCCACATGAGTTCTTCCTCATCCTCTTTCGATTGGGTAACGTCCAGCCACTGTATGTAGTCACATATAGTAGGTCGAGACTGCAAGCAAACGACTGTTACCATAGTATTGCATCGTGTTAGAAATGCGGGTATGTGCGAGTTTTACCAGTTCACTCCGTCTGGACATGCCAAACTTCGGTGGCTCTTCGTCGTAGTTAGCACACATGAAGAACCTTCTTCCGTACGTGTACGAGAACTCATCCGACTTCATCAGTCTGCACGGATCTTGGCACCAGCAAAGGGGAACTTCGACACCTGCGGGCAAATCGGCAACCATCTTCTGCTTCGGCATCTCGTCAGCACCAGATGAGGCCATTCCTGCCATTTTGGAATACGTCATAGTTACTATTTTTACGAAACTAAACAAAATAATAACGCAGCTATTTACGTCACACCGCCCGAACTTTAATGTCCCTTCTCTCCCTCTTGCCACTTTCGAGAGCTTATTTCTTCTCACCTCGCTCCCAAACCCTACTCCCTCTCCCTCTCTTCTCTGTATCCCTTTTTTAATTTTCCATGGATTGGTGGGAGGCAGAGACAGCTGAGGGGTGAATAAATAGAGAGCGGGCAGGAGACGGGCAGGAGAGCGGGCAGGAGACGGGCAGGAGGCTTCACGGGCGACAAAAGGACGCTGGAGGGGGGGCAGGGTGGGGCAGGGCCACTTTCGGCGGAGAAATCGCCATGGCTCCTGGCGATTACGAGAAATCGCCATGGCTGGTGGCGATTAGATCCAACCGCCATGGCCCATGCCGATTCAGTGTTGAATCGGCAGGTCTGCTGGCGATTACTCCGAAATCGCCATGAGCCATGGCGATTAGCCCAAATCGCCACAACCCGTGGCGATTGGAAGCTATTTTTGCAATATTTTGAAATGCGGTATTATTTCTGAAATTTCTGACAAAATAAATATTATTTAAAAAAAAACTCTGCGAGTGGGAGCGAAGTGCGGAGGGAATCGGGACGATTTTGTTTAGGGGAGTCCACGCAGTGGAGTTGAACCGTTGGATGGGGATCGGAGGGCGGATCTAAGATTGTCACAGTTTTCCCTGTTAAGACGAGGATGTTTTTATTACAATGCAGTCCAATACACCCGTTCATAAGTAAAGTTTAGGCTCTTCTTTACTGAATTGTACTGCTGAACTTATATTATAACATGTTCTGAAAAATTAGCCATAGAATAAAAAACTGGTTAGTCGAACGATAAAATGGACAAAAGCCAGTCCGTGTGAGAACCCGTAAATTACTAACATCAGAGAGTGGGGTTAGGAGAAGTTGTTTGTGCATCAATTGCATTGCTGCATGAAATTTAGGATAATTTTAATTTTTTTGATACAAGATGTTCATGAATTAGCAATTATATACAAATGATTATGAATGTAGAAATATTACGAACATTATAAGAAAAGATTCTAAGGCATATAAAGAAAATAATTGTATAAATGCAAGTTACACATTCTGGATATGCATTTCAAGAAAATATAAAATATATATACAATTCAAAATAAATGTATGTATTACAAGGTATATTTATTTCAGAATATACAAACAATTTTTTTGATATACACTTCATAATACAAGAGATATGTATATATACAATCCAAGATGAGGGGAGTATATTTCAATACAAATATATATGATATAAGACACAGATGAATATTACAGGAAGTTCTTTACTACATGAATTACAATAGATGATCTAAGAAATTTACAGATTTAATTCTAACTACTACAAGCTACAATCATCCAAAATCTTTTTCTATCTTTTCTTCTGCTTTCCAAAATCGTCAACCTACACACATGCCATAACTCAAACACAAAGGGTTAGAGTTAGTAATTCAAATGTTTGCATATCCTGAGGAGGTGCAATAATAAATTTAGGAGGTTAATCTTAAGGAAACCAAAAATTGGTTCTAATTCCAAACAGGATCAACAAGAACTTAATGGAATTAGATTCTCCGTTATTCCAATGCAACCATTTGAGTTAAGGCATTGTCAATTATCTAATAGCAAGCTTCAAAAAACAAAGGCAATAGTTAGGAAAATAATCTGACTCCATAAGCTCGTCTAATTATTAGAATAACCTCTATAGATAGCCCATCATGATCAAGTTAATTTGGTTTGGCCTTCATATTTAAATCCACCTAGACTCTATCCAAAATGCTAATCCATTGGATTTAATGTCGGACCCCAGATTCCATAACGGAGAGCTTTAGGAATAATCACCCGCTAAGCCGGAGCTTCAACCCCGACCTCAACTCACGGTTGTCAATTCCGAGATGAGTAGGGTGATATGGCTCCGAATGGCCCGAGACGTCAACCCCAAAGCTTACTCCGGCAATTCAATGCACTGAACAGTAGAGCGATATAGTCTCCTCACTCTTTCCCACTGAGCCGGAGCATCAACCCCGACCTCGTCCCGGCAAATAAATGCACGGCTGGAGTAGGGTGATATAGCTCCCAACATCTCAGTGGAGAGTCGCTTCACAGGGGTGACTAAACTTAATAGCTCTACGATATAAAACCTGAAATCCTACCTGCATCATGCACTTCAAACATACACGCATTGTACACGATACAGGGGGAAGAACAAACCAGTATCATAACAGAGACTCTACGACCGAAACTGCAATAATACTAGTAGTTCGGAAACTTAACGACGTATTCATAGCAAAAGTTATTTACACAGCGAAAACATAAGTTTGGCTGAGAAGCCTAAGGGTAGGGCCGAAAGCGGCGGGGGCACAAACCAACTACCGAACCCAGGGCAGGACCACTGCCCGGGATCACCAGCGACTAGTCGATGCCGGAGTCTACCTCAACGTAGAAACCCTCCGCTGCGGGAGTGGTTTTCTCTGCACACAAATTATCAACGAATGCAAGGTGAGTACAAAATGTACTCCGCAAGACTTACAGGGGAAAATAATAATAGATGCATCAGGTATCAAGAAAGGGCTATCTGTGGATTATTTTGCAGCAAGCTGATTTGTATTTCGAGAATACCTGTAAATAGGTTGAAATCCGTCTACTAGAATACTTTTGCAAAAGAGATGAGCTGAAACTACATAATAAACCTAAAGCAGACCATTAAACACATCAAACCCTCGATCCTTTCTCGACCACCAGGGAGAAATCGATCGCTAACCCACGTCCTTAGAGTTGGCAAGTTTTAGATTAGGGTTGCACTTGTCTAATTCGACGCAGGTAATTACCAAGCTGTCCATAACCGCGGACACGGCTATTCGAATAGTTTAAACCCTGCAGGGGTGTACATCTTTACCTACACGTATCAATCGTCTCCTGATGCCATCGCGACTTACACACTTTCATGAGGTGTGCTGGCGGAGGGAGATTGAACACGACCTTTACAATGTTTTCGACTTAGGCATGAGCCGCCCTAATAGGCTAGTCCGCGAACGACAGTTCGGCCGCTACTTCGACGCGGTCCTACTAGTTATGTCAGGTGATACATCCCCGGTCCCGGACCGTGTGTAACCCTCACTCCTATATTGTTGCACCACACCACCTTCTCATTTTCCACGCACCCAAGTCACGAAAACGACAAACTATGCGGCTCACCACCTAAGTCTAGACAAATTATTCGGTCGGGAGTGGCCCATATACACCCGTGTAGTAGTACGCAAGATCTTGGATCAATGTACGCCTGAAACCGGTCCTTGTGGGATGAACGAGACAACCCACCATGCTCCGAGCATGGCCTCTCGTCCAAGCCCGATTGATATTAGTCAGGTTTATTAAGCACATCCCGGTGAACACCCACCAAATCCGCTAACCCATCCAGAGTGTGTTTTGTCTGCCATCCCAGGAATTACGACGTTTACCCAACTAAGCAGGTCTAAGCATCGTGAGCTACAATAGCAATACTACAACAGCAAGTAATTCACTCTAAATAGGTTGGGAGGGTCGGTGGTGTTGATTGAGCGACAAGGTAAGTTTTCATGCAACGGATAGGGTTCATACTTAGCATAACATATCAGTGGAACGCATGCAATACGATTTTAAAAACAAATAGTAAGTTGCAAATAATGGGTTATCCTCAAGATGGTCAAAGGGGGCTGCTTGCCTTGCTGATCCGTTACTATGCCCTGATCTTGCTCAAAGATACACTCGTCGAGATCGTCCGGTCCTATCGGAAGGAGCGACAACACCGAAACGAAACACACGAAACAATCAATACATTGTTGGAAAACATCGGCATGAGATGCAATGTATGCCATGAGCTAGAGGATTCGAAATAAACACTAACGCAACTGGAATCAGGTTAATCGGAGTCCGGACGCGCGAGATATCGCGATCCGACGACTTCCGGGGGTTCGGGGAAACCCTAAATGGAGTTTTTAATCAATTTTACTTTTCCTAGCATGCAAACATGGATGAACATGATGTAATTGAATAGTTCTCATTTTTCTAAATATTTTGATATATTATTTGCATTTTTCTGAGTTACGATGCATTTTCTGTGAATTTTACAAGGTTTAATTCATTTAAATCCCCTTTGTTGTATTTTTCTCAGCAAAATAAAATGAATTACTTTTATTACTCAATCTGATCTAGCCCTAGAGTATGACAAGTGGGCCCTGGGGTCAACTAGGGTCAACATGAATAGAGCCTATGACATGTGGGGCCTACCAGTCAGCTAATTCTCTTTTTTTCTTTTATCTTTTTCTTGAATTCCTACAGCTGGGACCCACGTGTCATACACACATACCAAATAAGCTCACTAATTACACTGCTCAGCATTAATAACAGTGATTAACGTGTCTGATTAGCAATCATGAGCAATAAAGGAATACAATTAAATGCACTTAGCCATTAATTAAACTACTAACCAAACCCTAACTAATTACCTAACAAAACTAACTAACCGGCTGTCTAAATGGGGCATTAAGCCCTAACCAATTAACTCACCTAATTAACTAATCTACCTA
This sequence comes from Stipa capillata, assembly GCA_019208055.1. Classification (NCBI taxonomy): domain Eukaryota; kingdom Viridiplantae; phylum Streptophyta; class Magnoliopsida; order Poales; family Poaceae; genus Stipa; species Stipa capillata. The sequence continues at coordinate 510,615 of JAGXJF010005301.1, forward strand.
ATCTAACCTGCTAACTAATCCTAACTACCTTGCTAACTGGCCGGGAGCTCGGTTGGACCGGGTGAGGCCGGCGGTGAGGAGGGCGGGGAGGAGGCGGCGCCGCAGCTCACCGCGGCGACGGCGGCGAGGACCCGGGGCGGCGGGGATGGACCGAGAGGGAGCGGCGGGCTCGAGGTGGCCGGGATGGGCTCGAGACCGAGGCGGCGAGGAGGGCGCTCCGGGGCGGCGAGGCGACGGCTCGGAGGAGGCGGCGGTCCGGTATGGCGGGGCGAGCGCGAGGCGACCGGGGAGCTGCACGGCTACGAGGTGGAGCTCCGGGATGGCTGCTTGCGAGGGCGGCAAGGGCGGCGCCGCTGCCGGCTTACCGAGGGAAGGCACGGGCGTCGGCGAGGTGGCGGGGTTGACTGGAGAGCGGGGAGGGCTCGGGGAGAGGAGCACCCGAGGCGGCGGCGGAAGGGGGCTCAGCGGGGAACCGGGCGGAGCGGCGGAGGGGAGGGAGGCCGGCAGCGGGTGGAGATGGCGCATGGGGACGATGGTGCCGAGGGAAGCAGAGAGGGGGAGGGGGCGCGGAGCGGCCGAGGAGAGGCGGGGTTTTGAGGGGGGGGGCTCGGGAGCAGCGAGGTGGCGCGGGTGGCAGGGGCGACGCGCCACGCGGCGGTCATGGGGGAGCAGAGGTGGCGGTCGGGTGAGTGAAACCGGGGGCGGCGGGGTGAGAGGACAGGGGGAGGAGGGAGAAGAGAGATGGGGAGTGCGGGACGGGCCGAAGCAGGCCGAAGGAAGAAGCGGGCCGGGGAAGGGAGGAGGCCCACGCGGGGGAAGAAAGCGGGCCAGAAGGGAAGGCCCGGCCGTTAGATAGAATTAGGTTTTCTAATTCTTTTTATTTTCTGATTTCATTTTGTTTGCAAATTAAGCAATTTCAAACCCTGCTCTTTTAATCCAAACATCGAACTCAACATGAACTTTCTGATTCCTTTTGCCTTCTTCTACATTTGTTTTACACATTTAAACATTTTTGAAGCTTCTCTTTAGGTTTAAAAATCCTAGTTCAAAATTTTAAGTTCGACAATGCGATGCCATGCCATGACATGATGCACAAACACGGGTTATTAAAGTAGGGATGTTACATTTAATCAAGTTAGTTGACAATAAGGCATCAGTTTAGACAACAAAAACAATAGAAACAGATGGATAAAAACCAACCAAATGAGGCAAGCTGCTGCTGGCAGTTCACAAATACCCTATAGCCATCACCAGCTTTGGAGGATCAGCATCAACCACACACTGACAGCACCATGGGCAAATGGCAGCAGCAAGTGCAATCTTGCTCTAGCTATGCCGCTTAACCAACTGTTTATCAAAGGTGAACAAGTGTCACCATTTAGGTTTCCAACTAAGGGTAATTCAAAAGGCCAGCAAGGCAGCCTCTAGGAGGCTATAAATAGAGCCCAAAAGCTTAGCTCATAACGCACAAACCACACTAAGTAGTATTAATACCAGACCAGAGTAGTAGAAAGAGAGCATCAGGAGAGAAGGGTCAAGACAAGTAGCAAGGAGGAGAAGGTCCTAAAGCTGAAGCTCGGGATCTAGGAGGAGAAGGCCAAGCTTAGGAGCTAGAAGAAAGAAGCCAAACTCAGGAGATAGGAGGAGATGAGGAGCCAAGACCAAGAAGAGAAGAGCAATGCCTAAATTAACTACTAGGGGTGCCTAGTCAAGGTATATAAATACCTAGCAAATCAATCTTAAGGTAGTTAAGCATATAGGAAAGATAAAAATGTGCTCTCAGATTTTGCATAGAAATCATGTGTTAAGTGTTCATCATCGAGCATTAAAACCCACTTAGTAGCATCTATCCTTATCGGTATATAAATTACCTTCTAGATTAACCATCATTGGGCAGGCTAATATCAAGTATAGTGTTATGTTCTTATCAGCCTAATGGGGAAAAAAACTATGACCAAATAGTATATGTTCTTAGCAACTAAACATTAATAATTAAACAAGACTAAGAAAATTATAGTATTTGTTCACATCGGTTTATACCAAAAACAGGAAGAGATTTAAAGGAAATAGTATGGCATATGTTCTTATCATCACCACATGACCAAAAAGCACATAAGAAAGAAAGATGCAAATTACATATTATTATTTTGGACATGCTGAGAATTAAAATAGCACCGACGCAAACACCTAGACATGGTTCAAAGACTCATTTTGTAGATTCAGTTCTTGCAATAAGGACCCTGATATGATAGCGTGCAATTCTTTGTAAACTAGCTAAAGGCAATAGGCTAAAGCATATATAAACCATGTGTGTTAAACTTATTTCACTCAAGCTATTACTTTCGGTTCATACTTATATTTGAAAGAAAAATAAATCAGGATAGCAAGGGAATCAAACAAGAAAGAAGGCGGTAGATAAGTAAATAGCATATATACACCATAACCACTAGCCTCTAGTAATTACTACACAACGTTGTACAAGGGCCTTGGGAGCTAACTAACATCAAAAGTACTAGGTTGACATGTTCAGAAATTAGAACTCAATGAAAATAAGATATTAATATGACATACATCACTGCATCTTTCCTATAACCAATAACAAAAGATAACCAGAGCCACTCATAGCTATATAAAATCATAGTTTAACACATATGCCCATAAGTTATGGGGAACAATATACCATGACATCAACCGTTACATAAGAATTTGATCATAACATTTATAAAAATTATGACATCCACTATCTAAGTATCATAAACATAGAAGCATCCTTTCTAACTAGTAGTAGAGACATCCAGTACATTAAGGCTATAGCATATATCATATACAAAATCTCACACCTACACATGAACTCTAGGAATGCAATAACTCATATTATTCGCAGCTAAAACTGCCCAATAAGAGACATTTTAGCTAATATTAGGGGGGTAATGAGCACAAGAAGAAACAACAACATAGTGCCCAAATTAATACACATACATAGAATCACTAGGATCATATTTATGTACATGAACAGAAGGCCATGCCTACCTAAAGAATATAGCATGACATTAATATTATATATATCTAGTATCATCAGAAGCATGAGGTAACACCACAAATTATTACTTATCAATAGACTTCAAACATTGAGTGATTCATGGTACCAACAACTTAATATCACAAGAACAAAAATGACATATACTAATCAACATCGTCATCACAACAACCCTAAACCTAGAGTTAGTGCCATCATCATAGGGACATAAATGTTTGATTTCATGAGATCCAACAACAAGTTAAAAAACAAAACCAATCCAGAGTACGTATAAATAACACTGACTCGTAAGCAACAACATCTATAAAACTCATTTTTTTAATAACTAAATAATGCAAGAAATAGAAACTAAATTATATCTAACAAGCTAGCACTACCTCAGAAAATGATAATACACCACATAAATACTATGGTATCAAGCACCAACAACCACATCATGCCAATAATATCAGGAACCCAAAACTCCAATTCCAAGCTAATACCACAAACACTGAAATCCTAGGCGTTAACAACATCATTGCCATAAAAGAGGGAGAAGAGAGGGGAGGTAGCACTTATCTACGCCGCAGGTCACCGTTGTCGTGGTTAGGGCGCAGTGAACTCACTGTCATCCAACGGGAGCGGCGAGCCGGAAGGGGATCATGATGTCCAGTAGCACATCGGCGATCGTTAACTTAAGAAAATCATGGAAGCCTAGTTAACTTAATCCACATAATATCATAGAAAATATTGCAGAACAAAAGCATACAACTTTAGAGAATTCCATTATTTCAATATATGCATATACATGTACATTTGCAAGTTATTTGGGGTTAGTCTTTATCGAACTATTATTCGATCTTCAGATCCCGAGGTTCTATCGAATTCTCTCAAGAAGACCTTAAACTCCGATTCTTGTTCGTCTCAAGACAAGGTCATTTCTTGTTCATATCCTTTAATATTTTTATCAAACTATATGCAAATTATATCCCTCTTATCACCTGCATAGAAATGAAATGATAATTTTTAGAACTTGAGATGCAATATTAACGACTTTGTAGAATCATATATTGGTGGGTGGTGGAACCTTGGAATGGAAATTATTGGGTTAAGCATAAATGTTAGTTGGCATTCTCGCGTCGCATAAATGGTGTTAACCACAAGCCTTGGAGTGGGACAGGCGAGTTTACTAGTGTCTTCTTACTAACATATCTCTCTGGAACGTATGTAAAGTAACGCTTAACCGTGATGTCCTCGCCCTGAGGAGCGTTAAATCCTGAATTTCACTTGGACCGGTCATGTCACCAACCTTTAAAAAAGTACACTATAATGACGAGGTGACTACGACGGTTGAGATATGGCACATGGGAAAGACGAAATGACTCGATATCTTAGACCTAGTCACATATAGATGAGAATGTGATGGGTTCCGCACCTAGCACGAAGGTTAGGTATCACTTGTGGGTAAGGTAACGCACCTCTGCAAAGTGTATTGAAGTGTGGCATTGCCATTTCTTGTTTTGAGTGTGTATTGTGAATGCGGTGGGAAAAAATATTGAAGGTTCTAACAACCCTTGAAGTCTTCTAAGCACAGAGAATTGTTTTAAGTTAAAACTTGACTCTTATTCTAAAAATGTTATTGAAAAACTCATTACTTCCGTGTGGACTATTGTCCTTGTAGTTGATAGTACATATTAAACAGCAGTTGCTATTCATGGATTTGTTGAATACCATATATACGCATTCTCTATATAAAACCTCTTTTGTTAGGCTTTAAGTCGGTGGATGCAAGGGAAAGCATCTAGAGTTCCTGAAAGGAGCAGAGAAGCAAATCTAGTTGGAGGAAAATGGTCAATTTCTACATCTGACCATGGTGGACAACACAACACCGAGCAAGAGTAGAAGTAGTAATAGTATGATATAGAGTAGTCGAAATAACATAGTATACCTAGCTCTTATGTTAGATATGACTTTCAGTTAGGTACCCTATGTCATATATTTCAGTTTTTACTTCTACAAATATAGTTGAAATCTTATATACAATTTTGGCTTGTAATATAAGTATGTGTCAAACACGGCCTCAACGTGCACAATCCACTAACGCCACCACGTATAAACGGTTGTATGCATCTCATACGCATGTTAGGAATTTTGTCAAATGCTCCGAGAGATTTAACGCGCGGGCATGAGTGATGTCACTGACACTGATGTGTCTATTCTAGACTCACCTGTGGGCTACAGGGGTTACCCGCTCTAGCCAATTGCAAGCATGAACAGAGTATAAATTAATCTGTACATGCTGGAAAATTTTCACTAGCTTGAAGCTTCCTCAAGAAAAAATTCGGCCGCACCAACAGCATAGGTTGGTTTAAACTGAAACTTCAGTTCAGATTGATGCATGTACCAAAAAATGCTAGAAACCAAATGAACCATAGGTTCACAATGAGTACCAGAACGCCTAATAATAGTGGATCAAATAATCACATCAAATGGCTTTACCTCAGTGACAACAAATCAAACAAAAAAATTGACTCATGTTGCAACAATCATGGTTTATGCATAGGGATGCCTGCGTGTTCATAACAAATAATGGTACTTGCAAAATCACATGGCAGTTTCAGAACCCTGTACCAAAATCCAAAACTGAAAGAGCTCTGAGGCTTCCAAGTTTTGACATCGATTCAAGTGAGCCTACGCCTTACAATCCAGCAACCACAAGCTATAACGGCTGGGCGTCACAGCATTGACACACAATGCTAACCACCAACCAGGGAGATGAAAAAAGGGTCGAAACTAGTCACAATTACAGTAGGCAGCATATGATCCCCCGGAATTTACAGAGTTCGTCCAGAAGATGCATACGACAAGAAATGCGGCCCACCAGATCTAAGGACTGCTACTGTCGACTCTACATAAAGTCAGGGCAAGCAGAAAACTTAGCAAGGGATGCTCAGAGCACAAGACAGGCATGTATGTACAACAGTTCTACACACCCTAAGCATCATTAGGCCACTTCCTGGAATTTCCTGCATCTGACGCTGAATCTGGCGTTACAGTCTCTTGCTGGGTCGATGCTGGAGGAGCTGGAATCTCCTGTGGAGTGACTGCCGGAGGAGCTGGAGTCTCTTGTGGAGATGCTGCTGGTGGCGCTGGAGTCTCTAGCTGAGTCTCCTGTGGAGTGCCTTGCTCGGTATCAATCACAGTAGAGTGAGGAGCCTCAGCTGGAGTGACTGGTGTTATGCCTCCATCAACTGCTCCTGCCCGCGCACTATCACGCCTCTTGAGATACTTCTGGCAGAATGCGTCAGCATGCTCCACATAGGTCTTCCTCACATAATTATCCATGCACTTATTGTAGGAGAAATCTGTTTGGGTTCCATCTGATGACACCACATAAAAGCACCGACTTTCCTGGAAAGTGTGGTGCTTGTTAACCTGCCAAATTAAATGAGGCCATCACACGCCATAAGCCAAATTAATATCTTTGATATTTTGTTATAGTACATCAGATGATAAACACAGTAGATATAGAACCCAAAAAATAACACAACAGTCCGTACCATTATATGATCAATTTCACCAGACACCTTTTTTTGCTTTTCAGGGTGGTGCTCCAGAACATTCTCTTTGATAAACTTCTCATCTTCCAGAGAAAGTCTTACGCCATCACTGCAACATTTTAGGACAAGGATAAAAATAAAAGTTTAAGATGGTATAAACAAAATAACAGCCAAGACATGACCTTTTGCTCCGTTTAGAGCGACTTAAAAACTTGATTGCATACTATGAAGCGCACATAGTAACAAGTAATTCATGATGTAATTTACCATGATTCACGGAATATCTTTCTGACTCTGTGTACTATAGGTTGAATTTCTAGTAGAATCTTTTTCTCCTCAGCTGGTAGTTCGAACGGTTGTCTTGGCGGCCTCTCTTTCCTTGGGGGCCTCCCGGGATTGCTTCCTTGATCTCTCCAGTTGCCTTTGGCACCCCATCCATCTGATTTCCAGCCTTTGTTGTTGCTACAATCATTGGTCTTTTCCTTATCAGTACTCGAATCCTCAGCTAGTGCAGAATTCCAGCCATCCCAAGAATCTGGCTGCTTTGCATCTGAATTCTCGTTTCCCTGGGAAACTGGAGCAGCATTCCATGCATTGTCTGATGGTGATGCAACCACATTACCCCAGGACTCCTGCTGTGTAGTAGATGTCTGAGCTTTTGCTGCCACACTCCCCCAGGAATCATTCTGTGCATCAATATGCTGTGCAATAGAAGTCTGAGCCTTAGCTGCCTCACTCCCCCAGGGATCATTCTGTGCGTCAATGTGCTCTGTAGTGGAAGTCTGAGCCTTTGCTGCCGTACTACCCCAGGAATCCTTCTGTGCATCAATATTAAGGGTTGCCACATGACCCCATGGGTCTTGCTGCATACCAGTATCCTTCACCACCATATTGTCCCAGGAACCCTGTTGTGCATTATTATTATGAGCTGCATCATTACCCCATGAATCCTTTCGTGCATTAGATTTCTCCCAGGAACCTTCATTTGATTCACTTGTCTTCTTTTCTTCCCAAGTGCTGGCCTGCTTCCCCCAAGTGGCATCACCTTCATCAGACTTCTTTTTGTCCCATGTATTTCTTGACGGTGACGCTGGCTTGTTTCCCCAAAAATCCCGATCCACAATCTTCTTGCAAGAGCTGGCCTGCTTTTCCCAGGTACCATCACCTCCATCTGATTTCTTTTTGCCCCATGTACTGAGGGATGGTGATGCTGGCATGTTGCCCCAAGAGCCCCAATCCAGATTTTTCTCAGGTTCCTCATGAGCGTTCGGCTGCTTCTCCCAGCTACCACCACTTCCATCAGGATCGTTTTTAGCACCCCGATCAGACCAAGTATCAAGTTCAACTGGTTCTCCAGATACAGCCTTCTTGTCATTTTCCTTTTCAGTGCCCCAGCCTCCCCAATCACTGGAATTATTCTCCGCTGTTGTAGGCTTATCCCATGACGAATTGTCTTGATCTGCTGGTTTTGCAGCTCCTGAGTCAGCTGATCTAGCTCCATTACTCCAGCCTCCCCAGTCATCAGAATTATTCCCAGCACTTGCATTTTGCTCCCAGATAGCATTCGTCGTTGTGCCATTTTCCCATGAGCTGTTATTTTGAGTATCTTGCTGTTCAAAATTATCTTCAAAGGTGGGCATACCAAGTGCCCCATCCAATTCCGGCGATAAGCAGATATCATCTATTGCATTGTCTTCGACAAGGTAGTCCACATCGTCCAAGAATGTGTACCTAGCCTTTTCTTGGTCGGTCCTCACCAAGGCCAAGAAATCATACAAGCCATCACCGTATTCCTTATTGCTTTTCAGCTGCAATAATGAAATAATAACACAAAAATACACTTTCATATGGTTAGACCACATCAAGCAGCAGCACAGCTATACAGCAACGACTAAATTTGTTTTTAGTAAAGTAATAATTCATTGGGTTGACCCTATCTTTCGAAGATATTTAAGCACAATTCATTGGATCTGATATGAACAATAAGCTCCGGTGGGTCAAAAGACCAGCTTACTGAATATCGACTCAAGCTAAATATCGACTCAAGCTCCACTACTGATATGAACAATAAGCTCCGGTGGGTCAAAAGATCAGCTTACCTGATTTTCGTTCCAAAGAACCTGAAAAGATGACCCAGTGCCAAGCGCAGCATGCTTGCCCCATGAACATGATGAGACCACACAACCCAATGAATCAGAATGGCATTTCTCAGCAGCCTTCTCAAAGCATTTCATAGGGGTCTACCCAACAAAAAAAAGAAGACCAAACATCAGCAAAGTGCATGTGGTGATAAAAGCAAATCAACAGACCTCAGAAATAAACTTACAATCAAGGTGGACTCTGTAAAAGGTACTTGAACTTTTAATGAACGGAAGGTCGCCTTGTAACCACCAGTATTGAACCCATTCAAGTTTCCAGTGCATGTCATGCTATTTGCCACAAGTACCAAATGGTCCTTGAGAACTCCTTTAGCAACCGTCCTCATAGTTGTCGAGAGGCGCTGCACAAATCAGGAAGAAAAACAATATGTATCAAATTGGGGTGCAAGTTAAAAGTTGTCGAAAGGCACACAAATCCGCAACCACAAAACTGATGTAGAAAATTGTTTGTTATAAGAAGCATTACATAAAACTTGAGCAACACGTCTCAGAATTATCCTGCTGTGATTAACTAGAAGTACACAGATCCTAAACGAAGCAATATCTACAAATGCCTAGAAATTTGTATGATAAAATTAGTTAGTCCCTCAATTACAAATGAATGTCCATGTGGTATAGGTGCGGTTAAATATGCCCAACTTTGACTGTAAATGCATATAAAATAAATAGATGATTGGCAACAAAAAATTGTCACTACTTCCCCTTCGCAATATTAGTCCACCGTGCGCACAACCCGACAAAACATGAAATCAAGTAACAATTTAATAGAGATTGACCAAATGTGCCGCTATAAATTGTTCTGGAGGTCAGCTATTACAGTCTGCTTCCTGACCTTTCTCCCAGGGGATCTTGGGACTATATCTTTTTCAGAAGATCCTAATTTACAAAACCCGGGAGCGCTACCAAGGATTCAGAATCTTGGTCACTAAACAGTGAATCTTGAATAAAACACCTCTTCAGTTTTTACAAACAAACGCAAAAAGGTGACAAACCTGCACAACTTGATCAAAGGCACATGATATGCCTAGAAGTTCTCGCACTTGCTGAATACCATAAGGTATGGACCTTCTTGTGTCAATGAGGTTAATAACTGGTATACAGGCATCCATTGCTATTCTCCAAGCGTCACCATTCTGTAAAGCTTCATCTTTTTCAACAATAATCTCTACTGCTGGCTCACCCTTTGATGCCTTATGTGCATGTTTTACCCAAGACGTTGCATCGGACCCAACCCAGATAATTTTAGCCTCTTGAATTCGAGGATCACCTGCAGAGCAAACAAACAACAAATAGTTGAGCTGAAAATCATTTGCCCCCTTATTTGATGAACACCACCTAAATTGTTAATTAAGATTCTCTTTTAATGACTTGAAAAGAGTACATACATTAATTTCTTAACCATAATTTTGCACCAAAAAATAAATGGAATCCGAAAAATGTAATGGAGTATATCTCAATCACAGCTATAGCACTGCAAATAATGATCCATTCTCAAAAATGGAAGTGCCACGGAACACATACTGTTAATTTGTATGTTCAGATGCGAATCATCCATTTTGCGTTATAAAGGTTGTACCATATTCTTAGTAAAATGACATGCATATTACATAAAAGGATGCATATTCATCACAAAAATGTGCAGGTATATAGTGTATCTGAGGATACCCAAAAGGGATAGGCATTAGAAGAAGCCAAGAGTCGCAAATTTGCTATTTTGGTTGTTCAGTGGGTTCAGAATTCGGTACCACATGATCATCTTAAGGACAGGAACTCAGGATACAAAGCCTAAGTTCATGCTCTACAATAGTGCCATAGGAACAAAATTAAAGATCCATCCATCGGTCCATTGGAGTAGCCTCAGCCGAGAAGACAGTTATATGCCTTGATAAATATTAGAACGTACTAATGAAACATCTCTACTTTATATGTCCCAGTATTGAGAAAATAAAAAGATGTGTGATGCTCAATCTTCCTTTCCAATAAGATAGGAACAATGAAATTTTATTTGAGCATAAAGGATGAAGTATAATTTGAAGATATCCAGTGAATAAAATTTCAATGGAAGAAGGCTAGTTTGTGCAGCTTACAGTACCTTTTATAATTGTATCCAAAAGCACACCACAGAGAGAATCAGCTAAAACATTCATTGCTCTCTCAACGGATTCAGATAACATAGGAATGTCCTCAGAGAAAGAGAACTGCAAGCATGGAACCTTAGGTAGCTTCCCATCAATCGGCTTCTGTGTGAATGAACAATCGCTGCCAGGAGTGAGGATAAAAAATTAAATCCTGTTAGATTAACTCTAATGATATACGTAATCAGAGATCATGTCACATTAAACAGACAACAGTGAATCACATAAAAACGGCAACACTGAAAAGTATGCTTAAGTATACATATAACGAAAAGTGATGATTCCCCGTCAACAATATATTGTTACTCGTTGTTCCCAGACAAAATCCCATTATTACACTAAGGAATTATGCCCAAGGGGTGCCAATTCATTGCCACAAATAACATCAAACTGATTTGGACATTGACTAGGAAGCAAATAGAGATTAGGCATACCGCAACCAAGAAAATACCAAATTTCTACCATAACTTAAGCATGCTCTAGTATGATTGCCATAGAACAGGTAGCCTCATGCCAAACCAAGATAAGGTGGACAGAAAATACAAAGTTCTCCTCATTTCAAATATAAGTCAATTTACCCATTTAAACTTCTCTGTATATAAGCCGCTCTGCAACTTCAAGACACATATGGCTACAATAGAGTTAAGGCATTTTGGTGACAGAGAGTGCACATGGATACAATTGAGGTTAACCACCATCTTCTCGGTTGCAGCCTCAGTATTCGATTCTGAGTTGATTATAAATCATATGTGTCTGTCCCACACACAACTGACAATTATAATTCTGGGGTGCGTGTGGGTGGGTGGATTTTCATTTTTACATAATACAGTAACCACTAACCACAGGCCATATCTCATCCACAACACACCTCCCCTGAAACATTTTACACCCTAACATATTCCCACACCTCTGTCTTCATTCAGGGTATTCTCATCATCTCTATCTCAGTATATGTTTGCATCACATGCATGTGTATGTGCATGTCAAAGAATCTAAGTATAGAAAACATAAACGAAATGGAATAGAAAAATATCATCAAACATGCAGCTCTTGTGTTGAAATATTAGATGTTACCCATCTTGATCAAGAACACAAATATTGAAATATACAATACCGTGGACCAAAACTATCATGTCACCAGTAGCCGCTACCCGCTAGGAGCAGGAACCAGGTCTACCTGAGTCCAGAGCATGACATCTAAGTTTTAACAGGTGAATCATTTCAGGGTAGAGAATAAATAGTTTACCAAGTAGAGAAAGTAATCTTTTTAAACAGGTGACCAAGATGTCCTTTCTTCTTTCCATATTTCCCAGAAACTTCTTGACATTTCTGAAGAATATCTTCAGTGCTAATGTTTATCCTTTCTAAATGCGCCTGCAAGAAAGAAATTACATATGTACTCTATATATTTAAGGAAAAACAGGTTACATGTGAAAAGCCAGAACATCACAATACCTTTTCGAGGTGAATATGGCCTACAAGTGCTGGGGTGGCTTCTGAAGTTCCATCTAAACTTATTTGCTTCTGATGCCTGAAAATGCAAATGTCATATTCGTGGTATTCAGCTCAAATGACAACAAATCCTAAAAGTCTACAACCAATGTGTGACAACGAGGAGCCTTTTATCCTTGTTTCCGTTCTGGGAATGGCCAGATCACACATTTACCCACTTAGTTCAATTAATAACTACGGAGCCAGCGCATTATGTTTTCTCAGAATATCCTACCTAGCTTGAGCATGTGGTCTTCCCTGGCCTGCCAGACCAAGTTCTGTCCTTAGATGTCATGGCCAATTTCTATGTTGACTAATGGCAGTCCGATTGCATAATGTTGCACAATTTGAAAGGTAAATCAACAGATAAGAAGTTCAATGTTGCTGCTTAGTGGGCAATGGACATGGATGTCCAATTCCATGCAGCATGGATATCCAATTTCTCAACATTAAACAGATGGAGAAGTCTACAATATGATACACCTAATACAGTAAAAGCCATGCTCATGTTAGTGGGGAAGTCCATGCTAAGTTTATTGCTAAAGCCAGAGACTTATCAGTACATTGAGTAGATCTTGAACATTTGCCAACTATCCACATCCCATATCTAGTCAAATTTCACAATCTGCACAGTCAAAACTACGCTAAACAATCAAACAGAAAAGGAAATCTCAGTGTTAGACTTCAACATAATAAAATCCGTGAACTGAGATGAACCAACACAGAAAAGAAGACCAAATCCTCCATCGTTCATAAAAGAAAAAATAATGCATGAAAGTAACTCTAGAATTGATGGCATTAATTTACAGATACATACTCAATGCAGATATCAGTAGCACAATCCTCTAATGTGACTCTCTTTAAGCAGCCCTGTACTGCAATAGCAGCCTTTTCTTTGCAAAACTTCTTGGGACAAGAGCAGTCATTCAGAAACAGGATAACTTTTCGATCTTTCATATCTTTTTTATAGCTAACTTTTGTCTGAAGTATTTCCTGTTAGGTTGAAAGAATACCATGAATTTTTTAAACAGTAGTTACAAGATCACCTGAGTTACCAATGCATATAATGATGACTCTAAAATATTTTACAACGTTATTACCTTCATCAACTCCCATGAAGTATTGTTACTCTGAGAAGCATCCAAGACAGCCTTATATGCAGGATTGGAGATAGCAGTGGCAGCTAAGACACCCACGGGTTCTCCAGGAGTTATTGCACTTGGAAAATCTGTGAGATCATCTTCCTTGTACTTAAGTTGCATGATTGAATTGCTGCAGATGTTTCTCACAGTCCCATCATAGCATATAACTACATCTCGCAAAATGGCCATTAGACTCTTGAAAAGAGTTCCTGGTTCTGTCAACCCTCTTGAGGAACGGACAATAGCTTCTCTTGTCGATATAGCATGTACCAGCTCCTCATAAGGATTGAGACCATGGAAATATGAACTTTGCACAAGACCATAAGCCTCTGGAGGATGCTCATCTCCAATAGCTGGGTGTTTATTCACAAAATTTGTGAAACAATCCTCCACCAGACGGCTTGAGTAAAACTTTCCCTCACGGTAAAGCTGCAGACCAACAAAACCAAGCTGCTGAACGACTTTTGACATTGAAGAATCACTTTTTGGATCAACCAGAAGGCCAAGATGAGAGGATTTCGCGATAAAATCTGAAATTTGCTGTCTGACATCCTTCAGATTGTTGTCAACTCGCATTTCCACAAATTGAGTTTTCAAGGACCTTGACTGCTCAAGTACAAGGGACTGCTTTTTAATGTCCTTGTGTGCTTCTTCCAACAGAACCTTGGGTACATTAAAATCTTGCAGGCTTACACTAAAGCCATCCAGAAGTAAGAATTCCATCAACAGGGGCTGCAGCACATTCAAAAATTGTAGCGCCTCTCCTGGACCCTTCACACAAAGAATAGAGGACACTAAATCCGAGAATGAGGCCTGAACAGATTCTTTGTCAAGATCCAGTTTTATGACAGTGCTGTCTCTGACTAGGAATCTGTCCCCTTCACAACTTAATCCTGCTGGCAAAGCACCTTGCACTATTTGTGTGATTGTCCAACATGGGTTTGACTTCATCACAGCAGGGGCGGGAAGATAAAGTGACAGAAGCATTGCCAATTGGTTAGCTGATTCTTTGCATAACATGGTTCTGGAAGACATATGTTTCAGAGCAAGCAAACTGTCATTAGCTAGCTGGAGATTTACTTTCCCGGTGTGTGAATTAGTCAGTTGTTTCTCCACGCTAAAAAGTTCCAGGGCTTCAGCTTTTGCAGCAAGAGATTGTGGATAATAGATATGCACACAATCACCGTCAAAATCTGCTGCTAGAGGGGAGCATATAAGGGGATTGATTTTGACTGTATGATCATCGTGGACATATACATAAAATGCCTGGAGAGAATGCTTGTGAGTACTAGGTGGCCTGTTAAGGAAAACAACATCGCCATCAACTATTCTCCTACTGACTGTTTGACCAACTTTGAGTGTGGTATAGCCTTTCGATCCTACAGTGATGGCATATGTTGTTTGACCATCTCTATATGTCAAACACAATCCCTTGTCAACCACCTCTTGCAACCTGTTAATGTTGATGTCCGTCACCTGTTCTTCGAAAGTTATTCTTTTTGCCACTTCCGAAGGCAGTCCAACTACATCTACTCCAATATAGGGATCTCCAGTAAGTACACTGCGTGATGAAAAACCTGACCCTTTGCTGATGAACAGTGTCCTCATCTTTTGCAGCCATTGTTTTGTTGATAACTGAGATGAATCAGTGCTAATTGCAAATCTCTTTGTGTCTTGAGGACCCTTCAAAACAAAATAAATAAGTTACCATGCATCATAAGAAACACGATTAAATTAGACATAAATGAATTTGATCAGAACATAAATGCAAATGCCGCTGATAAATCATCATTAGCGGATGGTTGGGGCATCAGCACACCAAAAGCCACTTAAAAGGTGCAGGGGTTTGTCTAATTCTAATGGTTAAAAAAATATGTGTGGTCAAGTATTACTAAAAGCAAGACATGCATCTTGTCTTGAGTGGTCAGAGAGCTCCCTTATGCATGATTATGAGAAGTCCACAATTTCGAGTTTTTTGAATGCTCAGAAGAGGATGGACACTATCATATTGTTAACATTCCTATCTTCTTCTGTCAAATACAAACAAGCATCATGCTGAGTTCAATGGAGCCGATTGTAACATTTCATAATTCTTAACTTAGGTGATAATTTAGAAACAAACTTGAACAGTTTGACTCAAACTTGGTTCATTTGAGCTTGAGTTAGTTTGCAGCTATTCTGATCGTGCACCATGTAAATATGATTAATTAGGTTATCCACTACAAAATCATGCCACATACCTTTGTAGTGCCCCTTAGATGTATGTATTGGGCAATAGAAAGTTGTAAATCACTTGACTCAACTTCATGTGATTCGAAGTTTGGGGAACCAGCTCTTGATTTTTTTATCTGCTCTATCTTCTGAAGTATCTTTTTCAACAAAGATATTGAGATGTCCTGAAATGAGAAGTAAATAGAATAGGGCATGTTATAGGCATGAACCAGTCAGTAAAAGTATGAAAATCCAGGAAGTGCACATAAGAAAACTCACGTAGGACATGATGCTCTGCCCATCTGTGAATTCTGGAATATAAAGACAGTTAGGAGGTACTGGAAGGTATTTCATCACATATCCAGACTGAGCAATGTATCCCCGTGCAGCTAGCTTTGTTCTCGTGTCACCCGGAATCTTCTTTAATATATTCAGAGCCTGGCAAATAATACAGGGATGAAATAGTAGGTTGATGGATACAAATGGTTTTTCCAAGCATGGATCTACCTACACCCATTAGTGGGTTGCATTTTTGTACTGCACAAAATAAATACGGGAAACAATCCTGCATATTGTACTGCTTAAGATAAGGGTACACCAAAAATTTCATGGCCATATGTGGTACTGCTCCAGAGAGAAGGGGGGGATAGAAGGTACAAGCATATTTCACATATATTCAGTACCACTTGTTTTCTTTTAAACACATACAACGCAGTTTGGTACTGACGTTTTGTGTGTACCATTGTATCATGTTGTACTGCATCCATAATTTTTGAAAATTTCAGTACATTTCTCGTGCCACAAAATTGTGCCAAACTTAAAGGGTGTAAGTGCACCTATGTTTAGCTGGATCTTTACCGTTCACAAAAGCTACAATAATATCTTGAAAACAGAACAAGATGATATCATTACCTCTTCTGGAAGCAATGTCCTACAGTGGGAGGCTCCACCATGGTGAAATCCGTATTTGTCAAGGAAGTTCCAGGAGCTTTCTGTCATGTGTTTCCTAGGGGGTGCTCTCAACTCTAAACGAAATGCACCATCTGCTGTCTTGATTTCCTTCAAAGAAAGTGCAGGGAGATCCTATAAGAAATAAAGATGAGAAACATCAGTTGACACTCATCCAGATTACCCATGTTGTAGTGCAGTGCTAGCACCAAACTAGCAGCAAATAAGGCTGTAAAGTATTTAGCCATCCACTGATCAAGTGATAGTCTCTAACGCTATGGTTGTTGGCTGTATCTTCCAAGTTTCAATAGTGCTCGATTGGACAGTACTACTCGATTATGCATACTGTAAGTTTCAACCAGGACATGTCACCTACCAAACATAAAACTGGATCAAGTATTATTATGTTACTCATCTTCTCTCTAGAGATAACAACTTCCCAATCAATGACCCACCATGCACCTTATTTCATAACTTCAATTTGACAACAAGAAGAAAGAACTGGAGTTATACCTATACATAAGATTACCAAGTCAACACTACTATATTAGCGATGTTGGCAATGCTTTCTTCAACCAGATTTTGGTTAAGTTAAAGACCAGCAATCTATATTACTTTGACTAAATAGGACTGAGGTCAAATTCAAACACTGATATACTTGGCTTCTGCTGGGGTATATATTCCATAACGTTACAGTCCAACAGTGAACTGTTGTATCTATCTACTTCAAGGCAGAAGAGGAATATAAAATGTTAGGTTGGCAAGTACCCGACAGTAGTAACATGCCGTTACTGACACATTTTCCTTTCCATTGCTTTGTTTAACCTGAGACATGAAAAGATCTCACAATTATAAGACAAGGTGAAACACCTAAATTTAGATCAAAACAGGGAAATCTCTGTAGAGGAATAATGGAGTATACGTGCCTTTCCTTTCTTGATTTTAAGGCACTTCAAACATATCAAGCTCAATAATTGCCTGAGTTCACTAACATGACACGGGTGATATACAGGTACAGGCAGCTCAATATACCCAAAATGCCCTAAAAGGTCAGATAAATTTTATTGTTAACAAAAGAAAAAGGGACTATCACTTCCTAGAGCACAACACTTGGGGCATGAAGAAAAGCTAATGAGAAGTCATTGTTTTAGAACCTTCGCATTTGCCATTTTCCGAGGCACCACAGGACTCGCATTTGCCTGTTTCCAGTGGTAAGCCAAGGAAAGGATTCCCCAGCTGACTAGGATGAGTAACAGGGCAGTCATTTATAGAATATGTTAACTGCAGAACACAAAAAGGGTATATTAGTAATGTTTTGAAATAACAAATACCGTGGGAAAATTGCGAATTGTGCAGAATGTAGCCTTTAAGTGATTAAGTGCAACAACAAAAAAGGGGAATACAAAGGTTTATATCCATATAGATGGAGGAGGAGAACGCGACATTAAGTACTTCAGTCCATGAAATGCACATTAATAGCTTGGCTAATGGAGTAAGTGACAATGTCCCCGTATCAGTCATCTCCAAGATGAAAAGAAAAATGTCAGAATTCAATAATATCCATATAACAGAGCCCACAAGGAGCTCTCATGGCATTCATCTTGCAAAAAATTAAGCTTGCAAGTCCAAAGTACTTATTGAAAATGTTAAAAGTAACTTCGTAGGTCGTCTCATTGGCTGATCTCAAAAATAAATGAAACAGAAAAAGAAGGATTCCTGGATGGGACATGTGTTAGCCACAGAAGCAATTCTCGCGACTGTGCTCCCTTGAACTATGAAGCCCCTCTCCCTCTCTCTAATCAGAAGGAGTATCGCGGAGAAATCGCACTGATGATGTTTTTAGTTCTGCATGCATCTCTACAAGCCAGCATCACTGGTAAAGGCATCAGAGAAGGAGAACGTACTATCTCATCCTCGGTGGATAGGCTAAGCTTGATGCACTTGATGGCACCTTCGGTGACCAGTGCTGCCGATTGGTCCTCCTCCATCTCTCTGCAAAAGAAGAAAAGGAAAGCACTGTCACAGATATGGTGAAAAGAATATATATAAAGAAGCGCAAACAGCGACAACCTAGAACCAACTGTTAGTTCAAATCACACAACATGAAATGGCAAACCCAAAACAGGAAAAAAAATAAGACCAAACAAGAGGCAAAACTTGAGCATCTTAACAAAACCAACAGAAAACAGCAAGCTGGCACCCCCAAAATTTGGATACAGCCAACTTAAATGTTGGCATTTTCAAAAATGCCACTCCAGATCAAAATCATTTTGGCTATTTTCTTTTCCTTTTCTTCATTTCCTTCCTATGAGATGTGATAATCAATATTCCATTAAGGAGTGCCTCTGCACCTGAGCAAGTTAGTTAGGCCAGAGCTGCTAAATTAATTAGGTTTGATTCTTCTGCTCAAGATGTGTTT
Source organism: Stipa capillata (assembly GCA_019208055.1). Classification (NCBI taxonomy): domain Eukaryota; kingdom Viridiplantae; phylum Streptophyta; class Magnoliopsida; order Poales; family Poaceae; genus Stipa; species Stipa capillata. Next base: position 529,696 of record JAGXJF010005301.1, read on the forward strand.
CCTTCTATTCCTGTTCTCGAGCTCACCAACTGCCTCATCCCATCGCAGAAGGCTGTGCTCTGGTCTCTCGCCAAGACGTCTCATTTGTGCCCATCGGTGAGCGGCCGACAGCACATTCGACATCCCATCCATCAGCTCTATCCAAAGCGACAAGCCGACAACTGCTCCTGTAGCAGGCTCTTGAGCCTCACAATGCCCTCATTCGCTTCGGTCAGGTCATTAGCTACTGCGGTTACCCTCTTTGCCATTATATGTCTCCACCAGTGTCATAATCCAAGGATGCCACTAGATCATGCTCTACGTAGCACACTAGTGCCTCAGCTAGCTTAGGTGCATGGCTGCCTATACTCATACTCCCACTAGCGAGTGTACGAGCTCTCACCGGAGCTGTTGGGCACACATGCATCGGCTTGTACCTCAAATTCCGCCTCGGCCACCTCTCCCCCGGTGGAGCAACGGCGCGCCCATACTCAGATTCCCACCAAGCGCAATCCATCAATGTGGTACCCGTGGTGACAGCTACAGCCACGTAGCAACAACATCCACTCGTGTGGAGTCCATTCCAAGTGGCATGTTTCAAAATTTCTCAAGCATGACCTGATCAATCAACCCAGTACAATTTTGAATCCCTGTACTGTCCAAAGCTAGCCCAAATGAAAATCTTTCCTTACAAAATAAAAACATCAAATGCGCCAAAACTCAAACCAAAGAACCCAAAGAGCTACTTACTGATCGATCGTCCTGAGACTGTTGGCAATCCCTATTGCCCTATACTGACGACGAAAAAACCGCCTTTTTCCGACCAAACACACTAAAATACACAGAAACACCGCAAAAACCACACTCCATAGTCCATACAAATGCACGACCGCGACCCGCAACAACAAACCAAAGCCCGGGGCGACCAATCCACCCGCCCCCAGGACCCCCATTCCCCGGGGCAAACCAACCCGCGCAACCCATCGCCTAATCCCCCGATCGCCGGAACGCATCCCACATTGCGAAGACCTGATCGAAGCCCGTGACCCCGAGGCTCAACGAAAAACACCCGCGCTTACCAGACGAGCCACCTCGCCGGCGCCGCCCCAGTCGTCGTCGTGGCGTCCGTCACCGTCGCGACCGTCCTCCTCGACGCCGGCGCCCTAAAACCCTAGACGCGGAGGGCGGAGAGGCGGAGGAGGGTTTAGTCAGGGCGCCTCGGAGAAGCCGAGAAAGGCGATGCTTTTACTGACGAGTGGTGGCGTCGAGGGGCGTTTGGTGTGTGGGGGGAGCCGGAGAGGGGAGGGGTGCAGGTGACTGGTGAGGTTACCGTCGCGCCCGTGCGGCGGCTCGGTGCCCGCGATCCGTCTCTCTGGCCTGTGGGTCCAGGCCTACGGGACCCACCTGGCCGTGGCACGTGTGGGACGTGCGCGTAGGTTTTATAATGGGGTTTTGGTTCGCTCTCGCGTTGGGAGACGAGCGGCTGGCTTGACTGGGGGCATTGATGTGAGGAGAGGGCCCGGCGCAACAAATCGTGCCAACATGTAGAAATAAATGTGAATGCAATAAATCAGAAATATGTGTGTAAAAACATATTCGAGGTGAGATTGAGTTAGAGCAGCAATGACAAAAAGATAATTTTTTATCATTTTTACTCCTATAAAAAATAACTTAGTCACGATGGTTTATCTATCTTTCCTCTCTATACCTACCATTTGACACGTTGGCCATCTTTGATTTGCCGCCTCCGTCATAACTGGAACCTACAACCTAGCGCTCAAAATAGCACTACACAGCCAACTAGGAAAATGCTTTCACGGGTTCTTGTGAGAGAAGGTTTAATATCTATTGGTTACAGAAATCCTCGCAACCCTATGGCCATTCTTCTGCAATCCCGTATTTGATGCCCTATTTCTCCAACTTCAAAATTCAAATCTGCGCCGGCAGAAACCATTTGGCTAGCCATTGTTGCGTCGTTCCTCGTCAATGCTCTCTTGTCGCCTAAATCCCCCATCTTCTCATCCGTCGAGGATGAAAGAGGCAATGTATGTGGCAGAAGATGATGAAGGAGGCAAGGAGCAAGTGTCTTCCGCCGCGTACCGTAGAGGACAGGTCCTAGTCGGTGGTGACTTTGAACCTCTCTACAGTCTATGCATCCCCTTATTTTCTCTCCTCTTCGCCAATAAGCGACTACGTTTTGGTCTTCCTCGATGACAGTAGTGATGATGGCAACAGCACCTCCACCACGAAGGGCTAAATGGTGACGTATTGACGCTTGTCGTGGTCATCATCGTCGGGGCATTTGGCCGTCCTAGCACCTCAACCATCAAGCTCCCAGTAATGCTTCCTTGAGCGGCCGTCTCACAGTCGGGGTACCCCCTTGCACTCACTCTCATGGATTCACAGAGGCGCTCTGTCAGTTCTCTCAATTAAGGTAACCCGACGTTTCTCACCTTTCCATATAAGATTTTTCATCAAATTGTTGAACACACATGGACGAATTTGCATCTTTGTGCTACTTTTGGTGATGGTGACGTTTTCACTCACCTTATGTTCAAGGAAATGCATTTATGTAATTGCTAGATTGTAGTATAGTTATAACCACTATGTAGTGACTAGTGAGTGTGCTTGCTGCATAGTAATAAACTGTACAATCTAATTACTACATGATGACTTGGAGTACTGCAAGAATCTTAATATAAAACTTGTTCTCTTTTCACCAATTAGACGATCTAAATTGCTTAAAGATTTCCGTGGACCGTGTGATTGTCGATGTTTGAGCATGAAGTTGATTTGTTATTTTTGAGTCCCCTTGTAGTTTTATTTCTGCTACTTGTCTTTTGTTGGTAGAATAGGAGATCTTCAGTTTCAGAATAAGGAAACTTGGTGAATGTGGAATGTGTCCTTTTTTTAATCCCCGCTCTAACATGACTCTAAATAGGAAACGTCCCATCATCTTCTATTTTTGCAGTAGCTGGGCATTCATTTTCAGTTTAATCCTCGATGCTGTCCTTCTAATCAAGGCATTTTAGTGGAAAGCATGTCTCATTTGGTTGGTTTGTTTATTTTTTGTTCTACAGATGAACAGCAACATAAAGCATAGTTAAATCTATGTGTTATTGGTGACGAAAGAACTTCCGGTTCAAATAGAATATGTTAGCTGTGAGGTGTTTATATTGCAAAACTTCTTTTAAATAAATAATTTTCACAAAATGCCTCAACATCCAACCCAACACGCGTCGATTTATTCCACCGCGTCGGGGCATGCACGATCCCCACCACGACGGCGGTGGCGGCTCACGCCGTGGAGACCACCACGATCTGAACTCAGACGAATAGGATGGGCTCCGTAAAGCGTGAAGAACAAATCTCTTTTCTCTGATTTCTTGTATTATTTTCTGAAGTTTGTTGGTGAGAATCGGTTAAAATGAACATGCTTCACAACATGATTTTGTTCATGAACTCTGATGCAAAATCAATATATGATCGAGAGCTTGTGTCGTGGCCGCCGTGAGTCAATCCCATGTGCATCGTCGCCGCCGGCACAGACTCGTCCTCCTCACCGTGAGCGCGTGTGTCGTCGTCCATGCAATCACGCACGTTCATCCTGCCGGCCACGTCGAGCTGCATGGTGCGTCGTCGCTGTCGGAGACGCTAGTCGCCCTCACCGCGAGCGCACGCATCACGCGGTGCACTCGTTCGTGTTCGTCGCCGTTCGCGTGAGCGCGTGCGTCGTCGTCGACGTGAGCCAATCTCAAATGATGTACAATCCTAAATTCTAATTCCAGTTCTTTGTTTTATTCGTAGAAAATTGAGCACCGAATTGGACGTACCAGACATTTCATGGGGAAGTAGCGATCATCAATTGCTAATAGCCAAAGGAACGGTGATTGTTTCTTCATGAATTTCTGACGTTTGTGTAGCCAAAGCAGATGCACCATGGCACGCAGGGTTGTAAGTTTTACATAATTTATATAATTGACAAGTCATATACGTGATTGTTGCAACATGTGTACAATATAATGTAATTTTGATTTTATTTTCAATCTATTTACGAGGGTAAATTTACCAACTTATGATAAAAAGGTCACTATACCATCCTGTCTATCCTATTTCTTTAACCAAACAAAAAATTAGTGTATCCCATCTAACTTTCATCTTTTGAACCAAACAAGAAATCGACTCATCCTATTCACACAACCAAATAAGAAATTGTCTCGTCCCGTCCATAAAAATCTAGATGGCTTCAGTCCATCCATCCCTGTGCTCGAACCAAACGCACCCTTAGTGTCGCACCGCATGGAGGCATACACGACTCGATCTACTACTAATACTCCTTCTCCTTCTTCTTCTTCTTCTCATCCACCATCACCATTGTCCCGACTGGTGTAGCTTTGTGAGGCTATAGCGCCCCCTTTCTTGCCACCCCACCCGGCGGCTACTATCGTTGGATCCGCCACCACATGCCGCCTCCTCCTAACCATTGTGCCTCACCACACTCCTTCTCTAGCGACGACCCCCATCCTTCTTTCTCTTGACATCACCAATCGACAACCCTCCCCGTCGGTGGCCAGCGGCACTCTACACCCTACCCCTTTCATCTATGCCGCCAGTCCACCCTAACCCCTCTCTGCATCCACTCCGGTCCACAACGAGAGGAAGAAGATGACTTCCTCTTTTGTGGTGGGTCATGCCTAGCATGGGAGGACAGACAGCAAAATGATATGTTTCTCAATAGGCGGTAGGTTTGCGGCTATGATGCGCTCTCTAGATCTACGTATGTGAATTAGGCAAGAGCCATTCCTGAAGAGGAAAGCCTCCAGAACAGTTTAGGTCTAACACCCAACCTAGAGATACCATTCACCATACATATATTCATCCATACCAGTGAGTATTGATTCCACAACGCGAGCCCTCATCTCACACTCTGGAGTAGTGTTGTCATGAGTGCATTACAAACAGACATGCCCATACATAAACCACACGTATATACTCGATGGATGGGCATATATACAGCCATACAGGAAGACTATTAGCTGCTGCTGAGAAACAGAGACGGATCCGGACCCAGTGCTCTCCGCGCGTTTGCTGTGCGCGGCCTGAGCAGCGCGCTGCACTGGCAGCACCACCCGTGGTCTGGTGCAGGCAACGCGTCGAACACCGTGTTCAATCCACCAACTGATACTAAAATCGAAAACTAAAGACAATAGCATATAGTATTATTTATCGTGATTCTTCTTCTTTCCAGGCATTTACATAACCAGGAGAGGAGAGCGATGTTAAAATCAAATAAGGGAAGGGAATACATTAGTCACGAAGCGTAGTAGGAGGACAATGCATTCTCTTTCCCGGGAGCACGTCGACGTAGCAAGCACGGTAAGGGAAAGCACTACTGATCCCGCAAGCTTGTTGCTCTCGATACATGTCTGTAAGAAACCTGTCACTTAAATACTGCACTCTCGAGGTGTCGAGATGATACGCCACCGCCATGCCATTCATATACAGGAGGAGCACGTCCTTGTGCGGATGTAATCCTATTTTACGACACCACCCCCCCCTTCGGCGTCCCAAGGTCGGTGACACTTTCATCCACTTCGATGAAGTTGTGCTCTTCCGAGCTCCAAGAGCACTCACTCTTGACTTCTTCTTCACCATCACCGTCGTCATCAACATCATCAGTGGTGACATCTTGACCATCCTCATCGTTACAGATAGTTTCCTCACTGCTACCTTGACTGAATAAGTTGTCGCTATTTCTAACCAGCTCCCATGTCATTCTCGGTTGTATTGTCAGCGATCTACTCATCATATGACCATACCGACTTAAGTTGGCCTCATGTGTCAGCACCCACACTAGCTGGCCGTCGTCTGATTCTACCAATGTCCATACCTGGAGCTGGAACTCGTTGATCGCCACATGGCGAACGCCCCTCTCATAGCTTGCTACGAGAGATCTAAGGGGCAGGTCATACATGTTATCTACGTCGCCCCTAGGCTTCCCTGGGAGCTGGACCATATCGTACGTTCCCTCAGAACAACGCAAGATCATGAGGATGTCGCTGTGGCAATGCACGTAGAGTGACCCACGCCAGTACTCGCTCGACCACTCCCACTCCCACGAACCACACGACGTGGTCATCACGTCATAGAGATGCCCGGGAGCACAACGCCCCGGCATGAACTCCCGGCTCTCCCACTGACCTGTCCGCGACGAGAACACCAGCAAAGGCACCGGCTTTGCTTTTGGCTCCTTAGCCCCCGGTGCATCTCTCTCTTCTCCAAACAATTTGGGTAAGTGCCGTTGCTCCAAGTTGATCCACGCCCGTTCGTTAGAAGGGCGCATTCTTTCTCCATGAAAGAGGAACACATCGTAGTGCCGCGACACGGCTGGGTCGAAGGCGAGGAACATAGCCTTGCAGAAGTAGCACGGCCATGGCATTGGTGGGCATGGCAAAGGAGCACACCGTACCGTCGCAGGATTGCAGACGCAGGTATAACTTTCTTTACCGGTAAACGGGTCGCATACATCGTCTAGGAGGAGGAGGCCGTTGCAGTGGTGCTTTATGCTTGCCAGACCATACCAAGAGAGAGGCCGTCGGAAGTCAGGCTCGCCGGTGCCGCGCGGCTGCCGTGAACGTGAGGCTGGCGGTGCGAGTAAGAAGGAGCTGTACCCGCATCCGTAGTTATTGGTGAAGATGCCGGGGAAGGCACGCGGTGGGAAGAAGTGCGGAAGGAGGAGGCTGTGGGCGTCGACGGCGGCACGCCACTCACGGCAGACACGTCGGGCCTCGGCAAGGGCGCGACACGGGAGGCGGCGGAGGACGTCGAGGAGCACGTCGTAGGGGAAGCAGATGCCGTTGCCGTCGTAAGCGTCCATCGATCCGCAGGGTCTCAGATTCGCAGTGCACGCGAGGCGCCGTCCCAAGAGAACTAGCTAGACGATCTAGTGCCTGATGCTAGAGACAAGGTTGGTATATAGTGGTACTTTTTTCTAGAACGATGGCTATATATAGATCGAAGCTATTGTATATGATCTCCTGGAAGAAGACCGGACTTGTTTTATAGTACGTACGGTTGTCAAACACTAACCGATTTGCATCCCTTAACGTTTTCGACGTGTATAACAACAAGTCGATCGAAACTCTTCTTATCGACATCGCTTCATTCAAAAATAAATAGAAGAAGAGAGAGTCCATGTGGAGCAAGCTGGCCATGTCGGTCGTGTCCGTGCGTTTTGGCTTGGTCCAGCCTGATCAGCCTCCGTTAACACAGCCGAGCGTGATACAGAGAGTCAGGAAAGATTCATTTCGCGCCAAGGCCCGTTAACAATGTGCAGCAGAGCTCTGAAGATTGAGGAGTCGACTAGTTCACACTTGGTCCTCAAGCTGACATACACGACCTGACTGACGCCACCATGAAAAAATGCTGACCACCGCCACCTGAGCATCACATCACACTTTTTTTCTGTTTTCTTGATATATTTTTTCTGAATTTTTGAACTCACTATAGAGTTCAGGTATAGAATTTCCTGACTGGGAAATATTATCCTGCTATCCAAACCAATCACAGTGGATGGGACCACGTGTTGGATAAAATCATCCATCAGCACACTAGGGATGTAAGTGGCTGCCCACTTAAAGTCCACTTAATCCCACATAATCATAAAATCAGTAAAGCTAGTTTAAATTCTCATATATAAATTTCCTGATTTGAATATTATGCGGACTTAAGCGGGTTTAAGCGGCTACCCACTTACATCCCTACAGCACACATAACCAAATAAACCACTAGTCGGAAGGAATGTGTATTCACATAAATAGTACCACACGTATAACCAGAAGGAAACATAATTAAACACGACTAGCTAGCTAGTGATCATGGCAGCCTCTGTGATCACATAAATTAGCTTGACCATGCGAGCTGACATCTCCGGATGTCCATCTTCTTGAGCACTCTCCTTTTCCTCAATGGGACAGAGCACGCCTTATTGATGGTCGCGCGCTTATTCCTCATTACGCAGATCATGCTTCAGGGCCCTGTGTGTCCGGATGCCGCTCAAAAGATAGCCGCCAAACGAATTCATTTTCATGTGTGGATGAGTGCGCGATGGAAGGACCTGTATCAACAAAAAGGAGGACAAGGCGTTGTACATATTAGTTCTACTCTTAGAGGAGATCGATGGAGGCAGACAAGTAGAAATAATAGCACCTCTGTACTTCCTATCTATTGCAAATGTTCTATATGTACCTTCAAATTCAAATATATTCCATAACATTGCAACTTTCTTACTCAAAGATACAAGGTATAAACATAGGCAAGACGAAAAATTCTGTCAGAACTCAAAAGTACATCTACTCCTGTGCAATTTCATCATTTCATCATTGTCAATATACTGACCTGGTATTCACGAAGCCAGGGTTCAGATATCTGTAATCCGACAGCCATTTTTGATACTTGCAAGCTGTGCATGCATGTCGCAAGAGGCTGCATGTAGATATAGCAGAAGATAAGTACAGTTCTACAGAAGATCAAATAAAAAATGAGGATGGCATAAATATGAAGTTAATTTGACCACACATGGCAATAACGTCAAGCAATAAAAATGATGATATGTATAATATTTTACTCAAATTTAGTCTAAACAGCCAAGCTTTCCGTATAAATGCCCTATCTAAAGACCATTAGTAGGAAGAGGCATGTTTCTCTTGTCAGTGCCAAGAAACATTTACCTGAAGATGTTGGTGATAGACAGCAAATGGAGCCGAATAAGACAATAGTGGAAGCAGATCAGCAACCAAACTTTCTACCTCATGCTCCGGAGCAGCAACAATCAAACTACATTAGCATGAAACGAGCATATTACTATGAATACTCAGCTACTTACTGCAGCTCTCTTTTATACCTTGCGTTACCTGCTAAAGCCATGTTCTTTCCAATATTTCATCCTCTCTGGTGATGGTGCCTTTCCTGCTTTAAGTGATTTGGAAGCTACTGAGGTGCCATCATTGCTTTTGCAATCTACAGGTCAGCATACTATCAGAGATAAAACATTGTGGTTTTGTAGAGATTGCTTTGTATAGCATTATCAATTGCTTACCTAACAAAGATTACCATCTTGATTAAGATGCTCATCCATCGAGGGCTCAGGGACCTCTAAATCAATTGATTGTACTGTTGAGGACTGTCCATTCTCATCTGATACTGCAGCATCAACTGGTTGTGCCAGAGATGACTGAGTGCTCTCATCTGATACTGCACTAGGTTCGACCACCTCACCTTGAATGCTATCATTGAGAACAGAAGGGGCATTGCTAGAATTTCGCAAGGAGCAGAGGTCGCGAAGTGGTGACTGGACAATCCTGAATGAAATGTTTATGATAATATTGACTTACACAGTATAACTCATTAACTCTTAATCATATATTGAACTACATATGGAGTATTGGACATTTCTACTTTACTAATCATAATTGCTACTGCTGCATATGGATCTTTTATGACTTCAAATGAGAAGATGATATTTCTTTCATTAATTAGATGGTGGCACAAGTAATAGATGGCGCACGCTCAAATTTCAATTGAGATGATACGAAAAGCTAAGGATTGTATACTGCATCATGTCTGAAGTTCTGATAATTAGGGGTGAAATCGGAGCGGATACGAACGGATAGTGCTCAAACCATATCCTAAACCATATTTTTTCGGATACGGAGTCAGAGCGGATAGTGTCCGGATACGAATACGGAATCGAAATCTATCGGTCACGAATACAGAGCGAATACACTTCGGTAGTGGATATTTTCTCGGATGTCGCGACAATAATAGAAATCATATATAACACACACGTAACATAGACCAACTTGCCGGCGACCAACCATACATCCATGAATTTCATAATTATGCAAAGTTGGAAATAATATGAGATAAGAGAACGCACAACTATGTAGACAGAGTAAACAGACTCATCCACACAGATACAGTAGGTCATAACTCATTACATTGATAATTAAAGTGCATGGATAGTTCACCTAAACATAACAAATTACATCATTACATAGGTATCTTGGTTTGCTTTGCTAGGGGAAACTAGCCGTGATATGTGGGCTGAAAAAATAAATAACCGAGAGTTATCCAGATACTATCCGAGATACTATCCGGGAACCATCCGAGATACTATCCTGAAACTATCCGAAATACTATCCGGGAACCATTCGAGATACTATCGCAGAAACTATCCGAGATACTATCCGGGAACCATCCGAGATACTATCCGATCAAATTTCGGATACGGACGGATATTACTGAAACCATATCCGTATCCGTATCCGAAAATCACTATCTGAATCCATATCCGTATCCAAAAATTATCTGAATTTCTATCCGAATACCGTCCGAGACAGTCCGGTCGGTCGGGAACTATCCGAACCATTTTCACCCTTACTGATAATGTATTTCCCCACAATTCAATTAGTAAAACAAATTGTGCATAACCCTGCAGCTAGCAAATATCCAATTTTACAGTTTATACTGTTATGCTGTTATGGCCAATTTAAGTGTCAAATGTAGCGTGTGTGGCATTAACGTATGAATTTATACCCCTGCCTATATTCCAAAGATTCTACAACAATTGCCTCTTTTTCAAATGAAATAGTGCCAATTTTTTTTTACCTGCTAGTCACGTCGTAGCTAAAATTATAAATTCTTATAATCTCTCTGGAGCTGGGCGTTGATCCAAGATATGTGCTGCAAACATATCCTGTACCTATAATAGATACAGAGACGATCAGTAATAACTATAACTAACAGAGGCATTATAGTGGAGATGCCAAGAGAACACAAAAAAACAGGTCTATTTGAAATTTACATGTATTGATAAAAACCTCAAGCTGGCAGGCACCTATAGCTTTTATATTTAGTTAATATGCATTGCAATTTTGTGGAAATAAGCAGTGTGACTTACGGGAATTAGAGGTGACATGCCTCAGCGTTTGTTATTTCACATACCAACTATACATAAATGACACTGATATATATTGACTTGTCGCTGAAATCATGGTGAATTAATAACGAACGACAAGGTAACTAATAGTGTATTTGAGAAAAAGGTATTGAATGCAGCATACATCTGCATACAGCTGAATTGTATTCAATTAGATAATTTCATATAGTGGCACAGTACATAAAAGTGAAGCACGGTTTACCTCCTAAGCGTTCAGCTACAGCTCCAACGACCAAACCTCCAACCATGTCGACCACAAGCACATCTGAATATGCTCCAACATTGCCATAGACAACAAGAGAGACAGTGCATCTACTCGCATAAACCTGGAACCACAGAAAAGACAGCATAAAGTAACTAAGGGTTTTAGCTATGCACTTGTCTTTTTTTCTAGGCAACAAAAGGAATCCTGAAATAGTGAAATTCAGAATGATAACAAGGCCAAAAGCGATAGGTGTTCGCCAATAATGAAAGAAAAATATTACCCTATCCGCTCTGGACGTTTTCTTCAAATATGTCTCACAAATGCTGTAGCATAAAAAGAAGAAAAAAAGTCAGATAATTATGCAGACATTCTAGACAGCAGAAACTAAGTTTAGTGTATTCCATAAACATTTGGATTTCGCAATTATATTTCAACCGTTAGGCACTTCGCAAATACAAGTACAAAATAATTGTTTTAAAATTTTGCCAAATTTCCAGATAAATAAGCTAAATCCAGTTCACTTGGGAAACCATTTGCAAATGCAAGATTTCAACCAAAGATGGGAAAGCTAGTATGTTCTATTTAGGGAAAATTAAAAATCACCCCTACCATAAACCTAACAAGTTAATTTGCATAGCAACCTTTTCCCTTGCCTCAAGTTATTTCTTCTTGTGAACACCCTATGCCGTCACTTTGAATTCAAAAGAAAACAAAAAAATGTTCAAAACAATAGTAGTGAGCCTCACATGGCAGACTGTAATTTGAAAAACGTTTCATTTCATTCTTCTTCTTCTTGTTGTTTCCCCTCTCTACCCACTTTATCTCGGTAATCACCATGTACCATGTCATCTTTGAATTCCAAAACATAAATTTGGTAATAATGATGATGGTATACACAATCATTCCGTACATCTCTTGGAGAAACATAGAGAAAGTGTTTATTTGAATGCATTGAAATGTGTAATACATTACTAGGTAGAAGTTGGTGTGACCTAATGTTTGGCTAGTGTAGGTAAGTTTAGCCAAAACAGACTAGCTCGCCTTGCCATCATAGATGGATATTGGTGATGTGGAAACATAAAACAACAGTAACTCTATAATATATTTCCATCAATGCTGTAGCGAAGTTATAAATAGAGCAAGGAATCTTTTCTTGTTGTCCTCCACTCCTACTCTAGAACAATCTTGGATTAACAAGATAATTTAGAGGTTGGTTCACTCGTTTCAATCAGATATTCAGAATGAAAAGCTAATCAGAAGATGCATCTTTGTATTAAAATCAAAACGGTAATATATGTGGCTGTATACATGATAATTGTACAGTAATACGAATTTGAGAACACCCGATCAGCTTCAAGAAGGTAGCATATTTTCCTGCTGCAAAGGAAGTGACAGAATGATACCTTCGGGCAGATGGGCGTCGCAAAAGCATTTTTGTGCATGTTTCTTCTGTTTCTTTAGTTATATTTCTCCTGTAATAAAAATGATTGCACTAAAATCAATCCTCAATGTTGTCCCAAAAGAGTAAAGAGCCACTAGACAATATAAATTGAACTAACTTGTGACTGTACAGTCTTCTTTCCAAACGTGGAGCTATTAGCTATCAACGCTTCCACAATTGCATCACCGCTTGCACGTTCCTATTTTGCAAAATCAAATTTTACATAAATCTTGATATCAGATCATAGAGAACCTAGAACAAGCAAGCAAAAAAGAAGAAGAAAAAACAGATTCAATGATGGTTGAATCGTCACGCACCTCTTCATTGCCTCTATGTCATCGCTAGATAAAGTTTGAGCTGTATTATTATCAACGAGAGACCTATTGTCCCTAGTTTCATCCTGCAGTTGGCCATCTTGCGTTTTATCATCATCTACATTTGGGAGCCATTGTTATCGCAACGAAATAGCATAAAATAAGTATTTTGGCAACTAGATAAATTGAAAAAAAATAATAAAAACCAGCACCCCTATGTTCCTTCCTTACCGTGAGATGGTGCGTCGTCGCAGAGACGAGGCGGCCGGAAGATTCGTCGCAGCGGCCGGAAGATTCGTCACGCAAGGGTTCGGCGCGGAAGAGGGAGCCGAAGGGGCGCCCACGAGCGGCTGCAACGAGCATTTCATGTTACCTATGTCCACCGTCCTGCGCCATCACAGGGAGAAGAAGAAGAAACGTAAGGGCGACCAGATTGATAGTGAGCCGTACTAGATAGGGTTTTGGGGGCAAACAGGGGTTAATTAGGACGGACGCGCGGGTGTTGAGGCGGCAAAGGAGACCCGGTCGCCGTCGTGAAGTCGAGGATGACGCTGCAGCCCTCCCACGCCTCCCGGGCGATCACCGGCGTTGGCGGCGGCGACATTGGAGAGCAGGAGGGAGGCGGGAGGATCCCCTATGAAACCGGCCGGATCGTGAATACAATCGGGTCCGGTGTCCTATTCAAACCGGCTGGATTCAACACACGGCGGCTGCTCGGCCATCAATCGCACCTCAGCCGCGCCGTCCGCTCGGCGACAAGGGCGCTTCGTCCCTGCGGTTCGCCCCCGCCGACATGGCCCCACTCGGCGGCAGCGACGGCGAGCGGGACCCGCCGACGGAGACGCCGGACGTCGGCGAGGGCACTGCAGCACCCGGAGCTCACGCGGGGCGGTCGGCGCGCGCAGCCACTGCCACGGGCCACGGCACTGGCCCCGCGAAGGAACCTGGGCACGCCGAGGAGATGAGGAGGCGGCGGAGGAACGGAGGAGGAATCGGGCGAGGCGGCGAGGGAGGTTGGATGCGACGGGATCGCGTAGAGATTGAGGAAGTGTTCTTGTGTTGAAGCTTTGGCCGCACTGGACACCAACACGTACGCGATGGGTAGCGGAAACTGCATGCATGCGGCGCGGCCCAACACACGTACGCACGCCTCTGGTTTCATCTGCCCTAACATGCACAACTCCTCAGGCAGTACGTATCACTTGTGCACACGAAGTCCGAGGATATTTGCAAACTGCATAAAAACAGCATTGACCAGATAACAGTTACTTGATTTCCCATACATATAACTACCAACCTAACAAATTAACAATAAACATTATATATACATATATATTATATATATATATATAATGACTTGTGCAGTTAAAAAAGCTAGATCTGCACAGAGCATAGCAAATGGGAACCGGGCTACGCCCTATATATGTCATGTACCTTGGTAGGATGTGGATATATATCGCCTTTACAACAAGGCACGTTACATTGGTTTTCTCATGATGAGCAGGTGCAGAAGCAGTCATACTAAGTTCAGAATGTGATATACGATACACTAGGGCTTAAGATCTCTAATTATACTTTTTGCTTTACCACTGATGAAAGCTGATATGTATGTGCACAAGATAAACTGCCACTTAAGTGCAAAGTGGATAACCAATCAGGTGGAACAGCCAATGCCCAGACAGATCACTCGTCAGCTAGCAGACAATATAAAAGGCCTTTGTTTTACAAATCTTAAAACATCCTGGCAATTTCGTGTCCTTAAGACCTGAAACCCACGTTTAAACCTGATCCAAATCATCTCGATCTCCTTCATTGCTTCACTTGCCTCTCACTACTACAGAACATGTCAATACTGACGGGTCTGACGGGTTTTTGGCCCGTCAGCAACTAAAGGTCAGTAATAACTCGTATTATCAATGGCGGGTAATTTACCCGTCACTGATAAAGATCATCACTGACGGGTTAAATATTTACCCGTCCGTGATGACGTTTTTAGAGGCGCAAAAAAAACCCCTAGCTGGGCACTACCGGGTAGGGTTTCACTAAAACAGCTATAACTTTTGCATACGATGTCCGTTTTGGGTCCACGACCACTCAAAATGACAGTATCGACGAGGTGCATCTAAAAAGTCTACTCGTCTTTAGACCTGTACATCTTTTCACCTCTAAATTCGGCCTCTAAGACCAACTTTTTCCCCTCTGAACGAAACATCGTCTCTTCCGACCCTCCGTTGAACTTCTTCCCGAGCTCCAAATGCAGTAATCTTTGTGGATTCTGAACCGTGAGGGAGTAGAGCTGCTAGAAAAAAATACGAGAAAAAATTTTAAAAATAAAAAAAATCACTCCAAATTCGGCCTCTAAAACTCACTTTTGCCCCGAACGAATAATCACCGCTAGCGAACCCTCCGTTGAACTTCTTCCTGAGCTCCAAATGCAATAATTTTTGTGGATTCCGAACCGTGAGGGAGTAGAGCTGCTACAAAAAAATACGAGAAAAAATTTTAGGCACTAGGAGAAATTAAGACTCGGGAGGATCTTTCTTACCTCGAATCCAACTGAAACCCCCGTGTAAGCTCCACCATATTCCCACAGGGATGGTGAGGTGAAGAGGATATGCTCCCTTGTGACCGATTTGGACAGGAAGCTAAGATGAGAGGAGAGGAGGAGAAGGAATGAGAGGAGGGTGAAAGGGAGAAGGAAAAAATCTGGATCTGGATCTGCACTGAGGGGTACTGAGGTGAATTATATACTCCGCGGGATTCTAAAATTTCGGGTTTTGAAATTTTAGAGTTGACAGGATTCACATCATGGACGGGTCTCTTTTTAACCCGTCAGTGATGAGTTACTATGAGTTACTTATCACTGACGGGTCAAAAAACTACCTGTCCGTGATGACAAAATTTCGGGTTTTGAAATTTCAGAATTGGCAGAATTCACATCACGGACGGGTCTACTTTAAACCCGTCAATGATGAGTTCCACACATCACTGATAGGTCAGAAAACTACCTGTCCGTGATGACAAAATTTTGGGTTTTAAAATTTCGGATTCATATCATGGACGGGTAAATATTTAACCCATCAGTGATGAGTTCTACACATCACTGATGGGTAGTTTCTGACCCGTCCGTGATGACAAAATTTCAGGTTTTGAAATTTCGGAGTTGGCGGGATTCACATCACGGATGGGTCTTTTTATTACCCGTCAGTGATATGCTCAACATTACTGACGGGTATTTATTTTGCCAGTCTGTGATGATGTTTTCATCAAAACCCTCACTGATGGTTTTCATCCACTGACGGATGTTTCTTACCCGTCAGTGATGGTAGGGTCCAGGATAACCTTTTTGTAGTAGTGTCTCCTCTCACTGCGCTCTCCACGCCGGTGCCACAAACTGCCTCTAGCGCCAAGATGGTATTGCCAAGACAACGGAGGCACCCATGAGCACGGGGTGGCTGGAGTGGTGGTCGGCGGCGGAGGTGGTTGGCGTCCTGAGGCGGCACCCGGTGCCGGTGGCGCTCAGGTGGGAGGTGCTCGCGTTCATGGGCGTGGAGTACACCATCCTCATGGTCCTGCCCGCCGCGTGGCCGGCCGACCTCGGCTTTGCGGCCACTGCGCCCTGCATGCCGCGCTCAACTCGCTCATCGCCTCGCTCAACATGGTAACGACAGTGCCGTGCAAACAAGTGAGATGTCGTCAAAAGTTTAGGCTACCAACTAACATCTACGTCGCACGCATGGCTGATGTTGTAGGTGCTCGTCGCGATGCAGGGTGCATACATCCTGTGGGCGATCCTTGCCGAGGCGCGGCACGAGCGACCATCACCGCGCTCGTAACGTTCACCTGCCGCGGCGTGCTCGACGCAGCTACCGCTGCTCGAGGTGCAAACAAGTGGCTTTTGGTGTTCGATCTTAGCCTTTCAGGTTGCTACTTCTTTTTTCGAGAAAGATGACAAAAGCACTGCCTTTTCTATTAAGAAGAAGGGCGTTTATCATTTCTTATGAATAATTCTAATCTGATACATGCCTTAGCAGGGGATTACATCAATCATCGCTGGACTGTCTGAAGCTATTGTGGCGCCAGCCCGCTGTCATAGTCACTGCCCCTCCGTGGCCCATTCTGCATGTTCCTCTCAAACTCCCTCAGGTAATCCAGAAGCAAAACGATTACAAAGAGGATGAATCCACCGGAGGAGCTGCTGCCACCGCCGCCTCCGCCCCCGCCTCCTCCACCGAACCGAAACGGCGGAAACCCGACGCCTCCGTCGTCAAGTCTTGGCGACTTCACCTTCTCTACGATCAGATGTCATCGAATCAAGAAGTGAGAAATTGTGTGCAAATGCCAATGTAAGCACGGCTTTGCCATGCACTGAACTTTGGATATGAGAGGAGGTTAGGAGGAACAGCAGGGTTGTGCAAAATGCAAATGCCTTACATTACCTTTAACTGAACCTGATGGTGGAGACGTGGGTCCAGAAAACGATTTGCGGCGCGCAGTTTGAGTCTGGTTAGCACAGCATGTTATGTTCTGCAGAAAAGAATTTCCAGAGGCAATGTGTGTGAGATGCTTTTGAATTTGCTGGTAGACCACAGAATCAAACAGATAGATCATGCATATCCTGTTACTTCTAATTTACAAGATGCAGCAACATTGACATTTCAGACTTACATACCACAGTAACTTCCCCACTAGAATTATACCACAGTAACTTCAGTACATGTTCCACATAAACTAGTCAGGTGATTGTAGGAATTCAGTTTTGCATAGAGAAAGGAAACATCATTGTATTGAAATAAATAAGCCAGTTTTTTTTTGTAGAATTTAAGTTAGATCTAGTTAATCCAAATGTTTAAAATGAACTAGCCCTTCAAATTTTCGCTTTTTGCATTATTTTTATCTAACTAAAGTCTGAAAAGTATGAGAGTTAAATAGTTTCTATTTCCTTAACTGTAAGTAGCACGATTAATACGCGATCAAAGGAAAATTGGAAATGGACCATATTGCCATACTGTAAGTAACAAGAATATACTAATCCCTTCTGTTTGCAAGGCCGAATATTCTTCCAGCTATAAAATTTTATACGAGATAGTATTTGCTATGTTTTGACACATACGTTTAAGATTTTTTCAAAACTTCCCAGCTGAACTACTGCAGGTTGACAAATTGCGGCTTGCACTAAAATCTGAAGGCCTTGAAGTTGTCAACCTATCGAATTGCTTTCCCTTTTTCATGTTAGAAACCTATTGTATTACTTTCCTTTTTATGTCAAAAACCTATGGGATTTGCTAGAGCATAATCGCCTGGAATTCTCTTGAATTCTAGTCGACTGTGCTGGAGCTATTAGAGCTGTCGCCAGAGCTTCATCAGAGCGGCGAGGCAGAACCGCCACCGACGCGGGAGCGGCGGCGGCGCTGGAGTCGAGGGAGGCGACGGCGCAGAGAGATTAGGGTCGCGAGGAGGAGCTGCCGGTGATAGAGCCCAGTGAAGCGACGACGCAAGAGATTAGGGTTAGGGTTAGGGGGGCACCGGTTCTAAAGAAGATACCACTGCCTCTCGGATCTAGAGGGATGGCCGGGGCGACGGTTGGACAGGCAGTGGTGGCAGCTGGAGCAGGAGGGTATGGCGAGAAGGTGCGGTAGCACCGCCGGCTGCGGGTAGGGGACACGGCCGGTAGGTAGGGTTGGAGGATGGTCGACAACACGGTGGCAGTGGCGAGGGTAGAGAGAGGCGGCGGTGATGCGCTCGTGCTCGTGCGCGAGGGGGGTGGCGGGTGGGAGGAGACGAGATGAGGTTGAGAGGGGGAGAGAGGGAAGAGGTTGGTTAGATGAGATCCAACGGTGAGGATGAGTGATTGGAATTTAACACCTGTGCATTGGACCCTCCCAATACCTATTGGGTTGCTTTCTGGGAACTCTTACAGATTAGATTTAAGCTGTAAAGGATTTGACCAGGTAAAATTATAGCGGCAAGAAAAGAAGACGAGCAAGCATGTCATAGCATGGAACAAACAAGTAGGCACGTCTTACCATGGAAGCCACGCATGAAACTGCTTTGGCAGAGACGGTGTTGCTGAGTTTATTCCTCCGAGATTGTGAACCCGAGATAGATGGTTCTTCCCAGCCTTGTCCTACATCGAATATAATAAGTTCTGCATGAGCATTGGTAAACAAAACGTATACCATACTTAGCAGTAAGCACCATCTCCTACTATTAAATTACAGTACTCAGAAATGATCATCTTCCTTGGCAGGGTAAGCTTTTCAGCGAAAACATGGGTGGCTGAAACTCAAATCGGCGTCAAAGCGCACATTCCATCGGCACCAGAATTTAGTCCTTGCCAAATCCTAGATGCAAGGTAGTGTATTAGAATGCAACTAGAAATGCCTCTCTTCCATGAAACATTTTGGGAGGGCGAGGTGGTCAGGGCCGCAGTGCAAGAAGCTCTAACTCCAACTAAAGTTATTTCCTTTGTCATGTCGACGTGACCCCTCTTCATTCTTTACACGAGCAGGAGGCGCACAACAAACAGAGCTCCTAAAATTTAACTCAATAAGGATGCAAGTACGGAGTCACGGATTCAGCATTGCGGTCATAATCCAACTAAACCATGCTCTGCCTTTCAGTTAACCATTAGTGAGCAACAGCTCGCACTGGAGTTCCAAAACATGAAATCAACCAAACTGAGGAAAATAAAATCGGCAAGATATAACTCGGTACTTGGCAAATTGCAGCAATTTCATCATTCCTTTACTTAAAAAATTCTCCTTTTTTTTAAATAAAAATCGAAGGGGAGCAGTTCTTGGATAAGATAGAGGGGAACCCGAATAATCTGCAAGGCGATGGATGAGCCGAGCGGCACCAACCTCGATCTCTCCCAATCCGCTGGTACGTGGCGGGCAGCAGAAGAAGCGAACTCGACGCGGACATTGTGGCAAGCGGAAGCATGGCGGTGTGCACGCAGCGTTGCAGATAGAGCTACTCCGCAGTGCCCTGGACAAGAAAATCACATAAACATGGGGGCGAGGAAGGAGGGCAAACATTGCGAGAGAGGAAGGGGAGTGATGTTACCTTGCAGCTGCAGATGAGAGCGTTCTTGATTCCACGGGATGGAGGAGAGAAGAGAGCTTGGATGTGATAGATAGAGCGAAGGACGAGCCGGAGCAGGGCAGTGTGACATGCGGCTGGCTGTGGTGGTGTTTGTGGGCAATGGAGGGTTATCCATCTAACTCCTACTACAGTGGCTTGTTTGCAACTTTTGATACACTGTCATCACCTCCGATATTTTTTTTGAGGAAAATACTTCATTAAACTTAGGTAAGGAAAACACTGGATACAACCAGAAGGATACAGCTGTCCCGGGCAATATGCAAAGAAGCTCCTGAAGAAAAAAAATAACAAAGAGGTCCTTAGAGGCTTCAGCACTGTTCATGCGAGTCGCCGCGCCGGCCGGCTGGAGCGGAGGAAGACGAAGCCTGGAGCGCCACTGGAGCACCTGCACGGAATAACAGAGCCAGAAGGCTCGGTAGAAACGCCGCAGAAGAGGACCGCCGCGAGAGGCGGATCCGAGACTACGCTGATGGACCATCGGCAGGGGCATCGCCTCGATCTCGAGCAGGTCGCCGATGCCCGCGCCGAACGCCGAAGACCTTCCACGGGCCGGAGCCGACGAAGAGACTTGCTGGAACTCGAGAAGAGACAGCCAACTGAGGAAGAGCCGAGGCTGAGGATGCTGCCGCCAGGGCTGCAATGCCAAGGATCCCCAAACTCCACCACGAATAAAAAGGAGAAGAAGGCTCCACTAGCTCCTTGAAGACGCCGGGAGGGGCAGCACCGAGACGAGGCTAGAGCCGGGAGACAAAAGGTCCGAACGGCGTCGCCGCCGCCGCCGAAGCGACGCCGCCAGGGCAACAAACCCTAACTAAACTGTACATATCTACACACCAGAGCAGAGATCCGAGGTTCCCCCGCCCTTTCGCTGCCCAAACGGCGACCGGAGAGGAGGGGAACCACCGGACTCACCGGCGGAAGATCGACAACCGAGACCGTCCCTTTTTCGCCTCTGCCTACTGTAGAAGAGGAAGAGGAAAAGTGACATGAAACTAAAAGGATTGGGTCTAATCCATCTCTATTTCGAACAAGCATTAATTCAAGATTATTTATCCGTCGTCTCATAAGATTACCGTTCCGTAGAATACCACTCGATTGGCTTCTGCCATTTTCTACCTGATCCGTGGAAGCAAGCCATGTTTATCGTTATTTTGGTATTCTAGCATTTTTCGTAGTTTCTTGGGCTGAAATTCTCAAAAATGGAGGTGAAGAACTGCTTTATGTGGAAGAAGGGTATAATGACGTCAGTTGCTGCCCTGATACTTTAGGTGGTGCATTATCATAACCACTGACGTGACCAAATACAATTTGACAACACACAAAAAAAAATGCTCTGAGAAGTTAACTATTACCAAGATTTGACATAGAACGTGATAAAAAAGAAATCCAAATTTAGGGCGAGGAGGAAGGACAGAGACATCTCTTAACTTCTCATTTTCAAGAAAAGTCTTATGTTTTATCCATCCCGATTAAAGTGCAGAGGTACCCAACTATTATATTAAAGATTCTACGAGAAATCATGTTACCATCATTAATCATTAAGTAACTAAGTCGACGTGTGCTATGGACCTTGTAACAACGCTATGATTACCGGCGATTACTGCATCGACGTGGTTCATTCCAAGAAGTCAAGAACCCTGAAAAAAAGCTATGACACAGAAAGGATCGCAAATATGATCTACTTTTGTGAATTGTACGGTGAATCTATCGAATCAATATATTTTCGCCAGCTGCATGGAGAACACTTCGTCACAGCACCCACAGGCCAGAGTCAACCGTCACGCCGGCAAGGAAAGGAAAGGCAACCACGCTCACTCACGAGCCACGGCTTTCTTCTGCCCTCCTACTCGCCCCCCACTACTCCCCCCGCCGCAACGACGCTCGCACGCCATAAAAGCCGTCGTCGTCGCGGCGCGCATCCGCACCACTCCACTCGCGACTCGCGAGCCATCAATCCAGCTTCCAGTTCGCGAGGTTAGGACCAGCGAATGGAGGGTCGCCACGGGCATTGACTCGCGTTCCCCGTTCTGCCGAGCCCGTAGCTTCCGCGGCGCCGTGGCGCGTCCCCCATGCCGTGCGCGCGCGCCGAGGACGCCCTCCCGTCTGCCGCCGTCGCCGCCGATATGGCCTCCTCTGCCCCCGCCCCAGCGTGAGTGTAATCCTTTCCTGTTGATTGTTCCTCCCGGGTCCTTGCTGCCGTTGATTGGTTCATCTTTCTGAGTTCCGAGGATGATACGTTTCTGTGCGTTTCAGAGGCGGCCTGATCCAGAAGACGGGCGCCGGCGCCAGCGGCCGGATATCGGGCGGCTCGGGCCGCGCGCTGCATCGCACGGCGCATCTGCCGTCAGGGGGCGACGACGCGCCGGCCCTGGCGCCGGCAGCCAGCTGCTCCGGGGTTAGCTCTTGCTCCGTACTAACTCAGCCTCTAATTACGACCCACAAAAATTACACTTTTTGTTTCGATTTGCGACAACGTGGTTGGGAAAAGGCTAAATTCTTGGTAGAGAAAAGCGATAATTTAACGCGGAAGGCAACAAGCGGGTGTCCTTTTGCGGGTGCCGTAGTACCCAGGGCGCTGTCGGCTTCTGTCCACGGGGTAGGGACCCCGTGACGAACTGTCCCATGCCACGTTTGTCTCCACTTTCCATTAATCACCGCAGGCTGCATGGTCAACCGACAATCTTGTTGTTTCCTGCTTCCTCAGTTTCTTCTCTCTGGATTGGATTAATGGTATTGTCTTGAGTGAATTGTGTTGGTTTGCTCTTTTGTAGGATGATAGGAGCAATCGCAGTGGGAGGAGAGAAGAGAGCCACAAGCACAAGGGCAGGATGCGGCGCTACCGGTCGGAGCTTGAGCAGGAAGTGAGTGATTACTGATCCTGGGTTCTGTCATTTTTCCTCATTCTAATGGTGATGCCTGGATGAGGTGTTTGGTCTTATGCTGTTGAAATTGCGCAGGTGAAGAAATTGCAGAGGCAGCTCGAAGAGGAGATTGAATTGCATGTGGCGTTGGCGGATGCGGTTACTCAGAATGTAGCGCCTATATTGAATTCTTCTACAAAGATTCCACACAAGGTGCAGGAGCTACACGTTTTCTTGTGTTTATGCATTGTCATTTCCTAGCCAGTCAATGCATTCACTAATCTTGTTTTGACCTTCCACTCTGTAGGCACAGGAGCTACTAATTAACATTGCCTTCTTGGAGAGTACTGTTTCAAAGCTCGAAAAGGAGTTAAATGACCTGTATTACCAGCTTTGTCATGAAAGGAATGAAAGACTACTTGCTGAAAATAATCCAGGATGCTTGCCATCTACATCCCTAGATGACCGGTCGTTGTCAACTTGCACATGTACATGGGAAGAAGTAAGTTTCATCTGGGTAAAAATATCTCAGGGTGCATTCTGTCTGATAGGGAGCTATTGACAGTTTATTGATTATATTTCTTATTAGCACATATCATCATTGAGAGATTTGAAGTTTGGAGGATCCGAGTCAATGAGGTCAACAGAACAAGATTTACCCCCCGAACTTGATTATGAACAGGACCTTGGAGAAGAGTCTGAAGATAGAAAAATAGTTTCTCTAAATAGGCTTCTAGAGAAACAACGAGATATTTCTTTAAATAGACTGCTGGAAAAGCACCGGGATGAAGAGGTCCTTTTTGTGCCTATTTGTGTATTTGTTAGACATATTAGTATTATCAAAGATTAATTTATGTTTCTGCAGATGCAAGAATCGTGCTATGTGGAAAAAGACTGCAAAGAAGGTGAAAAGATTGATGCTTTATCATTTGAACAGTCCATTGAAAAGATAACTAGCATGAAAGGAGGGAATCTTTGGAACAATCCAAATCAGCTCTCAGAGGAAATGGTGCGCTGCATGAGAAACATTTTCATCCGTTTATCTGAATCCTCCAAGAAATCACCAAAGGCATCTTCTGATTGTTCATCTTCCTCAGCGGAGCGTCTATCTGGCTCTACATTGGCTTCTTTCTCAGATTCATCCATAATACCCTCAATGCTATGGAGTTCTTCAGTTGACTCAAATCACAATGGTGAGATGATGAATCAAGCCAGAAACTTTGATCCATATAAAGTTAATGGAAAAGAAAATCGAAGAGATATTGGAAACTATTTTTCAGCGGCTGAAGTATCTTGGATGTCTGTTGGAAAGGAGCAACTTGAATATGCATCTGAAGCTCTAAAAAAGTTCAGGTTTGCTACTGCAACCTCGGCTAAAGCTACCAGGCCTACTGTAGATATATTGCATGCTTACAAATATCATAACTGATTTATGAAACAATGGACACTGGTTCATATGTATGAGACTGTCATACGATCTACATTTATAATTGCATTTACCTTTGATGCCCCAAGTGAATTTACAAATAATTGAACTTTGGGAAGAACAGGATACTCATCTTTAGTTCGCAAGAAATGAACTCTACATTTACAATTGCATTTACCTTTGATGCCCTAAGTGAATTTACAAATAATTGAACTTGGGGAAGAACAGGGTACTCCCATGTAATCTTTAGTTTGCAAGAAATGATCTAAAGTCTAAGATTTATTTGGAATCTAGCTGCTTGTTTTATCATTTTCGCATCTCCGTTTCTTTGGATGTGTATCTGAATCTGTTAGCAAACACACTTTTGCATCTCCATTTCTTTGATTTATCCTCCATTTATAACACCCTGATTTTGCTGAAAGTTAATACATCTTACAAATAAAAAGGTTCCCACATCTCACACGAAACATTTTCTTTGCAACACTTTCCTAATAGGTGTTTGTGGATGATGTTGCCCCTTATTCTGTAGCATGTTTTAGTTCTTGTATGTACATTGAATATGTTTGCTAAAGCATGTATTGTTCTCAATGGTTTACAGATTTCTTGTGGAGCAGCTAGCGAGGGTTAACCCTAATTGTATGAACTCTGATGAGCGGCTGGCCTTTTGGATCAACTTATATAACGCGTTGATAATGCATGTAAGTACAAATTTTTACTTAAGAGGCTGGTTTTGCAGACATGAATTGTACTTTAAAAGATTTTTCTACATTTCTCTGATTTTATATGTCTATTTCAATATTCCCATATTTAATCGGAAATAAGACCACTCAGTTCAGATATCTCCATTCAACATCTTTCTTCATCAAAAGCCTTAATTTTGTTCATTCTCTATCACTTGCATGATGAATCTTGTGCACTAACAATTGTGTATTGGTGTCTACCAGTCATATCTAGCATATGGAGTTCCCCGGAATGACATCAAGCTTTTTTCTCTAATGCAAAAGGTTTTACCAGTATCTAATCTCAATTGAACAAAATATATGTCATCTTTCTCCAATGAGGCTGTTAGTTAAAGTATGTTAGTGATGCAGGCCTGTTACACAGTTGGTGGCCAGTCGTTCAGTGCAGCTGAAATAGAGTTTGTGATTCTAAAGATGAAGACTCCAGTGCATCGGCCCCAACTTGTATAACTCTTTTCTTAATCTATTTCTCTGTCCTTACTTTGATTATAATGCCTCTTATTGTTCTCGCTACCTTTTTATAGTCTTTGATGTTGGCTCTTCATAAGTTCAAAATTTCTGAGGAGCACAAGAAGTATTCGATCGATGAAGCTGAGCCCCTTGTGCTGTTTGGACTCAGTTGTGGAATGTTCTCTTCACCTGCTGTAAGTACATGGGCTTATCATAGTTTCCCGGAAACATGTGTATATTGCTCAGAAAATATGGCACTTAGGCAAGTTTTTGCAGAAAACTATTGCTACCACCCCCTTTGTTGTTCTCCCCTAGCCTGATACGCAATGCTTGTTTCTTCAAAACCCTCGGTCATGTGACACACAGACACAGACACACACACACACACACACACACACACACACATTTGAACATTTAAAAAAATTTAGACAAAAAGGATAAATTTTCATTTTCCAGTTGAACATCTACATTGTCTTAATCGATTGTAAGAATCATAAAGTATACTCTCTTGTCTGTGTGTGTGTGTGTGTATGTGTATTCATATTGTTGAGGTGATGATCTGCTGTCATACAGGTAAGGGTTTTCTCTGCAGCAAATGTCCGAGATGAGCTTCTAGAATCATTGAGAGACTATATCCAAGCATCTGTTGGTGTAAGTGACCGAGGGAAACTACTAATCCCAAAGCTACTGCAGAGCTACGCCAAGGGGGCTGTCGAAGACTCTCTGTTCACAGACTGGATCTGCCATCATCTCTCACCTGACCAAGTTGCAGCCATTCGAGATTCTTCTTCACAGCGGAAGCAGCGGCTTCTTGGGGCACGCAGTTTTACCATTGTCGCATTTGACTCGAAATTCCGGTATCTCTTCTTGCCTGACAAGATTGGCTCCCAGAATCCACAACCCAAACAGGCTTCCTGAGCTTTGTTCATAAGAAATCCTATCAGCTAGTGTATTTGGGCCATATAACCATTTTTTGCAGACTGGAAAATGGGATAGCTAGTTGTATATTATGTAAATTTTTGGGAGAAAGTATATGATGCAACAAAGCTTGGAAGCCACTTGGAGGGTAGTACATTCGCAAAAATGGATTATCTCTACAAAGCTGGCGACGAAGAAAGGTTGTGCTGGATCTCATGGTGTTCAGTACTGTCTTTCATACTGAAGATAATCTTTTGGTCTTTCTTTTCCCATATACCTTTCTTTTTTGTAAAGTTCTTTGTCTTGGCCAATTGATTTGTAAGTTGTGCTCCAATAAGGTGGATAATGCTATATAATGTGAGTTCTTTTTCCTCTGGAATGTGGCTGCTGGTGGAATGGAATGAGTATTGGATGATTTTGCAATTGTATTGATGCTTACTGCTGGAATATACGATAGACCTGGGAAATTGAAACCTGATGCTCCAATACATTTTGGATCAGTGCACAAAATAGTTTGACTAAAATATGCGGATTTGAGTTGCATGTCTCGTGATCAGTGGTGGAGCCAAAGCTAAAACCTTGTGGGGTCAATCCATTCAAAGTCTATAGAATTTCATGTATTTTGTTACAAAATTAATAAAAGTTGAAGTGTTTGTGAAAGATTTGCGGGTCGGTTACACGGCCCCACAAGTTATATGCAGCTCTGCCAGTGGTCGCAGTACCTAAGTTTTTCTTGAAAATTTACTCTTTTTTACAGTCATAACCATTCAATCATCCTCAGGGATTTGCAATGTCAGTGAATAAATTACGAATTGGACATGCTAATCTTTTCTCTTACCGGCTAATTTGACGGAAACTACGCAAATTATTGGATTTTGTAAATATATGGGGGCTTACTGTAAAAAGAGTTCCTGCAACTCCCTCACCAGCAGACGGCCCGCGCCGTCGTCTCGCAGCCGCACGGGGCGGAGAGCCAGCCGCGACCGCCGCTGCCATGGTCAGGTGATCACCGCGCTCGCCTCCTGCTCGTTACCCTTTACTCCGAGAGCGTCAGTTGCATTTCAATTTGCTCGTCGTGCTCGTGCGGTGCGATGCGGGAGAGATTCACCGTTCCGTTACTGGTTTTGCTGCGGCGAGAGGTTGTTCCGAAGCAACGAGCCACCGGAGGTACCGGGATTCGTTAGCCGGAACCAGACTCTCATGGCGGCATCCAGAAATGCCGTAGCATAATTAGGTTATTGGTCTCAGTGTGGGGGCTTGTACAGGCCCGCCCCTGCTAGGGTTTAGCATAAATCTCAAATCTGAGGTTGCATCTTCAAGTGAAATGCTGTTTACCAATCATTTTTTTCCGTTCATCTCACTGTTTGGGTAATCGAATTGGTGAAGTTCGCTTCTCGCCATGATTAATACATCTTTTTCTTGGCTTGTATTGAGTTGATACTTTTGTTTCTGCCATGGTGCCCCTGCAATTGACTCCTAGTAATGCCGAGCGATCCAGTGTTGCTCTTGTTATGCACAATTCACATGGAAAATGCTGGAGAGGATGAACTGAGCGACTGCTCATAATTACTTCTCATGAATCATGGCACACATAGTTTGTGAAAAGGGAAAACGGAGATGAATTACAAGAGTCTCGCAACAGCAATGTGTCACAAGCTGTACAAAAGAACCATGAGGCCAGTCAGAACACAAGTAGTAGCTCTTGCAAAAACTATACATCTACTATGTGCACGGCAGCATGGTTTGGTATTTACGTCATATGTTGACTGAATTTTGCTTCTGCAGGTTAGCATCTATACTGTCCAGGAAAGATACTACCTCCTGTATAGTTGGCCTCAGGCCAGGATTATGGTTGACACACCGGCAAGCAGCTTCAAGCACCTTCAGCATCTGCTCCTCATGTCCTGTGCCTTGGAGTGCTGGATCCAGGACTTCAACGTGCTTTCCTTCAGATCTCATCTCCTGTACCCACTGGACAAGTTCTTTTGATGTAGAACAGATTTGAACAGGCCGCCTGCCCGTGAGCAGTTCAAGCAGGACCACTCCGAAACTGTACATATCACCTCTGAGTGTAGCCACCCATCCTTCCCCGTATTCAGGGGGGATGTAACCGAGGGTGCCAACCAACTCAGTTGTGACATGATTTTTGTTGGGAAAGATCAATCTGGATAGCCCAAAGTCTGCAACATAAGCTTTGAATTCTTTGTCTAGCAGGATGTTGCTGGACTTAATGTCACGATGAACAATTTGAGGCTTGCATACATCATGGATGTATGATAGACCCCGGCTTGCTCCTTGTGCAATCTTGAGCCGCATCGGCCAGTCAAGAAATGAGCTGGCATCATCGTCCATGTTGTGAAGCCAATCATCTAGGCTTCCATTCTCCATGTAGGAATATATCAGGAGTCTTGAATCTCCCTGAATACAGTAACCCCAGAGCGGTACAAGATTGTCATGCTGCGCCATGAAGAGTGCATCAACCTCTGCACTGAATTCCCTTTCCATCATACACATTTCACTATTGAGCCTTTTGATGGCGACCTTTGAGCCGTCAGGTAGCTCAGCCTTGTACACTAGGCCATAACCTCCACAGCCAATGATATTCTCCTTGTCAAAGTTTTTGTAGCCTTCAGGAGATCGGCGAATGTGAGTTTGTTTTGTTCTCCCTTGCCTCGTGGAACCATCACCAAGGAGTATTCTGAATTGAAGTTGGAAGATGTTGCTTCTATGTCATCGTTGTTGTTGCTCCTGTTTTTGGTCATACCCCTGAACAAGACAAGGAGACGAGCTAGCAAGAAAAGGATGGCCACCCCTCCAAAAAATACACCAAATGCAAGTGCAATGACACCCTTCTTTTTCTGTCGTTTCTGGGTGGTCGGCGGCGTTTCAGCTGGATCGCAATGGTTTACTAGCATGGGACCACACAATTTTGGGTTGCCATCAAAGCTAGAATTTGGAAATGTGCTAAGCTGGCCTACAGTTGGAATAGGCCCTTCTAGATCATTATTAGAAATGTTGAATTTGGAAAGGAAGTGCAGATTGTTCAGTGCAGCTGGAATTGTACCAGTGAGCTGATTGCCGGCCAAGTCGAGCACCTGAAGGTTCATGAGGATGCAGATCGGTTGTGGGATCTCTCCAGATAATTTGTTTGAGCTCATATTGAGGGAAATGAGTGCTTTCAACTGACCAATCTTCTCGGGTATCAGACCAGTGAAGTTATTGATGCCTAGATTCAGTACTTTAGGAAAAGCACTGGGCATGAGGTATTGGATAAATGGACTCTTAACATAAACAGGCAGCTCAAAGACCTTTGGTGCAGTCTTGTCTGATTTTAGCATTGGCATCTCCATTAAGGCAGTTGGAATTTCCCCCGTAAGGCTGTTGTTTGATATGTCTAGATAGAAGAGGAAGTTTAGGCTGCTGATCCAGTCAGGTATTGGTCCGGTTAGTTGATTGTTGTGTAAAGATAACATCCCCAAATTTGTGAGCTTTAATAACCAACGAGGTATTGTTCCAGACAATGAACAATCATTCATAGAAAAAACCTGAAGATTCTCAAACCCATCAATGGTATCATCCTCTGGCATGGTTTCATGCCTGAAGTTGAACCCAAGAAGAAGGGTGGTGAGGTTCCTGGAACTCTGAAGGATCTGAAGTGCTCTTGTGATATCTGTAAGGGAGTTGTTAACAAGTGATAGGAATGAGAGGGACTTCAGATTGCCTATTCTTTCTGACAATTGGCCATTGAAATTATTCTGAGATAGCCGTAGTGCAGTCAGCTTGCTGCAGGAGTATATGCTTTCTGGAATTGTGCCGCTGAAGTTATTGTACAGAAGATCTAAACTTTTCAGATTTTGCAGGCTTGAGAAGTTGACCTTGGTAAGTTCTCCACTGAAGTGGTTGCTCTTGAGGTCAATTGTTATGAGATCTGTGCAGTTGCTCAGACCTGATGGCAGCTCCCCTGACATGATGTTGTTGTCCAAATGCAGCTCCTCCAATCTCTTGAGCTCACCTATAGAATCTGGAATATTGCCGCTGAGCCCATTCCTTCCAAGATCAAGGGTGACCAGATTTGTGAGCTTGATGATGCCATTGAGTTCTCCTTCTAACAAATTGTTAGGTAAAGAGAGGTGCTCTAATGAGGTAACATTGAAGAGCTCATGTGGAAGAGTCCCATTGAGGTCGTTGTGGCCAGCGCTGAGCAATTTCAGCATGGAGCAATTACTGAGCCCTGGAGGGATGTTTCCACTGAATTGGTTGTAACTGAGTTCAAGCACAGCAAAAGATGGCGAGCTAACACAGGACGTAGTTGGCATCTGCCCAAGAAAACTGTTGGTACTGGCATTGAGGACAACCAGACTCTTCATCACCTCCAATGTAGTGGAGGGAAACGTTCCTGTAAACAAGTTGCTCGAGATATTCAGTACCTGCAGAGGCCGCGCAGGGGTTGAAGATGGCAGCTCACTCAGGCCTCCTGTCAGGCGGTTAAAACTGACGTCAAGGACAGTGATTCTGCTGGATGACACCAACTCCAGCGGCAAGCCACCGGACAGTGAGTTGCAGGACAGGTTGAGGCGCAACAGGCTGGTGAGGTTGCCAAGGAATGGCGAGATGGACCCCTCAAGACCTCGAGAAGCCAGTGAAACATCAGTGATCTTCCTATCTGGGCCGCAGGTGATCCCTTCCCATGTGCAGCAGTCCGTGTCACTCTGCCACAACGCCGTGAGGCCACCGTCCCGTGATAGCCCAGCAAGGAACTGGAGGAGGGAGCCCCTCTCCTGCTCCGTGCAGGCGCTGGTGGGAGAGGCCAAGGAGATCAGCAGCACGAGAGCCAAGCCAAGGAAAGGTAGGGGAAATCCGCTCCTGTGTGAGCAATGGTGTGGCTGCATGGTTTTCTCAAGAAGCTAGCAAGGGAACCAATGGGATGATGTACAAAGAGCACGAGTGGAATGGAACAACCAGCTCCTGCTATCTCTATTTTGTTCGATCCTTTCAGGTCGTAGTCAAGAAAAGAAAAAACTGGGTCAAGGATTAGCTGCTATTGCCTATCTGCTACAACATTTCCTATGTTCACACGACGACATTTTCGCCCGGGCCGCCTGCTATAGTCTATTGGTAAGTTGACTTTGCATGGATTGGCGTGTTAATACTTAACACTAATATTCATCCATGATCAAGTCCTTAATGAACCGTTACAGCATGCCTTGATTTACCTGATCTGACATCACTTCTCTTACCAGCTTTACCATATCTTGTGCTATTGTTATTTAGTGACAAAAAGCGAAGATAAAGTTCACCTCTTGATGCATCCCTTTTGGTGAGCAGGAAAAGGCGTATCACTCAGAAAGGCTGCATATAATTCATGCCATCGTCGATGTCGCGGTCAATGCGTGTGCATGATTTGGAGAAGAGCAAGTGGAGGACAAGACGACATGGACAGATTCATCGAGTGGTTGTTGCTAGATATCGAATGCATTTTCTTTTACATTTTAAATTATGATGTCGATGGAATATGCGTGTTTGTGGTTAAAAAGTTGGTTCCAGTTATTGTGGCTATCATCAGTCAAGTGGTCAGTGCAGTTGGCTGATACAATACGCTGTACAAGTTGCTAGCAGCATAGCACTCTCTTTTTTTGGAACTTAGCAGCCTACCACTAAAAATGTACGGACTAAAAGATTTCAGAAAATGCGGAGTTGGCATTGCTTACTTTCTTCATTTTGCACTTAACCAATCAGAGTTTTAATTTAACTTAGCAGTTATTGGGCTGGCTGGTGTCAATGTCAACTTGACTGGCTCCACGCGGCAAGTATGAACTCTTGGGGCCTCAAGCCCCCCTCCCCATGCCGGCCATTCGTACCATTGCAGTGCCCCGAACCCCCACACCCCCTCCTCCTTCCTTTTTGAAACATTTTAAGTCGAAACAAAAAAAGCTTTCAGCCACTACGAAGTTTTGAACTTTCAAGCCCTCGTTGATTCAAAGGATTATCAGACGCAGGAACAAAAGAACATAGAAATTTAGAAACTAAAAACACGAGAATAAATAATAAAAGTTGTTTGGTTGTACTATAGAAAAAAGGTTAAAATTTTCTTTATGAATTAGATGCATGCTATAGTTGTTACAGACACAAAGAAAAAATTTCAAGAGGTTAGACTCAATGTAAATTTTTTTAGAACTAAGTGTAAAGTAGTCCATAGAAAAATTTATAAGATTTCTAATCTTACAAATCAAACAACCACGATAAATATTTCTTTTAAGAATTAAGATCCTTCAAAATCATTTGAATCAAAGAGGCGCTCAATAGAAAGATCTGGCATCTTTCAACTATATTTGCAAAACTCCCAGTTCCCACTCGGATTACCTTCACCTCAAAAATTCTCAGCTCCAGATAATTCCAACTTTTGACTTGAATTGAGATTTTCAAACTCACAGCTTTCAGAAAAACCAATCTGTAACAAAGAAAATAAAAGGATTAAACTGTAAGATGCAATTTCCTGCTATTGGGCTGTGCGGCTGTGTCCTGGGCAGCCTTGTTTCGTCTCTCTCTCTCTCTGCTTTGCTTTCGCCGCGAGATGAACCTCGGAGCCTGGCGAACGGCGGCCACCGCCATCTCTTCCCCGAGCAGCCGCGCAGAGAGCGAAGGTCAGTGATCACCGCGCCTTCCCCTCTGTTCGTTACTCCCTTGCTTGCAGATGCTGATTGCGCGGTGTGGTGTGGGAGGTTGTGGTTCAGGATGCTGCCCTCCATGATAATTTATAGCAGATTGCTCTAGGATTGGCCCAAACCAAGCTCTCAGATTCTTTTAGCACAAAGAAAATCGAAGCAAACTCTCATGTAGGATTCGATTCAGAAAAATACCATAGCATGGTCAGCTTGTTGGCCGAATGTTGATGTTTTTACACACCTAGTCGGCTAGGGCTAGTGTGAACCTTAACATTTGGTGACAATTTTGGTGTCCTCTTAATTGTCCTCAGTATTTTATTTTCCTTTTATGTGTTGCTTAAGAAGCATGTATAAACTTTTCGTGCTCTTTACATTGCCGATGCTGGAGATGAACTGAGTAACCGCTCAAAATCTTTACGCTTCTTTACCATCATATAGAGTAATTTGAGAAAAGGGGGAAAAGGGTGTGAATTACAGAATTTCTCAAAATGGTAATCTGTCAGAAGCTTCACAAAAATAACTATAAGATTAGTCAGTAGTAGTTATATGGAAAGTACATCTGCTATGTGCACTGGACTACAAGACAATCATGTCTAACCGCACTCCATCTTAACTGCATTTTGCATCTGCAGTTTGTTGTCTATACTGTCCAGGATGGAGGCTACTTCCTTTATGGTTGGCCTCATGCAAGGATTATGGTTGACGCACTTGCAAGCAGCTTCAAGCACCTTCAGCATCTGCTCTTCATACCCTGTGCCTCGGAGTGTTGGATCCAGGACCTCAATCTGCTTCCCCTCTGATTTCATCTCCTGTACCCACTTAACAAGTTCTTTGGATGAAGACAAGACTGGAACAGGTCGTCTACCTGTGAGCAGCTCAAGCAGGACCACGCCAAAACTGTACATATCACCTCTCAGTGTAGCAACCCATCCTTGCCCGTACTCAGGTGGGATGTAGCCTAGTGTACCGACTAGCTCAGTTGTGACATGAGTTTTACTGGCAAGGATCAATCTGGAGAGTCCGAAATCTGCAAGATAAGCTTTGAATTCTTTGTCAAGCAGGATGTTGCTGGACTTGATGTCACGGTGCACAATGTGAGGCTTGCAGACATCATGGATGAAAGAAAGGCCCTGGCTTGCTCCTTGCGCTATCTTGAGCCGTGTGGGCCAGTCAAGAAATGAGCTGGCATCATCATCCCTGTTGTGAAGCCAATCATCCAGGCTGCCATTCTCCATGCAAGAATATATAAGGAATCTTGAATCTCCCTGCATGCCGTAACCCAAGAGTGGTACAAGGTTGTCATGCTGCGCCATTGAGAGTGCTTCAACTTCTGCAGTGAATTCCCTTTCCATCAGAGACATATCACAATTAAGCTTCTTGATGGCCAGCTTGGAGCCATCGGGCAAATCAGCCTTGTAGACTAGCCCATAGCCTCCACACCCAATGATGTTCTCCTGGTGAAAGTTATTTGTAGCCTTCACGATGTCAGCGAATGTGAGCTTGTTTTCTTCTCCCTTGCCTTGTGACACTATCACTAATGATTGTTCACAACTATTTTCAAATGAAGTTGCTTCCACATCTCCATTGTTGCTGCTTCCGTTTTTGGTTATGAAACAGGTATGCTTGATTGAGGCAAGGAGATACCCCAGCAGGAAAAGAACAGCACTTCCTCCAAAGAACACACCAAATATAATTGCAAAAATGGATTTCTTATTCCATTTTTTTCTGGGAACTGATGGTCCTTCTGCTGAAAAACAACTGTGGTGGAGAATACGGCCATACAACTTTGGGTTCCCTTCATAGCTAGAACATGGGAATGTACTAAACTGGACTCCATCTGGAATTGGCCCTTCAAGGTCATTGTGGGAAATATTGAATGCAGAAAGGAAATGCAGGTTGTTCAGTGCCGATGGGATTGCACCTCTGAGATGGTTGCTAGACAAGTCCAGCACCCGCAGATTCGTCAGGTTACAGAGCTGCTCTGGTATCTCTCCTGACAGGTTGTTGGAACTGAAGTTCAGTATAACGAGTGACTTCAACTGACCAATCTCCTCGGGGATCACACCGGTGAAGTTGTTATTACCTAGATTCAGCAGTTTAGGGAAAGCACTAGTTATCCGGTATTGACGTGATGGAGTTACATAAACAGGCAGCTCAAAGACTCTTGGGTCCAAATGGGGTGCAGTCTTCTCTGAATTTAGCATTGGCATCTCCATTAAGGCTGTTGGAATTTCCCCTGTAAGGTTATTATTTGATATGTCTAGATGGAAGAGCAAGTTTAGGCTTTTGATCCAACCTGGTATTGGTCCACTTAGTTGATTTTTGTGCAAAAACAACATCTCCAACTTTGTCAGCTTTGATAGCCAAAGGGGTATTTTTCCAGACAACGAGCAACTAGCTATGGAAAGAACCTGAAGATTATGAAAACCATCAATTATTTCATTTTCTGGCATGACTTCACCCTTGAAGTTGGTCCCCCCAATAAGCAGGAAAGTGAGATTCCTAGAGTTCTTGAGTATCTGGAGCGTGTTTGTGATGTTTGTAAAATTGTTGAAACCAAGTGATAGGAAAGTAAGGGATTTCAAATTGCCTATTCTTGGTGAAAGCTGCCCGTGCAAGTTGTTGCCAGATATCCGCAGTGCAGCTAGCTTGCTGCAAGAGTATATGCTTTCTGGAATTGTGCCGGTGAAGTTGTTGTACAGAAGATCTAAATTTTGTAGATTGGGCAGGCTTGAGAAGTTGAACTTGGTAAGTTCTCCATTGAGGTGGTTGCACTTGAGGTCAATTGTTATGAAATTCGTGCAGTTGCTCAGACCTGATGGCAGCTCCCCTGACATGTTGTTGTGATCCAAATGCAGCTCCTCCAATCTCTTGAGCTCACCTATAGAATCCGGAATCTTGCCGCTGAAATTGTTCCCTCCAAGATCAAGGGTAGCCAGATTTCTGAGCTTGATTATCTGTGCACTATCGAGCACTCCATGTAAACCATTGTCAGGAAGCGAGAGGTACTCCAACGAGGAAGCATCGAAGAGCTCATTTGGGAGAGTCCCGCTGAGGTTGTTGTGGCCAGCCTTGAGCACTCTGAGCATGGAGCAATTACCAAGTCCCGGGGGGATGCTGCCTGTAAATTGGTTGTAACAGAGTACAATCACAGCTAACGATGGCGAGCCGCTGCAGAAATGACTCGGTAACTTCCCAGTGAAGCTGTTGTTGCTGGCGTTGAGCGCGACCAGACTGTTCATCACCCCCCATTTGCTGGATAATGGAAACCGACCTGTGAACAAGTTGCTCGAGATGTTTAGTACCTGTAGAGGGCGGGCAGGGGTTGAAGATGGCAGCTCTGGCATGTCTCCCTTGAGGCAGTTGAAGCTAACGTCAAGGACGATGATGCTACCGGACAACAGCAACTCCAGCGGTAGGCCGCCAGACAGCGAGTTGTGGGACAGGTTGAGGCGCAGCACGCCAGTGAGGTTGCCTAGGGACGGTGAGATCTGCCCCTCAAGACCCTTCGAAGCCAGCAAGACATCGGTGACTGCCCCCATCTGCGCTGCCGCAGGTGATCCCTTCCCATGCGCAGCAGTCTGTGCCATTCTGTCTCCATGACGCCGCTAGGCCACCGTCCCGTGAAAGCCCAGCCAGGAACTGCAGGAGGGAGCCCTTCTCCTGCTGTGTGCAAGAGCTGGTAGAAGAGGCCAAGGAGAGCAGCAGCAGCAGCACAAGAGCAGGGCCAAGCAAAGGTATGGAAAATCCATTGATGTACCTCTTCTTGCATGAGGAACAAGAGAGTTGCTGCTCCTGCATGTCTTCCTGACGAAAATAGCATGAAAACCAGATGCTTGAACCTGATTCTTGTTGGCCCTGATCAGGGAAGAGCATGAGGAGGAAGGAGAAGAAGGATTTGACTCTCCATTGTGTGATCTTTTGCCGTCGTAGTCACTACAAAGGAAAGGAGAGCTGGGTCAAGGATTGGACGCAGTGGCACACCCATCCACACTGGTGTTCAGCACGTTTGCCTCGGCAGCTTCCTGGTTCACACCATCACGTTTCGGTTGAGGCCGCCTGCCATAATCTATTGAAAAGCCCGACCCTCTTGCACAAAAAAATTGCTGCTTTAGTAGTCACCCTTGATTCTGTGATTATTGAATTGGTACATGATGCATTTGTTTAATTACAAGATGATCTGATAGATACCACATGATATGACACGGCGAACTTTTACCAAGTTGGCTATTACAGTCTTTTCTTATGGCAGCGTTTCTTCAGTGCTAGTGTTGTGGTGGCCATTCTTGGTTTCTTTGTAGCGCGTTCCCTTGTTAGGTATTTTTAGTTTATTCAATGTTCTTTGTTACCTGTTGTGTTGTGCTTGAACCGAGTTATTCCCTTTTTATTTATGCCGGAAACGATTTATTTTCTCCTTGAATTTAATTATGTGTTGGCTGTCACTTTTGCACTGTTGAGTCTTCAGTCTCAGAACGCTGCAGGCTGTAATTAATCTACTATATTTTTAAAAAGTAATTCGTGCTACAGGCACATGAACTTGGTAGGTGGGGCAAGTTTCTAGTGTAAACTTTTAAAACACTACTTTCAGTGCATGATGTCGAGTGGTGCATCTTTTATCTTTTAGATGTAAAACACACCACCTAAGCACCGAATTGCCAATCTCGCGTGCGTGGAGTGCCTAGTGGTCACCTTGTGATACAGTAATGTGCAAAAGTCTACATGGGTGACCGTGGACGTATCAGGTGCCTAGGGTTCATCTTTTTCTTTGCGAGAAGGCCTTTAGGGTGCGTCTGGCTCCGTTACATATTATAAAGGGATTTTTGTATATTCACCATTAGACAAAATTATTAAACATTTGTCATTACGATTTTTTATTATATGTCCCTCTCACATAAACAAGTGCCGGGATGTGATAAAAATACAGGTAATGGCAAATCTGTAATAATATATGACTCGTAATAGTAAATATCTAAAATCCCTATCATAAATGTGTTGTCGAACATACATGTACTGATTTATAATGTTATTCACTATTTATGTGTACCTAATATACACCACTCAAACGACATGATGTACTCAAACCGGCATTTTATAAGTTCTCCTTTGCTAACTTGTACCCAACTACCAAGTATCATTCAGGTTTACTCGTGACCCTTGTGATGCTGCGATGTTTTAAGGCGGGCGCTAGGCGCCTAGGCCTCTGTCGGTCGGCCGACCTCTCCACCGTTAGATATCATTTAAAGGACACGGTCTCATTCGCCCAAATGTCACAACATTAAAATTTCGTATGCAACATCTATTTATATTTATGTAATATTATTATAATATTTTCCAGCGCTGTTTAACAAAAAAAATCACTTACAACATTTCAAACACACGTATATAATAAATTTTTATGTGTATGCAACAAATTTCTATTCCATGCGACAAATAGTCGAAAAATAATTGCAACATGTACAACATAAAAATTTAACACATGCAATATAAAAGGTTAACTTATGCAACAACGCAAGAACACATATGCAACATGTACACATTATATGTGTCCGGATATCAAGAATATTACAACATAACATCGATGTGTAAGCAACAAAAAACATATACTTACGCAACATTCAGAAACAACATACACAGCATCAAAAAAATCCCCAATCACTAATCTCTAACTATCAACATTTGAGACAACTCGGTTCATCGTCCTCCGACTGCCGGCGGCAGATCTGGCTAGCCGGAGCACCACGGTCGCCGGATCTTGTTGGGGGAAGGGTCCCTGCGTTACCCGAACCGACGGACTTCTCCCTGACAACCTTAAGATCTCCCTTCCGGCGTCGACCTGTTTCCCCCAGCATCAACAAACTCCGCTGGCATCGCCGACGGCGTCGAAACACGCGCTCTGTCCCGGCAGACGTCGAGGCAACCCTCCGTCCCGGCGGATGTCGTCCGTCTCGGCGGACGTCGAGGCCGCCCTTCGCCCCGTCACCAAGGACAGCATGTCGTCATGGTAGCGAATATTAGGATATTAGAGTATTTGAATATTTCATAAAGATTCTTGTAAAAAGACCAAAAAACTCCTGAGGGCGTGTGGTCTCGCCCCTCCTACTCCCGAACCCTATAAATACTCCCATAGGGGGTAGAGAGGGGATCTATTTTTCCTCACATAAACTGTAATTCCTGAAATCAATACGAGAGTTTTCACTCCGCCCTGACATGAGAGTTTCCCTTTATCCGTGACGCGAGTGTTTTACATTCCGCCTCGTCGGTCGCAGTCACACGCGCTCCTCCTCGACGGACACCACAAGTTCATATTCCACTAGTACTCCCGGAGGTCAGCGTAACCGGTCGGGGGTGCCTAAAATATACTACCTAGTCCCGTAGCTACGACAGATCTGGTCTAACTGCACCTGCCCATCCTAGCCCACCATCTTCTCTGAGCTCGATGGTGCAGCGAGCTCCTTCGTTTAGAGAGGAGGAGGAGACCCTGTGGAGGAGTGGAGGAGGAGAGAAGAAGGAGAGTCTATGGAGGAAGAGGAGGAGAAAGAAGAGATGAGGGGAGAGAAGGTACCTGAAATGAGTGGAGCATGGAGGGCGGTCGATCGATCAAATTGATCAGTTGGCTCATCGACAACATTTTCCTTTTTTAAGTTGTTTTTTTAATGTTGGCTTTTCGGTTTTGCGGTGTTGATTAGTGATAAGAATGGTTTCAGAGTTGAGCATAGCTTATCCAGATTGCAAAATAGTCCTATTCAACTGTGGAGTCAGAACGGCCCTCGAAACAGGCCTCAGAAAGCCCAGATTGCATGGCCATGTCCGAGTGCAGCACATTTGGGCCCAAACCAACATGACCAAGCCCATAGAAGCTCCTCCCCACGGCCTTCTGATTCTTCCACTAGGAAAAAGTTTATACTACCTCCCTAAACTTTGGTGGTGCATCCATTTTGTCCCCTAAGCTATACAACACGATATTCTACCCCCTCACCTTTTAAAACCAGAGCAAATAACCCTTTAGGTGGTTTTAGAGGCGGTTTTGCCACTTTAATGAGTGGACTACAAGGTGCTGAGTAGATAGATAAAAAAATAATTATTATATGGGAATAGCTATTTATAAGTTATTTGAATTTTTTTACATCTTGATCACCTTTTAGGGGGTGTTTGGTTACACTTTTGCTGTGGCTTTCCCTGCTTATAAGTCAAAAGCCCAACCAAACAACAAAACACACAAAATTGCTTATAGATAAGCCACTTTGAAATTAGTGTACTGATAGAAAGCATCTCCTAAGATGCTTTCTCGGCTTTTGCGGGATACCATTTCAAGTTTGCCCATAAATTTGGTGGTTAATTACACGCCTCGTGCTACTGAAACAAAAAAAATCCAAACTGTTCTCTCCACCCTGCCCCACAACTCCTCGACCCCCTCCTCCCGTGCATGTGCTCTCACCCTAGGGTTTGAGCCGCCACCGCCGCCGCCTCCCGAGCGTCCTCCTCCCGGAGAGCTAGCCTCCTGGAGCGCCTCTTTCCCGAGCAACGGCGGCCCTAA
The DNA here is from genome assembly GCA_019208055.1 of Stipa capillata. Classification (NCBI taxonomy): domain Eukaryota; kingdom Viridiplantae; phylum Streptophyta; class Magnoliopsida; order Poales; family Poaceae; genus Stipa; species Stipa capillata. Next base: position 570,332 of record JAGXJF010005301.1, read on the forward strand.
CGAGCTCCTCCACGATCACCGGCCTCCCGACGAGCTCGTCCATGAGTGCCTCATCCCCTAGCGCAGCATCCTCAACCCAAGCGCCAACCTCCCCGACCCCGAGTGCCTCCTCCCCAAGCGGTGGCGGCCTGGACGAGCACCTCCCCGAGCGCCGGCCTCTTGATGAGCTCGTCCACAAGCACCTCCTCCCCACGACAACCTCCTCCCCAAGCCGCCGGTCCTCCCGCGGTCGAACCTCCTACAAAAGCCAACATCCTCAAGCTGTTGGTCCTTCTCTAGCTGCCGGTCGTGTGATTTTTTTTATTTGCGGTGTTGCTCAGATTCATGTGATGCTCTACTAAATTCTGATTGATGTGCTTGTGTGTATTTGATGAGGACCTGTCACACCCCATTTTTCATAAACTCGCTTACTGACATAATCACATATGTGTTAGGCATGATTTAAACATAACATGCATCCAATAACACCCAACCCTGCCGCACACGCATTTCTCCCGACTAAATTCTAACCCGAGTAAACCCTAACATCACACCCGCAGCACCTCACCACCGAACATACCAGGGCGAAGGGAGGAGAGTCCACAGGAGATTCCACGATCCCATTCACCTTGCCACACCCGTAAAACCCTAACTCCTCGACACGACTCCTCCTTCCTATTTAATCCCCATTGCCACCGAAGCCCTCATCCTGGGATCCAACCCTACTCGACATCTCTATAAATCACGAATAAATTCGTGGAACTATCTAATACCTTATTCAACTCAAATATGAAATAAAATAGATATGCCCAGTTCAAAAATATTAAGAGATGGGAATAATTAAATCTAGAGCAAAATCGTGCGTTGAACTGCGTCTACAATAAAGATGTTCCGAAAAATTCCAATAAAATTCCACGAGAATCCCTTCATCCTCATAAGCACAAATATACAAAAAGCATAGATATGTTCAGTGCAAAGGTTGGCCAGGGGCAGCATCGAACACTTACGTAGGGATTAGTTTTTCACATGAAATGATAAGAAGAACAGTAAGGGAAACGTCTAGTCAAGCTGCAGAGCTGACCCTAGGTATTCCTAGCATGCCCAAGTCCAGCAGTAGCTTTTCCTTGTCCACTACCCGTTAGCTCTATCTTTGACACAACAAGTCAAGCTATGGCAGTCAGCGGGATGCTCTCCTGACTTCACAAAAGATGTGCCAAGCTTCACTATAGCACCTGAACATCTAATCCATCGGCACTGACACCTTGGACACGCACGCACTCGTCTGAGCAAACCAAGACACGCCCATGCCGCTCGGGCATGCGCGTGGCCGCGCTCTGGGCTGGCATGGACATGCCGCCATGTGCATTCCCGGAAGCATGCCGTGCTATTGTCGCCTAAATCCCCGGCCACCGTGCCACCTCACTCCCTGACCCTTCGCATCACCCATGTCCAGCTCATCACCCTCGGGAGCAACCGCCACGAGCTCTGGCCAAAGCCGCGCCGCCCGCCGCTAATTGCGTCGTCCAACTCACCGGAGCTCGCCGCGCCCTGTCCTGAACCATCCCATCACCCCGTCCAGCACCTGCACCTATTCATCCTCGGGAGCTTCCCCTCGCCGCGCCGAACGCCGAACAGCCGCGCCGCCCGTCGACACGCCACCGCGCACCTTTGCCCCGAAGCCGCGCCGCTCGCCGTCAAGGCTTGTCCCAAGCCGCTGCCACGCCCCAGGTGCCCCCCTCTTTCCCCAGTAACCTCGGCCACGCCCCAGACCTCTGGACCCGTCCCATCCCCGGTGAACAATGGCCGTCACCAGCTCATCATCGCTGCTTGCCTATATAAGGGATGGCCGAGCTCTCCATTCCCCACCGCGCCTCGACCCTACTAATCTTCAGCCTAGCTCTATCCTCCGCCCAGCTCCTTTCACTCTCCACCAAAGTGGCCGGTGACCAATCCCTCCTCTTCCACCGCTTAACAATCACTGGAGCTCGAGCCACATCGCCTCTGCCATACCCAAATCTCCCCAACACCGGCTGCGTGGAGCTGAACCCTCTTCACCATCGAACTCGCCGTCATCTCCCAAGCCGATCCCCATCGCCAATCAAGGCAGCCGAGCGCTAGCACCAAAACCCCCAAAATCCCCTCCCGCAGTACTGCCGCCACCGGGTTCCTTTTGTCTGAGCGACGGGGGATTTGTGAGGAGACCGCCCGAGCACCGACCGGAGCAGGTAAGTGGCGTTAGCGCCTGACCAGTGGGGCCACGGGTAAGAATGCGGCCCACTGGCGGATGTGTGGCCACGCCCCACTTCACCCCGTCTCCTCCGTTAAGAAGCGTATTTTCCCAATAGGAAGACGTATTCATTCCTTGAGACCGGCTTTTCAGAATTAACTAAACCGCTGCCACTGGTTCAACCGGTTCGTATAGTTTTCGGCCGATTTTTGCATATGTGCTTCCGGTTCTGGAAAGCCAAGATTAAATACAAACCGTTGATTCAGATGCATTTTCAAGATTCAAATTGTTTCGAGTTCAAACAGTAGGATAGAGTTTAGGGTATTAAATTTCCAATTTCTTTAAATCCGCATATACCCTATACATGTAGGATTCCAGAATAGTTAAAGTGAACATTTTATACCACCAGTACACTAAAATATCCATGACATCCATTAATACATGAGAATAGTAATTTTTAAATGCTTAACCCTGAGCACACGATTCTTCCCTGAATTGGGTCACCGTCATTTTATGTGACCTTCATGCAAGATATTTGGCTTTTATCTGAGTTGCTTGCTTCTTATTCGCCGTTCGTTCAACGCGTAGTTAACGGAGTGCCGTAAGTGCCGCGAGAGGACCCGACATCACCTTCCCGCCAGGAACCAGAATAGGAACAAGAGTTGCCAGGCAAGCTTTCCCGCCTTGAACATATTGAATCCTATATTTGCTACGCTTAATTATTTTGTTTGCAAAATCTTGCATGCTATTTTAGTATTATCGGTATTTTATGCTAGTGAAGATATGCCCAGTAGATGCATATGCCATAGGTTTGGAACCGGCCCCTTGGTAACCCTAAGTCTAGTTAGTCGGTCGAGATCGACTGGCAAGGTAGTAGGAATATAAGCGGTAGCTGTGCTTAGACCTGCTCTAGTTAAAACAAGTTTTACTGAGTGCATGGGGTATGGGATGAAAACCCTCGGCTTGTTTATACATGCCGAGGAAATCTTTTAAAAGGAAACATTTGTGAAAATCCCACATGAAATGATGGAGGATTTTGGATTCGGGCAGGAATGCTAAGGGTGATATGAGGTGGTAGAGTAGCCGGTCGCTACTTGAGGAAAAATGGTCGGGTAGCCGGTCGCTACCCGAGGAGTTGGTTGATTATGGAGTCCTGCTCGAATCAACTAAGTACCGAACCTAAGTGCCGCTGAATCAGTTCCCCTCTCGTACGTCCACATGTCCTTTATGGGAAGGACTTGACCTGGTACCCCGTCTAATGCCGGAGCTCGGAACCGTGGGAAGTTAGGGTGAAGTGTTAGGTGGATCCGGGATCCCTAGAGGATCTCCACGGGACTGCGTAGGGGGAAAGCTCTTCGTGAGTCTCACAACGTCGTGGGGGTAAAGCTCAGTAGAGTCCTACAAAGTACGTGGAACATGGTCCGACACAAAGGGGGAGAGTCCCATTTTTGTCATCCGGGATGCAAAAGTTGGGTTACCCTCCTAGTGAGTCCGGCTCTAGTGTGAACACGGGAGAAAGGTCTCGTTGTAATAGCCCTGCCAATATACCTCCTGAGGTGTATCGTTAGCGCTCGGCAATAAGGGTGAATTACATCTTGTGGGTAAAGCCGTACAACCTCTGCAGAGTGTTAACAACTATTCGAATAGCCGCGTCCTCAGTCATGGACATGAACTGGTAAGGCCACACACTGGTTAGAATATGTTTTGGTTGTGAAATCTGGGAACGGGATTAAGGACGTGGGCATGATGTGTCCACAGGGTGCAATTTGCGCTACCCGGTTGGTAGCTAGGAATTGCTGGAGGAAAGGCTAGGTACACTGCCCGGGGTAGTGTGAGCGGAAGACGAAAGGGAAGGCGGTGATGAGCATGGCTATCCCGTCGGGGAAAGGAAGGAGAGGTAGCAGGGACTACCTCAAATAATGGCGTGTTTCTTTGTGATCCTCGTTTTACAAATTGCTTTAAATCTATTATCATTATTTGAAATAAAAACTTACATTTCCGCACAACATGCAACATAGGTTAGAGCTCCCCTTGAAATATCCCTTTGCATGAATTATGCCGTATTATTTCCCGGTGGGAAAAGCTTGAGAGTACATTCAATGTACTCACCTGGCTTGTTGATTTGGCCAGATGAAGAAGAAGAGTGGTGCTCTGAGGGCGATATCAGCGACCACGAGGGCTAGGACGTTCTCCCCAGTCAGTTGCCTGTGGATGGGCATATTGATGGGTTAATAACTACGCTTTGCTATTTTCTGCTGCTACTTTTATTCAGCCAATCGGCTATGTTATTGAATAAGGACCATAATGGCATATTTATGTAAAATACTCGGTATCGTATGTGAATGCTATCAAGTTCTTGTGTGTACCGGCTACTGATCCAGGGACCGGTACAGTAAACACGGGAGGCGTATCCGGCCCTAAAACCGGGTACGCCACAGAACCTAGAGTTGCTTTATGCACTGGATGTTGAAAATATTTCATGGTTTGATGATTTTCGAATAAGCCTTGTGCACACATTCAGAGATCAGAGATGGGAATGCTTTGCAAATGGAAATCAGCTGGAAAACTTGTCATTTACATTGAATTAGCTCGAAAACAGGTCATATACATGTAAATCATCATAAAAATGGATAATTAACGTTAAATTAGTATATAAATAAGTTCTCAGGAACCTATGGGCATTTCAGACATCTTCACTCACAGCCACAGCTCTGATAGCCAGTTTGCTAAACAACACTCCAGCTTTCCCACAGCGGATAACCCACAACAATTTTCTCAACGCAGACAGCTCACAACTGCTTTTATATAAGTCATAACTCAACCAAACACCCCTTAACTCTTTAGATCTACAGCCAACCATCCCCATCCTCACCTCACTCTATATAAACCTATAAACTAAAAATTATAGTAAATTTATACTAAAGTTGTATGCTTATAATAGTGCAAGTTGGTATTGAATTGAAAAGGATATTGCCGAAATGTATGGCATCATAGCCATAGTACTATTCCAAGATTTTATTTTGCACGAATTAACAAAGAAAATTATCTGGCTACCTAACGTCACTACCACAAAAACGGCCTTTACAGCTGGTTAAAAATGGCTATCACAGCCAGTTTTGGGATCCTACTGTAGACAAAGAGCGCTAATAATATACTTTATCTCAGCCGGTTTTTAAACCGGCTGGAAAAATAATCTCTCAGTCGGTTGAAATTTGTGAACCGGCTGGAATGCTCACTTTCCTCAGTCGGTTGAAATTTGTGAACCGTCACGCATACTCACTTTCCTCAGTCGGTTGAAATTTGTGAACCGGCTGGAATGCTAATTAGTGAATTAAAAAAAATACATCCACTGTTCAGTATAGACCAATTCACTTTTGCATTGCTGTTGACCCATCGCTTTCACCCGTGGGGTAGCCACCGCCGTAGCCTCCAAACTTTTTCTGCGTAGATGAAGCTCCACTGGAACTGCAAGGAATCAAAGAAGAACATATTATGTAATTGAAAGCATTACACTTGTATAGAGCATGTAAGCACCATACCTTACTAAGCATGACAACTAGAAACCCATCTTCACTAACTTTAATCTCTTCTAGTGTACTTTCATCTTTCAAAACCTTGCCATTGTGAATAGTAGCTGTTCTTCTTCACATGCACCAAATAAAACTAGCTTATCTTAACAAAGCAAATGGAAGAGACTTCACAATTTGTGAATAATATTAGTAAAAGATGGAAGTCCCTGTCAGAGAGATGACCTGCACGGCACCTATACCATACAATACCATACTGAAATTGTTGGCACTCATAGTGGCAAGAGCATGAACTCACATAAATCAACTCAACACGACAAATTCTTCCTTTGTTTGGGAAAACATGACCAATTCTAGTTAGAAACATAGCTAGTTCTTCAAGATTCTTCTTATTGTCTTGTGAAAAGGAAGATGGCCTGCATGAAAAATTTGCAGCAGGGTGGTCTGCATTCCCCTCATTGCCTGGCACTCAAAAATCCTTGCACCAAAATCCCCCCATTTTGCTCCAAAGAAGAGCAAGCTAGAGCAAACAATCGAATCAGAGCAGAGGGGATGAGTACTCACCTTCGTGGTCGGACTCGTCGTTGGTGATGTCGCCCTCGTCGGCGCTGAAGTCAGAGCCCTCGTCGGCGGAGGATGAGAGAAGGGAGGCTGCTGCTGTGGAGAGAAGACTCGGGCGGCCAGACTCGGGCGGAGGGGCCTTCCCCGGTGGCAGGCTGCCTAGATCCGGCATCAGGGAGCACCGGGGAGGCCGTTTGGGGAGCAACGCCAGGGAGCAGGGCTGGTGGTGTGCGAGCTCGCCGCGGTGGAGACGGCAGCAATCCTCGCGCGTTGTAGATCGACGAAGGTGCGGAGGAGCTGCGGCGGTGGAGGGGAGGGAGAGGGCCGGGCGGTGGCGAAGGGGAGGGAGAGGGCCGGGCAGCGGCGGAAGGGAGGGATAGGGCGGGGCGGCGGTGGAGGGGAGGGAGAGAGGGGCGCACGAGAGAAGCTAGGGTGGATTGGGGAGAAGGCTGGATTGGGGGCGGCCGCAGGATTAGTTGGAGAATGGGCCGGGTAGATAGGGTTTGCATGAAAAACCTCGTCACACGTAATCTCAGTCGGTTTGCGTGAAAAACCGACTGAAATGTTTACAATATTTTAGTCGGTTTTTCTTTTTGACTGACTGAGATACTTTTTAGTCCGTTTATTTTATAAACCGACTAAGATAGATGATTATTTCAGCCGTTTTATTTTTTAAACCGACTGAGCTATTTATAACCTGCTGAGATAGTTTCAATACAATCGGTTTCACTAAAACCGTTTGAGATATGTGGTCCAGGAAAGTCGTTTATGTAGTAGTGCGTGTCTGCTATCCCACTTTGTATAGCAGCCAAGCAACAACAGATGATAACCGAGAGAGAGACAATGATGTTAAAGATTGACAAGAGTCTCCCAAAGTAGGAGGCTGGAAGGGATGAGTAATAAGAGTCGCCAAGGAGACCTCATCTTGCATCAACCTAATAGCCTATCAGGAGCGCCACTGTTGAGCAGTACATCTAAGACAAAATTGAACGCCTTTGGTAGAGCCAAATCGGCAAGATGACGCAAGCAAACCGGCACAGAAGCAACTCGAACAATGCAAGTGAGAGGCATACATCTTCGAGATGTGGTCGATGTGCCAAAATGATGTCACCGGTTGACGCTACTCTCCAAACTCTGTCCGTGGTTACCAAGCTATTGTCAATCATTATTCGCTTGATGCTATACCCGTGGGGCATTTCCTCAATCTGCTGATTCTCTTCCCCCATCACAAGAAGTGGCGGAATCAGCTCATCTTACGATTGTCGGTGGCTCTCGCCTTGCAACCGCTCCAGATATCTAGCAATAAGACGAGCGTTGCGCCCAAGATCGAAAGACCGTCTTGCCTTCTCAAATGTGTAGAACTTGAGCGTGACTTTTACCAAGCTGAGAACACACAGAGAAGTAAGGGATAGTGATGACCTGATGGTAAGTGGGTACTTCCAAGGATCTCTTAATACGGTTTTGGTACTTGCCGTTGCCGATGCCGTAGTAGAACACGAGGTATATATGATGTCCACAACGTCCGAGCGAGCAGCTCGATGGAGGGACCGATCTTCTGACCGTCACCATCACTGATTGCGATGACAACACTGAAATTAGTTCCAACAATCCGTACAAGAACTGTCCACATTAGGAGCAGGAATACGTATCTCCTATCATCGCAAGCAATGTCCATGCCCTCTGTGTAGCAGTATTCCTTACCAATGGAGGAGACGACGTAGGAGATAATGGGTAGGAACAATCTGGAGGTTCCTAGGGAGAGAAAGCGGGCCACTGGAGCTTGACGATAGCGCCAACCGGAGGCATCGATCGCCACCATGATTTCCACGAGGGCGACATTGGCGACTATGAGCTCTTTGGAGCGCCACAACTGCGCATTTGTCAGTTGAGAGGAGAGGAGGAGGAAGAAAATAGGTGGAGATCCTTGTGCTCATTTGAGTTGGATGCCACGGAGCCCTACTGGCCAGTGATCTCAGCTCTCTTTTTTTGAACGGGAAACAGTAAGGAAGACCTCTACGGTATATCTTCCAAAAAGAATAACATGTGTGCAAGGGGCTGGGCCCCCACAAAACCAAATTACGTCAAAGTTAATTTGTAACCAATCTAAAAAAGTTTATCGAATGGAAGCTTTCACTCTATGGGAGTGATCTGAGCTCTCGTGCGAGAGAAGAGAAAGGGAGAAAGAAGAGAAGAGCTGCAGTGTTCCGTGTTCATCCGAAGCCCGGGGTGATCGAGGAGAGGTCAATGCAACAGGCTAGGACCCACCAGGGAAGGGAGGGTGAGGCAGACAGCCAATTTTTAGACGAAGATTTTCCCTGCCCCCAGCTCGCCCACGCTTTGGCGAGAATAACACGAGCATGGCTTGCTAATATTTTGGTAAGGCTGGCATTGGTCGTAAACAAACACACTTGCAACCAATAAAAATTTGAGTTCAAAACTCAATTAATGAAATAAATAATTATGACATGCGCCTGTTTTCGTTGTGAATGTCATAGCTCCAAAGAAAAACATTGACATAAGGGGGGTATTGGAGTATAATGTCCGGCCTCTCTTGTCAGTTTAAGATGATATGTGAACTGATCAAGTACATATAACTTGCAACAAGAGGTTTCGGTTCCAAAACCTAGTTAGTGTAATAAATAATTGCAACCTATGCCCACTTTTGATGCCTACATCATAGCTCCAAACAAGCATAAATCTAAAGAAAAATGTTGAAGTATAATATCCGAGTCTCTTCCCCAAGCTCGAATTTTTGGCTGAACTAATTAGTACATATAATTGAACAGTTTCAAACGCTTGGACCGCAGCATGCCAGCATATGAGCATACGCCCGTGTTCATCTTACTGATCTTACTGTCTACATGGTGAGACATGCAAGTATCTAGGGCCAGCGCATTTGAAACACATGCATATGAACAATCACAATATCGAAAATGTGCATGAGCAATATAGAAGGAAACTTACCAGAATGAAGGTATTGCTGGAGCCTCTTGTGTACAACGGTGGGACAAGAGTAGAGCAGGACTTGCTTTGAATTCTATGCGCCATCATGCTTCATACGCATGGCTATAAGCAGCCGTTTTACTTCTTTTTTTCCTTTATTCCTTTGCACGCAGGCTACAAGCAGTGAGCAGCCATTTTATTTTTTCTCTTTATTCTTTTGTATGTTTGTTGCTTTTTTCTCTTTATTCTTTGTTCGTGTTCAGTCGAGACCATTGATATACGGTATTTTAGTTTTTTCTTTCGTGTTGGCTTTTCGGTTTTGCAATGTTGCTTATGGTGGTATGAATTGTTTCAGATGTTGGAATGGACAGCTTGTTCGGTAATAGCTTCTTTGGATTGCAGGATTTTCACAGGATTTTCGTGGGATTTCAATCCTCAGGAATGTTTCCTATGAAACACGTTTGGATTACAGGATTCTGTCATTGAAATTCCTCAGGATTGGGTTCCCAAGGTGTCGATTCCAGAGGAATTTACACATGAGGTCCGACCTCTCGGAAAAATTCCTGGCGCGAAAAGAGAGCGCTCGCGTGGCGTGCTCGCGCCAAAACAAAACAGCCGCGCTGCCTCGTGTCCTCGAGTAAAAAACACAACGCATCGCTCGGTCTCTTCTGGAAGGAAATAAAAAAGGACTCGCACCAAAAGCGGCGGCGAGGTCCCGGCTCGCGGAAGCAGCGACAAGGTCCGCCGATCCTTTCCGACGGAAGCGGCGGCGACCCGGCGTCCGTCCGATACGCCGACCACCTCGCTGTGAGGCCCTTCGTCCTCATCGAGTTCGGGATCAGTGACCGGCCCCTTTTCTCCTGTCGCTGGCCAGATCTAATCCTCCCTGCGCAACCAGGTTAGTCCGCATCTCCTCCTAATGCTTCTCATTCTTTTCGCATCGAAGAAAATATTTTGATTTCGCTGGTTATTGCTTGGGCCCAATCGAATCTAGGAATATGAGGCAAAAATAAAGAAGTGCCATTATCAGGATGGTTCATATTACTATGGGTTTTTCAGTACAATCTCAGAATATAATTTTGTTGCAATGCAGATGGTCCATCAGCTTAACTCGTTTGAGCTGCCAGGCAGCCGTGTGCAATCACAAGGACTTTGTGATATGAGTGGAAATCGTGCTCACGGCCGTGTGCAGTCACAAGGACTTGGTGCCATTGACGGCGATCGTGCTTGCAGCCGTGTGCAATCACAAGGACTTGGTGATATTGATGGTGATCACAGGGCTATTGAGTATCCTCAAGAAATAGGTATCGCTCCTAGTGTCAGTTACTTGCACAATATGCAAGAATCTGCAGTCTATTGTAGCTAATTTTGAGTCATTAATTTTAGGTACCATGAAGAGGGCTAAATGGACTCATCAAATGAAGTTGTTTCTTATTGACTTGCTGAAAGAGCATGATGTTCTTGGTTTTCGAACACAAAATGCATGGAGCAAAGAGGCATGGACAAACATTGTTAATCGACTAAATCAAACGTTTTGTGTCTCATTTAATGTTAATCAAGTCAAACAAAAGGAGCAAGATTTGAAGAAGGACTATCGAAGTGTGAAAGAATTATTGGCAGAAAGTGGGTTTGGATGGGATAAGGATAGAATGATGGTAGAAGCACCAGCAAGTGTTTGGGCTAGTTTTGTTGCTCGCAAGAATAGCAAGGAGGCCCTCCAATGGCGAGACAAGTCGTTTCCATACTTTAATGATTTGGCTTCTCTCTATGATGGTTAGTTTAACATTACTTAGTGTTTTCTTATATTTGATATCAAGTTGTAGGTCATGTTTTCCTGAGCTAAATATATGTTTTTGGTTGGACGTATAGGTCGTTATGCCGAAGGAAGAACTCGTCATGGTATGGACTATTATGGTAACAAGGAAAAACATGCATCAATTCCATCGTCGCACCCAACACATGTGACGGATACATATGAATCGGCTTCACCTCCTACAATAGCTCTAGATGAGCCAGGTTTGCAGTTTTCTTTGGAAGAAGAGGTTGAGGGAGCAAATCTTGATTCTGTCCAGCATACATCAACACCCAATGAACAAATGCATACCCAATCGATACCCCCAAAAGCACCTACTGAGAAGCCTGAGAGTAGACGTAGAAAAAAACAGAAGCACAATCCTACAGACTCTGCAGATGGATTCCACGAAAGATACCTTAGGCTAAAGATGGAAGAAATAAATCGATTTGCAGCCATTGAGGAGAAGAAACTAGAGGATCCATTTAGCATTCACAAGTGCATCACAGCGATTGAAGGATTGGATGGTCTACAATTGGGCGATATGTTGTTTGCATCAGACATCTTCAAAACTAGGGAAAACAGGGAGATTTTCCTGTCCTTCTCTAGCGATGAACGACGGTTGGCTTGGATTAAAAGGGAGATTGCTCGCACCAATGAAAACTAAGGAAAACAGTGAGGTTTTCGTACCCTTCTCTAGCGATGAACTTAATGAAGCAGTACACTTTTGTTTACTAGACCTCTATATTTTGGTAGATTGAGATGATAAACTAGTCATGTAGTAGTATGCTTTTGTTTACTAGACCTCTGTATTTGGTAGATTGAGAGGCCTAGTATAGGAGTTCTTTTGTTTCAGACTCCAATCATGTTTGCTGAAAAGGACACGAGAATATTAACTTAATGAAGTAGAATATTAATATCAGAAGTACATGAATGGTAATACAACTTGCATATCATTTCTTCGTGGTACATATACATGTTAAGCTCTACGTGATACATACTGGTTCCACATTCCTTGTGCAATATGATCTCGCATTTGATTTCCTGCTTGTCTGGAATAATTAAATGCACGTATATCACCATGATAGTCGTGGTCTCCATTTGGCACATCAACAATCTGGTTTGGGTCAATCTCCATGGGAGCATTAGTAGGCCACTCCATATCTCCTTTGTGTAGGCGTATGAAATTGTGCAGAACACAACAAGCCATGGATATGTCAATTTGTTTATCAACTGAATAATGTGCAGCAACTTTCAGTATAGGAAATCTCAGTTTTAGTATGCCAATAATTCTCTCAATATGATTGCGAAGTTGAGCATGACGAAGGTTGAACAATTCCTTGTAATTTTGTGGCCTTTGACGTACTTCTCCTTGTTCTTTTAAATGATACCTAGTACCACGGTATGGAGCAAGAAATTGGGGTGTGTTTGCATAACCAGCGTCAACAAGGTAAAATTTACCATGAGGTACATGAAAACCATGATTTAGTGCATCTTGTAGAACTCTTGCATCAGAAACTGATCCTTCCCAGCCAGCATGTACATGCACAAATTTTAAGTCAAAGTCACAAGCAACCATAACATTTTGTGAGAGTGTTTGCTTCCTGTTCCGGTATGGTTCTTGTTGGCCTGGTGACAAGAACATAGGAATATGGGTTCCGTCTATAGCACCAATGCAATTCTGCACAAACAAAATATGATATCTCTTATGTTATTACCTTGCATTGAATTAATTAAAGTATTTGATCTAAATTGTTGATACTCATACCTGGAAGAAAGGATAAAATTGTGGTTTGCTCAAGATTGGATGTGGGTTGAGGGAAGGTGGACGTATATAGACATGTGTGAGCCGTGTGATCGCATCAAGCACTAATCCAAATCGCCGGCTTATTGTTTCTGCACTATGCTGAAACCAATCCTGTAGGGTTTCATTTGTTGCATTTTTGGATATTGCATACAAAAATATTGCCACTTGCTCTTCTACTGCTAGTACTTTTGAATCAGCAAGGAGTCCTTTCTCACGCAGCTTGTCAACAAGTGCTTGAAAAATGTCAACCTCCATGCGGAAAGTCCTTTTGCATAAGCTTTCATGCCCTGTTAAAATTTCCTGAACACGCCAAGCCCCCGAAAGTTTTGATGTGTGCATTGGTTTTTTACTAGAAGAAGATTGTGATGTATCTTCTAAAGTAGGAAGTACAAAATGAATGAACTCATAGTCACTTTCTGATCTACGACGGTAGCTTGGATTCATGGTGTGCAGCAACAAATGAGCCAAAATATGCTGAAAAGGAATTGAATGAAACGGTAAAATATCGTGATTGTGATAGATTGAATAGCATGAAAGTATCATTCTGCTATAGGAGATAAGCACTAACCTTGTTGGTTTCTTCAGCAAGGGGAAGATGTAAGCATAGAGTTCAGGCAGCAAATGATGTGGGCAAGGAAAGGAGCTATCCATTGTAGAGAGCAGCAGCAGGTTATTTATGCACTTGCTGCTAACGGCTACTTCAGGCAGTTGACTGCACTAGCCGTTGGAAGTTTGAAAACATTAAACTTAGAAATAATAATATTTTATTGTATTGGTTTCCTGTACGTTTCCTGTGGTGCTGCCAAAGGCACTTTGTTACCAATTCCTTTGGTTTTGCATTCTATAGGATTGGCTATGTCATGGCAACCAAATCCTCCATTTTTCCTATTCCTTTGTTTTGCAATCCTGTGATCCAAAGAAGCCGTAAGTTTCTCGACAAACTCGTATCCATCTGTGGCGTCCGAGTTTCTAAGAAAATTCTTGATGTAGGTTCACGCATATGTGATAAAGGGGTGCAGGACTGGTGCACGAGGTCAGGTGATGGCTACACATGGCGGCAGCTCCGGGGACCATCTAATGGCGGAGTCAGCTCATTTGTGGAATCTGAACAAGACCTAACTACGACGATATGAGCTAACATTAATATTACTTTTTAATAAAAATTTGCCGGATGAGTTCGGGCGGTCGCCGTATGGTGGTGGCTCCGCCGACGTGACAATCCGATTGACCTACAACACCACCTGGAACGTGAGGTTGTTCAACCAGTTCAGGACGTCGAGCTTCCATTCCCCCACCGTAGAGTGTGGCCACGAGCACCTTAGCGACGACGAGGCCGGGCTCGGGTACGTGGGGGCGCGAGAAGGCGACAGAGCGTACGGGCCTGAGAAAGCCCATCCTGCACGGCCATGTCCGAGCGCGGCCCGTTTAGGCCCAACCTGACATGGCCAAGCCCGCTTGGCCCGCCTCTCCAGTCTCCAGGGCCTTCTGCTTCTTCCTCCTCCATCCCGGCGAACCGCAACCTCCACCGCTCTCACTGCAAGTGCCGCCTCCTCTCCCGCCACCGCACGCGCGCAGCGTCCTTCCTTCCACGCTCGTTTCAGCCCACGTGAACGGCTCGCGACTAGCCCTCCGACGCAATGCCGGCCTTGAGGAGCCGCCGTCTCGGCAGCAGCGCGGCGCGCTCGGGATGTTCGGCGAAATGCCGACCCGGTTGTCGTTTCTTGGACGGCGACCGTGGCCGTCGAGGAGCCGTTTCTCCGTGTGCCGGAGGGCGATTCTGTGTGCTGCAATGCAAGGTTCGTGGTTTCTTGACCGCGTGAATCCTTTGACATGGTTGGTGCTTCTGATCGACATTCCTCTCTGTACTTCTAGTGGCTGTATACTGTTATGCACGGTGAGTTGCTGACATTCCAATCTCCAAACATCGTAGTTGTATTGCATTCTCGTTCCATTCAATTGCATGCTTGGACCAAACATCTGTAGTGTCTACCAATCCACCTCCAGCTGTGGTGGTTTCTAGCAAAATCCGTTGATCCGAAGCAAACAGCTCACTGCACATTGTATCTGCACTTGAATGGAAACCATTTTCACTCTTCTACTGAGGAAAGACAATCATTTCACTTGTTTATACTTTTTACCAAGCTTGTGAAGCTTGAGCATACATACTACTGCAAGAAACATCCAGAAGGAGGATGAGCTTTTGAAAACTTTTCGTACAAAAAAGTACATAAAGTTCAAAATGACAATCTGTTGGGCGCTGTACAAAACAAACTGTAAGACTAGTCAGAAGTAGTACTTCTAGTGAAACTTGGAAAACTACATGTACTACGTGCACCCGAAAGTACATGATTATCTATCATGTGTAATTCATTTTATCTTGGCTGATTTCTGCGTTTGCGGTTCAGCTTCTATACTGGCCAGGCAGTACACTACTTCCATGATAGTTGGCCTCCTGAATTGATTATGGTCAACACATTTGCAAGCAGCTTCAAGCACCTTCAGCATTTGCTCTTCATACCCTGTTCCTCGAAGTGTTGGATCCAGGACCTCAATCTGCATTCCCTCAGACCTCATCTCTAGAACCCATGGAACAAGTTCTTTTGACATAGACAGGACTGGAACAGGTCGCCTTCCTGTGAGCAGCTCAAGCAGGACCACTCCAAAACTGTACATATCACCTCTCAATGTAGCAACCCATACTTGCCCATACTCGGGGGGAATGTAACCCATAGTGCCGACCAGCTCAGTTGTGACATGAGTTTTGTTGGGAAGGATCAATCTGGCTAGCCCAAAATCTGCAACATAAGCTTTAAATTCTTTGTCCAGGAGGATGTTACTGGATTTGATGTCACGGTGGACAATATGAGGCTTGCAGACATCATGGATATAAGAAAGTCCCAGGCTTGCTCCTTGTGCGATCTTGAGCCGCATTGGCCAATCAAGAAATGAGCTAGCATCATCATCCCTGTTATGAAGCCAATCATCCAGGCTGCCGTTCTCCATGTAGGAATATATGAGGAGCCTTGAGTTTCCCTGGATGCAGTAACCCCATAGTGGTACAAGATTCTCATGCTGTGCCATGGTGAGTGCATCAACCTCTGCACTGAACTCCCTTTCCATCAGACACATTTCACCGTTGAGCTTTTTGATTGCCAGCTTGGAGCCATCAGGTAATTCTGCCTTGTAGACTGATCCATAACCTCCACATCCAATGATGTTCTCCCTGTCAAAGTTATTCGTAGCTGTCAAAATGTCAGTGAATTTGAGCTTTTTTTCTTCTCCCTTGCCTTGTGACATCACCACCAATGTTTGCTCTGAATTGGAGTTGAATGAAGTTGCTTCAACGTCTTCATTACTCTCCGTTCTTTTTGTTGCAAAACCCTTGACCCTGATTGAGACAAGGAGACGCCCCAGCAACAAAAGAATAGCAATGCCTCCAAAGAACACGCCAAATGCAATTGCAAAAATGGTCTTCTTATTTCGCTGTTTTGTGGAGGCCGGAGGTACTGAAGCTGAACCACATTTGTGAATGAGCATAGAGCCACATAGCTTTGGATTCCCGTCGAAGCTAGAATTCTGAAATGTATTAAACTGTCCTTCAGATGGAATAGGCCCTTCTAGGTCATTGTTAGAAATGTTGAATGCCGAAAGGAAGTTCAGGCTGTTCAGTGCAGCTGGGATTGCACCTGTGAGACTGTTGCTGGACAAGTCTAGCACCTGCAGGTTTGTGAGATTGCATATTGATTGTGGGATCTGTCCTGTCAAGTTGTTGAAGCTTAAATTGAGTGAAAGGAGAGCTTTCAACCGACCAATCTCCAGAGGGATTTCACCAGTTAATTTATTGTTGCTTAGATCCAGCACTTTAGGGAGAGCAATTGGTATGCGGTATTGAAGTGATGGACCATTATAAACTGGTAGCTCGAATACACTTGGGTCTAACTGGCCTTCAGTCTCCTCTGACTTTAGCATTGGCATATCCATCAGTGCTGTTGGAATTTCCCCTGTGAGGCTGTTGTTTGATATGTCTAGATAGAAGAGGTTGCTTAGGGCTTTGATACCGGCTGGTACTGATCCAGTGAGTTGATTGTTCGATAATACTAACACCTCTAAATTTGCTAGCTTTGATATCCAAAGAGGTATTTCTCCAAGCAATTGGCAACCATCAATATCCAAAACATGAAGATTCTCAAAACCATTAATTGTGTCATAATCTGGCATGAACTCTCCCCTGAAGTTGTACGCGATAAGCAGGGTGGTAAGATTCTTGCAGCTCTTCAGGATGTAGAGAGCATTTGTGATGTTTGTAAAATTGTTGTTACCAAGTGACAAGAAGGACAGATACTTCAGATTGCCTATTCTCGGAGAGAGCTCTCCATGGAAATGGTTGGCTGATAGCCGCAGGGCTGTCAAATTGCTGCAAGAGTAGATGCTCTCTGGAATTGTGCCAGTGAAGTTGTTGGAGTAAAGATCTAAAGTTTTTAGATTGGGCAGATTGGAGAAATTGACCTTGGTGAGTTCTCCACTGAAATCATTGCTCTTGAGATCAATTATTATGAGATGTGTGCAATTGCTCAGACCTGATGGCAGCTGCCCTGACATGTTGTTGTTGTTCAAACGGAACTCCTCCAATTTCTTGAGCTGATCTATAGATTCCGGAATCTTGCCACTGAAGTTGTTCCCTCCAAGATCAAAGGTTACAAGATTTCTGAGGTTGATTATGCGTGCACCATCAATAACCCCATTTAAGTTATTGTTAGGAAAAGACAGGTACCCCAACAAGGTAGCATTGAAGAGTTCATCTGGGAGTGTTCCACTGAGGTTGTTGTAGCCGGCCCTGAGCACTCTCAGCCTGGAGCAATCACCAAGCCCTGGGGGAATGCTGCCACTGAATTTGTTGAAACACAGTTCAAGCACAGCGAAGGACGGCGAGCTGTTACAGAAATGAGTTGGTATCTGCCCAGTAAAACTATTATTGCTGGCATTGAGTGCGACCAGATTTTCCATTGCCTTCCATGTGGTTGATGGAAACAGTCCTGTAAACAAGTTGCTTGAGATGTTCAGTACCTGTAGAGGCCGGGCAGGGGTTGAAGATGGCAGCTCGTGCAGTGCTCCATTGAGCTGGTTAAAGCTGATGTCAAGGATGGTGATGCTGCTGGACGACACCAATTCCACCGGCAGGCCACCGGACAGCAAGTTGTGGGAAAGGTTAAGGAACTTCAGGCCGGTGAGGTTGCCGAGGGACAGTGAGATGTTCCCCTCAAGGCCCTTTGAAGCCAGCGAGACACCGGTGACTGTCGCATCTGAGCTGCAGGTGATCCCTTCCCACTTGCAGCAATCCATGACATTCCGCCATGACACGGTGAGGCCACCATCCTGTGAGAGCCCCTGTAGGAACTGGAGAAGGGAGCTCTTCTCCTTCTCTGTGCAGGAACTGATGGGAGAGACCAAGGTGGTCAGCAGCACAAGAGCAAGGCCAAGGAAAGGTAAATTTCTGCTGTATTTCTTGTATGAAAAATGGAGTGGCTGCATGATTTTCTGATGAAACTAGCATGGAAACCAGATGCTTAATTTGTACCCTGACTGGATAAAGCATCAGTGGTGGTCTAATCAAGAAATAGTATGAGGGGAAAGAAAAAAGTGGCTCTTGCTTCCATTTTGTTTTGTCCTTTGTAGTCGCAGTCACCACAAAGAAAAATGGGTCCACGCTAGGATTGGATGTTACACAGTTGCCACAGCAGCTTCTTAGTTCACACTATGAAGTTCCACTAATGGTTGCCTGCTACAATCTATTGGGAAGTCAAGTGCCCAACCTTCGTGAATACTGACCGTACAAAATAATTGCTTTTGTATTCATTGTTGACTCAGCCCTTATTGAATTTCTTGAATACTGACCGTACAAAATATTGCTTTTGTAGTCATCCTTGACTCAATCCTCATTGATTGTTTTCTACAGCTGCCTTAATTTACGTGATCTCACATCAGTTCTCTTACCGGATTCACTAAACAAATCTGCTCTTCCCACTAATACTGGGAAGAAAGATCACTTCTTGATGTACCCTTTTGGTGAACAGGAAAAAGGTGCGTATTTGAGAAAGAAACAATCACTGAAGATTTGCAAGATTTGACAGGCAAGATAGTACATGGGGAGATCATTCTGAGAGGCGCTTACGATCAGGAGCTATCAGCAGCATCGCAATCAGTGTGTGCATGGCTTGGACAATAACAAGTGGAGGGCAGTTTTCTAGCTTAATGGACGGGGTGGGTGAGAGACCGGATGCTCTGTGCTCTCTGTTCCATCCTCTAGACCTGAGGCGTTTACTTCCTGTTATCACGCGAGCTTTCTCTGACGTTTACGTTTGCTTCTATTTTCCATTCTCCCGGCTCCACTAGTGCACTATTATGGACCATGGCCTGTGACTCTTTCTGGTCATCATTTGAATACGGAAGCGGTTCAAGTTAACTGGGTTGCGTGCGAGTTCTGGCAGTGGCAGAATGATTGATTGCTTGGTTCTGATGCTTGCGTGGACATGATCTGTAGCACGGAACCATGTGGCGACGCAGTTCAGGGCTTGTTAATCATTTTAGTCGAATAATTGGTGTTAAGAATCACATTTTTGGGGGAGGTGTATAGTTTTGTCGAATTTTTGGATGATGTTGTCTGGATACTCTTTAGTAGCAGGTGTAGCTGCACTTTAGTTTCTTTCAAGTTGTTGCAGGAGTGCATGTATATCTGCCTGTCTCAAAAAACGAAGAAGAAAGAATGTATATCAGGTGGCTATAATATTTCTATTCTGATCGAAAGAAAAAAAAACAGCAAGTGGGTGGCACGCCACATTATTGAGGCTTTAAGAAACAGCATTGCGTCCTTTCTGTAGTTCTGTTTATGTATGTAGCTTTGACTGCTTTGTTCGGCATTTTCTGCTGCTCAGCTCAGGTGCACGATTCCTACACACTATTCTTATCTATTTCAAATTATAGTGCGTATTTTGACAGTCCAATTTCATACTTTGATCGTGAATTCTGGTATAATATTTTATTTATAGTTACAAAATTAGTATCATGAGAAAGTATTTTTGATTGCAAATTCAATGGTATCAATTTTGTGTATCATAATTAATATATTATTGCATTAATTATGAATTATTGCATTAATTATGATCAAGACATGAAATTGAAAATTAAAATACATCCTATGATTAAAAATAGAGAGAGTACATGCCCAATTGGAGAGGGAAAAAACCTGTTATGGCATAAAAGGTGGAATTATCCGCTTTCCACAAAGCAAGCCCGGAAGTATTTGGCGTGTCAGCCTGAGAATCAAACGTGCCTGGACCGTGAGCGCGGTCTCTGCAACGTGCATCAGCGGCTCTGTCGTTAGCGAGAGGGGCACTGAAAAATCATCTTGTTTTTCTGCATAGTCCCACCTCGCGTTTCACACTCTGTCACTTTTTTTTTGAAACGGAGGCAAAAAATTTGCCTCATCTCATTAATTAAGAAGGGAGAACATAGTTTTAAAGGAACAAGACCACAAAGGTCGGTACAAAGGGATTACTCTCCCGGTATGATAGCTCCCAAAAATTTGGCCCCGACTATAGCCCAAGTACTCGCATTGGCCTTGATCTTGTAGACCATCCTCGAGGGCAGCGATGCCACGTTGCGGAAGACCCTCGCATTTTGTACATTCCAAATCTCCCAGGAAATAAGCATAATCAAATAATTCATCGCCCTCCTTTGCTGTCCGGGTTGATCAATGTTAGCGCTTCACCAAGCCTTCACCGTAGGGAGGTCGCTCCAAGTCGCCGTTTGAGACTGTATGCCTAGCCATTCATAAATCATGTTCCAAATGCGAATGGTGTAACGACACTTGAACATGAGGTGAGCCGCCGACTCCGGTTCCTGTTTGCAGAGCTGGCAGAGGCCACAGTTGGGCCATCCTCTCCGAGTCAGTCTGTCTGCCATCCAGACCCTATCCTGAAGGATTAGCCAAGAGAAAAACTTAACTTTTGGAGGTGCCCAAGGTTTCCAAACCAACGCAGGCAAAGCAGACTTGATCATTCCGGCGAATTGCATCTTGTAGGCGGTAGCAGTGGAGTAGCAGCCGTCGGCAGTGAATTTCCATGTGATCTCGTCTTTGACGCCGTGTGTGAGTTGCATCTCTTGGATCATACACCAAAGGTCAAAAAATTGCTGAATGATAGCGACCGAAAGACCACTTTGCACATCGATGTGCCGGATCCAAGCATTGGAGATTAAAGCTTTAGCCACAGGGAGTTTCGTGCGCTTCGAGCAGGCAAAGATCTCCGACGCGATATCCTTAGGCTTCCGGCCCAACAACCAAGGCGAATGCCAGAAGCTCGCCGTCTGGCCATTTCCGATGGTAATAACTGTGGCAGCGTAGAAAACGTCCATGTCATCATCATCACATGGGTTGTCGAAGTCCACCCAAGCGCGCTGGGGATCAACCCATGCAAACCAAGGCCATCTGAGTCTGAGCGCACGGGAGAATTTGTCCAGATCAAGGATGTCGAGGCCGCCAAGGTATGTAGGGCGGCAAATGATCTTCCAATTTACTTTACATTGGCCGCCAGAAACTTGTCCGTCCCCGCCCATAGGAACGCTCTTTGAATTTTGTTGATGCTCGCCTTGGTGCCCGGGGAGACAATGAGGGGGGTGATGGTGGTAGATGGCCTGAGAGGAGAGGACCGCCTTGACAAGAGTGGAACGCCCCTCCATATTGATGTCTTTGCCCCTCCAATTAGGCAATTTACCAGCAATTTTATCCTCGAGGAATTGGAAGTCAGATCTTTTCAACCGGTGCGTGGAAAGGGGTAGACCAAGGTATCGAAGCGGGAATCCCGAACAGCTAGCTGGGAAGCTTTGGAGGATGTTATCAAGATCAAGATTCTCGCATCGGATGGGAGCGACGGTGCTTTTCAGAGGATTTGCCACCAGGCCGGTGACCTCACCGAAGTTGGCTAAAATGGCGGATAGATGGTCAATATCTTCCTTGATGGGAGCAACGAAAATAGCAGCATCGTCGGCATATAGCGAAATGCGGATAGAGGTTGGACGGCCTCTCATCCGGTGGAGGAGCCCCGAGTCCGTGGCCTTGTCTACTAGCTGCTGTAGAGGATCAATGGCAATTACGAAAACAGCAGAGAGAGGGGATCGCCCTGACGGAGGCCTCTCCCTAGCTTGATGGGCTCGCCAGGAATGCCATTCAAGAGCACACGCGAGGAAGAGGTGGCCCAAAGGGCCGCCACCCAATTTCTGAACCTGGCAAGGAAGCCGCGGCATTGCAGCAAGTCTAAAAGGTATTCCCAGCGAATTGAGTCAAATGCCTTTTTAATGTCTAGCTTTAAGAGCAAAGCTAGGGTGGCAGTGCGATGCAATCGATGGGTAAAGCCGTGGACGAACATGAAGTTGTCGTGGATGCTCCTGGATTTAATGAAGACGCTCTGAGCATGAGAAACCAATTCATTCGTAAATGGGGCAAGACGGTTGGCCACATTTACTCTGCCACTTGCGATACAAAAGAAGCGGCGATCGATGGTGATGATGATCCAGATCCTGTTTGACGGGGGCGTACGTCGCTGCGAACGCGTAGTTGATCGTCTTCTTCTGGATCGGGATGATGGGGTGGATTTCCTTGTCGTTGATTCGAAAAGGCATCTCGTTTTTCCCCATAGATTTCTTCTTTCCCCGGTCTGTTTGTGCACAGTTGTTCAGGCACGGATTGGACTCGGTGGATCAGCTCATACAGGACAAAACAATTCTGGTACCCCTTTTCGGCAAGAGAGTGAAGCCATTAGCTGATCAGCCATGCATGTGATCTCACTAGAGGAGTGTACTCAGCTTGGTCGAGCTACATCGACATTTTGAAGTTTAGCTGGGTGTTGGTGCCCTACCGGGGTTAGATCTATAGGCTTATGGAGTTATGGTGTCTCTTGTCTAGTTAGTCACGGTCGTATATGTTGGATTCCCGTAAAAATCCCTTTGTTTCTGGACGCGTGACGTTTTAGCATTTTGCACTTCACACAGGACACAGAGAAATACCATGTTGTGGTCACTTATTATTTCTTGGATGGTGCGTGTTATCTAGTTCACAGTATTAAATAACATTGAAAGTAGTCAAATGAAGGTGTATATAATAGAAAATGTGATACAAAAGTATCTCAAATCATAAAATAATATGTATTTAGGAATAATTTTGAAAGTAGAATGACATGTACTTGTGAATAGAGGGAGTAATATGTAAAGATGTGATGAAAATGTTTTGTTATGAACGGGATTTAAATGTTATGTGTGTCTTGTGCTTATGCTAATTAAAAACTAAACACTGTCGTGGATCGTCATCGGAAACAACAGGTGTACTCTTCTAAGGTATCATCCAGGATAAGCTGGGATCGCGCCGTGCCGTGCCGGCACGGCACGGACCCGCCGTGCTTCGGGCCGACGTTTGACCGTGCCGGCACGGCACGCCGTCACCACCGTGCCGTGCCGTGCCGGCACGCGCAGCCGCAGCTAGGGCCCAAACCCGGCACGAAGGCCCGCCGTGCCGCCTCCGGGCCGTGCCGGCACGGGCACGCCACGGGCGGGGAGGACGAGCTGCGCCGGCGGCCGGCGCGGGAGAAGAAGGGGCGAAGGAGGCGGAGCCGCGGAGCGCGAGAAGAGGGTGCGGGCGGCGGGACCGCGGGAGACGGCGCGAGGAGGGGGCGGGCGGCGGGAGCCGGGAGAGGAAGGCGGCGCGAGGAGGGGGCGGGAGGGCGCGCGGCTCGGAAGGAGGGGGCGGGCGGCGGCGCCGGCGGGAGCCGGAAGGAGGAAGGCGGCGCGGAGGCAGGGGAGCCGGCAGGGAGGCGAGGGGCCCGGCGGGGAGGCGGGGAGGGCGGGGGAACCGATGGGGAGGCGAGGGGCCCGACGGGGAGGCGGGGGAGCCGGCGGGGAGGCGAGGGGCCCGGCGGCGGCGAGGGAGCTGGTGGCGGCGGGGAGTGGGTGGCGGCGGGGAGCGGGAGCGTCCCGTGCGGTGTGGCCGTGCGGGAGAGGAGAGAGCGGGCTGTGGCCTGTGGGGCGAGGGATGGGGCCACGGGGAGTAGGCCGCAGGGACTGGGCCGGGGGCCTTCGCATGGAAATGGGCCGGGCCGGCACGAACACGGCCCGAAGCATCGTGCCGGGCTGTGCAGCCCATCGGGCGCAAATCGCCAGCACGACCCGGCCCGGGCCTTCGTGCCGTGCCAGCCCGGCCCGCACAGTTGTCGTGCCCGTGCCGTGCGGGCTTCGGGCCGTGCCGGCCGGGCCTCGGGCTGGCACGAAAAAGCCCGGCCCAAGTCCCAGCTTTAATCCAGGAGAAGAAATGAGACATCTTGGCTTTGAGCCTGGGCATGTGGAACTTTTAAACGATATCCTCCACCAACCGAGTAACGTCAAGATCATTGAACCAACCATTGTATGTAGCCCAATTCAACTAACTTGAATGTGGTTTATAAGTCGCATAGTGGTATGACTTATCCCTTTCCTCTTATTATTTTCTCTTTCTATTTTCCTTCTTCTACTCTGACGACTCACTTTCGTCGCTCCCACCATACCTAACAACAATCTCTGCGCTCATCCTCTACCACTAGTGGTCATCCCATATCATGCACCGGACATGGCTTTGAGAGCTGCACACTGATAAATATATAGTAATATAGTATTCGTGAACAGAGACACTGATAGTAATTTAGGGAGTGTTTGGTTGTCTAGACTGCATGAGCTAGCCAGATCAACATATACTTCAGGGTATGCTAACATGACGGTGATGATTGTCTGGGCTCCATGAGCTAACTAGGCCA
The DNA here is from genome assembly GCA_019208055.1 of Stipa capillata. NCBI lineage: Eukaryota > Viridiplantae > Streptophyta > Magnoliopsida > Poales > Poaceae > Stipa > Stipa capillata. The sequence goes on from JAGXJF010005301.1 coordinate 594,996, forward strand.
GCTCAAACTTCGAGGCTACCTTGGACCTGGATGTGAGAGAGGACCAATTTAAGCATCACTCTCATACAACCTTAGAGACTGTGCTAAGTACATAATTACTTTAGTGATTAACATATATTAGGCATTTATAGCAAGGATTAAGACTTATTAATTATTAGTATAGTATAATTAATGACTATTAAGAGCGAAAATATGTTTTACTAGCTCTAATAATATTTTTAATTATTATAAATTTTTAATTACATCACTCATACAGATAAGCAAACAATAGCTCATACTTGTATCGCTCAGTCGGACTCGACTAATCAGCCTGGCTGAGGCTGGCCCAGCGAGCCAGACCGAGGTGAGAGGCAACTAATCAACCCCGAAATTTTCAGGGTTCTAGCCCCGTGCCTATAAGGGGGCCGGCCCAAAACATACGCCTCTCGGCCCAAACAACCATCCCGTTAGGCCTAACGCTGACTCCTGTCCACAACCAGCCCTGATTCCTGTCCACGAGCAGCCCGGCCCACTCCATCTAACCCACGCAACTCCACTCACGACCCTCACGCGGCTGCCTCGGTGCGCCGGCTGGCGGCGGCTCGGCGCGGCACTGCGCTCGAGTCCTGTGGCCGGAAGTCAGCCAGCGGAGGAACGGCTCAGGCCCTAGGGCCGCATCCCGTCGTTACCTGTGCTCTGCTCCCGCAGCTCCCTCCCGACGGCGAGCAGCAATTCGCGGCGGCGCAGCGGCGGCTCGGGGTCTCCGTGTACGCTATGCGTGCCGGCGGACGGACGCCGGACGCTAGGGCAGCAGTTCCAGCGACTCGCGCTCCCGAGAGGTACGTCGTGCAGAAAAATACTTGCCGGGGAAAATCGGGACGCGTAATTAGCGTGGTTATTAATTGTCAAAACATTGGAATGCAAATTATTATTAAGTGTTCAATTGTTGTTGTCGTAGCAGATACCATCTCTCGTTATAACCCTAAGAATTTTTTTTCATGGATTTTTGGACGTGCTGCTTTGTACGCTGCGAATTATAGCTAGTAGTGCTTACAGCTTACATCTCATCTTGTTTAGTTACTCATATACCTAACTATTTGGTAAGTTAGCATGTCTCAATAGTGTAATGCGACTTTTCAAGAAGCAAAAAAAATGATGAAATTGAAGCTAGAGTACAGATTTTGTTTTCCTGGAAAAAAAAGGCATAACGGATTCCGACAAGATGAGTTGCACTTAGAATGCTTCGGTTCAACTCTTCTTACAATGTTACGTACTATTACATCTCCACCAATTGGAATCACTCCTCAACTTTGTATATTCTCGTAAACCTGAATATGACTCACACCTAGTGGCTAGAGGAACCTTGTTCACTGGACATGTTGCTAGACCTGAATAGCACTCAAATCTGAATAAAATTGTCCTAACCGACTTCTAAACTGAAGTATGACTAGGCCAAATACCTTGATAAGACTATCTGATCATACAGCACCCCTACAACAAAGAATGCACTGAAAGCAATCATGAAGGCGGCCTTGTAGCCAGTTTGTTTTGTGACAGAATGGTGGCTGGTGGTGCTTCTGCTGAACCACATTTGTGAATGAGCATAGAACTGCAGAGCTTCGTATTCCCATCGAAGCTAGAAGTCTCAAATGTGTTAAACTGGCCTCCAGATGGAATAGGACCTTCTAGGTCATTGTTAGTAACGTTGAATGCTGAAAGGAAGTGCAGGCTGTTCAATGCAGCTGGGATTGCACCTGTGAGATTGTTGTTGGACAAGTCTAGTGCCAGCAGTCTTGTGAGATTGCATATTGATTGCGGGATTTTTCCTGTCAAGTTGTTGAAGCTTAAATTGAGTGAAAGGAGGGATTTCAACTGACCAATCTCCATGGGGATCCCACCCATGAATTTATTGTTGCTTAGATCCATCACTTTAGGGAAAGCAATGGGTTTGCGGTATTGACGTGATAGACCAGTATAAACAGGTAGTTTGAAGACCCTTGGGTCTAGATGGGCTTTAGTCTTGTCTGACTTTAGCATTGGCATATCCATCAGTGCTGTTGGAATTTTCCCAGCGAGGCTGTTGTTTGATATGTCTAGATAGAAGAGGTACTTTAGGGCTTTGATCCTGCCTGGTATTGATCCGGTGAGTTGATTGTTAGATAACACCAACATCTCTAAATTTGCTAGCTTCAATATCCAAAGGGGTATTTTTCCGAACAATTGGCAATGTCCAATGTGCAAAACCTGAAGATTCTCAAAACCATCAATTCTGTCATCCTCTGGCATGAGCTCTCCCCTGAAGTTCTGCCCGATAAGCAGGGTGGTGAGCTGCCTGCAGTTCTTTAGGATGTGTAGTGCATTTGTGATGTTTTTGAAAGAGTTGGAACTAAGTGAAAGGAAGGTGAGGTTCTTCAGATCACCTATTCTTGGTGAAAGCTGCCCATGTAAGTTGTTGGCAGATAGCCGCAGTGCAGTCAGATTGCTGCTAGAGTATATGCTTTCTGGAATTGTGCCAGTGAAGTTGTTGTACAGAAGGTCTAATGTTTTCAGATTGGGTAGGTTGTAGAAATTGACCTTGCTAAGTTCTCCACTCAATTTGTTGCCCTTGAGATCAAATGTTATGAGATTTGTGCAGTTGCTCAGAGCTGATGGCAGTTCCCCTGACATGTTGTTGCGGTCGAGATGGAACTCCTCCAATCTCTTGAGCTGGCCTATTGAATCTGGAATCTTGCCACTGAACTTATTCCCTCCAAGATCCAGGGTCACAAGATTTGTGAGGTTGATTAGGTGTGCACCATCAAGTACTCCATGTAAATCATTGTTACTAAAAGACAGGTACTCCAATGAGGTAGCAGTGAAGAGTTCATTTGGGAGTGTCCCACTGAGGTTATTGTAGCAAGCATTGAGCACTTTCAGCATGGAGCAATCACCAAGTAGTTGGGGGATGCTACCACTGAATTTGTTGTCACACAGATCAAGCACAGTGAAAGATGGCGAACTGTCACAGAAATGAGTTGGTATCTGCCCAGTGAAGCTATTATTGCTGGCATTGAGTGTGATCAGGTTCTCCATTGCCTTCCACGTGGTGGATGGAAACTGTCCTGTAAACAAGTTGCTTGAGATATTCAGTACCTGTAGAGGCTGGTCAGCGGTTGAAGATGGCAGCTCGTGCAGTTCCCCATTGATGTGGTTAAAGCTGATGTCAAGTACAGTGATGCTTTGGGATGACACCAGTTCCATCGGCAGGCCACCGGACAGCGAGTTGTGGGAGAGGTCGAGGCGCAACAGTCCAGCGAGGTTGCCAAGAGAAGGTGAGATGTGCCCCTCAAGACTCCTAGAAGCCAGCGAGACATCGCTAACCATCCCATCTGTGCTGCAGGTGATCCCTTCCCACATGCAGCAATCCGTGCCCTTCTGCCACGACATGACGAGGCCACCGTCCCCTGAGAGCCCATTGAGGAACTCGAGGAGCAAGGTCTTCTCCTTCCCTGTGCATGAACTTACGGAAGAGGCCATGGAGATCAGCAGCACAAGAGCAAGGCCAAGGGAAGGGATGTGTAATTTTCTGTACTTCATGTATGAAAAATGGAGTGGCTGCATGGTTTTCTGATGAAACTAGCACGTAAACCAGGTGCTTATATTGTGCCCTGGCTGGGTAAAGCATCAATGGTCCAATGAAGAAAGAGCATGAGGAAGAACTGTCCATTCTCCCGCCTCCACTGGTTCCCATCTGGGATTCTGGATTCGGAATTAATTCAACTAAACCGCGTGCACGCTGGTGACAGTGGCAGTCCGATTGTGATGCTTGTCTTGAATGGGATCAGCTTAGTTGAATAGTTTTGTCTGCATTTTCAGATGATGTCGTTTTGGTGCAATCGAATTTCTTTCCGGTTGCCGTTGGAGCACATATATCTGTCATTGATCCCTTAAAAAATATATCTGTCGTTAATCATTGTGCAGGTGGCTAATAATATGTCGTGTTAATTGGGAAGAACAGCAAGTGCCTTGAGTCACTGCTACTCAGATGCAGTCTTTTATTTGCAAATTATTCTGATTAAGAGCGTTCCATTTTAGGACTTGCGGAGCTGTCGTTATCTGGGGGCTCCTCAAATTCTACGTAGTCCCGCCTCCTGGTTCCCCACTTGGTCCCGTGGAGAGACGATGACTGAGATCGTTAGTTGGCTGTGAACGCGTATGTAGTTGATGGATTCGGTTCCCGAGCGCAGCACTTCCGAGCCCAGGGTTCCCACAAGCTCAACTAGGCCAGTTCACACTCCGAGACTGCTTTGGACCTGGCTCCGAGAGAGGACCAATTTAGGCTTCTGTCTCGTACAAACCTTAGAGACTATGCTAAGGGCGTGTTTGGTTGGGCTGTAACTGTTGGAAAAGCGGTTGTTGGCTGGCTGTCTGGAGAAGCGGCTGTAACTGTTAGCACGTGAGTCTGTGGTTATACGTGTTTGGTTGGGCTGTGGCTGTTGGCTGTTGTATGAGAAAATATCTGAAATGTCCTTAGAGTGTTGAGAGTATGTATATAAATTGATTTGAGTGCATTTTAACCATATTTGATGCTTAATTATCCTGAAATGAGTGTATTTGTACTAACAGAACATATTCGATATGTTTTCAACTTGAATTAATACGAAACGACCGTTTTTGACATAATTAAAATTCAAATTATATATAATTAAAACATTAGCCCAAAAGATATTATCTTCACCAACAATATTTCTCAGAGCATATATATATATATATATATATATATATATATATATATATATATATATATAGGTGAACTTTTGTAAATTTTGTAAGTTTATAACCTCCTTTTTAATTATATAGATCCAAATTCTAAAACTAAAATAGAAATGAAATAAGGAATAAAAGAAAACATATATAATAGTGAAACTAAAAAAAAAGAAGGGGATAAGAGCAACTCTAGCAGATTCCCTAAATCCCACCTCTCTTTAAAAAAACTGCTATTATAAAGAAAATTGAGCAAAATGCCACTCTAGCAGATTCCTTATAC